>CM050205.1:4830000-4847500 GCA_027475355.1 Coilia nasus
ACAAATGAGCTTCGCATTGCAAGGGGTCGGAGCCATTGTGAGCAAAGCACTGCTTAAACGTTGATTGACCCCATAATGAATCGTCTGGCTGTCTCGCGGGAGAGAGGCTCTCTCCGGCTGTCCCGACCGGACCCGGTGAAGTGGAGTTGTGTTTGGACGGACGGCACTCCAGAATGAGGACACTTCCTGGGTCTCCTGCTTAGGATTCCTGGCGGGGCCTGTTTACCAAACACGTTCCTTAGAAAGCACACTGTGCTCCGCTCCTTCCTGGAGTGGATTTGCAGGGACCCCATTGTGCCCGCTACTCTCATGCGCCCACTTCTAACAATCGCCCCGAACCAGCTTGATGGACTTTTATTTTTTCTTTCTTTGCGTTTCATTCTTGTTTTGTGCCCCTTTTTTTGGCTTTTCCAAGGACGGAGACAAAGGGTGAATAAGGTCTCAGAGGTTCGGCTTCAATAGCCCTGCCTGGACAGCCAATGTCCGGCCACAAGGAGGGCTTCTGTTACATGGTGAGACCCCAGAACGCGCTCTGCCTCCGTCTTTTCCCTATTTTGTATATTGGCAGACTGGAAGATTGGGGGGGTCAGCCAGAATCCTCAGTGTCACAGCACTTGATAGGGGCAGCACATGTTCAAGCCCATCACTTAAAGCGTATCATTGTACATGCTTTATGGAAATGAAAACACATGGACTCTCTGACCCCTCCAAGCTTCTTTTTTTTCTTCCTTATTCACTAACCAATAGTGTGCACACTGTGCACACGCCCACCTCCCCTCCCCCAGCTCCCCCCCTACCCTGCCCCCCCCCCCCCCCCCCCCCCCCCCGCCCAACACAAAGGTGCCTCCGGCTACACTGGCCCAATGACTTCTCTCCCTTCGCCTGTCCCCTGTCCCCGGTCCCCTGTCCCAGCCCTTTCTCTGCCATTTCCCACACTCGCCCGCAGTACCAGGGACACAAAGCACAGAGGAAGCACAGAGGAAGCACAGCTTCAGCAGCAGAGTTTTTCAACTTTTATTTTTTCTCTCTCCTCTCCTCTCCTTTTTTTCTCTCAGCTGTAAAAGCAGCACTACATGGAAATGGAAAGAAAGCAGAACACCTGGGCCGTGCGGTGGGTGCAGGGCTGGAGCGCAGGTGCGCAGGTGCACAGGTGTACAGTATACGAGCAGCTACGAGCGCTTGCACACAGGCACCTGGTTTGGCGTCTAGTCAGAGAGGTGTAGCTTTTTTTTCCAACCAGAGACAGGGATGGGCACCCTTTCGTCAATGATTTTCATTCATACACCACGTCCGTCATGACACCAAACCAGGGTCTGCTTTGCTTTATGTCCAATGGACTTCTGACCGTGGAAGTGATTTTGGAAAGTTTTTCAAAAACAAAATAACAGCAAACAACAGTGATCAACCACAACTTACCGATATCCTTTCTTCTGTAAGACTTCCTGGAACAAATCATCTTGATGTCATCTATCATCTAGTGCAGTATCCCATGTAACAGTGCCACGCCACACTAGACCTGACACTGTAAGATCCTCTGAGTGTCCAAGCAAACACCTTTAACCCTTCCCAACCATGTCCAAACGCCTTTAACCCCTCCCAACCATGTCCAAACGCCTTTAACCCTTCCCAACCATGTCCAAACGCCTTTAACCCTTCCCAACCATGCCCAAACGCCTTTAACCCTTCCTAACCATGTCCAAATGCCTTTAACCCCTCCCAACCATGTCCAAACCCCCTTAACCCCTCCCAACCATGTCCATGTACCCACCACTCAATCACCAACACTGACTCTTATCCTCTCTGACTTCCAGCAGCTAAGCATTGCAGCTACTTAACCTTAACACTGTACTGTACATGAATGAATGAATGAATGAATGAATGAATGAATGAATGAATGAATGAATGAATGAATGAATGAATGAATGAATGAATGAATGAAAAAAGCAAGGTTTTAGCGAGTGTGATAATAGATAACTGTCTAGTGTTGGATATAGTGCATTTAAGCTTACTTTAAATGGCATGATTTAGGCTCGATGCGTTCTGCTGATTATACAAGGCATGTGCTGACAAGAGTACTGGAGTTAGAGAGAACACAGCTGGGGACGTTCTTGTGAGTACATCTGAACAAGAAATATCAGTAACAGATTGTCACTTCCACAAAAATCTTTGCAAGTGCATACACATAGAAATTAGGCATGTTACAATGGAGTAAAAACAAATAAACAATACATCTCAATAAAATAAATTAATTTCTTGTTTTTTGTATAAAAGCTGGGTACTTGTGCTTTACCTCTATTGACCAATTTGGTTTTCTTTTGAAAGGGTAGTTTGTGTCACACTGTAGCATTGACATTTTGACTGATTCTCTCTCTTTTTTTGACAGACTTCATTAATAGTGAGTGTTACGTTGAAGAGTTACTGAGTGCATTAGCGACACACTTTGAGTTTGCCACGTCCCCGTGGACTTTGTCCACTGACAACACAATCCACATGCCATTCGATGGTTGCAGAGAGTGGGTGTTGTTTCCTCTGTCGAACTGTCGGCTGTTGCAGGATGTTGTGGTAAACTTGGCTTCACGAAGGTCACCAAACAGTTCTTACACCTTCCTTTCTTTTTTATCACTGTATAAAAATAAATTACTCTCTCATTAAGGAAGATGCCTCTCTCTATCTCTCTGTCTCTCACTCTCTCTTTCACTCTCTCTCACTCTCACTCTGTCTCTCTGACCTTGACATTACCGCTTTCCGTAACTCTGTTCAAGCCAGTGCCTAACTTCCTTCAGGTTATAGAAAAAGGGGCCTTTTCCTCCCAGGTAGGCGATCTTCTTCTGCTGGACAATGCACACCCTCTCGTAGGAGACGCCGTAGGCCACGTTGGCGTTGTTGTCCATGCAGTCGGCGACGAGGTGGCACTGGGGGGGCAGGGCGAAGCTGCTGAGTAGCTGCTTGGCGGCGAGGATGCGCTCCTCCAGGCTACGGTGCTTCCTCACCTCGAAGGAGCAGGGGGACATGGGGGGCGCGGCCCAGCCGTCCGAGGGGTGTGCCTCGTCGATGTAGACCAGCAGGAAGTCTGCCACATCGGAGAACTCTTCCACCAGCCGCCGGAAAATGGGCAGTTGGCTTATGAAGGGGGGTCAGGTGGCCGAGCCGAAGTTGACCACCAAGGGGCGGTCCGAGGACTCGAAGTCCAGCAGGTGGCACTCGTCCTCCGGCTTGCTGTCGGGGCTGCAGCGGCGGCTGGCCATGCCATTGACCTTAACCACCTTGGAGTTGGGCGCCTCGCTGCCAAGCTTGACCTGCGTAGGGGCGAGAGGGAGGACACGATGGAAATATAAAAAGTCAAACCTTTCATTAAATTGTAATAAAGAAACAGCTCCTTCAATCCAGATCAGGTTTAAAGGAGAACTTTGGTGTAAAATGAAAATTGGCATGTTAAAACATCATACCGAGTTGGTATGTGTACTGAGGAGCAAAATTGATTTAGCCTGTTGCATTCAGAGTTTAACTATTTTTTAGCGTTTGTCCCAGAAGGCTAACAATGGAAGTGGTAGGTGCCCTTAGACGAAGCATGACGGCTACGCTATTTTTAAACCATTAAAACAGCTCGAAGAAACTCCACACTCCATCGGTAGTACAACAAAGGCCCTGACATTAAAAACGAGGCACTGAGAACTTTGTAAGTGTACACAACATTTATTAATAAAACAGTTTTGACAAGCAGT
Source organism: Coilia nasus (assembly GCA_027475355.1). Lineage (NCBI taxonomy): Eukaryota > Metazoa > Chordata > Actinopteri > Clupeiformes > Engraulidae > Coilia > Coilia nasus. The sequence continues at coordinate 4,833,723 of CM050205.1, forward strand.
ACCTTGCTGTAGTTTCTCGTTGCCGCCATGATGAAAGTCTGCACAGGTTGATTGACGAACACGAACCAGCAGGAAGAATGGGAGGAGAGGTAGTACAATCAACTTGTTTGGACTTTCATCATGGCGGCAACGAGAAACAACTGCAAATGACTGCATGTAAGAACAGCTTTTTAAATAAACGTTGTGTACATTTACAATATTTTCAGTGGTTCGTTTTGAATGCCAGAGCCTTTGTTGTACTACCAATGGAATGTGGAGTTTCTTCGAGCTGTTTTAATGGTTTAAAAATAGCGTAGTCGTCATGCTTCGTCTAAGGGCACCTACCACTTCCATTGTTAGCCTTCTGGGTCAAACTATAAAAAATAGTTAAACTCTGAATGCAACAGGCTAAATCAATTTTGCTCCTCAGTACACATACCAACTCGGTATGATGTTTTAACATGCCAATTTTCATTTGACACCGAAGTTCTCCTTTAAATGGTCAGTGACATAATCATTTGGCAGAGCAAGGATGGACCGTCACAATTACACATCCATACATGCACTCACACACTTACACTTACACATGCACATGCACATGCACATACACACACACACACACACACACACACACACACACACATACAAACACACTCCTACTGGAGCCTGCCATCACATGCGAGAGGGAGTTTACTCTGAATCATCTGAAGCGTTGCTTGGTTTTCGGCTGCTATGGTAACCAGTATTTTGTCTGAGTATAATCAACGCCCAACAGACCAATGCAGTTTTTGTGGAGTCCAAGTCCAGCAAGTTAGCCACAGTATATGCACAAGGATATGGAGACAGCAGCTGTTCTTTGCACAGAATATGGACTTGCAATTGCACGATTTTACCAACTGTTACTAACACTTTTAAACATTTATTACATAATAGTTTATGATTGTTGTTGCATTACCTTTTTTTTGCATTAACTATAGTTTGCATTAAATATAATTTGCATTAACTAATCGCCTTAACAACTAGTTATGTAACATGACATTTGGAACATTTTAAAAGTGAAAAAAAAAAACTAATGCACAAATGTTTGAAACAAAAACTTGATAAAACAGCTGGTGTACATTGTCACAGAAAGAGAAGCAATAGATTATATGCAAGTAATATAGCAAATCTAGAAGCGGATAGTGACATAAAGACGTGAAGGGGGAGTGTCACCAGCGCTTATATTTACTTTTTCCACTATGTGTCTGCGCATTCGGGCTAACTGCATCGATGAAACTGTTCTTCATAGCTAGACTTTAAAAATCAGGTACAAGCAAACTGTAGGTAAACGTTTAATGCGTTTTCAAACTTTGGGCATTGCACTTGGGACATCATAACAAGGGGCTCGTAGTGATTTAGTTATAGTGCGACACCGGTATGTTTAATCTTCAGGTTAAAGAGTAACATTAAGAGGACCTTTGATATTAAAAGGAACTTTGACATTTGGCAATATTTGGAGCTTATAAAGGGAATTGATTGTCGGTCTGTGCCAGACTGGTGTTTCAAGAACAAAGTTCAAAATGTTAATTCAGCGGATTTCTACCTCAGACTGGTTTTGAATAGCCTATACGTTAGGTACAGATATCCATAACGAAAGTATGAATTAACTTTCTAACTTGATTTTATGACCACAAAAAAAACAGCCAGAAATTATGTAACAATGTAAGTTTGTGTGCATGTGTGTGTGTGTGCGTGTCTGTTAAAGTGCCACACTGATAATGTGGTCGTAGTGCCGCTCAAAGTACCTGCTTGTAGGCATCCAGCAGAAAGCTGTTCCAGATGGAGCGCACGCCGGCTGAGGTTAACATGCGTTGCCACTCGCCTCCCGTTGCCGACCCAGAGCAACTCAGAAGTGACACGACACGTTTCACCAGCACCACCGAGTCGTACAGCACGAAGAACAGACAGTTTGAAAAGAAACCCGGCAGTATTTGCAAAGTCACCAACAGGTCCACGCTAAGCATGCCCATTTTCCGATTTGCTGGTGGCGCGTCCACTCTTACGTCTTGTAAATTCACATTTTCCTGCACATGTCGGACGTCCGTCCTCTTCCCCAACCGTTTCTTGTTACCGACTCTCATTAATGACTGGGTAAATAAATTTGGGTGGATCCTCACTTAAGCCACGGTGTAACTTTGGGTGCATGCAGTTGCCTTCTGCTGAGACTTGTAGCGGAGCGCAGAGTTGAGTCCAGCATAGAGCAAGGTTGTCAAACTTTCCCCCAACCCCTTGTAATTACTGTGCCTCGCCGGTGAGAAATCGTCTCAGTCGCAGTGTCTTTTTATACCGTAAATCATTCCCCACGCTGAAATAAATCTCGGGCTTATCTTGTGGGGAGATCGTGACGTCACATGAGAGCTTTCTCCCCGGTATACTAGGAAACAGGATTGATGGAAAGGTACAGCGGGGAGTCCAATATCATACAAGAAAATGGCAATTAGCCGTTATGGGTATATTATGAGTAATGCGTTATTTCATTAAAACGACGGAGATACAAAGATTGCACTATTGCTTGCACTGTGCATATATGCAAACGCGGTTTGCATGGCTTTCATTAACTTGAACAGAAACATGCAGGTGACGTCAGGGGTGCTATCTTCACCTCTGATGTTTACAGCGCCGTTCTCTGTGATGTTGGAAAGCGGGAATTACTCCCAGAGCTGTTGTAGCAGAGTTAGCAACTCTCGATGCTGCCTGAACACACATTGACGGGGAGGAAGTCGTGGTTAGACGTTAAGAGGCTGCCTGAAAAGCAGCCCAGAAAGAGTGTGGCTCCCTCACGCCAAAAGCGTGCGAGTGTATTCCTCCGACCGCCGCCCCTCCTCGGGCGGATGCGTTGAAACAAGTTATGTTTTCCTCCTAAGAAGCACAGTAGTCTAGTGGGGAAGAACTGAATTTGACCCCTTTGTCAAAACACCAACAAAGCCATGTTGTAAACGAGTCGAGGCCCACACCAGATACCTTTTGTAGGTTTTCATGAAAGATCTCTGCTGATTACAAGACAACATGATGATATTTATTCACCTTTAGGCATGGTGCTTTATGAATACTGTGTGTGTGTGTGTGTGTGTGTGTGTTTTGCTACCCTGTGCAAAGGGTTCAAAAAAGGTGACAAGGAGGCTGGACTTACATTGTTTTTATGAACCACAAAACACAGAGAGTAAGATGGGTTTCAGTCAGCCAGTGCAGTGACAAATAAAGCACTAATGTTTATCGGAATGCAGAGTGGAAAGTGCTGTAGTGTTGTGTGGGTGTGTAGTGCCAAAACCCTAATCAAGAAAGAATGCATTTGCCCTGCACTCAGAGAGGGCATGAAGCCCTGTAGAACCGATTGGCAAAGCAACAGGTAGTTTCGCTGGTAACACTTTATCTGAAGGTGACTACATAAGGGTGACATGAGCCATTTAGAAACATGACATGACACACATCAGGAACATTAATTACACTTTATTAATTTTTACAACTGTTGTCATTAAATGTGTTTTGGTTTTTGCAATGTCTGCATAATATTGACTTAACATTATAAAAACTGAATGAGTCTTAATAACAACAGATATAAGCATGAAGAAAGTGTCATCATGATATGTGTCATGCCATGTTTATAAAGGGCTCATGTTTTTAACATAATATAATATATAAAGGGCTCATAATATAGTATACATATAATATAGACCTAGGCTTCATAATATGTCATATACATATAATGTAGACCTAGGCTTCATAATATATCATCATATAGGTCTATATTATATATATATAATATATATATATAGGCTAGCCTAGGCTTCCTAATAAATTCTATACATACAGTAATGTGCAAAAGTTTTGGACAGGTGTAGATTTAGGTTTCTCTTTTATTTAGTCACTGAATTTTGTTAATTGATGAACATAAATGATTAACACTTCCATTTTTGAAGGCATTCCTAGTTTACAGCATTTTTTTCACACCTGCCTAAAACTTTTGGACATTACTGTACATGTAATATAGACTTAGGCTTCATAATATGTCATATACACATAAATGGTGGTTGTCACGGTTATTGTTTTTGGTGTTATTACACTAAAAGATAAAAGATGTGCCCTGAGTGCCCCAAGTGTCTTTTGAGTGAGAGCTGAGCTCAAACCAATGACATGTGCAGTGAGGACACCTTGCATCAACTACATGCGCTTTACATGCACACATTTTACTGAGGTGCAACATATATTGCATGGGTGTTTTAATTTGTGTGTGTGTGTGTGTGTGTTATTGTGTGTGTGTCATTGTATGTGTGTGTCATTGTATGTGTGTGTGTGTGTGTGTGTGTGTGTGTGTGTGTGTGTGTGTCATTGTGTGTGTGTGTGTGTGTGTGTGTGTGTGTGTCATTGTATGTGTGTGTGTGTGTGTGTGTGTGTCATTGTATGTGTGTGTGTGTGTGTGTGTGTGTGTGTGTGTGTCATTGTATGTGTGTGTGTGTGTGTGTGTGTGTGTGTCATTGTATGTGTGTGTGTGTGTGTGTGTGTGTGTGTGTCATTGTATGTGTGTGTGTGTTACGTTATTATTAAAGGTTTATCCCTTTGTGGTGTGCAGTCTGATCGTGTTCCAGACACTACCTCTGTAATACGCCCTTTCGCCCTTTAACACACATACAGTACACACACACACACACACACACACACACACACAGACACACACACACACACACACACACACACACACACAGACACACACACACACACACACACACACACACACACAGACACACACACACACACACACACACACACACACACACACACACACACACACACACAGACTCACAAACACACATCCTGTAATTCGTCATGCTCTTTGGGATTATTCCTGTGACATGTCTGTACCTTCTCACCTGAGGTGAAACAATAGTATCTAGGCATGCAATCTTGCCAACATTAACACATATTAATTTAACACACATACAGTATCTAGGCATGCAATCTTGCAAACATTAACACATATTAATTTAACACACATACAGTATCTAGGCATGCAATCTTAACAAATATTAGTATTAGTTTGCTGTCTTGGCAAATGGATGGTAAATGGGCTGCATTTATACAGAGTTTCTATACTCAGCAGAGTACCTGGCGTGCTTCACATTAAATGCCTCACATTCACCTACACACACACACATTCACACACACCTTCACACACCGGCTGCTATGCAAGGCGCCAATCAGTTCCTAATCCTAAATTAGCTTCTCATTGTAAGCGATTAATCCATTTTGTACATGGTTGCTGCAAGAAATTAACTAGATAAATGAAATAAACTAAACTAAATTAAATTAAACTTTACATAGAGTGGCCTCATACACACGCATGCGCAAGTGCAAGCACACACACACACACCACACACACACACACACACACACACACACACACACACACACACACACACACACACACACACACACACACACACACACACACACACACACACACACATTTTTATATACCTTTTGCTGAAATGTACCATATGCTTGCTGCTTTTCCATGTATTACTGAAAATATGTCATATGCCTGCTGTTTTATGTACCATATAGCTATTTCCCATACGTATACGTCCCTGCTGCCTCTGTGGGTAAGCTTTTCTTGTCCTAACCTACAGCCAGCCACTTCCATCTCCTACAGTGTCAGAGATTTCATCCTAAATTGGTCTGATCCTAAACTAGTCTGATCCTAAATTGGTCTGATCCTAAACTAGTCTGATCCTAAACTCGTCTGATCCTAAACTAGTCTCAACTGGTCACATCCCAGTGGAAGAGCCTAGTGACAAATTGAGGTGTTTCGTTGGCTAAAGCTCACTCTGTCCACTCTCACTCCCCCCCATCCTCTCTCTCTCTCTCTCTCTCTCTCTCTCTCTCTCTCTCTCTCTCTCTCTCGCTCTCACTCTGTCCTCTCCCACATTGTCTCCCTCGCTCTTCTTTCTCATCCCTGTCTCTCTCTCTCTCTCCCTCCCTCTCCTCATCCTCCCTCTCTCTCTCTCTCTCTCTCTCTCTCTCTCTCTCTCTCTCTCTCTCCCACATTCCCTTCTCATTCTTCTCTCTCTCTTTCTGTCTACCCCTCCCCCCACCCCCCGCTCTTTGGGTAGTAAACTTATCTGCCGAGTTAAGCTTACCAACAGATGGTTGCGGGTCATTCACCTGGAACTAAATGAGTGTAATTGGTAAGTGTGGGTGAGTGAGCTGAAAGGGCTGGAAATACTGCTTTGTAGAGAACTATTCTTTCAGTACTGTTTCAGAGAAATACTCCTATTGTGCAGATTCAGTGAAATAGTTTAATATTCTGTGTGGGAAAGCCCTTTCCTATCCTTGGAAAAGCCCTTTAGATCAAGTCAAGTGGGCTTTTATTTTTACTTCAGCCATTTTTATTTTTTTAAACACAGTATCATCACTCAATCAGAGGGTGGTCTCTACTTACATTACATTATTATTATTACATTACACCTAGCTGACACTCTTATGCAGAGCGACTTACAGTTATTTTACAGGGTTTCAGTTACAGTCCCTGGAGCAGTGTGGGGTTAGATGCCTTGCTCAAGGGCATCTCAACCATGGGTAGGGCAGGATTCGAACCGGCAACCTTACGATTATGCCTAGACTCCTAGCAGTCGTATGTTCTCAATAAATATAGACTCTGATAGAGCCTAGACTCTTACCGGTCGTATGCAACATGCCATAATCATTCTAAAACTACAATGAGAAAGGAGAGGACTCTTAGATTGGGAATGAAGGAGAGGACTTGCATTGGGAATGAAGGAGCTTCGTGTTTTCTGGAAATCAGTACTGTATTTTTTACCCATCTTTCCTAGTGATATGATGAACTTGATGAAAAAGTCCTCTACAAAAGGCTGTTAATTCTATCCATCCACAAATGTTTCCTCTGGGTTAAGTAGCAATATGGCACAGTGTATGGAACCAGCCATGTTGGAACTGAATTGTTGAGTTTCTCAGACAAGGAAACAAAATCGAATAAAAAAACCTGTATGATTGCCTTTAATTCACTGACTGGTCTGTACTTGTTTTTGTATTAAGGTACAGATACACAGTACATGGGTATAGATTATATTACTGTATTCAAGACTTCAAGAGCTTTATTGTCATTCAACAGTTGCCTGTACAATGACATTAAGATAGCAAGGCCACAAAGATGCAAGGCAAAAGTGTAACACACAAGAAGAAAGAAAATGCAAAAATAGAGCAGCTAAGTGGAGAGCCTTTAGCCACTGTGTCCATGTGTGCCGCCATCTTGGATCATCAGCTATGGACTTCACATTATTGTGATGTGCCTCCTGTGGAGGGTGACTTGCTAGGCCTTATGCCTCAGAGCCAGAGCATGCTACATTAGATACCCCGAGACGTGTAGCGTCAGAAGAGTATGCAAGTTGCTAAATAGATTCGATAAAAAAACTGCTTGATTACTTTTCATTATAACTCTGTAATAGTTGGGTTTTGTCTTATCATATTCAAATATGAGAAGCATGAAAATATGACATATGAAATACATACTGTACATTAACTAATAAATAATAATAATAGTAATAGTAATAATAATAATAATAATAATAATAATAATAATAATAAGTGCTGAGTGAGGTGTCTGAGGATTTGAGAGGGAGAGACAGACCTAGGGAGCTTTGCTGACCAATGTTATAGTGCCTTCTTGACCCCCTCGGTCAAATGTCATGAAAACACTCCCCTCCCCTTGACCGTGGTCCACAGATAGCCCCCAGCAGATCCCTATCTCCCCATGTGAGTTACATAACTGACCCAATGACATATTCCGTGTTCCATATTCCATGTTCCATATTACATATTCCATATTCCGTATTCCCGGAAAGCGGTGTCACCGTACGGCTCCGAGCGGCCAGCCTGGGAGACGCAGGTGGTCGGTGACATGCGATGAATATTTAGAGCCGACGGTTGTATAGCCACTCCGACCGCATCATACATGTGGAGATCATATCGCGTGTGGCCTCGAATGTATAGAAACACACTAATGCCGAGAGAGGGTGTTTACACAGCATGGATGTACGCATTTCGTATGTTAATAGGGGCCTCATTACTGTGCATATACTAACAAAGAGATGGAGATTATATAACCTGATGTCATGGTTTGGATGTGGACATAAAGGCTGCGGTTTTGGAGACGTATGTATGGCTAATCCTACAGAGATAAGAGCATTCAGGGCACTGGAGGGCACAGTGGAGGCTATACAGTTACCTGTGACGGGGCAGAACAGGAGAGCACAGGCTGGGCCGGTGCTCTCGATGCTGGGTCCCCATAATTGGCTCTTGTGTTCGCCTACTGACCTATAGAGGGGAAAGAGATTATATTCAAGGCTGCGGCCGGCAACACAGCAGACCTTCTCTCAGCAGTCTTCTTTTTTCATTTCATGCAGATGATGTGTTTCTATTAATAAATGGGTGACTACAAATACTTTGACATAGCATAATGTTATTGTTTCATAATGTTATTGTTATTGTATTTTAAGCTGTTCTTAGAAAATGCAGGATTAGCAAACCAAATGATGCAGCGGTATAATGACCCATCAGATTAAATATTCCCTCTTACTGACATTTGCCACACACTAAACACAACACTAGTCTGATGGGTGTGTGTGTGTTTTCCTGTGTGTTTCTGTGTGTGTATTTCTGTATGTGTGTTTCTGTGTGTGTGTGTGTGTGTGTGTGTGTGTGTGTGTGTGTGTGTATGAGTGTGTGTGTGTGTGAGTGTTTGTGTATGAGTGTGTGTGTGTGTAAGTGTGCGTGTGTATGTGTGTGTGTGTGCGGGTGTGTTCGCACATTATCACTCCATGACTCTCCATGACTGGATGTGTTTGGAGCCTAACCAGAGATGGGGGGTCTGTGTGGAGCAGCCTAACCAGAGATGGGGAGGGGGGGGGTCTGTGTGGAGCAGCCTAACCAGACACCGGGGGTCTGTGTGGAGCAGCCTAACCAGACACCGTGGGTCTGTGTGGAGCAGCCTAACCAGACACCGTGGGTCTGTGTGGAGCCTAACCAGAGATGGGGGGTCTGTTTGGAGCAGCCTAAGAGATGGGGTGGTCTGTTTGGAGCAGCCTAACCACAGATGGGGGATCTGTGTGGAGTCTAACCAGAGATGGGGGGTCTGTTTGGAGCAGCCTAAACAGTGACCGAGCGGTCTAATTTGAGGCACTGGAAGTGCAGCGGAAATTTGAGAAGTGTTTTTAAGGATGCCATCCAGCTATCCAGGTATAGGAATAGAGCAGGACTATGATGTCACCGTGTCAGACTGTGTCAGAGTGTAGCCTGACTGTGTCAACAAAGCTGTTTTGATCAAGACACACATTATTTAAGGAAAACTCATTAGAGGCCCTAACAATGGTTAACCCTTTGGTTAATCTGGTAATTAGACACAGATATACCTCTGCATTTAATCCAATTTTGATCTATAAACAAACACTAGGAGTAGTGAGAAACAGGTACAACATGCACATAGACACACAGACACACAGACAGCAAGGAAGTTGTGGGTTCGAGTCGGCACAGATGCAGGGCTGACCCATGCTGGACGACACAAGTATGGCACATACACTTACACATACACACACACACACACACACACACACGCACACACACACGCACAAGTTCTGTAAGTTGTGGGTTCGAGTCGGGACAGATGCAGGGATGACCCGCACTGGACGACACAAGTATGGTACATATGTTCATAGGCATTCACATATACACTTACACACACACACACACACACACACACACACAAACACACACAAGGGTGCTGTAAGTTGTGGGTTGGAGTCGGGACGGATGCAGGTCTGACACACACTTGATGACACATAATGTCATATATGGTACATATGTTCATTGACACACACTTCCACACACACTTCCACACACACACACACACACACACACACACACACACACACACACACACACACACACACACACACACACACACACACAGAGTATTTTGAGTGTCATCATTCCTCTTGATGTGTTAGCACAGTCTGCCATTAGTAGTGCCCAGAGCCCCAGCAGTGCAGAGGGGCTTGTTTGCAGAGCAAAGTGGTACTTGGCTCAATTATTCAGGAGTGGAAAGATGACCATCCCACCCAGGCACACACACACTCACACACACACGTACGCACGCACCCACACACACACTCACACTCGTGCACACACACACACACGTAGGCACGCACCTACACACACACTCACACGCACGCACACACACACACACACATGTACACACTCCTGCAGGCACACACACACGTACTCATGCACACACTCACACAGGCACACACACACGTATGCACACACTCCCACAGGCATACATACTGCTGTGTGTGTAATGTAAGCTTAATGTAAGCATTGGAAACAGATAGGCGGGGTCAGAAATGTACACCATGCTAGCGGCCTGCTCCTATATACTACTCTCCTCTTCTCTAAATGCCTGCTGCCCGTAATGCCCCCCATTCCCCTGACAACAATCAATGTGCAGGTCATCACTCTGTCACACATACCCTGAATAATTCAGCATGTGACATCCCATCTGTCCGCAGCAGTCGTGCTTTAGCAAGGCCTATGTGCTGTCACACACACACACACACACACACTAACACACACACACACACACACACACTCACTCACACACACACACTCACACACACACACACACACACACACACACACACACACACACACACACACACACACACACACACACACACACACACACACACACACACTCACACTGCTGCGTTTAACCCAAGACAAAACGCCTAACAAAGGGAACGCACCCACGCTCTCGCCGACACACCATGGTGGTGTAGCGCATTCCTTTCACCGACGTCACCTCTGTTATGGCAACAGCCTAGCAACCAGCTAACCATAAATGAAGGGCAATTTCGCTCTCACTAATAAACACATCATTATCGGCCTAACGGTGTGGCTGGGTTCATGAGACAAGTACTGTATGCAAGCACTGTACACAGGAGCTCAACATCTCCGCCTGAGCTCTTTGTGAATGCATCGCTTCTTTGTGATGTGAAAAGAGTAGATTGATATGTTGCCACAGTAATGACGAAAGTAATGAGGTAAAAGCTGTTTAAATATTTTCTTTATTAGTACTTTCTTGTTCTTAGTTAGTATTACACTTTGAATGAATTATTATTACACAAAGCATACACATTAATTCACATTACAAGTCAGAATGACTTCAGCACAAACTGACAAAGTATCATTTTCCCCAAGTCCAAATGCAGTTTGTAAGGTGCCTAATGAAAAGAAGAATGATCTTTTATAAACATTAATAAACATGGTTATTACTACTTGGTGCAATACCGCAATTTTATCGGCTGAGGAACACCTGATTGATTGTGTCAAGTAAAAGGCAAAATAAACTGAAGGTCTCCTTCTTGGATTACACAGAGTAAAAATGCTTTATTATTTACTATGGGAATAATTCTTCTCTCATGCCACTACAAGCACTGCCTGGAAACACAAGTGGCCTCCAATAGCAGGGAATAGTTAGAAAAGAAATGTTGTTAAGTAAAAATGACAAACGTTTTAAGAACAACAAGCAATAAAGTAAAACTGAAAATACACTGTGAGGCTTCCCACAGATGTCGTCATGGTAACACCACAGATCAGGTGTGCCAATAAAGATTTTGGGGCCTATGAAAGACTATATTACCTCCACACACACACACACACACACACACACACACACACAGCAATGTAATAATGTCAGTCACTATAGGCGCATTTCCACTACAGTGAGTTCCGGGTAATTTTTCGGCCTTCTCACGGTTGGCGCATGTCTCCACTATCGGGCAGTTCCGAAATGGGCGATCTCCCGGAACTTTTACAGGGACCAACGGAGTACCTAAACGTACAGTCTATCAAACTCAGAGTTGTAGGAGAGCTTGTTTTGGCCGTTTCCACGATAAAGCATTTAACTACTTGCTATGTGGTGCACAACGATTTCCTCAGGCAATTAATTACCTTCTTAAAACATGTTTACTTGGCTAACTTTAGCCTGCTAATCTTGTCATAACGTCACTCGGAACATCCAATCTTATGAAACATAGTAGACATAAATGGACTGGAAACTCACAATAAATAGGAACACTAACCACAAACTTTTAGGATTTATCTGGTTTAATCCATAAATCAACATAGAATGCAAGCCTGCAGTCAGTCATGTTCGCTGCTCTGAGAGACCGAAGTTTCCCTTTGTTTACTAGAGGTCCGATAAAACGTTGTTGTAGTGGAGACACGCGAGGTGAGAGGACCAACCAAACAACAGTCTCTGGAAATGTCCCTCTCCCTGAATTACCATCGGAACCTCCCCTAATGGAAACGCGGCTTATGTTCTAGAGTGCCCACTGTCAGTGGCGGGCCCTTGAATGTGCCCTGCATGTCCCGCAGGCCCTGCATGTCTGCCAGTGTGAATGCCACTGAGTGCCACCGTCATGCTTGACCACCTCACCAGGGCCCGCCACCTCAGGGGTCACCAGGGTGATGGTGGAGCGCCAAGCGGTTGGTATGGGAAATGACCCCTATGGCCATCATGCAGGGAATGCCAGGGTAGAGATGGGGGGCTGTGGGGGTGACACATACTAATGTATGGAGCTGAGGGTTAGAAATGCTACTCTATAGAGAGGGGGTAACACATACTAATGTATGGAGCTGAGGGTTAGAAATGCTACTCTATAGAGAGGGGGGTGGTGGGGGTGGGAATGGGAATGGGTGGTTGGGATGGGGGATGGGGGTTTGGTGTATGGAGGAATGGTGCTAGATCAGCACGAGATGGGGGTGATATATTCTATATGGAGAAGAGGGTGGGTGAGATGGGGGTGGGGTGAGATGGGGAGGTGAGATGGTGGGGGGGTGAGATGGGGGGTTGAGATGGTGGGGGTGATATTCTGTATGTAAGCTATGGCTCCCAGGCAGGTAAAGTAGGCCCTGTGTAAGGTATGGCTCCCAGCCATGTAAAGTAGGCCCAATGTAAGGTATGGCTCCCAGCCATGTAAAGTAGGCCCTACTGTATGTAAGGTATGGCTCCCACGCAGGTAAAGTAGGCCCAATGTAAGGTATGGCTCCCAGGCAGGTAAAGTAGGCCCAATGTAAGGTATGGCTCTGGCATCGTCTCAGGCCTTATCTGGGTCAAACCTTTCGCTTTCAGCACTACTGCAACCCAAACCTCGTGCACAGCAGAGCAGCTCACACTGCCAATGAAGAAAAGCACAAAGCCTAACAACACAACACAATGTGTAATAGTGTCAAAACATTGGCAAGACAACAGGAGATGAGATTACAAGGGCAACCTCATCTCGTCATGTGTGTGTGTGTGTGTGTGTGTGTGTGTGTGTGTGTGTGTGTGTGTGTGCGCGTGTGCATTTGTGTGTGTGCGTGTGTGCGTGCGTGTGTGTGTGTGTGTGTGTGTGTGTGTGTGTGTGTGTGTGTGTGTGTGTTGTTGCTGCTGCTGTTGGTCTCATTACGATGGTGTTCGCGTGACAGTACACAGACCCCCTCGGACAGTCGACCCCTTGTAATGCAAACTTGGCCGTGCCAGGATGTCATGCATACGTACTTGTACGCAAGCAGTTTACTGGCAAAAGCTTTGGACTGAGTGTCATGCCAAAAATGCTTTCATCAGTGGAACGGAGTTCGCTTTAAGTGAATGGTCTCCCTTTTGGTTGTGATTTATTTACTCAGTGTGGTCCAAGTATCACTCA
>CM050205.1:4852500-4865000 GCA_027475355.1 Coilia nasus
TAACGGTTATGTTGCTAGTGCCCAGTGAACTGTAGGGCATCCTCTAAGAGTGTGTCGTTTTCCCGATGAAAAACCAAAAGTAGCAGGAGGAGATTTTCTGTTCAGCCAGGTCTTTATTGCGTTCACAGAGAAAATAGTTATAATAGAGAAAAGCCTCTCCTAACCGTTCTAACCATCACACTCACTGTGTGTAGCTTATATACAGACTACAGCAGTGTCATGTTAACTTATGTCCATATTCAGAGGCAAGGCTCAAACTCTTAACCTTACAAGGATGCGCCATACACAGAACTAAGCACTTTCTGGTACTGATTCCACCGTTACCAGTTTGGCTAACTGCCAAGTCAGCAAGACATGACCAGTTGCCACATGCACACATGTATCCCTGTGAAAAGTAGACCATATACACAAACAACTCTTGTTTACTTGCAGAAATTACAACAAGTGCTTGCCATGGGTTCGAATGTAATTGTTATAGAATTGTTAAATAGTATAAACCTGTGCCAAAACAGTTAGAACAGTGTAAGGATGTGCTCCCCTGTAGTCCTGTACACATGGGGCGTGTGTGATCATATGAACATGTTGGTGGCAGGTGACGTTCACATAGACATGTGTGCGTTACCATGATAACATATTTAAGCAGACAGGTGGGGTAGTGGTGACGTGCATGTAGATGTGTGTTACCATGTTTACATGTTCCAGTGAACAGGTGTGGTAGTGGTGACGTGTGTAGATGTGTGTGTGTGGGTGATCATGCATGTCGTGGTGACGTGTGTAGTGTAGATGTGTGTGTGTGTGTGATCGTGCATGTTTAAGTGGTCATGTGGAGCAGTGGTGATGTTTGTGTAGGTGTGTGTGATCGGGCATGTCTATGTGGACAGGTAGATGAGTAGTGATGTTCATGTGGATGTGTGCTACCATGCATGTTTTTGCAGACTGGTGAGGTAGTGGTGACGTGTGTGTAGAGGTGTGTGTTACCATGGTTACATGTTCCAGTGAACAGGTGAGGTAGTGGTGACGTGTGTGTAGAGGTGCGTGTGGTCGGAAGTGGATGACAAGTGACGTTCGTGACCTTTTATAGTTCACACTCTGAGATATTCCATCTGTGACAAAACCAGGACCCCAGAATAACCCTAATTTCCTCCAGCTCTCCCATTCTTCCTCTGCCTCCCATATCTGTCCAGATTAGTAATCTTCAAAGGCCTACATACACTCATCTTGTTCTTCTCATCACACACACACACACACACATGTACGCATGCATGCACGCACACACACACATGCATGCACGCGCACGCACACACACACACACACACACACACACATGCATGCACGCACACACAGGGCCAGGCCTGGAGCAGGAGAAACCCTGTGTGGAATGTCAATCCAGGGTGTTGATGTTGGTGCCGTTTCAAGTTTTCTGAAGAAGAGGAGGAAGAGGAGGAGCAGGCTGGAGAAGGTGATGAAGAGGGGCGCTGTAGGATGCTCTCCAAACGTGTGTCACCCAACAACCCATCTGAGCCAGACACTTCCTGCCCAACCTGCAATTACAATCACTGCGTCCCAGCATTGGGCTCCAACACTTTCATTTGTCCTGATGAGGATGCCAGCGGCTGTTTCGGGGGGGGGGGGGGGGGGGGGGGGGGTAATTAATGACATATGAGCTCACGGAGGTAGGTGCATAGCCTGACTGTTTCAACAGGTGTGAATGTGGCATCCTGTAGCATCCTGGTACCGTTCTGGCCCAGAAGGAGAGGTGTAGAGTGGTGGAGAGGTGTAGAGTGGTGGAGAGGTGCAGAGTGGAGTAGAGGTGTGGAGTGGGGGAGAGCTGTAGAGTGGAGGAGAGGAGAGGTGTGGAGGAGAGGAGAGGTGTGGAGTGGAGGAGAGGTGCAGAGTGGAGGAGAGGTGTGGAGTGGAGGAGAGTTGTGGAGGAGAGGTGTGGTGTGGAGTGGAGGAGAGCTGTAGAGTGGAGGAGAGCTGTAGAGTGGAGGAGAGGAGAGGTGTGGAGGAGAGGAGAAGTGTGGAGTGGAGGAGAGGTGTGGAGGAGAGGAGAGGTGTGGAGTGGAGGAGAGGAGAGGTACTGTTCTACTTGGTGTATAAATACAATACTTTGGCAAGAGGTATTCTCAGTGAAATGTGTTCAGATGGGAAAATGATTGAGCAGTTATTTTTCTTTCTGTTACATCATGTCTTGGTTCAGAAATCTCTCTATATATAAAGTGTAGATTTCACACAAAACTCATTTACAAGACTTTTGGAAAACGTGTTTAAAAAAGGATTTTTTAAATACTTATGTGGAATATATAAAGTCTAAAGATTAAAATATATATACTGCATATGTATGTTGGCCAACTGTGTTCTGTATTTTCCCTGTAAAACTGTTCATAAGCCTAGGGTATGTTTTACAAGTTTGTATAGTTTTATATTTTTTAAATATAGTATTACATGACTATTTATATAAGTTACATAAAGAACAAATGTTGCTTAATGCCATTTTGATTAACACCAGCTGTCGGATACAAATGTAAAAAATATACATTAGATTTAAAAATAAACAGTAATTTGTCAACCACATTATCGTGTAGTAATTTTGTGCAACACATCACTCTATTTCAGGAGCAAACAGCTCCGTACTAGCAATGGGACATTGAGGAAAAGCAAACAGAGACTGGCGGGAAAATCAATCAGCGTGCATGACCACAAATAGGCTTTTAAATAGCACACTAACTGACCCCCTGAGCCGCTGACATTTAGACGGAGTCGTTAGCGTGCCTTGTGATTGGTCTTAGAGTTAAAAAAAAAAAAAAAAGAGTAAAAAAAAAAAACGTCCAACTGTTCCTCGAGCGAAACATTTGTTGGTTACAGAAAATTGCTGAGTCACTCAGTACGAGAGAGGAGAGAGAGGAGAGAGAGGAGAGAGAGGAGAGAGAGAGAGGAGAGAGAGGAGAGAGAGGAGAGAGAGAGAGGAGAGAGAGGAGAGAGAGAGAGGAGAGAGAGGAGAGAGAGAGTGGAGAGAGAGGCGCTTCTTGTGTTTTGTGTGTGGACCTGCCTGGTTCAGGGCTGGGGTACTGCTGGGAGTATAAAGGATTTAAAAAAAGCCTTACACAAGAGCGCTGTCTGATTTGCGCCCGAAGGAATATAAACCGTAAAACATACATTCGTCTTGGCCATGCCAGTTAGCGTATTGCACAAACTCTCTATGCTTTGTGAAGCTCCCCAAAACACTTCCCTGACAACAGAAACACTGGGGCTTGCCAAGCTCCATCTTACTGGCCTGCTTCTCCAATGCTGAGGTATATGCGCTTAGGTTGACATACTTTAAACTTAAACTCAACCGAAGAATCCTGACTGCTTCCAGCTTCCAGCAAGGGGAGAACCTGAGCAGGAGCCAGGGGATCTGAGCACACACTGAAGTCCTGTTAACACTCCGTCCTGAAACACGTCTCGGACGGTCGAATCACAGACGAGTCACTGATACACATTGACATTTAAATTCTGTATCTAGATGCACAGGCAGAGATAGTGCAGAGGATGTTCATTCAGCAAAAGGCCTACAGTATTTATCTACATCCCCTTCCTTAGGGCTCTCACTGTTGGGAATACATCAGAGCACAGTAGCATTGCCACTACAGACAGAGTGTATTTACACGTCTCCAGACTATCTCGAAGAGAGGCTTGAGTAGCCACATTATAAGTCTCTTAGTAGTTGTTTGTGCTTGTATTTCTGGGTGTCCTCGTGATTGGTCACCCAAGACATATCTTGAAGTCAAGTGTAAACAGAGTGTGACACGATCAGTGTGACCTCTGGTTGTGATGAAATGTGCTGGGCAAAGGCTTTTATGTTCAGCTCGCCGTCTCTGCCCCCTCGCTGCCCAACACTGTGACAGAGCTGTTTTTTCTAAGGGTGGAAATCTGGTCTCTCAGTCCCATGTGAAAGAAATGTGAAAGAGAAGTTGGTAAGCATTTCTTTGGGTGCAGTGACCCGACACGGACATGGCAGGGTAATCGGCCCACACTGGATGTGCGGATATGGCTACAGAGGAGGACAAAAACCGCCTTCTTGTCTCAGCCTGAATAACGAGAAGACGCCTGATTTCACACATTATCCAACATGCTGGGCTTGCACATATCACAGCACATAATTACCAGGAAAACTAGAGGGGCTACTCGGAGAAACAGAGACCGAGACCTAATGCCATTGGCTGCCCAGTTTCACCCAATCCTCGGCCAGCATACCCGTGCCTGTTCTGCGCATGTCCTTGGCCCAAGCTACGCATTTCCACCGACTTTCATTAAAAGAATCAGAGCAGCCATTTTTCTGTGGTGCTGCGCACAGACAAACAAACACAAACAAACAGGCAGGCAGGCACACTAAAACAGCACGACCTCCTAACGTGACCTCCTTGGCGCAAAGTGCCTGCAGCCAGACTAATTAGAATGACATGTGACAAATGTCTGACCAGAGGCTTCCCACTGCTCCACTTCTTTGCCGATATGATCTCATTTTGTTCTGTCACTGTAAATCTATCAAATGGATTGCTAACATCCAGGTTACACCTGAGTCTGTAATTTGCTCTATATTAGGAAGAGGCATTTGATATCTGGTTATTCCGACATTTTTCATGTTGGAATATATTTTCTTTCACAAAAAAAACTGTCATTTAAAGGTTTACATAATAATTCACAAAGTTTTGTGATCTACAGAATGTATGTGTGTAATTTGACAGTTCATGCTAGGAGAAAACAGCATCAAAGTGTGTAAGGTTTTACTCTCTTGATGATGCTATACTGCTAATGTCAAACATTCACCCGTCAAGCCAGAGCTGACAAAGGCTCTGTGCGTGTGTGTGTGTGTGTGTGTGTGTGTGTGTGTGTGTGTGTGTGTGTGTGTGTGTGTGTGTGTGTGTGTGTGTGTGTGTGTGTGTGTGTGTGTGTGTGTATCTGTGTTAAAAGTAAATAAATTACTTTTAGGTGAATTTGGAGACTCATTTAAAAGTAAAAAAATTACGTTTAGGTGAATTTGGAGACTCAGTCAGCCTAGTGGTTGAAAATCAGGAACAAGGTTTATTCTTAACAATAAGGACATCACAACAGACAAACGCCGACGACACTACATGACACTACATGTAGGTCTACAACATTGAAGTTCAGAATAACCAATGTTTTAGACAGTCTTTGTCATCGTCCTGTCATGTAGTGTCGTCGGCGTCTGTCTGTTGTGATGTCCTTATTAACTTATGTCCTTATGTCTACAGCCAATGAGTGTAACCCAAGCTTAACACCCCAAAATGAATATGCAATGGTCTTTTCTTAAGTACTTCAGTATACAGTGTCTTCCTAATCAGATCAGAGAAGGTGCCAACCTTGTCTGTATGTTAATCAACAGACAGGGACAGTTCTTTAAAAGCCCACCAAATGGTTGAGAAAACCAAATGCTCACACAAGACACACATACACAGCTTTGATCCTAATAAGAGTTTCCACAAACAACCAAGGGATTTGAAATAATACTCAAATGTTTTAACATTAAAATAGTATTTACAAGATTATTATTATTACTCAAATACCACCAGTGTATGTGTGTGTGTGTGTGTGTGTGTTTGTGTCATGGTCGTAGGGTGAAGTGCTTCAAACCTTCCATCCCTGTGTGCGTGCGTGCATGCGTGTGTGTGCGTGTGTCATGGTCATAGGGTGCAGTGCTTCAGACCCTCCATCCCTGTGAGTGTGTGTGTGTGTGTGTGAGTGTGTGTGAGTGTGTGACATAGTCGTAGGGTGCAATGCTTCAGACCCTCCATCCCTGTGAGAGTGTGTGTGTGTGAGTGTGTGTGACATAGTCGTAGGGTGCAGTGTTTCAGACCCTCCATCCCTGTGAGTGTGTGTGTGTGTGTGTGAGTGTGTGTGAGTGTGTGTGACATAGTCGTAGGGTGCAGTGTTTCAGACCCTCCATCCCTGTGTGTGTGTGTGCGTATGTGTGTGTGTGTGTGTGTGTGTCATGCACGTAGCTATTTATCTGCTATTCATCAGCTAGGTGTTAATGCTAAGCTGGACCCTTAGGCAAAGATAGTAGCCCCACTTTAGGGACCCACATGTTCCTAAAGTGGTGTTATGCAGATTAACAATGATGTCTTTAAAAACATATGGAGCACCTCTTTAGGAATGTATGGAGCACAACGAGCAATGTTAATTTGCATAACACCTCTTTAGGAACGTATGGAACACCTCTTTAGGAACGTATGGAACACCTCTTTAGGAACGTATGGAACACCTCTTTAGGAACGTGTGGAACACAACGAGCAAAGTTAATCTGCATAACACCTCTTTAGGAACGTGTGAAGCACCTCTTTAGGAACGTACAGAACACCTCTGTAGGAACGTATAGAACACCTCTTTAGGAACGTATGGAAGACCTCTTTAGGAACGTACGGAACACCTCTTTAAGAACGTGTGAAGCACCTCTTTAGGAACGTGTGGAACACCTCTTTAGGAACGTGTGGAACACCTCTTTACAAACGTGTGGAGCACCCCTTTAGAAATGTGTGGAGCACAGCGAGTCGGGTTAATCTGCACAGCACCTCCGCTCATCTAACGATCTATAGAGTGAGTGAGTTGAAAAATGCTAAGTTCAGCGAAGGAAGCACAAGGAGGCCAGCCAGGGTCCTTACCCATAATTCCATGCGAGCCCCTGAGGTCTTGGAAAGGGAAATTCAGCATAAAATTACATTCTGGGTCGCTCCGTGTTCCAAGCTCAGTGGGGGCTGTCTAGCAGAAGGAGAACCGCTGACAGCAGCGAGTTCCGGAACAAGTCTGGCTGTGAACTGGTACCGACCCAATGGGCCTTTGCCAGAACCTGTCTGCAGAACCAGGGCAGAGCTGGTGTCTGGTATCTGGGGCGCTCCTCTAAAAAAAACACGTAGATGAAGGTGCATGAGTTAGCCACCTGTAGCCTGGAGACATAGATGAGTTAGATGAGTTAGATGAGTTAGATGAGTTAGATGAGTTAGATGAGTTAGATGAGGTAGATAGTTAGATGAGTTAGATGAGTTAGCCGCCTGTAGCCTGGAGACATAGATGAAGGTAGATAGTTACATGAGTTAGATGAGTTAGATGAGTTAGATGAGTTAGATGAGTTAGATGAGGTAGATAGTTAGATGAGTTAGATGAGTTAGATGAGTTAGATGAGTTAGATGAGTTAGCCGCCTGTAGCCTGGAGACATAGATGAAGGTAGATAGTTACATGAGTTAGATGAGTTAGATGAGTTAGATGAGTTAGATGAGGTAGATAGTTAGATGAGTTAGATGAGTTAGATGAGTTAGTCACCTGTAGCCTGGAGACATAGATGAAGGTAGATAGTTAGATGAGTTAGATGAGTTAGTCACCTGTAGCCTGGAGACATAGATGAAGGTAGATAGTTAGATGAGTTAGATGAGTTAGCCACCTGTAGCCTGGAGTCTTGTCTGGAATGCACATGTAGTTATTATGGGGTCAGGTACCTGTAATCTGGAGCTGGATCTAACACACACACACACTGTTGATGATTCTGGAGTCAAGTACCTGTAATCTAGAGCTGTATCTAACACACACACACACACACACACACACACACACACACACACACACACACACACACACACACACACACACTGTTGATGATTCTGGAGTCAAGTTCCTGTAATCTAGAGCTGTATCTAACACACACACACACACACACACACACACACACACACACACACACACACACACACACACACTGTTGATGATTCTGGAGTCAAGTACCTGTAATCTAGAGCTGTATCTAACAAACACACACACACACACACACAGACACAGACACACACACACACACACACACACACACACACACACACACACACACACTGTTGATGATTCTGGAGTCAAGTACCTGTAATCTAGAGCTGTATCTAACACACACACACACACACACACACACGCACACACACACACACACACACACACACACACACACACACACACACACATACTGTTGATGATTCTGGAGTCAAGTACCTGTAATCTAGAGCTGTATCTAACACACACACACACACACACACACACACACACACACACACACACTGTTGATGATTCTGGAGTCAAGTACCTGTAATCTAGAGCTGTATCTAACACACACACACACACACACACACACACACACACACACACACACACACACACACATACACATACACTGTTGATGATTCTGGAGTCAGTTACCTGTAATCTACAGCTGGATCCAACATACACTGTTGCTGATTCTGGAGTCAGTTACCTGTAATCTAGAACTGTATCTAACACACACTGTTGATGATTCTGGAGTCCGTAACCCACAATCTGAAACTTTCTTATAGGCACACGCCAAATAGCTCTGGATTCACCTTCAGTCCCAGGCTTTTACTAAGACATCCTTCTATCTAGGCTAACTCAGTCACATCATCTGGTGATGATTCGTATGATGCTTTTTGACTGTTTTTGTCAATGGAGACAAGGAGGGGTGGGAGGTGGGTGGCGCTGGAGAAAGGGGGCGGGGCGGGTGTCAATAATTGGATCTTTTCAGTGGCCCAGTCATGTCTGTGGGCAGGCCTTGCCTGGACCAAATCCAATGACCTGACAGGAAGCAGAGACATTTATAGTCTACGGGGGCCCTAGGCAAAAAAACATCTTTCTTAGAAAACTGCTGTGGTCTTTTAAGGTCCGACAGCCTCAACTCACCCATAGAGACCTGGTGGCTGTTGTATGCTGTATGTCACCTAGGCTAGTCTTTTTAATGACTGCGAGTGATGATTGTGTTTTGTGATGTTTTTTATAAAGATGAACAGCTGCCTGCATTGCCTTTTGACAAGTTATGCCTCTACACCTGACGATTCTAATGTTATCCCTATTATACATCGGATACTCAGTAGACGGTCCTAATGTTACCTGTATTATACACCTCTACACCTGGATACTCAGTAGCCCTAATGTTACCCCTATTATACACCTCTACACCTGAGTACTCAGTAGCCCTAATGTTACCTGTATTATACACCTCTACACCTGAGTACTCAGTAGCCCTAATGTTACCTGTATTATACACCTCTACACCTGGATACTCAGTAGCCCTAATGTTACCTGTATTATACACCTCTACACCTGGGTACTCAGTAGTCCTGATGTTACCTGTATTATACACCTCTACACCTGAGTACTCAGTAGTCCTAATGTTACCTGTATTATACACCTCTACACCTGGATACTCAGTAGCCCTAATGTTACCTGTATTATACACCTCTACACCTGGATACTCAGTAGCCCTAATGTTACCCCTATTATACACCTCTACACCTGGATACTCAGTAGTCCTAATGTTACCTGTATTATACACCTCTACACCTGGATACTCAGTAGCCCTAATGTTACCCCTATTATACACCTCTACACCTGGATACTCAGTAGTCCTGATGTTACCTGTATTATACACCTCTACACCTGGATACTCAGTAGTCCTAATGTTACCTGTATTATACACCTCTACACCTGGATACTCAGTAGCCCTAATGTTACCCCTATTATACACCTCTACACCTGGATACTCAGTAGTCGTAATGTTACCTGTATTATACACCTCTACACCTGGATACTCAGTAGTCCTGATGTTACCTGTATTATACACCTCTACACCTGGATACTCAGTAGTCCTAATGTTACCTGTATTATACACCTCTACACCTGGATACTCAGTAGCCCTAATGTTACCCCTATTATACACCTCTACACCTGGATACTCAGTAGTCGTAATGTTACCTGTATTATACACCTCTACACCTGGATACTCAGTAGTCCTGATGTTACCTGTATTATACACCTCTACACCTGAGTACTCAGTAGCCCTAATGTTACCTGTATTATACACCTCTACACCTGGATACTCAGTAGTCCTGATGTTACCTGTATTATACACCTCTACACCTGGATACTCAGTAGTCCTGATGTTACCTGTATTATACACCTCTACACCTGGATACTCAGTAGCCCTAATGTTACCTGTATTATACACCTCTACACCTGGATACCGAGGACCACTCACCACAAGCATCACAGCTGTAACTAGCAAATAGCATGCATATGATACACAAGTCATTTAAACACACTGGGCATAGCATAGATGGCTTAAGAAACATGAAAAATATCATATTTTAACACAACTGCTTGTTGAACCACTCAGGGATTTCTTGCAGACTACACTTTGAGAAACACTGATCTACACCATGCAACTCTGCTTCACCTTATTGATAAGCTGCTTATAGATGGCCACGCAGCCTGAGGACAATAGGTCTAAAAGCTCGAACACAAACATGGGGGCTGGTATCTCATGCAAGGTTTAATACGGATTCCACATTACATAATGCCCCTGCTTTCCCCCAGATTTACATATTTATTATGGGGATTTATAGGTTAATAGCACACAACATTTTTGCACAGATTCAGAGCTAAATCAGGATTTGGCTTGCGTATGAACGAGAAATTAACAGGTCTGTGTTTAACAAACAATACGCAGCAAATAGTATTAGATGGTTTCAAGGAAACTGAAGGTGAATCTAAGATTTTTTTCTGAATTTTTTAGGAACTTTTATCATAAGTGTTTCACGTGTGTGTGTGTGTGTGTGTGTGTGTGTGTGTGTGTGTGTGTGTGTGTGTGTGTGTGTGTGTGTGTGTGTGTGTGTGTGTGTGTGTGTGTGTGTGTGTGTCTGTGTCTGTGTCTGTGTGTCTGTGTCTCTTTGTGTGTTTTCACAGGGGTTTGTTGTTGATGTAAACATCTGCCATCACATAGCAAATATGTGTAACATGCATTTACAGCGCACAGTGAGATGACATCATACTACAAAACACTGAAATGCATTTACAGCACACAGTGCGATGACATCATACTACAAAACACTGAACTGCTGAGTCATTCAGCCTTCCTACATGAAAAAAAACATCGTAATGGCCCTATGCAGACTGGGAGCAAAGGTATGTCTCAATACATCAACATATGCCGGCCGTGTGTTTGTACAGCGGTGGTCAAACTAGGCAGGAAAAAAAGAATCTGTGCATGCAGTGGACCTGGGGCTTCCTGGTAGGGAGAAATTCATGGAAGAGAGTGGCTTCTGTGAAAGGATTTAGGTTTAACCGGAATGTACTCATAGGCGACCGGCCGCGTGTGTGCGCGCCAAGTGTGTGCTCAGCAAACACAGTACTGTGGGTCAGAGGTCCGAACGCCCGGCTCCAGTCACAGAACCAGCAGCTGCCCATCACACCGTCCAAAAAAACTTATTTGAATGACTGACAGCCTGGCCAAACACACGCCTCTGGTCCACCAGTAGCAGAGCAACTACTCACTGGGGATTTATGAACACACACACACAGGCAGACAGAGGAGCCCATGACACAGAATATATATTATAGCATATCTCCAAAAGCAACAAATACACACACACACACATACACACACACACACACACACACACACACACACACACACACACACACACACACACATCTCATGAACACACACAGGCAGACTGACAGAGGAGCCCATGACACAGAATATATATTATAGCATATCTCCAAAAGCAACAGATACACACACACACACACACACACACACACACACACACACACACACACACACACACACACACACACACACACACACACACACACACACACACACACACACACACACACTATGTAGGCATGGGGTGAATCTGGGGAGGAATAAAATATGCAATCTGAGACAGGAACACTGAGTTCTTTGCAAGGAATCATGGGACGTGCGGTCCAGGAACACCATATGTAAGCATTTTGTATCATGTGGGACCCATAAAGAACACGACCGTAAACAATGTGGCTTTTTATACACTCTAACAATAAATCTCAAAATACTACCCACAAGATGTCCGTCCAAGATGAACTTCATGACTTGCGCTGATTTCCAGCGCGGGCTCCCTCTCAGTGGGCTCTCCCCGACGCTGATGAGGGAATGAGGGAACATGGGGGTTTTGCAACAGCACGGCAGCACGGCGGCCGGCGCGACAGCTTTCACAGGAAGTATGATGTAAGAAATTAGCTGGAAAGCAGCACTGTGGCATGACAGCTTATGCCATTCACAGAGACTGACCATGAATAGGGGGTGGGGGGGTTGGAAGGAGGGGTGAGGGGTAAAGTGGACCGGGAATGGCGGTGAGGTGGTGGGGGGGGGGTAAAGTGGGTTGAATGAGGGGGGGGTTGGAAGGGGGGGGTGAGGGGTAAAGTGGACCGGGAATAGTGGTGAGGTGGGGGGAGGGGTAAAGTCGGTTGAATGGGGGGGTGGGGAGGGGTTGGAAGGGGGGGTGAGGGGTAAAGTGGACCGGGAATAGGGGGTGGTTAGGGGTGGGTTAAGTGGGCTGAATGGGGGTTGGAGGGAGGGTGAGGGGTAAAGTGGACCGGGAATAGGGGGTGGGTAGGGGTGGGTTAAGTGGGCTGA
>CM050205.1:4867500-4870000 GCA_027475355.1 Coilia nasus
GTGTGCACCTGTGTGTGTGTGTGTGTGTGCGTGTGTTTGCCTTTGTGTGTGTGCACCTGTGTGTGTGTATGTGTGTGCATGTGTGTGCCTGTGTGTGTGTGTGCCTGTGTGTGTGTGTGTGTGTGTGCCTGTGTGAGTGTGTGCCTGTGTGTGTGTGTGCCGTGTCATGGGCAGAGACTTGAGTGGCAGCATTCCTCTGACATACTGAGGTGCCAAAATGCCACACACCTGCTCTACCTTTGACAGACGTGAAGGCGCCAAAAGGCTGAATGATCTTAAACAATTAGTGTGTGTGTGTGCGTGTGTGTGTGTGTAGTGAATTTGCGGTTTCTTGATACTACAATCATATTTGTGCTATGTGTCACATGTTTGCACGTGATCCTGTGCGCAAAGGTTCCTATTGTGTGTGTGACTGCTACAACACTCACATGCTTGGGTCTGTGTGCATCCATGCGTCATCCTCATTTGCTGCAGGCTTTGGGACTTTCCGTTGACGTTTCTGTTGATCAGATCACAGATAGATAATGGAGGTGAGCAGGTTAGAGCCATGAGTGAACATATAAGAAAATCGAGAAAGGTAGAACGTGTGCCAATGTGTTACACCATGTCTACAGATATATTTGCACCGCAGTGGAAAGACCATGATGGCCATGTGTAATCACAAGTGTTTCACAGCATTGCAAATGGGGTATGTACTGCAATAGGTGCTTTGCGGGATAAATAGAAAATCATAATGTAAGATGTCTATACAAGATGCAAGATGCAAGACGTCTATGTACCACCAGCTCTCCACGGTTCGAAACAAATCGTGGTGGTCAGACTGTAGGTCAGTCAGAGAAGGGAGAGAGCCTGCCCCCTAATGCCCCCTAGAGCAACAGAAGCCCCCCCCAACAAAAACAGGGCAGGCAAAGCCAGGAGCACATGACATGTTTAATGCATCTGCAAGTGAGGTGGACACCCCAACTTCATGAGCTAAAAACCCTGGCATGTACTGAGTCCTGTGAGTACCTGTGCACCTGAGACAAGTGAACTAATTTATCTCATCTACCTGGCTCAGGTGTTGGGCAAATTAGAATATGCTGATTTAGTCAATGGATGGAACACATGTTTGACTTTTTTGTTTTTGAAGCCAGAGTTTCCATCTGTGATTACAACATAATGTTTGCTTGTTTGAATAAATTATTTTTTATTCAACTGTGTTCAAACTGATGGGGTTGAACAAGCTAATTACATCAGACCTGGCTGCCACTGTTGGTCCCAACTGTCTTCGTAAGCATAAAATGACCGTAGGATACAGTGACCCTTAATCTTAATCTTACGGAAACAAGTACAGCAACACCACACCCAGCTATGTCCTGTTGGGTTGTATCACTTTGTGAAATTAACGTAGTGAGTTATTCTGTCTGTCTGTGGCAGTCTGCCAGTGTGTTTGTGCTACGTAATTGATGTGTGTTTGGAACCAGCACAGCACAATTTTCGGAGTGTTTTTTTTGTTAGGGTGCGCAGGAGTGTAACACTTCTTCATTGTGGCCTACGAGTGCCTGATTGCTAATTG
Organism: Coilia nasus; assembly: GCA_027475355.1. Lineage (NCBI taxonomy): Eukaryota > Metazoa > Chordata > Actinopteri > Clupeiformes > Engraulidae > Coilia > Coilia nasus. Next base: position 4,869,056 of record CM050205.1, read on the forward strand.
CTATTTTTGTTTGTCTCTGTGATGTACAGTTAATGATTTGCTGCAGTCGACAACAACACAAATAAACAACCAGCGCAGAAAAACAGCCAGCAATGTGAGTGTGTGAGCAATAAATGCTAGTATTGGTTTTCTACCTTCCCTGCATGTATGAACAGGCCAGCTGTGATCTAGTGGTTAGGGAGTTGGTCTTGGGATTGGAGAGTTGCAGGTGCAAATCCTGCCCTACCCATGGCTGAAATGCCCTTGAGCAAGGCATCTCACCCCACACTGCCCCAGGAACAGTAAGTGAAACCCTGTACATGAAGCAGCTGTAAGTTACTCTGGATAGGAGCGTCAGCTAAGTGTAATGTTAAAAAAATGGCTGAATGGCATATATTTGCTGTCATACGTGCTGTAAGCCCCACACCCTGCAGAGTGCATGTTTGGTCTGCATGGCCTGGCACGACAGCTTGAGCTGTGCAGATGTCTAAGAAGATTTCGTGGATGAGTTCATGATGCCATGATCACACCCTCCAATGGCACTGAAGTAGCACTGGTGATTAAACACACACACAAACACACACAGACAGACACACACACACACACACACACACACACACACACACACACACACACACACACATACATACACACTCACACACACACACTTCAATGGGACCGAAGTAGAACTGGTGATAAAACATACATACACACACACACACACCCTCCAATGTGACTGAAGTAGCTCTTCAGCTTGTTGCTGAGTGGGAACCAGTCAGGCAATGAAGGTTTTTTTTATGGAAGGAATGAAAAACATGGCTACATGCAGAGAATGTCAATGAAACAGTTGGAGAACTGTTGAAATGACTGATGAGTTCCTGACTTGTAAGTTGAGGAACTGCATCGGTTTATCCCAAGATAAATCTGCTTTATTTTCCAGCAGGGGGGCTAACAGCTGTTATGGTG
>CM050205.1:4875000-4887500 GCA_027475355.1 Coilia nasus
CACGGAAACCTGAAGAGTCGGTGTTGGAATATGTAGCAGAGCTGCGTCGATTGGCACAAGATTGCAACTATGGCGATAAATTACAACAGATGCTGAGAGATAGGCTTGTATGTGGGATAAGTGATGAACGTATTCAGAGACGTCTCCTGTCCGAAAAGGAATTAACCTTCGATAGGGCACTGTCTATTGCTGTAGCTGTAGAGACTGCAAACAAAAATGCGCACGATCTGAACACAGGCACGTCGGTGAAATTCATGAAGACGAAGAAGGGCTCGCAGGGGGCTGGGGGAGTCAAAGGAGCGACGGCGGAGTGTTATCGGTGCAAAGGAACTGGGCATTCAGCTGCAGTGTGTAAATTCAAACTGTTAAAGTGTCATGTGTGTGGCAAAATTGGACATATTGCAAAAGCCTGCCGTAATAAAGATGCCGGGAATCCCGGGAGCGGATACAGAAATGGAAAGAAAAGACCAAAGCAAGGCACCTACCACCGCTCGCACCAAGTGGATGTTAGACAGCACGAAAGTGACAGCTCCTCTGAGGATGCATTATCTTTTCATTTCATGACTTACAAATTAGGACAGATGAGCGATGTGCATTTAAGAAGAGTAGAGCCCTATGTGTTGCAGTTACAAGTGAACAAAAAAGATGTTCAATTTGAAATAGACACTGGCTGCAGTCTGACTGTTATGAATGAACACACATTCAAAAAGTTATGGGCAGACACTAACTTTCCAGTCGTAAAGCCAGCCCAGCTTCGCTTAGAAACCTACACAGGCGACTCTGTTAAAGTTTTAGGTGTCGCATCAGTCAAAGTTAAATACAAGCAGCAGCATCATAAATTGCCCCTAGTGGTGGTCGGAGGAAACGGCCCTAGTCTTCTAGGTCGGGGCTGGATGGAGAAAATTCACCTGGACTGGAATGAAATTAAGGCACACCCCACAGCCTGCAAAGTCCTGAATGTACAACCAGAGAAAATGACACTACAGAAAGTGTTAGGTAAACATGAGAATGTCTTCAAAGATGAATTGGGCACTCTAAAAGGCACCCAGGCCACTCTACATGTTAGGGCCAACGCAGTCCCTCGTTTTTTCCGTCCTAGATCTGTCCCGTATGCCATGCGCACCAAAGTTGATGAAGAAATAAACAGGCTGTTGAAAGAAGGCATCATTGAACCGGTGAAGTGGTCGGAATGGGCAGCTCCAGTTGTCCCAATTCTGAAACCGGATGGCCATATTAGGTTATGTGGCGACTACAAGCTAACCGTAAATACCGCTTCATCTTTGGAACAGTATCCAATACCTCGAGTAGAAGACCTCTTCACAGCATTGTCCGGAGGGAAGCAGTTCTCTAAATTGGACATGAGTCACGCATATTTGCAAATTCTCATGGATGACACATCTAAGAAGTATCTCACTGTAAATACCCACAGAGGACTGTTTACTTATAACAGATTGCCCTTTGGTGTTGCATCTGCCCCAGCTTTGTTCCAGAGAACTATTGAGGGCTTGTTAAGGGGAATCCCCCATGTTGCGTGTTACCTGGATGACATTTTAGTAAGTGGGGTGGACGAGGCTGATCATTTGAAAAATCTCCACACGGTGCTTACCAGACTGGAGGATGCTGGTCTGCGGCTGAAGCGCAGCAAGTGCACATTCCTACAAGAGGAAGTGGAGTACCTTGGACACAGGGTGGATGTGCAGGGACTTCATCCTGTGGAGAAAAAGGTAAAAGCAATCATGGAGGCACCCGCCCCCACAAATGTTACTGAACTGAAATCCTATTTAGGATTATTGAATTACTATGGAAAATTTTTGCCAAATTTAGCAACCTTGTTGGCACCACTGCATGAACTCTTAAGGCAAGATGTTGCCTGGAAATGGAAGCAAAGGCAGGTAGAGGCGTTTCAGAAGTCCAAGGATCTCTTGAGTTCAGCACAAGTACTAGTTCATTACTCAGCTGATCTAGAGTTAATTCTCTCGTGTGATGCTTCGCCATATGGCGTGGGCGCCGTTTTGTCACACAGAATGAAGGATGGCAGTGAACGTCCTTTGGGGTTCATGTCTAGAACACTGTCTCCTGCTGAGAAAAGGTACTCACAGCTAGATAAAGAAGGGTTAGCCATCATTTTTGGCATTCAGAAATTTCATAAATATCTGTATGGGCGTACATTTACTATCTATACAGATCACAAACCCCTGATATCCTTGTTCAACGAGAAAAAGCCCATACCACAGATGGGATCTCCACGAGTTCAGCGTTGGGCAGTGCTCTTGAGTGCCTATGAATACAATCTGGTTTACAAACCAGGGAAACATCATGCCAATGCAGACGCACTCAGTAGATTGCCGGTTGCTGCACCAGTGCGTGAAGAAGACAAAGAGCATGTCTTGATGATGGATCTATTGGATGATGCATTGTTAGATTCCAGGCAGATGAAGCGCTGGACGGCTAAGGACGTAGTGCTGTCTCAAGTGCATGAGCATGTCCTGAGGGGTTGGCCTGCCAAAGTAGATGCTTACCTGAAGCCATATCATCAAAGGCGCACAGAACTCAGTGTTAAGGATGGATGTGTAATGTGGGGAGCACGACTGATTATACCCTCAAAAGGCAGAGTGCAGTTACTCAAGTTGCTCCATCAAACACACTCTGGCATGTCACGGATGAAGGGCTTGGCGAGGTCCTATGTGTGGTGGCCAGGCATGGACCAAGAGGTGGAGAGGGAAGTACAGTCGTGTGAGGAGTGTCAGAAACATAAAAAGTCACCACCCACAGCACCGTTACATCCTTGGGAATGGCCAGATTCACCATGGTCAAGAATTCACGTGGATTACGCTGGTCCATTTCAGGGTGAGATGTTCTTGCTGATAGTTGATGCTCACAGTAAATGGCTAGACATCTATCCAGTAAAAACAGCCACATCCCAGGCTACTATTGAGAGACTGAGACAAAGCTTTAGTGTTTTTGGACTTCCTAAAATGCTTGTGTCTGACAATGGTACATGTTTTACTAGCACAGAATTTGAGTCCTTCATGCACCACAATGGCATTCAACATGTGAGGTCAGCACCCTTCCACCCTTCTTCTAACGGACTAGCAGAGAGGGCAGTCCAGACCTTCAAGGAGGGGATGAGGAAGATTAAAGGTGACACTACGCAGACCAGGTTGTCTAGGTTTTTATTCAGTTATCGCATTACACCTCATGCAACAACTGGCCTGTCTCCAGCAGAGTTGATGATGTCAAGGAAACTCAGATCTGTGTTTGATGTGATGTTGCCAGATATAAAAACAAAGGTGCAGAGCAAACAATTGAAACAGAAACAAGCTCATGACACAAACAAGCGATTGAGAAGCTTTGAACTAGGTGATAAAGTTTACATCAGGAATTACTCCTACGGTCCTAAATGGATCCCGGCAGTCATTCAGGATAGCTCAGGTCCTTTGTCCTATACTGTGGTCACCGGAGGTGGTCAAACCATGAAGAGACATGTGGATCAAGTACGAGCTAGACTGTCTGAGACGGTGCCCAAGCAGGATGTAAAGAGGGAGATAGAACTGGCAGTGGACATGACTGAAAGTGCTACAGACTCTGCGCCAGTAGGAACTGGTATGGCGGCAGTGGAGGAACTTCCTTCACCTGAGTGTCCATCATCTCCAGATAGTCAGGATTCAGAGGGGCATGTACCTCCTGACTCCCCTGTGCCAGCAGAGGTGCAACGCTCCGGACAGCAAAGACATTCATCTGCCGACCCTGCTGTGCCAGTGGAGTTGCGGCGCTCCGGGAGAGAAAGACGTGCACCTGCATATCTACGATTTTAGTTTAGAGTGAGATCTATTCCAGGAATAGAGCAACAATGCGCTCTGATCTCACTGGAAGGACGTACCTTCCTAGATTGGAGATAATAGAAAAAAAAAAAAATAATGTCATTGTATTGCTCCATGTTATTGTACTGTGACTAGGGTGATGCTGTATGTCGTACCACTTAAGGGGAACGCTGGGGTATTCACTTAAAGGTGGGGGAGATGTGATATCGTAGCTATATTGGTATAGCTATTGTTTACATTTAAATGTGTTCTCATTAGGTTTGAACATGTTTTGGGTATGTTAGCTTATTGTCCACTAGGTGGCATGTGTGAAATCCTTGACTCCTGTCTTGATTAGTTACCAGCTGGGCCTACCTTAAAAGGAAGACGCTAGTTAATATACGGAGGTCACGCACGTAGTATGTCTGTTACCTGTGTAATGGTGATGTATGTAATGACTGGGCAAGTAAACTGAGCAACGGAATACTTTTTGTGGACATTCCTTTATTGGGTTACAACATGTTGTATCCTAAAAAGTGAACTATACATAGAATATTTCTATAATATATATATTTTATTTGGGTAATGATGCTGTTTTATGCAGTGTGCAATCTTGACAGGTTTCAGAAAAATTCTGGCATGCAAAGAGTTGTAAAACATGTAAGTCATTAAAAAAGTGTAAGTCATTTACGGAAACTGTTTTTGTGCTTTCGGGAGTTGAACAGTCACAGACACTGCATAAACCATCAATGTGACACACATGGAAAATTAATTACACAAAACACTCCAGTCCCAAAATAATTGCAAGCTTGATTCTATGTCCAGATAAGCACATAACTGTCATTCACTAGTGAAAGAAAATATACAGCTCGACATGCACTTTTATGCATCGCTTAATTGAAATTCTGAACCTATGTAGATGCACGCAGAGCCAACATGTCTGGTCTGATCCTGCGACTGCTGCTTCCAGTCTATTTGCATATATGTCGTTGCCTCCCTCTGGGGATGACTATATGGACTGTGTTGGAAACTGATGGGAGAAGCAGAAACCAAGCTTGGATATAAAAACAAGGGCTGTCATCAGCCAAGGCCTCCAGACATTTCTGTACTGAGTGAGTTTGGTATTCACTGCATAAGGTGAACTAATCCTGGACCTGTTGGTGTCACAGTCAAATATTGACAGGGGTTGAGGTAGCTACTAATGACATGTATGGGAGTTACATAATTACATTCCACATTTATTTTGTAATTTATTTTGTAATTTATTTTGTAATTTATTTTGCTATTGTTTTAGCTACTTTACTGTACTTTAAACCTGTACTGTTGTACTGTTTGCTGCACTTTAAACACACCGTGCAGGGCACAGGACAAGTCCTGCAAAAAATAAAATAAAAACGGAACATTCTTATTATCAATCAAAATGTTGGCCATCACATCCAAACACATTCCTGTCAGTAAGCTGCTTTAAAGCTTAAATATAACAAACACAACATTTGCTCTGTTCCTTGCTATATGTGCTGTAGGTGTCTAGACAGGTTCCATGTACATGGTAGCATGTTTTTGATTGGGTCTCTTAGTCTAACAGGGTACATTTAGGGTACATGTTAAAAAGCTACATTACTTTTGACATGCTTAACAGTTTTACCAGAGACCCGTGAGCTGTTTTATTCCAAAAGTGTCCTTGGCAAGTCTGGACATAAACCGTCTGCTCTCTGTATATGCTCACAACAGCGTAATTGCTTCTGATAACAAGCGTAGGAAATTACCCAAAAATGGACACAAGGGCCCGCAAACAAGTACCCCACGTCCATGTCTGGGTAAACAGTCCAGCTTTACATGTGGCCGGGGCGGTGCCAACCCACACAGAGATCAATTCACCTGCTGCCAACTTAGATGAGACATTAATCTGTTAATATTAAACCCGCACAGACATTTTGGCTGGGCAGTCAGACGGACACTTGTTTATAGTGGGCCTACCCGGAGGGCCTACTTAGGGCCAGTGCCTGGAATCAGGTGGGGGCCAGAGGTGGGGGTCAGGTGGGGTGTGGGCCAGAGGTATGGTGTGGGTGGGTGTCAAGTCAAGTCAAGTGGAGTTTATTTATAAAGCACTTTAAAGTACAACAGAGGCAGCTGACCAAAGTGCTGAACAAGTAGGTAAAAAGGACTAAAACACTAAGACACCATGACTAGAGGACAACATAAAAACCAAAGATGACCAGTAGATAACCAATACAACAAAATAATGTTTGCAAAATAAGAAGCGTATAGTATAAGGCGCCAAGGCGTAAAATGAGGGGCGTGGGGAAGAGGTAGGGTGTGGGTGGGTGGGTGAATGGCAGGGGTGGTGGGGTGAGGGCCAGGTGGGGTGTGGGGGCCAGAGGTAGCGTGTGGGTGGGTGGGTGGGTGGTTTAATGCCAGGGGTGGTGTGGTGGGGGGCAGAGTTGGGGGCCAGGTGGGGCGTGAGGAAGAGGTAGGGTGTGGGTGGGTGGATGGCAGGGGTTGTGGGGTGGGTGTTTGGGTGCTGGTGGGTCTTATTATCCAACCGTATTCTGCCAATAATGTGTTGGTTTCTTATAGCACATCTGGAATTAATTGTAACACAGGGTTGGTCTGTATCGTGAGTTACTGTACGTACAAACCTACAAACCTGTCGGCTGCATACATTTCAGGAAAATACCATATATATCCTGAAAATGTCTTTTCCCCCCTGTCTCAAGCTAAAAGGATAGGTGCTGTTTCATGTGCCATAAAGATGTTGCTCATTCTTAAAGGATCAGCTGCTGTTCGTCTCACCCTCCTCTTCAGCCATCATCGACCAGAGAACATGTGGCCCCACATTTAAATAGCCCCGCTGATAGAATGAGTGATGGCAATGCGGAGAAATGGACCTGCTTTAGATGAAAGCAATATCTGCTCGATGCCCTGAGTGATATCCCTAAGATCTGTCCATGTGATAACGTCTCTAATCGGTGTTCTCCCAAATAGCAGGAAATCTGTGTAAGGCCTGGGTTGACTATGCGCTTCAGAGAACGCTTTAAGGTGGTAGTGCTGATCATAAGGTGTCATCCTGCCCGTTTAGACACAGTGATTAAGGAGCTGTTTGCAAAAGCTCGCTGTTCGCTGTAGCAAATTTACGATCTCGGGCAGCCACCGGTGCGGCTCTGGAGAACACGTGTGTGGAGCAAACAGATGGAACGGCGCGATAGCAGCCATATTTAGGGCTGATTCCTCCCCCTCTTACCCTTCCATTCTCTCTTCCTCTCTCCTTTTCCCCTCTGTCACTCTTTCACTCTCGCTCTATATCAATATTCTGACCATCTGACTATCCTCACTGTTTCTCTTATCTCAGACTATGTTCTCTCTGTGGTCATATTTATTCAATGCAAACTGCCATTTGACATTTAATTTACCTGATAAAACACAACCAATCTGTTTAAGTGATTGTTTGTAAGTCATTAATATTTAATGACCTCATCAGGAGCTTTTGTATATCGCTGCATCTGAATTAAAGAGCAGTATTAGCTGTAAATCGCTGCATCTGAATTAAAGAGCAGTATTAGCTGATTGACTCTGCAAGCTAAGGTTTCTCCTCCTGACGTCGGGTGCAACAGCCTACTCATTCACCTGCTCATTCACCTGCTCATTCACCTGCTCAAATGATAATTTCCTTCACAGACATCCCAAGTCTCCCGGAAGTTCCGGGAGTCTCCCTCATATCGATAGTGGCTCCCGGATGCCCGGAATTGGAATAAAATATCCCAGAACCCAGACCAAGCGAGCAAGTTGTTGCGCTCCGTGGTGTGCTGTTGTACATCGCCTCGGGGGGGGAGGGGGGAGACATCTCCCGGAACTGAGTTTGTGGAGGTTGGGATGTCTGCCTTCAGTCACCTGTTGTTACAGTTGTGCTCATAAGTTTACATACCCTGGTGAAATTGATGGATTCTTCTTGATTTTTCAGAGAATCATTTGGGTAGTTTCTGTTGTCATTGTGTTTTAAAAAAGTAAAAACCGGTGTTTGACAATGAATGGCTTCAGCCAACTACTAACCATGAGTGAAAAAATGTTTTTTGCGTTATCATTCATATCCTCTGAAAAATGGTCAATAAATCATCCACTCTGCCAGGGTATGTAAACGTATGATCACAACTGTATGTGCCAAATATACTGAGCAGTTGAACTGAAATTTCTTTTGTGGCTTATACTGTGAAACAGTACACACAAAAACCCCAATGAAGTCAGACAGCAGTCGCCTATTCATTCATTCCTGCAGTGTGTGGCAAATGAAACAGACCCAAGCCTTCAAAGCAGGGTGACCCAGGGGGCTCTCTCTGCACAGATAAACCCTGACCCCTTTCTCAGCGAGCCGCTGGTGCTTGTGATTGCCTCGTGTCTCCGAGCTAAAACTCAATCACTCGGGCTTTTGTCAAACCCGAGGGCCCGCGGAGGAAGCCGCCAACGCCACAATGACCTTCTGTGACAAAAGCCCGCGCCACACACCGCGCGCTGATGACCTGTGGAGATGGACGGCGGCAGAGCCGGGAGGGGCTAAATGAAACTGGCCTTTTGTGTGGTCCCAGGGTGTCCACTAGTGTCCCCTCGGCAGCCTGTGGCGGCCATCAAAAACATCACCTTCCCTGAATCAAAGAGGACCAGCCAGGCATCACCAGGTTATTGACCCCCAAACAGAAAAGGAGACAGCTAGTAAGGGGCGTGGGGGAGGGGGTGGAAGGGGCAAACAACAGCGACCGCCCCTGTGCACTGACAGCATATCAGACAAGAGTGTGTGTGTGTGTGTGTGTGTGTGTGTGTGAGTGGTGTGTGTGTGTGTGTGTGTGTGTGTGTGTGTGTGTGAGAAAGAGTGTGCATGTGTGTGAGTATGAGTGTGTGTGTGTGTGTGTGTGTGTGTGTGTGTGTGTGTGTGTGTGTGTGTGTGAGAGAGAGAGAGAGAGAGAGAGTGCATGTGTGTGAGTGTGAGTGTGTGTGTGTGTGTGTGTGTGTGTGTGTGTGTGTGTGTGTGTGTGTGTGTGTGTGTGTGTGAGAGAGAGAGAGAGAGAGAGAGTGCATGTGTGTGTGTGAGTGTGTGTGTGAGTGGTGTGTGTGTGTGTGTGTGTGTGTGAGAAAGAGTGTGCATGTGTGTGAGTGTGAGTGTGTGTGTGTGTGTGTGTGTGTGTGTGTGTGTGTGTGTGTGTGTGTGTGTGTGTGAGAGAGAGAGAGAGAGAGAGAGTGCATGTGTGTGAGTGTGAGTGTGTGTGTGTGTGTGTGTGTGTGTGTGTGTGAGAGAGAGAGAGAGAGAGAGAGTGCATGTGTGTGAGTGTGTTTGTGCACGCATGAACACAGCAGCTAATCTGTGTCAAAAGGCCCTGGAATCACCTCAGCTCAGCGGCCGTCTGATTAAAAATTAAACCATTTTCACAGACTCCAAACTTCTGGAGCTGGCCTGATATCTCGGGTCCCAGAGCCCCATCTATTAAGCAGAGTCAGGAAGATGGAGTATGCTCTTTGGCTGTTGGAAATGAAGAAATAAAGAATTGTGGACGGCCGGAGCGGAGCGCAGTGCAGTGCAGCGCAGATTGAGCTTTTTAGAGCGGCGCGCTTGGCGTGCGTCTCAGCCGGGACAGGGCCTGAGAAAGGGGCTGATTTTGATTCAGCGCCGCTGCCCCGCCTCAGAATAAATGATGTGTTAATATTTGACTCAGTAGAGATGGGAGCATCCAAGGTCAAGCAGCTCTTGCTTCCGCCCCCCCAACGCACACCCCACCCCACACCTCACACACGCCCCAGAAGACAGAAACAAGGAGCAGAGGAATGAGGAGAGCAGTAGAGTAGCAGAGAATGAAGAAAAAGGAGCCAAAACATTCCAAAAAGAAAAAGAAAAGAAAAGAGAATGGTGCAGGAAGGGAGGAGTTTAGGAAGGAGGGTGTGTGTGTGTGTGTGTGTGTGTGTGTGTGTGTGTGTGTGTGTGTGTGTGTGTGTGTGTGTGTGTGTGTGTGAACAAACCATGGATCAACTACTTTTGTGCAGCTGTCTTGGACCCTGGTTGCATTTCTTTGGAAAATATAGCCTCGTTTGATGCATCCAAACTAACAATTTATCATCATCTGATGAATCACAGGGAATCATAACAAAAGAGCTACAGGTCAGGCGTATTGCGAGACATGTTTTTCATCTCACTGGTAGAACAGGAAATCATCCAAGTATATAAAAAGCCCTTGTCAGGGTGTGTTAAACTTTAAGGCATCCTCGATAACAACACGTTCATAAATCATTATAACAGGAATTCCCTAAAAAGAAAATCAAAATCAGCCCATTACCTTAAAAACCCTTCCTGTGCGTATGCTACACTGAGCTGCAATGGGGTTTGTAAATGACTAGCCTCATGCATAAACCTTAAACTAAATAATTGTTCATGTATCTTTTTAGTCATATCCAATAATGATTTACCAAGTTGTTGTCCAATTATGCATTTGTGCATACATAGCAATGAAATGAACAGGGAGAGTTACTAAGAAATTCACGTTCCAGATGTCCCAGCAGAGGCTGTGTGGGCAGTGGTGGCCTGATGGTGAAGGGGTTGCTCTTTGGATGGGAGGATCACAGCTTCTATTCCTCTACCATTAGGGGAAAACATGGGGGTGGAGAGAGAATAATGAGCATTGTCTGGACACTCGATCTCAGCAGAGGTGCCCTTTAGGAAGGCATCTATGCCCACACTACTCTGGGTGGACCGCTGCTCTTCCTGATTCACTCTGAGGCATCTAACCCCACACTGCGCCAGGTGGACTGCCCCTGTTCCTTATTCCCTCTGAGGCATCTAACCCCACATTGTTTTAAGTGGACTGCTTCTCCTTCTAATTCACCTAAGGCATCTAACCCCACACTGCTTTAAGTGGATTGCCCCTGTTCCTTATTCACTGTGAGGCATCTAACCCCACACTGCTTTAAGTGGACTGCTGCTCTTCCTAATTCACTGTGAGGCATCTAACCCCACATCGCTCCAGGTGGATTGCCCCTGTTCCTAAGTCACTGTGAAGCATCTAACCCCACATTGCGCCAGGTGGACTGCTGCTCTTATTAATTCACCTAAGACATCTAATTCCACATTGTTATGGGTGGACTGCCCCTGTTCCTTATTCACTCTGAGGCATCTAACCCCACACTGCTTTAAGTGGACTGCTGCCCTTCCTAAGTGACTGTGAGGCATCTGACCCCACATTACTATGGGTGGACTGCCCCTGTTCCTAAGTCACTGTGAGGCATCTGACCCCACATTACTATGGGTGGACTGCCCCTGTTCCTAAGTCACTGTGAGGCATCTGACCCCACATTACTATGGGTGGACTGCCCCTGTTCCTAAGTCACTGTGAGGCATCTAACCCCACATTACTATGGGTGGACTGCCCCTGTTCCTAAGTCACTGTGAGGCATCTAACCCCACATTACTATGGGTGGACTGCCCCTGTTCCTTATTCACTCTGAGGCATCTGACCCCACATTACTATGGGTGGACTGCCCCTGTTCCTAAGTCACTGTGAGGCATCTGACCCCACATTACTATGGGTGGACTGCCCCTGTTCCTTATTCACTCTGAGGGCTCATTTCCACCAAACTCTCTGCATGTTCAGCGCATGCTCGTTTTCTGTCCGTATTCGTTTAGAATGCACGTTAAGAGATGAGACAATTTCCACCGCAGGCGCGATCTAAGCGTATTCTGCCCCTATACAAACCTATTGTACACGGATACGCGCTGAATACGTTCAAGGCGGTGGAAATGAGCCCTGAGGCATCTAACCCCACACTGCTTTAAGTGGACTGCTGCTCTTCCTAATTCATTTTGAGGCATCTAACCCCACATCGCTCCAGGTGGATTGCCCCTGTTCCTTATCCACTATAAGTCACTCTAGATAAGACCATCGGCAACGAACAGGTAGGTCGTGAAGTGGCTTTACAAGGTAATGCTTCCTATGAAGCTTGTATTTACAAGACTCTATAAACACAATCAGAAAGGTATGCAATGTATTCAATGTATGCATCACTATTAATACAAACTCACGAGGCACTTCTAAGTGCACCTAAAGTGCTATGCCACTAGCCCTATATCAACGCTTGAATGCTATGCCACTTCAAGTGACACAGTGCATTCTAGGCCATAAAGCTTCATCTGCCTAAGAGTGCAGTCATGGGTATGTATCAACTGTTATGTATACTAATTTCAACCATTTTTAGGCTTAATTAGGACATTATAAGCGTTAGGAATGTGGTTATAGAGTCTTATGTATACTAATTTCAACAATTTTTAGGCTTAATTAGGACATTATAAGCGTTAGGAATGTTGTTATAGAGTCGCAGTCATGAGTATGTATCAACTGTTATGTATACTAATTTCAACCATGTTTAGACTTAATTAGGACATTATAAGCGTTAGGAATGTGGTTATAGAGTCTTATGTATACTAATTTCAACAATTTTTAGGCTTAATTGGGACATTATAAGCGTTAGGAATGTGGTTATAGAGTCGCAGTCATGAGTATGTATCAACTGTTATGTATACTAATTTCAACCATTTTTAGGCTTAATTAGGACATTATAAGCGTTAGGAATGTGGTTATAGAGTCTTATGTATACTAATTTCAACAATTTTTAGGCTTAATTAGGACATTATAAGCGTTAGGAATGTTGTTATAGAGTCGCAGTCATGAGTAT
>CM050205.1:4892500-4952500 GCA_027475355.1 Coilia nasus
ATCAACGTAGCAGCTATTTGTCGGTGGACAGATGAAAGCTGTCGATGAAGAGACCTTTACACTTAATCTGACCTGATACAGATGTGAAGGTCCAGAATCCAAACTACAGCAGTAGAGCCGATGTCTGAATTCTTTCTGTTCCTGCCTCAGACTCTAGCTCTTTATTTTCCTTCTCCCCTGAATTACACAAATGTTCCTCATCAGCTTTTATTTATCTGAGTGGATGCTCCTAAGAGACAGAAAACAGCACCAAGAAAGCTGTGATTCATCCCGTCTGGGTTGCTCCTACTTTCTGTCTGGGTCCCTTCGTTCGGCCTCCTGCCCCCTGCACTACAGTCCAGCCACCTGCGCGTAGACGCGCTATAACTACCTCAGCTGCTGCATCCAGCCACCTGCGCGTAGACGCACTATAACTACCTCAGCTGCCGCATCCAGCCACCTGCGCGTAGACGCACTATAACTACCTCAGCTGCCGCATCCAGCCACCTGCGCGTAGACGCACTATAACTACCTCAGCTGCTGCATCCAGCCACATGCGCGTAGACGCGCTATAACTACCTCAGCTGCTGCATCCAGCCACCTGCGCGTAGACGCGCTATAACTACCTCAGCTGCTGCATCCAGCCACCTGCGCGTAGACGCGCTATAACTACCTCAGCTGCTGCATCCAGCCACCTGCGCGTAGACGCACTATAACTACCTCAGCTGCTGCATCCAGCCACATGCGCGTAGACGCACTATAACTACCTCAGCTGCTGCCGCCCCTGACTCTCTGCACATACCCTTGCACTCACCTCTGCAATATTTCTTTACACTCTTATTTTTGTTATTCTGTCTGTTGTTTGCTATGCCCTTGTGTATACTCCCCTCTCCCATTGTTTTTTTGGCACGACACAGAAACAGTCTGCTCTGGGAGACTTAGCTAAGGCACATCTCTCTCCTCGTGTGTTCTCTCTTCCACTGGCCCACTGTAATTTCACACTATACTATATAATCTGTTTACAACTGCATTGTGGGACTGTTTTGTTTTGCACTACCTACTTTATTGTCTGTTGTCTTACTGTTTGGCTATTTGTTCTGTTTGTCTATACTGTCTTGTCAATATTTACTGCCTAAGATATTTTGTAGTCCCTTAGGTTTATGTATACCTGTGATTGCTGTCAGAGAGAAGAGAAACAGCATTTCGATTATTCTCTGTGTCATGCACATGTAGTTGAGAAGTAAAAATCACTGAAACCTTGAATCCTTGTGCACTTTCCATTTCCCTTTAGTTTCAAACAGACTTTTTGGGTGGATTCACCTAGCTGTTAGTGTAGTGGGTACCCATCACCTGAAGATGTCCAAAAAACATCACACACACACACACACACACACACACACTGTATATACAAACTACATAAAGACCTATATTTACACAGCTTTTAATTCAGCGTGTGACTATGAGTATGTAGGCTTGTAGTGGCGTGTGTAAAAACAGGTCATATAGTGTGACTCAAAATTACGTTACAGTCAGATAATTGCATGTCATGAGTCAGGTGACCGTCATGTCTTGTTTGTCTAAATGTCATAACACAGCTAATAAGGGTTTGGGTAAGACTTTATTTGAAGCTGTCACGACACAAATGTTGTCTGGAAATGTCATCTTGGTTAATGTCAATGCCAAAATAATGACAACTTGACATTACAAAAATGACACTTTATGACAACAGTCATGATGTGAACATCATTGAAGTGTCAATAATGTGCCTGATGTGTCATGGCATGTCTATGACAGGCTTATGTCACCCTTATGTACTGTAGGCAACTTCAAAAAGTGAAGTGTTACTAGGGTTTGTTCTTCAGTGCACCCTAGACCTCAAAGCAACAACCAAATCAGGCCTCATGCAGGCATCATGTCTGGACTGGACGTAATGTGCTTATCATTCACTAAGGGCTGGGAGGTCAATCGATCGCAAATCTAGATCGTCATAACATTCAGGTCAATCGTGTTGACCAGCTTTGGGCATATTTAATCGATCACATGGCAGAACCCCAAAGGTCATGTCATTGTTGACAAAAAGTTTTCCCAGTGTCAGTTGTGTGGCAATGGTTTGGTTACGGCCAAAGCGACATGGAGCACATAAAGCCAAATTGTAATTTCAATCCAGCTGTTCTCAAACTGACAGAATCAGGAGAAAAACCTGTGCTATCGGATGATATGGGAAAATATACTGTGATCATTTTTTTGCCATATTGGCCAGCTCTTCATTCACTTATGTTGCTGTCTCATTACCCTGAAGTAATCTATGATGCAAGGTCCTACGAATAGCTTTGAATTTACCTGCCAATCCACCCAATGCATCTGATGCACATACATGTAATTTACATAACTCACAAACATCTCTCTCTGTCAGTGATCCCACATCAACAGAACTGTTATGGACGACCCCATTGGTGAACTCGTCCTCTTCTGTGTCTGACATGGAACAAAGCACTGCTGGGACTTGGCACGTCTCGACGATTCACTTCTAATTGCACAATCCTGCCTCACAGGGACTATTCTCATGGACAGTTCACACACGCACACACACACATACGCACACGCACACAAGCACACAAGCACACACAGACACACACACACATATCGCATTCTTGCTTTTTTGACTAACCTCTATGTTCTCTGGAGCATTCCCCATCTGTGCTGTGTTGTTTGTGTTTGATCGGGGTGTTGTGGTTTCCGTTGCGAACTCTCCGGTTTCACGGGGTGCGTGCTCCTTGGCGGTCCTTGAGCTGTCCGGTCTGGCCGAGCCAAGCTCTCCAAAAACACCAGTACTCCTGCACACTCCTGGGCCTGAGACTGGGTCGGGGTGCACCATACAGACCACTGTCCTGAGAGTGATTCGGGGTGAATCATACACACCTCTGCCCTGAGAGTGCTTCGGGGTGAACTACACACACCTCCATCCTGAGGGAGATTCAGGGTAAACTACACACACCTCCATCTTGAGAGTGATTCGGGGGAACCATACACACCTCCATCCTGAGAGCGGGTCGAGGTGAACCATACACACCTCCATCCAATCAGCACACTTCGCCAGTGGCATGATATGGGCATTTCGGTACCCCATAATCCCAATTTCCTGAAGGGACCTCACAAAGGAAATAATAAGGTGGGTAACACGTTATTTGAAGGGGTCTACATGTCATGACACACATCATGAGCATTAATGACACTTCATTCATGTGTATGACTTTTTTTTTTTTTTTGCAATGTCTGCATCCCAAAAAATAAACCTAACATTACAAAAACTGAATGACACTTAATGACAAAAGTCATAAACATCAATAAAGTGTCATTAATGTTTGTAACATGTGTCATGTCGTGTTTATAACATGCTCATGTCACTCTTAAGTAAACACCTTCAAATAAAGTTATTCTAATCGTAGCTATTGCTTTTTTTAAACATCTTTTGCTGGCAGGCTTTCTGGTGCCCGTGGGCATCTCACCAGCTTCTGGTGGGCTATCTGGTGGCCGTGGGCATCTCACCAGCTTCTGGCAGGCTTTCTGGTGCCCGTGGGCATCTCACCAGCTTCTGGTGGGCTATCTGGTGCCCCTGGGCATCTCACCAGCTTCTGGTGGGCTATCTGGTGCCCGTGGGCATCTCACAAGCTTCTGGCAGGCTATCTGGTGCCCCTGGGCATCTCAAAAGCTTCTGGTGGGCTATCTGGTGCCCGTGGGCATCTCACAAGCTTCTGGCAGGCTATCTGGTGCCCCTGGGCATCTCAAAAGCTTCTGGTGGGCTATCTGGTGCCCGTGGGCATCTCACCAGCTTCTGGTGGGCTATCTGGTGCCTGTGGGCATCTCACCAGCTTCTGGTGGGCTATCTGGTGCCCGTGGGCCCCCCTGATGTACAGCTTATATGCTGTATTCAGACGGTGTATCTCAGGCCACTCCTGCACAAGCACCTCAGATGTCTTAGGCCTGGGGTTGGCTTCAGATAAAATGTGTGTTGTGTGTGAGTTATGGGCTCATATGGCTAACACACCCTGCATGAGAGGATCCAAAACAATAAAAATGTATTGAATGGAAATGTGTTTTTTGCTCCTTTGTTCTTGTCCAACAAATTACATCAGTTTCATGCAGAGTGAATGCAAACAAAGTGTCTCTTTTCATAGTCAATGAAAGATAAAACACCACTCCTAGCTGACAAGAGGCTGATTTCTAATCTATGCGTCTCACTGGAATGTGCTCTTGCAGGAGAGGGAAAAGGGAGATGCGTGCTTTAACCGAGAGTGGTGGTTGTGTCCCATGAGCCATTTAGATCTAGGAAGTCTGCCCCCTTCCATGACCTCATCGTACCAAGTATTGTCTTTTATACACGAGGCTGATATTAACAGGTCATCTGTGAATCTGAGTGACTGTGAGCACGCTATGGAAGTTATATTGGAATGGCAGATGTTGCATACCATACAGTTACTCTTTAAACACAGAGGCAGAACAGTTAGTGCTCTAGTCTACTATGCACTCACAAGGATAATACCCCCAAAACAACATAAATCAACCTCAAACCCTATTTCACTGGAGATGTACATTTTATGGAAGGCCAATTGACTCAATAAACCAATTGACCTTTGAATCAACTACCTGCTACACTTCTTGTTTTCATGCTGACTTTGTAAGCTGTGGTCTAGTAGAATTTGTCCAGGATTTATCCTATCTGTCTGACACATTTGAGTGATGACAGAGCTTCAAACCCCACATTAAACCCCACTTAATATCCCCATCGTTTCACTCAAGTCAGCAAAGCTGTTTAGCAGCAAGTTGCTTTTCTGAATGGTCGTAAATGCCAACCCAATTTGATATCTCCATTTGTCTACTGCCTGCGTTCCTATGCAGTGTAGTGTAGTAGTATACACAGATGGCTAACAGCAAGCACACTGTCTTACCGTTTGTTTTGGCTCTGGCCATGTCTGTTAGTTTGGATCCAAAGCAGCCGACCCCTTTGGACAGACCACAACCCATTGAACCTCGCCCCCACAGAACCTTACCCAGAATTCCCTCTTGCTCCAGTGCACGCACCACGCACACCTGCATAGAGTGTGGCGACCCTCTTAACCCCCCCCCCCCTCCCCCCGTCCTCCGTCCATGTTCTACTTCAGCGGAAACGCATCTACACACCCACACACCATAAACGCTTCCAGGGGCACTCTGGTGCATCGAAGCAGAGCGACTGTATTTCTCATGAAGAGAGTTCTCTGAATGAATGCTTCCTTGTATAAATCTCTGCAGCTCTACTTAGAAGACTGAGTCTCTTGCAAGCTCCCAGAAGTACACTCAAGTACACCTCTCCGCATTCAGCATCAGGTTTGTGTGTCTGCCTGCAAAGATTTAAGTACAACCCACGTGGAAAGAGATGTAAAGGTTTACTGGTAATACACGTGAATCCTCTTCCTAAACTGAACTACATTTATTTTCCAAGCTGCTTCCTCTCTGCAATGCCACTCGCTTTCAACTTCCCAAACAGCGGATAGCTCACAGCTGACACCCAGGTGGTGCCAAGTGCAGACTCCGTTGCTGTTCCTGCCAGGCACTAATAAGCCAGGAAGCTCACAACAAGACAGAACCTACCAAACCAAACACTGGACCATGGTTACTGGACCGTGGCTGGTCCAGACACACACAGCAGGGTTTCTGGGCTGTGTCATATTGTGCAGCTCAGTCGGGAGAACACGTGTATCTGCAACCTTGTGCAAACATTGTTTAGTGTCTGATAACTTCCCGTGTCACAGAAAGTGTCTATGGCAACACGAAGGATTTAGTGGCCCGTATTCTGTTAATTGAAACTGAATGAGTGGAATCTTGGAATGACAATCATCAGTGAGTCTTGCATTCCTCCAATACATTACACCTTCACCCCACATCATGTTTGAAAGACAGCTCTGGAAAAAAAATTAAGAGACCACTGCAATTTTTCCTCAAATCAGCATCTATACATGTATGACAGCCATTCCTACCAGTGTCAGTTGAATTTGGAATTTGAGAGAAATGTTGTCAGAAGTTTACAGAATAAAACAAAAATATTCACTTTATTCACACATATACCTATAGTTAAATCAGAGAAACTGGTCATTTTACAGTGGTCTCCTAATTTTTTCCAGAGCTGTACATACACATGCTAAATTCCTTCTGGTTGCATATGCCTGTTATCTCCAGCTACATATACTCCCTGCTGTCAGGACCACTCTGTGATTCATGTGTTAACATTGCTTAAAACTCATCAGCCTTAAGGAAAGATTGACGAAAAGGAGCGCTCCTACTTTTCCCGCTCTCCTTTCTATCACCTCCAGATGTCCTTCCTGTAACATTACGAGTTCTAACACCTGCCATTAGGTCACACTACATACTTACAGTACAGGCCAATAATAGCAAAGGCATCATAGTGTGGTAGGACCCAACTATCTGCTTCCATTAAATGCACTATAGCCATTGGAGAACAGGCAAATATAGAGTTCTTTAAGTAGTATACCAGCCTTCTTTTTAGACTATGCACATCATGCTTGTGTGATCTAAAGCATGTACTTTATATTGTAGTAGTGTAAGTAGACATTCTCATGGGGTCGGGACATGGAGGGTTAACTTCAGCCGGGAAGCATTCTCATTGGTTGCCAGCGTCTGACAGATGGTGCCCCATTGGCTCTCTCTTCCAGCCAGATGCTGGCAGCCAGTCTTGGTGCTAACTGGACACAGAAGTATGTCGACTGTGCCTATTGGTGGATGTTCCTGTGCCCTGGCTGTTTTCAAGCTATAAATATTTTCCACATGTCAAGCTGGACATTCAACACACAGTTGTTGAATCATTTACATTTGTGGCTATAACTACATTACATTGCATGCTATTTAGCTGGCACTTTTATCCAGAGTGACTAGCAGTGAATTATGCTCAGGGATAGTCCCTCTGGAAGCTGTGTATGGGGCTGCAGGAGAGTGCTCCTTATTAACTCTCTGACCTACATTTTTCCTGCTCGTACAGGAATCAAACCTGCATGTGACCCTCCGATCCCAAGGCCGGCTCCTTAACCATCAGCCCACAGCTGGGCGGCCCGCTGGCCCAGGAGAATGCTTCACATCTCCCACAACACCTCTGATGCATTAAACACTATACAATTACATTAGGAATGTGACTTCCCCAACCACCTGTGTGTGTGTGTGTGTGTGTGTGTGAGAGAGAGAGAGAGAGATAGAGAGAGAGAGAGAGAAAGAAAGCAAGAAAGAAAAAAAGAAAAAAAGAAAAAGAAAGAATAAAAGTGTGTCTTCTTCTCTATATCTCCGGCCTTATACAAACGAGCCAAAAAGCACTTAAGGACACACACCGACCTAAGGAGTCAATGATACACACCCGCTCAAAGCAGAATACACAGTCACTCAAAGCAGAATACACACCCGCTCAAAGCAGAATACACACCCACTCAAAGCAGAATAAACACCCGCTCAAAGCAGGCCTTCTGCACAAACAAGACACTGACAGAGATTGTGGCAAATATGTCATCATAAATGGGGTTGCACTGAGGCTTGTGAATGACACATAACACCCAGGCAATATAATAAGACATAAAACTTTCCCAGTCTAATAATGCACCACACCTACTTAATATAATAACACATAATGCATGCACAACACAATAACACATAATACCCAGGCAATATAATAAGACATAAGACCTTCCCAGTCTAATAATGCACCACACCTACTTCATATAATAACACATAACGCATAAACAACAATAATTCATAACATCTACACAAAACAATAACACCTACACAACATGATAACGCATTTGGCACATAACCCCACATACTTGGGCTTATAATAGCACATAATACCTAGATGATGTAATAAGACATAGCGCTTAGACAATATGATTACAGGTTCTCATGGTCCCCATGCGTCGCAAAGGGCAGGGAAGGCAAAGGGTTCGCACCAGGCCAGACAGTAACAGGCAATGCATCATGGGCCATGGACACTTATTTACCGCACAGCAAAACTGGTACTTCTCTGCCACGGTGTATTATTTCCATGTACTTTACAAATAAATACTTAATCACGTTTACTCAGGAATCATCGCCTCATCATGATTCAAAAAGGGCTTGTTTGAAATATATATAAAAAAGAATTTTGATATTGTATAAGATCACAAAACCCAAATTTGAATAGGGTCTACATTAAACTCGTTGCTGTTCAAAACTCTTCAGTATGAATGAAACACCTTTGATAAAAAAACACAGTTATGCTGATCACATCAGAAGGCTGCATACAATAGAAAGACAATGTAATGAAATTGAAAGACTAATACAATACTATGAACATCATGTAAGTTTTGTTCATGTCTTGTAATCACCTACTTCTGGGAGAATCTGCAAAGGGACGACGTTTGAATATGTATACGGTGTTATGAAACTCATTAATTAGGTGAATGAAGGAGGGTTTTTTATTACATTCCTGTTTCTCCTGGTTATCTCTGTGTGAAACTGCATCTCGTTGATATGGAAAGCAGTAAGGAGTCTGATAAGCAGAGGAATTTTAAACCGTAAGCATATTTTCAGCAGGCAGCCTTACTCCCAGGCCCTCAGAGAGATAGTGTCCATTTATAAATAATTACCCCGCCCCCCACCCACCCACCCCGTGTTGATCTTTGTCTTATGGAAATCTCAGTGCCTTTGAAAAAGGCGTTTGTGCGTCCCCGCTCGTCACGTTCGGGCATTTCCATTTTAATAACGTGGGCTGGCTCCTGTGAGCTGATACGGTCTCTGGGCCAGGCCAGGGTCTACTTGGGCTATGGATGCCCAGAAGAGGCTAATTGCTCATTGCCACAAAGTCTGGCCATGCATGTATTGTGTGTGTGTGTGTGTGTGTGTGTGTGTGTGTGTGTGTGTGTGTGTGTGTGTGTGTGTGTGTGTGTGTGTGTGTGTGTGTGTGTGTGTATGTGTGCATGTACCACAAACTCTGACCACAGCACAGAATATTCCTGGCCATGCATTTATTTGTCTGTGTGTGTGTGTGTGTGTGTGTGTGTGTGTGTGTGTGTATGTGTGTGTGTGTGTGTGTGTGTGTTTGTGTGTGTGTGTGTGTGTGTGTGTGTGTATGTGTGTGTGTGTGTCTGTGTGTGTGTGTGTGTGTGTGTGTGTGTGTGTGTGGGTGCCACAAACTCTGACCATAGCACAGAAACATGTATGGCCATGCATGTATTTTTGTGTGTGTGTGTGTGTGTGTGTGTGTGTGTGTGTGTGTGTGTGTGTGTGTGTGTGTGTGTGTGTGTGTGTGTGTGTGTGTGTGTGTGTGTGTGTGCCACAAACTCCATGCATGTGGAGCAGCCATTAACCTTAATGTCTGCGCATTGCTCTAGCCATTCATTTACATGTCCCTAGTGGAAACATTTAAACACTTTTTGTAAATAATATGTTTTTTCTACTGAATTTGATTAAGTATGCTCCACCAAAACTGATTGGTGTTTATTTCATGCATATGGGTGGTATTTTGATGTCTGAACTGAAAAAAACAAGCTCTGATTAACCTTTGTGTGATGTGTGTGGGTAGTAGGCTAATGTCTGAGCCAAAGGGCAGCGGTTTGCTAAATTATATTTGTTGAATATGAAGTGTCAATCACATCTTGTTTTGCCTTGGACAGGTATCAGTGCCCATGGCACGGAACAGAGAGTCAAACAGCAGATCACCTTCAGCTCAGTTTGTGAGGCAGACAACTGTGCCATCACACCTCACAGTGTAAAGGGAAATTACCACCAATTTAGTGTCAAATATGTTTTAGGAAGGATCAAATGTCATTTAGGAGGTGCGCCAAATTGCTAACATGATTTTGTTACGTTTTCTTTCACAATGATTATGGGATTAAGATGTCACCTTCTAAATCCAGTTTTTCTAGCAGTCCAATTTGTTAGATTAAGCCGTGCTCTCTCCCTCCCTCTCTCTCTCTCTCTCTCTCTCTCTCTCTCTCTCTCTCTCTCTCTTTCTCTCTCTCTCTCTCCCTCCCTCCCTCCCTCCCTCCCTGTGTGTGTGTGTGTGTTTTGGTGTGTCTGTGTGTGTGCCTTTTCTTTGACATTATAAGTGTACTGTTGCCATAAATCAGTGTGGTTCATTACACCTGTCTGGTGGTTAAAGTGTCAGAGGCTTGCCAGACACTTCAGATTCAAACTTAAACATCGCCGCCCTCTGGCCATTTGTGGGGTTGCACTTCTACTGTGACTGAAACTATTTTTAAACCCTGCAGAATGAAAAAAAAACTGATGACCCAAGTCCATGGCTGCTCATTCTGCTTCTTTAAATGAGCCTAAAAAGTGTAGTTTAGTGTATATATGTATATATCTATAGTTCTATGTTTGGGTCAATACAACCTGGAAAACGCTGTGATGCACAGCAAAGTACAAGATCTATGATCATTTCATAACGGTCATAATAGGCATAAATCATCATAATCCAGACAACACTGAAACATATTAATAATATAATAGGCAGGTCATGCTTATAACAGTGTGTTATACATACATACAACATTTTTTTTAATATATATTTTCACTGCATGTGCAATTATAACACCATGTTGAGCTATCATGCGGTGCTTAATTATTCACATGAGTTATGAGATCAGTTGAGTTCAGTCTAGTTGATCAAGGCTATTACTAGGTTCTGATTAATCCCCTAAGATTACTAGACCAACAGGAGGACTGGAAAGGGTGATCAACATTTTCAGGTGTTTGAAAATTGCAAATGCTTAAATGAGTAAATGATGTTTACATAAAAGAAGTTTTGATGTACTGTAACTAAATCTATACATCTATTCACACTTGCTTTCTTGTTCTTGTTCTGTCAGGCTCTGCAACAGAGTAAACACAGAACAATGTATCTTTCTAACCCCACAGTACACACTGGTCTCCAAAGATGCTCTTCCCCAGTGATGGAAAGTAGGTCAACATGGCCATTTCCAAAATTGAAAGAGTTCACAGAAAGGCTTACTTCTGTCTTTTTTATCCCCTCCATGCTCTGCTGTTTTGGTCTGCATGACTTTGCCTTTGCCTCAAGTCGCCTTGAAGCAATTAGTCTGGAGCTGGTCCAAGGCATCCGGGCCAAAACTACACACACTCTCGAGATCCGGGCCAAAACTACACACACTCTCGAGATCCGGACCAAAAGTACGTGCACTCTCGAGATCCGAGCCAAAAGTATGTGCACTCTCGAGATCCGAGCCAAAAGTACACACACTCTCGAGATCCGGACCAAAAGTATGTGCACGCTCGAGATCCGAGCCAAAAGTATGTGCACTCTCGAGATCCGAGCCAAAAGTACACACACTCTCGAGATCCGGGCCAAAAGTACGTGCACTCTCGAGATCTGGGCCAAAAGTACACGCACTTCCGAGATCCGACCAAAACTACACGCACTCTCCAGATCCGGGCCAAAAGTATGTGCACTCTCGAGATCTGGGCCAAAAGTACACGCACTCTCGAGATTCGGGCCAAACGTACGTGCACTCTTGAGAAAGTGTTGAGAAAAAAGGACTTCTTGGCATCCGCAATGAACGTATTCTATGTCTCCTTACTCTCACCAATTATATGTGGGTGGAAGTCCCACATAAACTACATTTCTCATGGTTCATTCTCCCCTGCCCTCTATTTCTCTCTGACTCTCTCTCACACACTCTCTCTCTCACTGAAAATCTTTTGAACTTTTGTGTCTGACAAGGAAAATGCCACAGCAAAGACCTGACTATAATGAGGCAGAGTTGATGATCTGCTATTGTATGACTATACCAGATGTCATATTGAATTGATACTATTGAACAAATGATCTGCAGAGAGGCCTTTGCATGACAAAAATCATTACAAGGAATGCATGAATGTATATCAACATGTGCAGAATGACTGTATCATCAATAATACTTCACATGGGCCGATACGGTGGAGTGTACAATACGATAAAACTTTTAAAATATGTATGGTAAAGTTATGGTGATGGAGGTGCATACATTTCAAAATAAATACGTACTGTACATGCATACATAACTGAAGTTTGATCTCAAACTAATGACGTTGGCCTTTTTTTACACAATGTCAATAATAAACCATGTATATTTGACACAAACATACTGTATAACGTCCACATACTAATAATACAAAAGACTATGTTGCATGAAGCTTATATATTGTTGGTTAGTTAGTTAACTTTAAAGCTTGTACTACAGGCATGACCATGCAATCAGCACACTTCATACAACTGTATGCAAGTGCACATGTATGTGTGTCAGACAACCAGAGAAAAGAATCACTTTAAACATTAAATTATTAATTATTATTCAATAATGTGCCTATTATTACTGGACTGCAAATATGTACAAGTTACAGTTATTACTAAATAGACTGAAAATAATGATGTCATGGCCACTGTGGCTGACTTTCAATAAAACACCCCATTAATCTAAATACCTCACGCTATTTAATAGCCTATTTTAACCAGCCAGCTGCAGTGTGTTAAACGCTACTTAGGAGGCTTCCCTACGCCTCGTGTACACACTGTACACACATTTTCATGGGTACATGAAACAGTATGCAAGCTGGAAATGTATTTTATAAAAACTCCTGAATGGATTTAGCTCTCATAATAATACTCCGATGGGCAGGGTGTAGGGTGTGAATGATGACACAGGTTTGGCTGAGGACGTGATATTTATACTCAGATGCGCAGTATGCATTATGGGAATGATACGTTTGGCTGAGAGCATCATATTTATACTCAGATGCACAGTATGTAGGTGGGAATGATAACAGTTCTGGCTGAGAGCGTCATATTTATACTCAGATGCACAATATGTACTGTAGGTGGGAATGATAACAGTTTTGGCTGAGGACGTCATATTTATACTCATATGTGCAGTATGCATTGTGGGAATGATAAGTTTGGCTGAGAGCGTCATATTTATACTCAGATGTGCAGTGTGTAGGTGGCAATGATGCGCAACACAGGTTTGGCTGAGAATGTCATATTTATACTCAGATGTGCAGTGTGAGAATGATGCGCAACACAGGTTTGGCTGAGAATGTCATATTTATTGTTATACCATGCAGTGTTGATACGTATGGACCAACGGCGAGTCTGTTTATGCTGCTTTGCCAGAGCCTGGTCTATGTACACTTTGGAACCAGTTGTCATTGTCGGGAGAAAACAAAAAACTATGTTTGTGTGAGGAAACATTTATCAAATGATGACAAAAACGAAATTCATATAATTATAATATTTGATTCATAAATTACTTTAAAGTTTGTAAAATAAAACAAAAAAATGGTGGCAGTTATCAGACACATACAGTCATTGTGACTCTTTTTTCTTTTAACGTCCAGTGCAACACTGTTTCTTCTGTTAGTAGTAAAAATGCACACTCAGTATGATGCAGAGACAGGCCATGTTATAAGTACAAACACCATTCAGTAGTTTAACAAATGCCCAGTGAAAGAATGCGACATCATTACACTACAGCAAAAATGTCAGTTTCATGCTTTGGAAGTTGTATTCACTCTACAGGGCTCTCACAAAATCGACGTAGGGTAGATGTTCTAATTACATCTACATGATATAAAAATTTAGCAGCATCAATTTAGTCATTTCTGTAATGTTGAAATGTCCCATATATTTTATGAGATCTAGACTTGACCTATTATGGACTGGCTATGTAACAGCCCTTATATCTCTTTATTTGGATCCATCTGTGATACTTTACTCTCCTCCACAGAATATCATGATTTTTTCAAAGAATTTTTTTTGTGTTTTAAAAGGAAAGAAAACTACACAAAAGCAAGTAAGGCTTTCCCAAGAAGTGAGATTTATGTTTTAACAGTGGATGCCAATGTATGTGGCACATCTACCAGTACACATCAGCATGTTCTTCCTGTACCTATATTGCTGAAGCACTGTCGCCTGTAGTTTAAGCAGTATATAACCATCACCTGCAATAAATGGCTAAGGGGTAAACAATGTGCTTATGGGTAATGTAGTTTTGATAACCAGAGCAGCATGAGAGTGAAAGAAGTACTGCAGAAAACCCAGAAATAATTACCACCTACTGATCACGGCTTGCACGAGACCCTATCCCCAAATTTGCATTTGAAAATTAAGAGCACTTTTGTACCAAGTGTCTAACTGAAAAGAACACCGTTTTCCAAAATGTGAACTGAATACGTCAGTCAGCGGGTAACACCTGCAATAATACAGTGATCCCCTAGTTCAATGCTCCTTGTCAGTGTCCATTTCAGTGTCAATTTTTTAAATCAGTCAATGAGACAATGTGCAAACCGGTTGGTCCAAGACCTGGAAAGTCATCTACCAAACACACACACATACAACCAAAGAGTTCGCCCCAAAGACCCAACTTATCACATGGGCAAAATCAAACACCAAACAAAGAAGAAAAAAGCAAAGACTTGCACTAACCGTTGAAAGCTGTAGCCTACTGACACTGGAGAGCTGTGCAAGGTGTAGCCCTTGTGCTGTTGGCCAGGTATAGCCCAGGTAGCCAGCTAGCCAGAAAGCCAGCTAGCCAGAAAGCCAGCTAGCCAGAAAGCCAGGTAGCCTCCTGGGGCTTAACCCTGTATCCCCATTTCATAGCAGTCCCAAAGTCACAAACAGACATGATTCTTGGGGCCCTTGGCAAAAGATTCACACCTGTCAATGTAAACGCTAAAGCCACCGCTATACTCTATAGCCACTGCTATAGCTCACTGCTGTAGTTTAAAGTGTGTCTGCGCTCTGGGGCCCTCTAGTGGCCTGGGGGCCCCAGAGCAGTCGGCTGCATTGCCTTTAGACAAGCTGCTGGCCTCTGGTCCCACAGCTCATCCCTTCAAAAGTGCATCTCCCTGTGAATCCTGTGCTTCCTCCTCCATGGCCAGGGTGTGCCGAGAGGACAGGACTGGGTGTGTTGTCCATCCTCTGCTCTTCCTCACTGATGCGAGCACTGTGCCGGCCGGTCACTGTCTGGACTCTCCGTATCAGCCCCGCCCTTCTGCTCAATGGCCACCTGAGGGAGAGCAATCAGAGAGACAGATGATTACATCAGCGTCTGTAGCCTGACACACTACATGATGTTATACACAGAGTTTTGAGAGAACACCAGGAAGAGTACCCTTGGGAGAAGAGATTCAAGCCTTCCTGACTACAAACCTTATTCTAACATAACAGCGACCTACAATAAAGACCAATGAAGAACTCAACTGAATAGTTATGGTGTTCAGTTAAATGACTGAACAAAAACAGTAAATGACTGAATACCTTCCTTTTTAAAATAATGATCAGTAAAGCACATAAAACCTGTAATTGTCTCCTGAACAAAAAAATCTCAGGAAGGTGAAGAGAGAGTAAGAATAAAATCCAATGACTACCACACCTGTACCATTACCAAGTGTACCACAAAGACCTTGCTGCAATAGCCACATTCAGCCAGTAGAGGGCAATCTTAAACAACAAACTTACAAGCAAGCTGCTGTGTTGCTTTTTGTATGACTGTAAAACTCTTGGCTATCTAAGTGTTATGTGGGGTTCTTTAAATTCGCACAGGTTTACACAGAGGTTTGAGCTAATAGCCAGCGAATTGGACTTAGTAACCTGGACCTAGGAAGGAACATGATGGTTTTGGCTGGGGGCCAAGTAAGCCAGCAGGTCTACCTGTCCAGACGTTAGCTTGATGGCTAAGTGGCTAAGTGTAATTGCCCCCTGCTGTCAGTGAGGGAAGGTCAGCTGGCTGATCCACCCCACCCCCCCCCCCCCACCCCCCGCAATCTGCCCTCCCGCTCTCTCCTTTATCCCGGAGACTTACCCCAGTCCCCTTTAAGACCATCGCCACATGTTACTGCTCCAGGCTAGCTCAGCTCAAGGCCCATCACTCTACCCCATAAAATAGGCCCATCAAATGCTCAACTTTACCCCACACAATATCCCCAACCTGCAACATGTAAGTAATCTAAGTAACTAAGTAACTTCATAGCTCAAAACTAATGACTGATCTCTCATTCATCAAAAGTTCCAAACTCACAACATATCAGTAGATCAGTAAGCCTCAGGTCCTACGTGTAAATATAACACTCAATAAATAATCAATACTCACTGCTGGGGAGCTCTGCTTGTGGCCGTCTGTGTGATAATCACAGCAGCTACCTCTTTGGTTGTTCCCAGGTTTTCCCTATAATTTACAAGATCCAAACTCCTAATATAATAATCCAAACTCCTAATATAATAATCCAAACTCCTTTAAGAATAAGGAAGTCTTCATATGTGCTTTGACTATGATGACTATGTGATGTCTCTCACCAGCTGGCTGATAATAGACTTGCTTACGCTACAATATACTATCTCTATCTCTGTATCTCTGTATCTCTGTATCTCTCTATCTCTCTATCTATCTATCTATCTATCTATCTATCTATCTATCTATCTATCTATCTATCTATCTATCTATCTATCTATCTATCTATCTATCTATCTATCTATCTATCTATCTATCTATCTATCTATCTATCTATCTGTGACTTAAGTAAAATACCATCTGCCCTGACCTCTGGAGCACCAAACATCATTTCCCGTGAGCCTCCATGTGGCTCTGAGTAAAGTAGCCGTTCCTGCTGAGGCTGCTGCTCTGCTTTCCTGAGGCTACGCACAGCAATCGCCGACCTCTGACCTCAGCTGCACCAGCACTGTTTGCTCACAGGTTTCCCACCATGCACAGGGTGCTCTTAAAATGACAACTCCATCCTAGTGCTAATGCCCACCTTGTGTAATTTCACTGTAATACACACACACTCTCTCCCTTACACACACACACACACACACACTGCTCCAGGGCAGTGATGAGAGCTGCTTATGTGTGGGCTAGGGGAGGCACCTTAATGACATGTTTAGATAGTGCTGCGCAAAACACAGGCCTGACAGCTGAGGCAGCAGGTTGGGGACGGGCGACTCCTTGTCTGAGCTGCTGTGTCAGATGATTACACACACACACACACACACACACACACACACACACACACACACACACACACACACACACACACACTTTTTCAGTCCGTCAGCTCTCTCATAGACACACACAGACACAGGCACACACATACACTCCTGTGAGCTGCTGTGTCTGATGGTCACACACACACACACACACACACACACACACACACACACACACACACACACACACACACACACACACACACACACACCATATATGCATACATACAGTACTATACTTACATATGTAGGCACACATCACATACACATGCTCGCCTCTACACACACGCTCTCTTTCAGTCTGTCAGCTCTCTTACAGACACACATAGACACAGGCACACACACACACTCCTGCCTGTCAGCTGTGGAGTCTCTGTCACACACACACACACACACACACACACACACACACACACACACACACACACACACACACACACACAGACACACACAGACACACACACACACCAGAGGCTTATGACATTCGTAAGCTGCTAGGCTGCTCCCTTGAGAGTGAGACTCTATGTCTCTCTAATGGAGCCAAATGAGAGCTGCTGTTTTTAAATCACACTTCTGCAACTCCAGCCATTACTGGGTGCAGACAGGGACTTGACTGAGGCACTGGAGGATGATGACAACTCGGAATTTGTCCCATGCCACACACACTGACACAGACAGACACCCAGAGACAGACACACACACACAGACACACACACACACACATACACACACACAGACACACACACACAGATAGACAGACAGACAGACAGACACACACACACACACACACACACACACACACACACACACACACACACGAACAAACATGACAAAGACCCCATGTTCTTAGACACACACACACTGGTATCAGAATAGTACCTGGTGCAATAACATTAGTTCAGGTATCATTATCTCATCATTATTGGCACTGGGACTGAAGAAGTCATAGGGAGAGAAAGAGAGAGACCGAGAGAGAGAGAGAGAGAGAGAGAGAGAGAGAAATGAGAGAAAGAGGGTGGGAGAGGGAGAGGGAGAGAAAGAGGGAGGGAGGTGGAGAGAGATACAGGAGAGGGAGAGAGGTAAGGGAAAGATAGAGAGACAGAGAGAGAGAGTGAGAGAGAAGAGAGAGAAAGAGGAAGGTGGAGGGGGAGAGAGATAAGAGAGAGAGAGCGAGACAGATAAGGGAGAAAGAGATAAAGAGAGGTAGAGAGAGTATTTAAGAGAGAAAGACACAGAAAGACAGAGATGGGGAGAGTATTTACCTTGTAGGAGAAGTGTGAGCGGTAGGTGATCCACTTCTTCATGTCGGTCTTGTCCCCGACGGACAGAGAGCGTACGGTGGCCTTGGAGGCACATGTGGAGGGCATGTCAAACTCCACCTCGACCTGACAGGTGAACTGCTGGGGCACCTCCCAGTCCGAGCCCAACTCCAGGTGGCAGAAGAACGTGTGAGGATGGCCTAGCGCTGTAGAACGAGACAGGAGAAGATGTGAGGATGGCCTAGTGCTGTAGAACAGGAGAACGTGTGAGGATGGCCTAGTGCTGTGGAACAGGAGAACATGTGAGGATGGCCTAGTGCTGTAGAACAGGAGAACGTGTGAGGATGGCCTAGTGCTATGGAACAGGAGAGGAGAACGTGTGAGGATGGCCTAGCGCTGTAGAACAGGAGAACGTGTGAGGATGGCCTAGCGCTGTGGAACAGGAGAGGAGAACGTGTGAGGATGGCCTAGTGCTGTGGAATGAGAGAACGTATGACGATGGCCTAGTACTGTGGAACAGGAGAACGTGTGAGGATGGCCTAGTGCTGTAGAACAGGAGAACATGTGAGGATGGGCTAGTGCTATGGAACAGGAGAGGAGAACATGTGAGGATGGCCTAGCGCTGTGGAACAGGAGAGGAGAATGTGTGAGGATGGCCTAGTGCTGTGGAACAGGAGAACATGTGAGGATGGCCTAGTGCTGTAGAACAGGAGAACATGTGAGGATGGCCTAGTGCTGTGGAACAGGAGAGGAGAATGTGACAAAATGGCCCAGTACTGTGGAACAGGAGAGGAGAACGTGTGAGGATGGCCTAGTGCTGTAGAACAGGAGAACATGTGAGGATGGCCTAGCGCTGTGGAACAGGAGAGGAGAACGTGTGAGGATGGCCTAGTACTGTGGAACAGGAGAACGTGTGAGGATGGCTTAACAAAACAAGATGACTTAACGCAGCACAACGGGACAGGACAATATGACAAAATGGCCTTGAGTTGTGGAACGGTACAGAATAACACAAAATGTCATAGAGCTGCAGAACAGCACCAGTCAAACTCCGCTTTGGGATTATGTGTGATGGGATGTGATGTTGTGTTAGCATGCGTGTGTAAATAAGTAGGAGTGAGTGTTGAAGTCATTGTGTGTCTGTACGTGTGGGTATATGTGTGCATGCATGCGTGTTTGTGTGTGTGTGTGTGTGTTTGTCTTTGTGTGTGTGTGTGTCTGTGTGTGTGTATGTGTGTGTTTGTCTTTGTGTGTGTTTGTCTTTGTGTGTGTCTTTGTGACTCACAGTTCAAGGCCACTGGATTGCCTCATGTGTGTACAAACGAGACAGAACAAACACAAAGAAAGAAAGGATGCACACAAAGAAGAGAGGGAGAAAGAGAGAGATAAAGAGAGGAGAAAAGAGAGAGATAAAGAGAGGAGAAAAGAGAGATAAAGAGAGGAGAAAAGAGAGAGATAAAGAGGCCAAGACAAGAAAAGGACAAAGAAAGACAGAGACAGCGGAAGACCCCCCCAAAACTGCCCCCCCCCCCAAAACTGCCCCAGTTGTATTTGGGGAGAAGAAAGGGGCTGGAGTCCTCAATAGAACAAGTGAAGCAGCGCACTGAGGACCTAATGAGTGTGTGTGTGTGTGTGTGTGTGTGTGTGTGTGTGTCTGTGTCTGAGTCCTTGTGTGTGTGTGTGTGAGAGTGAGTGTTCAAGTCCTTGTGTAGGTAAGCACATGTGAGTGTGTGTGTGATGTATATATATATATATATATGTGTGTGTGTGTGTGTGTGTCTGTGTGTGTGCACACATGTGTCTGTGCAGAGCTAATGAATGCTGACAGCCTGGGCTTTGTGTCCAACCAATTGGGACACGTTGCCAGGAAACCCCTGCCAACACGATATTGAAAAGCCCGGGGCTACTGGCCATTGACAGAGCAGCATACCAGCGCACACACACACACACACCATAGACACACACACACACACACACACACACCATAGACACACACACATACACACTGCCACATGCACACCCACATGCGCACACACACACATACTCCCACATGCACACACATACACACACACTCTCACATGCACAGACACATGCACGCACACCACAGACACACACACCATACATACACACTGACACATGCACACACACACACACACATATGCACTGTGCACCAGCCCAGTGAAAGCACGTGCCAGAGCAGGAGAGAAGCCCGATGTGACGCACCCCCCAAATAAAGAGCTCGTTCCACACCACCGCACATGTGCCATGCCCCAACGCAAAAACACAAGCGTGGTGGTTGGTGGGGGGAGAGATGGGACACACACCCCCACTGTCACCCAGGGGCTTTGTGGAGGACGTCCTTGTGGAGGTCGCCCGTCTCATTTAGTCCGAGTCTGCTTACTGACAGATGCTTTTAGCCAGGAGATGTTGATGGATTTCCACATTCAGCATACTGTAAATCTGAACTGTCCTGTTTTTACAGATTTTAGCTCCAGTGTTTGACGCATAATAGAACTAACATAAACCACCTTTATCAGACTCATCACTGTAAAGTTTCCCTTCGATAGTCTTGCAACAGGGACTTACAGATGGTGTATTACATTTAACTACTGTCTTTCTACTTGCTAACTGAACATGACCTTAGCCAACCCCAACTTCTAAGCTAACCCTTAATGATGCAGAGTAATTGCTAGCTATATTAACAGATAGTTTATTTATAGTACAGTTTAAGCAAGTCCATTATCAGCTGGGTGATGAGAAAATGTTGGATGCGAAATCAATTTAAAATAATAAACATTGTAGTTCAATCAAAATAAACGTTATAAGTTGACTTGCTCAAACCAGAAGTTTATGGGACTTGAATTGGTCTATTTTCACTGTGATAACATTGTTTTAAGCAGCAAAGTGGCTGATAATAGGCAGACTTCCAGTAATAATGATTATTAATAAATAATAATTTCATCCATATTTCAATCATATTCAATCGTTCCTTTTTTTTTGTTTTACTTCCCCCTAGGAAATGTCTTAATCTGCTGAATGTCCTGAACATGGGTTGGTACTTTGGCATGTCTCAGCACTATTACAACACTCTGCTGAATGTCCTGAACATGGGTTGGTACTTTGGCATGTCTCAGCACTATTACAACACTCTGCTGAATGTCCTGAACATGGGTTGGTATTTTGCCATGTCTCAGCACTATTACAACACTCTGCTGAATGTCCTGAACATGGGTTGGTATTTTGCCATGTCTCAGCACTATTACAACACTCTGCTGAATGTCCTGAACATGGGTTGGTATTTTGCCATGTCTCAGCACTATTACAACACTCTGCTGAATGTCCTGAACATGGGTTGGTATTTTGCCATGTCTCAGCACTATTACAACACTCTGCTGAATGTCCTGAACATGGGTTGGTATTTTGCCATGTCTCAGCACTATTACAACACTCTGCTGCATGTCCTGAACATGGGTTGGTATTTTGCCATGTCTCAGCACTATTACAACACTCTGCTGAATGTCCTGAACATGGGTTGGTATTTTGCCATGTCTCAGCACTATTACAACACTCTGCTGAATGTCCTGAACATGGGTTGGTATTTTGCCATGTCTCAGCACTATTACAACACTCTGCTGAATGTCCTGAACATGGGTTGGTATTTTGCCATGTCTCAGCACTATTACAACACTCTGCTGAATGTCCTGAACATGTGTTGGTATTTTGCCATGTCTCAGCACTATTACAACACTCTGCTGCATGTCCTGAACATGGGTTGGTATTTTGCCATGTCTCAGCACTATTACAACACTCTGCTGAATGTCCTGAACATGGGTTGGTATTTTGCCATGTCTCAGCACTATTACAACACTCTGCTGAATGTCCTGAACATGGGTTGGTACTTTGCCATGTCTCAGCACTATTACAACACTCTGCTGCATGTCCTGAACATGGGTTGGTATTTTGCCATGTCTCAGCACTATTACAACACTCTGCTGAATGTCCTGAACATGGGTTGGTATTTTGCCATGTCTCAGCACTATTACAACACTCTGCTGCATGTCCTGAACATGGGTTGGTATTTTGCCATGTCTCAGCACTATTACAACACTCTGCTGAATGTCCTGAACATGGGTTGGTATTTTGGCATCTCAGCACTATTACAACACTCTGCTGCAAGGTTGAAAAGATCAAGCAATAGCACTGTCACACATGGTCTCCAGTGGTGTGCTAACGGGCTTCGTTTGCTCCGCACAGCGGAACTACACAGGTTGAGACATCTTACCTGAGTTTTTGTCGGGAAGCCGAGGAATCCTCCATACTACAGCGCCGTAGGCCTGCTCGTACTTGGCGGTTCCCAAGGTAACCCTCATGGCCGGTTCGGACCCAGATGTGCTGGTCGACCCGAAGCTGGCTCCTTTGTTGAAGCGGGCCTTGAGCGACTTCTCCCCCGTGACGCCCTCCCTGCGGAAGTTCTTGGCCCAGAGTTCGGGGATGGGGTAGCGGACCATGACGTTCTCGCACGGGATTAGCGTGAGGGGGTCTCGGTTTGAGGAGAACCCAGTGGACATGACCAGCCAGGACTGCAGCTCCACCTCCGCGCCCCGGATGCTGGCCACGGTCCGCACCGTGAAGGGCAGCGTCTTCTCGGCGAAGGCCGTGCGGAAACGCAACAGTTCAAACCTCCGCCCGGTGGGAGGGCTGAAGGAAATGACGCGGGACTCTGTGAAATCCTGCTGGTCGACGCACGGATGCAGCTGGCATTCACGCAGTCGGATCCAGCGCGTGGTGGTGTTGGGGATAATGTCGTGCCTCGACACGACCTCTTTGCCCTTCACCAGCACGTCATTCAGGCCGATTCGGCAGGCCGGAGGGCCGGAGACGAAGACGAGCGCGTTGACCCTCGTGAGAACCATGTGCTCCAGTATGCGGCAGTCCCCTTTGGACACCACCCCATAGAACTCGTCCCGGACCTCCACGGCCACTTCCTCCTCCGCGTAGCTCACAGGCGCGCTGGGGGGGCCCGCGTCTGCCGACAGGGCTACGAGCTGCTGCTGCAGCGCAAACCTGAAGCTCAGGAAGTCCTCGTAGTTCTTGGTCCCCAGCTTCACCAGCTGCTCCTTGAAGGGCAAGTGCACCACCGACACCTTGGGCTGGATCTTGCGCTTCTCCTTGTATAGCACGTGGTCGATGCTGATGGTGTGCACGCGTCCGTTCTCGTCGTAGTTCTGCAGCTTGTGCTCCGACATCTCGTGGTAGGTGGTCAGCTGGAACTCCCTGAAGGGCTTCTCCAGCCCCTTCTCGTAGAAGAGTCGGAGGCTCCCCGAATCGCTCAGGCGGACGAAGATGGGGCCCCAGTGGCGGGACGACATGATGTTCTTCTTCTCCGGGATGCGGAGCAGCAAAGGCCAGCCGTCCTGCGCCGTCATGTGACTCGGCGTGTACGACGTCTCCCCGTCCACCTCGTCCTCGGTGCAGGCGGAGTCGTCAGGCAGCGTGGGGCTGCTGCTGCCGTCCGGGTCGCCGATCTGAAGATTCCGGAGCGTGTCGAGCCCATCTCGGGAACTATCTCCACCCGGTCCCTCGCCATCGCCACCGGGATCAGCAACAGGAGAGAAGACCAGGACGGAATCCCCCGGCAGATCCGAATCAGTGGAAGACTGGAAGAACGGCGAGCTGCGTGAGATGGGGGTGGGGCTGTCCAGGCAGGATCCGTTGCTCTGCAGCGGTGGTTTCTTAACTTCCTGTTTGTCGAAGAAGGAGCTGAAGGGGTTGATGGGGGAGGGCTGGAGGTTGGAGAATTCCTCGTCGAAGAACGGGTTCTTTTTGCTGTAGCAGGGCGGGCCATGAATGAGCGGGCTGTCCAGCACAAACACTGGGCTGGTCCCATCCGGTGTCAGGTCCAAAAGGTGGCGCTCAGGTGCCCGGTTCTGGTTCTTCTGACCCAGAGAGACGATCAGGTTGCTGTTGGAGTCCTGGAGAGCTGAGTGGTTCAGGTTGTCCAGGTTCATCTGGGTCGGCCGGTTCGGTGGCGGAAAGGTCGAGTCCTCGTCATCGTCGAAGGTGACCCAGGAGGCGAAGCGAGCGCTGTGTGTTTTGGCTTGGCCATTTGTGTGAGTCGTGTTGTTGGATGTCCAGCTGAATGACTCCATGGCTACTCCCTCATCTTCTTGAAATACAGATGAACCTGCAAACACATAAAAGAGGGGCTGTTATTGAAATACATGTTTTAAAAGAACCGCTTATTCAAGCTCGGCTGGTGTTTTAGCCTCTCTTGAAGATGTTTGAACAGTACAGGAGTCTGACTTTTGACAAAGAAAAGGAAATGTGTCTTTTAGTCACAGTGCTAAAGGGCTGATCCTCAATAACCACAGTTGTGTGGTTACTGAAGCACACATGCACACAAGAATACACACACACACACACACAGTTTCCCATTCCTTGTTTCTTGTTTCGATTGGCTTCATGAAGAAACACTTGAAGACAGACTAAGTGGGCGTGGGCAGGCCGAATGAAGAGAGGTTAAGCGAGGTGAGTGAGGTGAGAGAGGTGTGTTTCCTGAGTAAAAGGCTATGGTGCAGTCAACATCACGATTAACCCAAACATCACACACTGCTGTAACGGACAGTGCTTCAAACAAGCCAGAGCAAGCCCAGGATGGGGAACAGTTGGTGCATCACACAGAAAGTTGTGCAATAACACCCTGCTACTACCACACACACACACACACACTTATACACACACACACTTATACACACACACATTTCCATCGTGTGACTACAGGAGTCTAGTTTCATTAACAAGAGAAACTGCTGAGTCGACATCCTCTGTTTTTAGCCAATCTTTATCGAAAACTCTGTGACTCACGGCCGCTAAAGTAACACAGCGATACGCTCCTGAGAGATACGGCTACACCCCACCAGCACCCATCCCCCACCCCCTCAGCTAATGAGCCTCTTTTGTTTGTCAACATGTCAGGTGGAAAAATCACCCTTTTGCCGACTGCTTTTGTTTCTCAGAGTTTCCCTTTTGTGTTCCCGAACTGACCTAAAAGAATCCACAAAGATGCGGGCACAAAAGGCGTTATAAAAGTAGACTTCTGACAAATTCCAAGGTTTGAATGCTGTCGGAGACAAACAAAACCCAAAATGCAAACAGCAATTCTCTTTGTGGCTCTGCACGCCTTTGTTGGTTCTGAGAAGCATGAAACTCAGCCTCAGTCTCTCTTTCGTGCTCTCTCTCTCTCATGCTCTCTCTCTCTCTCTCTCTCTCTCTCTCTCTCTCTCTTTCTCCAGAGACCTCTTTCCAAGCATCTGTCTGCAGCCAAATTAGAGACGAAGGGGAAAAAAAGAATTCACCTGTTGCTAGGCACCAGGACTCTGTACCTGAAGACCACTTCTTGCTCCTGCAGAAGTAAGGAATGACAATAATCTTCTCGGCTTCTCCAGCAGTAGCAGCATTAAACTCAGTGCAATGGAAACAGCTCCTTTTTGGATACACATACTGTAGAACTGTACAAATCTAAACAAAACATATTATAGATACATCAACACACTGTAGAAATCCATACAAGACATATTATAGATACATAGACAAACTGCAACCGAGATGACCAAAAGAAACGGCCGGCTGTTTGTTTGTTTGTTTGTCTTGACATGAAAAGTAGGTTAGGGCAACAGTTGGGCCGGACAATTAGAGCGTCCCCTGAGGCTGAAGATTAGCGGTATCTTCTTAGGTGTGCTGCGCTCAATCTGTGCGAGACAGAACACTGCTCAGGCTAGAAACAATGCTACTGTGCCTCTGACTGACCGCTCACTTCATCTCCCAAACCAGCACCCTGCAGAACCACTCACTGGACACATCTACTGGACACTGACCGCTCACTTCATCGCCCAAACCAGCGCCCTGCAGAACCATTCACTGGACACATCTACTGGACATCCTCCCACACGTGGCAATGAGCAGAAACAATAGACTTTTGCTAACATATATGAACACTGCGCTAGTATTGCTATCCCTTGTAGCACTGTAGTATGAGTCTCCCTTCTCACTAGCAAGTTAGTTAGACATAAGATGGATATAACAGCTTGCTTAATGCAATGCTTTCTGTTGACTAAACAGAAACCTACATCTGTTACACTGTGTCATAACATACACACTGTTTTTTCCCAGTGCGGTGTGTGTGTGTGTGTGTGTGTGTGCGTGTAGGTGGGGGTGGGGGGAGCAAAAACACGTTTCCTTGGATGTCAATACCCTCAGGGGGTGACAGTGTGAAGTTCAACAAATCATGTCAGCCCCCAGAGTGTGTCAGGCAGGTACACCTCCCAGACAAGTTTCCTCATGTTACAGGACCGAACCACCTGATGTAAATAGGACCAAACCAACCGGGGGGACAGAAACCAGTCATGTTTGTTTAGCCTTTTTCCTCAGGACACTGCTACATTAGCTTCGACAAAGCAAGATAGAAACCAGTCATGCTTAGCCTTTTTCACTGCTGAACTGTAGCTTTAAGGAAACAAAACTACCATTGTGAAGCCCACTGTCCACTCAGACTTGGACTGGGTGCTGCTTGAGGTCTGTATGTACAGATTTGGGAGCTCTACAGCAAAAGTGAGCAGGGGTTACTGTGAGAGGCGAGCCACTGTTGCTAAGCACTGCTTTATCTGTGCTTTCTCGCCACGGCAACAATGACTTACAACCAAGCCTGGCTGCCGCGGCAACAATGACTTACAACCAAGCCTGGCTGCAGCGGGAAACAAGGAATTTAATCGGCAGTGAACAAAGGACAAAACCTTTAAATCCCCTCTCTCTCAGATGCACACACACATAGACACACACACACACATGTATTTCTCACTTCTTTCCCTTTCTACCCACTACCCACACACACAACCACACAACCACACACACACACACACAGGTAATGTAGAGGGCTCTCTAATGCAGTGCTCCGTCTCATGCTTATCTTCCTCTAACTGTCGAACAAACTCTTCAGAGTGTAACACGAGGCAGCTACAGAAACAAAAAGCAGTGGGAGAGAAAGACAACGAGAAAGTGTGTGTGTGTGTGTGTGTGTGTGTTTGTGCGTGTGTGTGTGTCTGTGCAATGGGTACAGAGGGAAAGAAGTGAGAAACACGTGTGTGTGTTTGTGTTGTGTGTGTGCACTGCGTTAGAGAGCACAGCCCTATACATTACCTGGACATACGAGCACAACATTCTCACCAATGACTTCAAACAGGACAGTATTCACGTGGCCCTTGTCTTTTGTGTGTGTGTGTGTGTGTGTTCGTGTGTGTGTGTGTGTGTGTGTGTGTGTGTGTGTGTTGTTACAAGTAGTGAAAAAACAAACCTAACCCCCTGAAGTATATTCCCCACTGAGTGTTCTCAGTGTCCTCATATTCAACACACACACACACACACACACACACAAACACACACACACACACACACACACACAGTGATAAAAACACACAAAAAACACCACCTCAATGACACCCCTGACAAAAGTCCATTTACACCAGCAGGCATTCTCAACACCCCACTACCCACTACTCACTACCCCACAACAAACCCCACACCACACACACACACACACACACACTTCCCCCTTAACAGCCCACCCCAGCTAGCAGCACAGCAGCGCCCAAGAACAGCTCTAGTTCTCCCACACACACACACACACACACACACACACACACACACAGCTCTAGTTCTCCCACACACACACACACACACACACACACACACACACACACAGCTCTAGTTCTCCCACACACACACCAAGGAACTCACCGGTGCAGCAGCCACACGTCCGGCAGCTTCACAGACCAGCGAGAGAAAGACAGAGGAGGAGAGAAGGAGATAGAGAGAGAGAGAGAGAGAGAGGGAGAGAGAGAGAGAGAGAGGGAGAGAGAGAGGTAGGGAGAGAGAGAGAGAGAGAGGGAGAGAGAGAGGTAGGGAGAGAGAGAGAGCGTGAGTAAGAGGGCTTAATCTATCCACGCTCACCTCTGATCCATGGTGTTAGTGTTAGCTGCCTGTCATGTGACCCCCCCCCCCAGCCACCCTGCCTCCTACATACTTGAAGGGGGAACATGTAGGTGCCTGCCTGTCGCTCGGATCGCCCTACTTACGGGAAGGAGGCGGGCCGCCCAGCGCTCTCTCTCTCTGAGGCAGGTAAATCTCCATACACACACACACGCCCAACTCATACTGGCCACACCTTCGCCAAACACAGCCGTCACACCTGCCCTTTGATCGGTGATTTACGCTTCTCTCTGCAGCGCCACTACCTTGCAAGCAAAGGCCATTAGGCCATTAACTCGTTGCTGAAGAGGGACAGAATTCTTGGACCAATAAATGCAACAGAATTATCCATTGCTGCAAACATGAAGAGTGTTTTATATGCTTTGATTCATTCCTTGCTGATGAAAGTGCACACTTTCGCTCGCTTCCTCACTGGGCTTCTACCTGTTTTTCTGTCTCCATCCCTCTCTTTTTCTCTCTCTCTCCATCCCTCTCTTTCTCTCTCTCTCTCCATCCCTCTCTTTCTCTCCATCCCTCTCTTTCTCTCTCTCTATATATCCCTCTCTTTCTCTCTCTCTCTCCATCCCTCTCTTTCTCTCTCTCTCTCCATCCCTCTCTTTCTCTCTCTCCATCCATCCCTCTCTTTCTCTCTATCTCTC
This sequence comes from Coilia nasus, assembly GCA_027475355.1. NCBI lineage: Eukaryota > Metazoa > Chordata > Actinopteri > Clupeiformes > Engraulidae > Coilia > Coilia nasus. Next base: position 4,921,465 of record CM050205.1, read on the forward strand.
CATCCCTCTCTTTCTCTCTCTCTCCATCCCTCTCTTTCTCTCTATCTCTCCATCCCTCTCTTTCTCTCTCTCTCTCCATCCCTCTCTTTCTCTCTCTCCATCCATCCCTCTCTTTCTCTCTATCTCTCCATCCCTCTCTTTCTCTCTTTCTCCATCCCTCTCTTTCTCTCTATCTCTCCATCCCTCTCTTTCTCTCTCTCTCTCCATCCCTCTCTTTCTCTCTCTCCATCCATCCCTCTCTTTCTCTCTCTCTCTCCATCCCTCTCTTTCTCTCTCTCTCTCCATCCCTCTCTTTCTCTCTCTCTCTATATCCCTCTCTTTCTCTCTCTCTCTCCATCCCTCTCTTTCTCTCTCTCCATCCATCCCTCTCTTTCTCTCTCTCTCTCCATCCCTCTCTCTCTCTCCCTCTCTCTCTCTCCCTCTCTCTCTATCCCTCTCTTTCTCTCTCTCTCTCTCTCTCCCTCTCTCTCTCTCCATCCCTCTCTTTCTCTCTCTTTTCTGTCTCGTGTCCTCATGCTTCACGTTCTCTGGTCTGTCTCTGCTATTTCTTTCTCTACATCTCAATCTCCCCTCTTTCTGCACATGCCCTCTTTTTCTCTCCATCTTTAACTCTCCCCTTCTCTTTCTGCCTTTCCCCTTTTCCTTTCAACCTCTTTCCCTCTTTACTTCTGCCCTCCTCTCTACCTCCACTTCTCTCTACCTCCACTTCTCTCTATCTCTACCCTTCTCTCTACCTCCACTTCTCTCTACCTCCACTTCTCTCTATCTCTACCCTTCTCTCTACCTCCACTTCTCTCTTTGTCTCACTGTCTCCATCCCCTCTTCTTCAATTCACATTCAAATTCAAAGGAGCTTTATTGACATGACTGAAAAAAGTGGTGTTGCCAAAGCTGATATATGACCGTATAAACAGATACACTATCTGTTCTATAGAAACAAAAAATCAAATCAAACAACTTCTCTCTGCCTCTCTCCTCCACTCACTCCCTCGCTCCACTGGTACACGGGTGGAGTGCTCTCTGCCTCTCTCCTATACTCACTCCCTCGCTCCACTGGTGTATGGGTGGAGTGCTCTCTGCCTCTCTCCTCCACTCACTCCCTCGCTCCACTGGTACACGGGTGGAGTGCTCTCTGCCTCTCTCCTCCACTCACTCCCTCGCTCCACTGGTACACGGGTGGAGTGCTCTCTGCCTCTCTCCTATACTCACTCCCTCGCTCCACTGGTACACGGGTGGAGTGCTCTCTGCCTCTCTCCTATACTCATATTGCTCCTGCTCCACTGCTGTATGGGTGGAGTGTTTGGGACAACTGCTCTGCAAACACCAGTATTTTCACATAAGAATGGCGTGGGTGGCAGGAGCCTTTAAAAACACACGGAAGCACTCTGGAGCCAACTGGCCATCACACACTGCACCACACACACACACACACACACACACGTCCAAACACATTAACACATTCTCACTCTCACAAAGTAACAAGCACACACACTAAAGGTCAGAGACAGCAGTGGCGGCATCCCGTGTGTGTGTGTGAGTGAGAGAGAGTGCGACAGAAAGAGAAAGAGAGACAGAGAGAAGGAGAAAAAGAGGGAAAGAGAGAAAGAGAGAGTATTGGAGTTGAGGGTCACAGCTAATGGGGTTAAACATGAGGCCAATCAACACAGTGGGGTCAGGGGGTCTCAGACAGACTTAGGACCCAAAGCAGCTTACCCCCCCACCCACACACACACCCCCACAAGCAGGTCCCTGTGCAATGAGAGGCTACTTAGCACTGGCGTGTGTGCATGCACACGGCTATAAGCTCATGCAAAAGAGTCCTTTATGCTCTGTTAGTGCCATTTCCTAACGCATTGCCTAATTACACCCAACCTGCTTTCTAAAGAGAAAGGAACTGTTGAGAGCAGACTGCTGTGGGGGGGTCGAAACATGTAGCCACAAGCCGACGTTTTCCTTATAAGTCATGAGAAATGAGCACAGAACACTTCCCTCTGAAACCACTTTTGTTTCGTTTTTTTTTTTTTTTTGCCCATGCAAAGAGTTGAGCTTTCTCAGTTCTTGATCGTTTTTTAAACTCACGACAGGACAGGATATGATGTTCTACCCATCAGGGGTTCTTCCTCTGAGAACGTGTTCCTTATGAGACTCACAGATAATAGGCCTTTTGTTTCTATTAACTCCCTGTATCCTTTTGCCATATCTGATGACTTAAGCAGTAGCAGAGATGTGTAGCTCACCTATCTTCCCAGAGTGCCATGTTCCCAGGGTCATCTGATCCCAGAGTGCTATGTTTTTTATATATAGTACATAAGGAGCATGTTGTATGTTCCTCTCTGCTTCCCTCAACAGAAACACAAAACCCGCACACAAATACACACACACAGATGCAGAGAGAGAGAGAGATAGTTATGTTCTTATATTAAGCTAATGCTCTCTCTCTCTCTCTCTCTCTCTCTCTCTCTCTCTCTCTCTCTCTCTCTCTCTCTCTCTCTCTCTCTCTCTCTCTCTCTCTGCCTCTCTCTCTGCCTCTCTCTCTCTCTCTGCCTCTCTCTCTCTCTCTCTCTCTGCCCCTCTCCACAGGCTGATATCTGTGGACTGATGACTGGGCCTCCCTGCTGATCACCAGGGGACAGGAAGGGCAATGGCAGCCATGATGGCTCTGGGAGTCCCGGCTGCCTCCATTAGCATTGCAGCTGATGAAACTGGACTGCGCACTGAGTGAAGGGCACAGGTGGAGGTCTCACGAGGGAAGCTGCTGTGGGGGGTGGGGGGTCACGGGGTTACACTGGCGGAAATGAGGTGTGAACTCGACAGCCGCTCCAGACTCCAGAGGCCCCCTCAAAGTGAGTTAGAATACACCTGCTGTGTATTGCACTCTACTATGCCCACACACACGTACACACACACACACACACACCCACACACACACACACACACACACACAGTATAAATTTTCCCCCAGTGTTTCATTTTGTTAGGTCAGTCCTTTTGAGTTCAGTTCTGTTCATGTTAGTTCCTTATCTTTTGTGGTGAGTTCTGTTCAGTTGACCTCATCTAGGCCTAGAACTATTTTGTTGATTTAGACCTTGTTTAAACAATTTAATATGCTTTTTGACTACAGTCATGCTTTTGAAAAAAATATTGTTTTAAACTTTACAACTGTGCCCTGTGTGGTCCTTCACACAGACACACACACACACACACACACACACACACACATATCGTATTACTAGTAGTGGTAGTAGTAGTAGTAGTAGTAGAAGTAGTAATAGTAGTAATAGTAGTAATAGTAGTAATAGTAGTAGTAATAGTAGTAATAGAAGTAGTAGTAGTAGTAGTAATAGTAGTAGTAGTAATAGTAGTAATAGTAGTAATGGTAGTAGTAGTAGTAGTAGTAGTAGTAATAGTAGTAATAGTAGTAGTAGTAGTAGTAGTAGTAATAGTAGTAGTAATAGTAGTAGTAGTAGTAGTAGTAGTAATAGTAGTAGTAGTAGTAGTAGTAGTAGTAGTAGTAACAGTAGTAGTAATAGTAGTAGTAATAGTCAATAATCATTATGATTATGTCTTCACCCCATAGACATCCACCTGTCTGTATGAGCGGCAGCAGGCTGTCTTAGTAGACCAGTGAGTAGCACTGACAGCTTTGGCTCTGCTTGCTGACAGTATATGAATCAGTGCTCCTGGGAGATCATGCTACTGCACACACACACACACACACACACACACACACACACACACACACACACACACACACACACACACGCACTGCACACACACACACAGACACACACACACACACACACAAAGGCCAGCCCACAGCACTTGCTCTCTTCAAGCTTATCCCCTGTAAGCCGTGTGGTCTTTATGACAGCTGTGTTGTGTGTGTGTGTGTGTGTGTGTGTGTGTGTGTGTGTGTGTGTGTGTGTGTGTGTGTGTGTGTGTGTGTGTGTGTGTGTGTGTGTGTCCAATCTGCCCTGCCTCCCCACACCTGTCAGCTCCATTAGTTCTGGTCCCCCACACAGAACAGCAGCACTCAGCCACAGCTGCACACACACACACACACACACACACACACAGACACAAACACAGCTGTGCTGCGCTTTCTCATTTTTACATCAAATGTAATCAATGGTCTCTACTCTGCACACTTACGTCTGAGTGCTACCACACAATGAGAGGAACAAATGGATCGAATCATGAAACCACAACTGACACAGGAAGAATCAGAACTTTACCAATCAGCAAATGGATATACTTGCTCATGCCATTAAGTAAAGAGACAAGATAGGGTAGGATATATACACAACTAAACACACACACATACACAAATACACACACGTACACGCACAAACACACAGACACAAATGCACGTTCAAGCACACACACAAACACACACACAGGCATGCACATGCACACACACAAACACATGCACACTAACACACGCACACACACACATCTCAGCTAGGCACATGTTGATGCACACAGGGAACAGAAGATGTGACATGTTCACCAAAAACCAAAACAAACAGTTGCCCAGGCAACCGCACTGCCCGGCACACCCACTTCCTGCCATGCTCACGGCTGCACAGTCATGCGTTACTACTTAGGACTGCCTGAGCTCACTGGAAAGATTACAGAAAAGAGAGAGAGAGAGAGAGAGAGAGAGAGAGACAGAGAGAGAGAGAGAGAGAGAGAGAGATAGAGATGGGAAGAAAGGGATGGCAGAGAGAAGTATTTTTGTTTTATTTAAGTGAAGAAAAAGAAAAGAGCGATAGAGCGTCCGAGCAGCAAGGAGAAAGGAAGAGAGAGAGGAGAGATGAGAGAAAGAAAGAAGAGAGAGGGAGAGGAAGAGAAAGAGAGAGAAAGAGAGAGAGAGGACTATTATGTCCTTACCAACAGGTAGAGACAAATCAGTGTCCATGCCAGGGCCGCTAACAGAGGTCACGCGTCGTGGTCGTGGGATAATGGCCATTTGCTTGTCCTCTCTTCTCTAATGTTTGCCACATGTAGTGCTAACTGTTATCATTCTGAGCTTCAGGCTGCAGATTATACACGCATATTCTCAAGCGTGTCTCTGTGTTATTACAAGCTAACAACAACTCGCCACAGGCAATACTAGTGTTTGATGTCCAGCCTACAGTACAAAGACAGTATCAATGTCTGGTGTCCAGTCTACAAAGACAATATTAGTGTCAGTGTCCAGTCTACAAAGACAATATTAGTGTTCAGTGTCCATTCTGCCTAGCCTGGTAAACCCGCCCCTCGTACTTCATTTTATTTTGTACAGAGTGTCTGGACCGGAATCTCTTGAGGGTCATTTAGTCGGCCCCAGCAAGACCGATCCAATCAGCGAACAAAGGGTGTGTGCGTTAGTGGTGACGTTGACCTTGTGTGCTGCATTTGAATTGTAGTGCGTAGGTAGGCTAATTGCATATATGACGACCAGGCGTTAGCGATTGGGTAAAGGCAGAGGCTCTGTGTTTTAAACTTTGGCAGAGTCCACACCTCCAGGAAGAAATCGTTTCTGACAGTGTCTGGTCCAGACCCTCTGTACACAAAATGAAATGAAGTACGAGGGGCTGGTTTACCAGGCTACATTCTGCCCAGGTAATATTGGTGTTTGGTGTCTACACTTGTCACAGTATTGGCATTGCCTAGGCCCAGGCTATTTTAGTGTTTGATGTCCATTCTGCCTATATTATTATATTTTATATAATTAATTATTATTTATTATTAATTATTAATTATTATTTAATTATTATTATATATTATTGCCTTTGATGTTCATTCTGCTCAGATCTTTGATCTTTGATATCCAGTCTGCCGTGTGTTTGATGTCTACTTTACTGTACAAAGACAATTTTCCTGTTTGGTGTCCATCCTTTAAAAACTATATCAGTATTGGACAAGATTAGTGTTTGGTGCCATTGTGGACAAGATTAGTGTTTGGTGCCATTGTGTCCACTGTCCACACAATATGAGTGTTTGCTATTCCGACAATATTAGTGTGAGGTCATCTGAGACTCCTCTCTTGTCCGATGCCCCCTCCTCTCTCCTCTCTCTTCTAACTGTCCTTTCTCTCCTCTCCTCTCTTCTCCTCTCCTCTCTCCTCTCAATATTAGTGTCTGCTGTCTAGACAATATGAATGTTTGGTATCCAGACAATATTAGTGTGAGGTCACCTGCGGCTCCTCTGCCGTCCGTGCTCCTGTTTCTCCCAGCAGGGTGGAGGGGACGTGAGAGGAAGGCTTCTGCATTGTAATAAATAAAACTGGCCAACCCGGACCCCCCTCCTCCTCCTTCTCCTCATCCTCTTCCTCCTCCTCCTGTCGCCATAGAAAACATAGATGACTCGGTGAGTCAGAGGCTGAGGGCAGAGCTGCAGTGGGAACAGGCACGAGTCAGGCGTGAGGAACCAGCGTCTCCAAACTCAGCGGACCAGCAGACCAGAGCCCCAACTCGACCTCCCTCGCTTTTACACCTCTCTCACTTCTCTCTTCTCTTCTCATGCCTCTTCTCTTTCATTCTCTTTTCTTCCTCTCTTTCTCTCCTCTCTCCTTCCCTTCCTTTTACATCTCTCACTTCTCTCTTCTCCTCTCATGCCTTTTCTCTTTCATTCTTTTTTCTTCCTCTCTCTCTCCTCTCTTTCCTTCCTGTCTTTTCTTCTCTTGTGTTTTCCAGTCTTCTTTCCAACTTTCTTTTCTTCTGCTCTTTCCTTTGTTTTCTTCCCCTGTCTCTTCTCCTCCCTTTGTTGTTTCATTGTCTTCTCTCTTTTCCTTCCCCGTCTTTCTCCTCTCATCCTGTATCCTTTCTTCTTCTGTCCTTTGTCCTGTCTTCACTTTTCTTCCTCTTTTTTTGTTCTTTCTTCCTCTCTTTTCCTGTATTCTGTCCATCCCTTCACCCCTCTTCTCTTCCCCTCTTTTCTTGTACATTCTGTCCATCCCTTCACCCCTCTTCTCTCCCTCTTTTCCTGTATTCTGTCCATCCCTTCATCCCTCTTCTCTCCCTGTGTTCTTGTTCTGTCCATCCTTTTTGCCCTCTTCTCTCCCTCTTTTCCTGTATTCTGTCCATCCCTTCATCCCTCTTCTCTCCCTGTGTTCTTGTTCTGTCCATCCCTTTGGCGCTCTTCTCTGGCGGGCCGATCTGTCTCTCTGTTTGCGGCGGCTACAGCAGCTGGCGTGTAAGGTACCGGTGAGGTTACCGGTGAGGGTGTACTCAGAGAGCGCAGGAACCCCTGTGCCTAGGACCATCTATCACCCCCCTCCACACACACACACACACACACACACACACACACACACACACACACAGCACCACCCACCCCCAAACCCCCGCCTGACCTTTTGTTCCGGCTTCCTCCTTTGTGTGTTGCCTGGCCTGAAAGAGCACAGGCAGGGTGGAATGCTCAGTGCGACTACTCCCATTCAGAGGGCTGTGTGTGTGTGTGTGTGTGTGTGTGTGTGTGTGTGTGTGTGTGTGTGTGTGTGTGTGAGAGAGAGAGAGTGTGTGTGTGTATGTGTGTGACAGTGTGTGTGTGTGTGTGTGTGTGTGTGTGTGTGTGTGTGTGTGTGTGTGTGTGTGAGAGAGAGAGAGAGAGAGAGAGAGAGAAAAAGAGAGAGACAGAGGGAGAGACAGAGAGAGAGAGAATTAAGGCCTGGATATACTCGCCGCGCGCAGTGGTGCACGCATGCAAAAGTGACATCCAACCCCGGGCCTCCCCACTGCCCTCACATCCCCACCCAACCCCTGGCCTCCCCCACCCAACCCCGGGCCTCCCCCACCCAACCCCTGGCCTCCCCCACCCAACCCCTGGCCTCCCCCATCCAACCCCGGGCCTCCCCCATCCAACCCTTGGCCTCCCCCACCCAACCCCGGGCCTCCCCCATCCAACCCTGGGCCTCCCCCACCCAACCCTTGGCCTCCCCCATCCAACCCCTGGCCTCCCCCATCCAACCCCTGGCCTCCCCCACCCAACCCCTGGCCTCCCCCACCCAACCCTTGGCCTCCCCCATCCAACCCCTGGCCTCCCCCATCCAACCCCGGGCCTCCCCACTGCCCTCCATGCCCTCAGGCTGTGTCCACTTACTGCCCAGCTGTCTGGCTGTAGCTTAGCAGGGATTGGAAATGTCTGTGCATGTGTCTGTCAGTGCATGTGTCTGTCTGTGTTTTTGTATACACATCTATGTGTGTGTGTGTGTCTGACTGCATGTGTGTTTAACAGTCTGTGTTCATGTTTAAATGTCTGTATGTGTGTGCAGAAGTGTGTGTGTGTGAGAGGACCCGGTCTATCAGCAGCAGCAGTAGCAGTGGCAGACGAGGGTGACAGCAGCATCTATTTCAGTGGGCGATGATGTCATGGCGAGCGGTGTGCGTGTGTGTGTGTGTGTCATGCTGATGGGATGTGTCGGCTGGCCTGGCTGCCTAATTGATTTCAGCAGTGGAGTATTACAGTGCAGTATTATGGTGACCTGTACCGAGTGGCCAAGAGCACGTCAAGGTCCTCTGGCGGGAACAGGATGTGCTGCCCTCCCCTCCCCTCTCTCAGGCCATGCAGCTGGCCAACGCTACAGGGACCACAGCTGGACGCACACCTGGCTTTCTGCTCCTGCTGCTGCTCTGCTAGCTCTGAGGGGGGCAGCTGTGACCTAATGGTCTTGGGATCAGACGGTTGCAGGTTCGATTTCCTTACCAGTAGGAAAAAAAAAAATGTGGGTTGGGAAGTGAATGACTAGCGCTCTCCTGCACCTTCATCCATAGCTGTGACCTAATGGTTGGGGAGTTGGTCTTGGGATCAGAGGGTCGCAGGTTTGATTCCCATACCAGTAGGTAAGGAAAAAAGTGTGGCTGGAGGAGTGAATAACTAGCGCTCTCCTGCACCCTCATCCGTAGCTTAAGTGCCTTTGAGGAAGGCATTTAATCCCACATTGCTCTCACTGTCCCTGTGCCTAATACACTGTAAGTGTCACTGTCTGGATAAGAGTGTCAGCTAAATGTAATGTAATGCTTCTCTATGGAAACATCCTCTCATTCACTAGACCCAGCCAGTGTCACTGACACATCGCTATGTAGTGAATCAGCCACTCTAACTGAGGACCTACTGTAGGTAGTAAACGAGTGTAAATGCATCTGGCTCTGTTCTCCTCTGGCTCTCGGCCTCTCTATGGACTAATCCCAAACATCCACTCATTCCCTATAGTGCCTACCTAGTGAATCGGCTAGTGTTACTGATGCTGTTGCTATATTTCATGCATTTGCGATTACTAAATCGTCCAGTGTAACTGACACACTATGTAGTATATACTACTAGTAGTAACTGATGCCCTATATAGTATACTAGTAGTAATTAGTAGTTATTAGACTACCACCACACTCCTACTCTCTGCTCCATTCTTCTCCTGTCCTCCTCTTTGTTCCTCTTCTCTCTCCATCTCTTTCCTTCTCTCTCCTTCTCTCTCCTCCACTCTCCTCCACTCTTCTCTACTCTCCACTTCACTCTCCTCTCCTCCCCTCTCCTCTCATACATTCTCCTCCCTTCACCTCTCCTCCACTGTCCTCCACTCTTCTTTCCTCCTCTGTCCTCTCCTCTCCTCTCTTCCACTCCACTCCACTCTCCTCCACTCCACTCTCCCCTCCTCCCCTCTCCTCTCATACATTCTCCTCCCTTCTCCTCTCCTCCACAGTCCTCCACTCTCCTTTCCTCCTCTCTCCTCTCCTCTCCTCTCTTCCACTCCACTCCACTCTCCTCCACTCCACTCTCCCCTTCTCTCCCCTCCTCTCCATCTCCTCTCCTCTCCTCTCCTCTCCTCTCCTCTCCTCTCTTCCACTCCACTCCACTCTCCTCCACTCCACTCTCCCCTCTTCTCCTCTCCTCTCCTCTCCTCTCCTCTCCTCTCCTCTCCTCTCCTCTCCTCTCCTCTCCTCTCCTCTCCTCTCTTCCACTCCACTCCACTCTCCTCCACTCCACTCTCCCCTCTTTTCCTCTCTTCTCCTCTGCTCTGCTCTCCTCTCTGCTGTCGGCCAGCGTCAGGGCTTCCTGTTGACAGGCCAGTGTTGTTATCTGAAGCAGAGCCCACTGGCAGGAAATGTGTCAGCCGCTTGTTTTCTCTCAAGTAGGACGACATGTTGGGGATCACTTAGACCAGCCCTGGCAGCTGTGTTTTGGAAGGCAGGCGACAAAGAAAAACGAAAGAAAAAAAGGATTTCTTAGAGTCTCTCTTTTTTTTCCTACCCCATCACCATTTTTTTTCCCACAAAAACCTAACTCTGGTTGCCTTGACAATCTTGCTGCTCCACCCCTCCACCCTCTACCCTCAGCTGGATGTCTGTTGTTGTCATGGTGGTATGTGAGTAAACTTAAGATCTGTGCAGCCATACGCGTCGCCAGGCTTCAAGCAAGCTGTAGGCACAGCCATCCTCCCCCATCTCTTAGATACCTTTCATATGCTAATGCGCTACAAATCCCCCGTCTTAAAAAGAGACCATTATATTATTTTACATGCTTGTCACACTGTTTGGCCCTACTTGGAGCAAGGGCTTGCTCTCACTCTCACATCCATTTGGTGATGAACTACACTCCTTGGGGGCCCTGAAAGACCTCTGAGCCCCTCTTTCTCTCTCTCTCTTCCTCTGTCTCTCTCTGCCTCTTTCTTTGTATCTCTCACTCTCTCGCTCTCTCTCTCTTTTTCTTTCTGTCTCTTTCTTTGTATCTCTTTCTCTCTCTCTCTCTCTCTTTCTCTCTCTCTCTCTCTCTCTCTCTCTCTCTCTGCTTCAGTCAGTCGTATCAGCTCCATTCATAGCCCTGTTCTTGTGGAGTGGCCTCGAGTGCTTTGACACCATGTGAGCTAAGAGTGTGTTTAACCTTAGTTACAATGGGAACACTGATGGGCCTTGCGGGGCAGGGTGTTTTATTTGTGTGTGTGTGTGTGTGTATGTGTGTGTGTGTGTGCGTGTGTTTCTGTGTGTGTGTGCGTGTGTTTCTGTGTGTGTGTGTGTGGGTGTCTATACAGGGTGAGTTATGAGGTTGCATTGCAACGACAGGTGAAATGGAATATGTGCTTATGTGTGTATGCATGTGTATATGTGTGTGTGTGAGTGTATCTGTTGTTTCAGTGTGAGTCATTTGTGTGTGTGTGTGGGTGTTTTAAGGTGGGGGGAGGGTTGCATCACGGTTGACAGGTGAAATGGGATGTGTGTGTGTGTATGTGTGTGATTCAGTGTGTGTGTGTGTGTGGTTGTGTGTACTGGGTGAGTTAATAGGAAGGTGGGCAGGGGTTGTGTCACAGTTGACAGGTAAAGGAGGGTGTGTGTGCATGTATAGGATATGTGTGTGTGTGTGTGTGTGTGTGTATGTGTCTGATACAGTGTGTATGTGTGTGTGTGTGTGTGTGCAGACAGAGGTCAAAGCAGCTCTGTATTTTGAGCCGCTGGAGTATGGGGAGCGTGGCGGCCAATCAGACCCCCCTTTCCTCTTTTGTCTGGCGGAGAAGTTAGCCAATGGCTGTCCAGAAAGGCCCACTCTGTCCCGCCCCTTATGAAAATGAGACAGTGGAGCAAATGAGGAGTGGCGATGAGTGCAGCGATGCAGAAAAGTATGTCAAAACACAGGGCAGTGGAGCAGGCAGAAAACACCTGACGCGGGAGCTGTGCTGTGAATATGCATCATGGCACCGCAGACAGCAGTCACTGTGGATATTTATTTATTTACTTACTTATTTATACGCATATTTATTTTCATTTTTGCAGACGTGTCTATGGAAATGTGCTAGGAGTACAATAAAGTAAGCATTTTTTTTTTTACCCACCATGTCTCACCCCATCACGTGGCAGGAGCTGTAGTGAGGTGTGTGTGTGTGTGTGTGTGTGTGTTTTGGTGAGTATGTCAGAGTAAGAACCTCTCCCAATCTACCAAGCCTCGTCTCTGAGCAAAACAGCAGAATGAATGAGCCTCTCTGAGCTCCATGGCACCCTCTTTATCCTCTCCAACCCTACCCTACCCTACCCTACCATATATACCCTATATACCCTACCTTACTCTATATACCCTACCCTACTCTATATACTCTACTCTACTCTACCCTGCCCTACTCTACCCTATATACCCTATATACCCTACCCTACTCTACTCTACCCTACCCTACCCTACCATATATACCCTATATACCCTACCTTACTCTATATACTCTACTCTACTCTACCCTGCCCTACTCTACCCTGCCCTACTCTACCCTATATACCCTATATACCCTACCCTACTCTACTCTACCCTACCCTACCCTACCATATATACCATACCCTACTCTACTCTACTCTACCCTACCCTACACTAGCCTATATACCCTCTCCTCTCCTCTCCTCTCCTGTCCTCTCTTGTCCTCTCCTCTCCTCTCCTTGCCTATCCTACCCTGCCCTATCCAACCCTTTCTTATCCTCTCTTCTATCCTACCTTGCCTTACCCTATCCTATCCTAGCCTATCCTATCCTATCCTATCCTAGCCTATCCTATCCTATCCTATCCTATCCTATCCTATCCTATCCTATCCTATCCTATCCTATCCTATCCTACCCTATCCCATGCCCTTCTCTCCTCTCCTGTCCTCTCCTATCCTCTCCTATCCTATCCTCTCCTACCCTATTAGGGCCATTCCTCTTCTATCTCTTCTATCCTCTCGTATCCTGTGCTATCCTACCCTATTCCATCCTATTACAGCCACTCCTCTCCTCTCCTTACCTCTCATCTTCTCTCCTCTCCTCTCTTCTCCTCTGCTAGCCTACCCTATCCTCTCCTCTCATCTTCCCTCCTCTCCTCTCCTCTCCTCTCCTCTCCTCTCCTCTCCTTACCTCTCATCTTCCCTCCTCTCCTCTCCTCTCCTCTCCTCTCCTAGCCTACCCTCTCCTGTCCTCTCCTCTCCTCTCCTCTCCTCTCCTCTCCTCTCCTGTCCTGTCCTGTCCTGTCCTGTCCTCTCCTCTCCTCTCCTCTCCTCTCCTCTCCTCTCCTCTCCTCTCCTCTCCTCTCCTCTCCCTCCTCTCCTCTCCTCTCTTCTCCTCTCCTCTCCTCTCCTCTCCTCTCCTATCCTATCCTATCCTATCCTATCCTATCCTATCCTTTATAGAGCTTCTTGGCATGGTGCCGAGGTTCTGGAGTGGCACTCAATCTTCCCCAGGTCACACTCTCCCCTTCTGAGCGAGGGCGCCGTGTGTTAAATCAAAACAGGCCGCCCTCACCTGTCCCCTTCCCCTCACCCCTCTCCCCTCACCCCCAGACCTCCACTCTTCTCTTTCCTTCTCTCCTCTCTTCCTTCTCTCTCTCCTCTTCTCCCCTTCTCTCCTCTCTTCTCCTCTCCTCATCTCCTCTCCTCTCTTCTCCTCTCCTCATCTCCTCCTCCTCCTCCCTCTGGCAGCTGTGCTCCTCTCCTCTATCTCCCTCTCTCCTCTCCTCTCCTCTCCTCTCCTCTCCTCTCCTCTCCTCTCCTCTCCTCTCCTCTCCTCTCCTTTGCTCTCCTCTCCTCTCCTCTTCCCTCCTTCCTCTGTCTCTCTCTCTCCTCTCCTCTCCTTTCCTCTCCTCTCCTCTCCTCTCCTCTCCTCTCCTCTCCTCTCCTCTCCTCTCTTCTCCTCTCCTTCCTGTCTCCCTGTCTCCTCCCTCTCTGTGGCGGCCTAATGAATGATGAGCCTGTGTGTGTTTTACCTCTCCGCGAAGTGTATCCTCTGCAGTGCAGTAAACATTACTGCTGCTGCTCCCCGCTAACTGCTATCCATTCCCTCCGACACACGGCCTCTTCGCCACTATCCATTCACTCGCTCACGCGGCCTGCCTTGTTCCTCCGTCTCTGCTGTTCCCACAGAAATTTATCACAGCTGAATAAATCATTTATACTGCTCTTTCACATTAAATTCTCTCTCTCTCTCCCTCTCTCTCCCTCTCTCTCTCTGACACACACACACAGACACACACTGCCTTATCTCCTCTCCTTTTCTCTAACTCTCTGACAGGTTCTTAAGCTTCTTCTTCAACCCCCCCTCCCTCCTCTCAGCCATTCACTTTCTTTGCGTCTGTAGCTATTTTGGGACACACATGGGAGAATGGGAGACTGGTCTGGACATCCTGAGCAAACAATGTGGCCGGCTCGTGGTTGAAGCAGAAACATTTGCAGAACACAAACAAAGCTTCAGACTCTACCCCAGTGCAGGAATGTGACCCTTTCCAAATTTAGAGCTGATGCCGTGGAAGGATCTGGAACAGTAGCGTCGTTTAGAAGAGCACCTTTCCGAACATCTGAAACTGGGTCTCGTGGTGTGTCTCTTACAGTCAGGGAGCCTGTGTCAACACACAAGGTCAATGCAGGACTCAGGCAGTGGCTAGCATGGCGTGTGGTGCAAGTGAATGGCGTCTGTGCAGTGGTAGCAACTGGTATTCTGAGCAGTGGCTAGCAGTGCTATTGTAGCGGCTAGCGTGGCGTGTGGCGGAAGTGAATGGCGTCTGTGCAGTGGTAGCGACTGGTATTCTGAGCAGTGGCTAGCAGTGCTATTGTAGCGGCTAGCGTGGCGTGTGGCGGAAGTGAATGGCGTCTGTGCAGTGGTAGCGACTAGTATTCTGAGCAGTGGCTAGTAGCACTATTGTAGCGTGGTTACCTGTACGGCTAGTGGCACAGGTGTATGGTGTTCTGGCCAGTGGTGGTGTGAGTGTAGGGTAGGAAGGTTAGTTGTGCTAGTGTAAGGTATTTTGGACAGTGGCTAGCAGTGTGGAATTATTATGGAAAATGGCCAGCAGTGCTAGCGTAGGGTATTCTGGGCATTGCTTGTAGTAGGGTAGCCTATTCAGTGGCTAGCATAGGGTATACTGGACAGTAGCTAGTGTTGAAAGTGTGGGTCATTTTGTGGCTAGAGGTGCTAGCATAGGGTGTACTAGACAACGGCTAGAGATGGAAGTGTGGGTGTCTGTGGTGCTTGTGTGGAGTAGTAGCTAGTAGGTCTAAGGACTATGTTCAACATGGGTTTGCCCCACTACCTCTCACATAATGTGCGGTACCTACCTCATAATGCAATATTATTATTCACAGCCTGTGTACATAGCCCTTTCACTATGTACTATGTATTATGCCCTTGTATATACTCCCATCTTTCCTTTTGCTTGTACAATGCTTCCTCACTTAACACTCTGACACTTGACACTTGGACTCTTTACCTTACACCTTTGTGGACTTGCAGGCAGGCAACTGTTAAATGACACTACAAGTCTTGAAGTCTTGAAGTCTAATGGCGCTACTGCCGGGCATTCTGGGATGCTTGTGTTCTCGCTCCAGCTGTAATGGCCGTGTACCTCAGCTGATAGCGTAGCATGCTATAACAGAACAATGGTCAAAGGTCATTATGGGTCTGTGTCCCCTGGGAACAAGTGAGGATAATTTATTGGCCTGCTTTTGCAAAAAAATGCTGCTTGCTATATGGGGCAAAGATGTATGCACTGAGGGTTTTGAGGCTCTAAAGGCTTCTGCGTGTGTGCGTGCGCGTGCGTGCGTGTGTGTGTGTAAAAGCGCATGCAGCTTGTAGCAGGCCAGTGGTCAGCACTGCAGCACACCAGCGCTACTGTGTATGCCTGAGGCCAGTGGTAAGTCCATCCCCTTCCACAGGCAGGCCAGGCGCTTTGTAGGTCACCCTGAGGAGGTGGACAGTGGGGGAGGCAGAGGCAGAGGCAGAGGGACTGGACTCAGATAGAGGAGACCAGAGCAAATATCACTCTCCTCAGTTCTGCTGCTGCTGCCTATGGTGGCGACATTGGAGATGAATTTCCTGGTAAAATAGCTGTGTGATTGGTGTTTGGAGGTTGCTGTGTGTGTGTGTGTGTGTGTGTGTGTGTGTGTGGCACAGACCTGCCCCATAATGAGAGGTTTTACTACAATTTTTAGTTTTGAAATGACATGTTTTTGCAGGTTATTCTCATTTAGGACGGACACATAGAGGACGATAAGGACTCATGAGGACTTATAAGGACATGTGGATGCAGAACCTCACATTCTTAGATGTGCAGCCTTGATCTCTGTCTTTGCCTCTACGCAGAGGAGGGAGGAATAGAGGCAGTAGTCTGCTACCAGAGAATTTCAGAGTGATGGCTTTTTGAGTGGGTTTCAGAGGCATACGCGCCGGTGTGTGTGTGTGTGTGTGCTTGTGTGTGTATGTGTGTGTGTGTGTGTGTGTGGTCCCAGACCCCCTAAGAGGCATGTTTATTAATGATACCGTTGCACTCTTCACTGGCAGGCTCCACCACACACACACTCGCACGCATGCACACACACACACACACACTATTATTTTGGTACACACACACATATGCACACAACTGCAAATGAACACACACTGAAGTACACAGCAAACGTACACACCGGCTGAATTCAGCTCATTTACAGAAACTCCCTTAAGAGCCCCACGCCCTGATTGTCTGCAAAAACTGACAAGTGGAAAACCATCACCGGGTTCACAGAAAATCCATCTCTCTCTCTCTCTCTCCCTCTCTCTCTCTCTCTCACCCTCCCTCTCTCTCTATCTCTCTCTCTGTCTCTCTCTCTCTCTCTCACTCCCCCTCCCTCTCTCCATCTCTCTTTCTCTCTCTCTCTGTCTCTCTCTCCCTCTCTCTCTCTCTTTCTCTTTCCCTCTCTCTCTTTCTCTTTCCCCCTCTCTCTCTCTCCATCTCTCTCTCTCTCTCTCTCTCTGTCTCTCTCTCTCTCTGTCTCTCTCCCTCTCTCTCTCTCTGTCTCTCTCTCTCTCCCTCTCTCTCTTTCTCTTTCCCACTCTCTCTCCCTCTCTCTCTCCATCTCTCTCTCTCTCTCTCTCTCTCTGTCTGCCTATCTCACCTACTATTCCCTCTTCTCTCTCTCGCTCTCTTCCCTTTTGTCGCTCTTTCACTCCACACATCTTTCTCTCTCATCCTCCTTCGCTCCCTCCCTCCTTCCCTCCCTCCCTCTCTCCACCCCCTCCCTCTCTCCACCCCTTCCTCCCATCTCTGCCTCCGTCGGCTGTATCTCATTTCAGAAAAACTCTGGAGAATCAAGTCATTTCCATCTCCTCTGGCGGCCTATCATCAGTGTCATATTTCATTGATATTGCTTTCATTTTTGGCCTGTCGCGGCGGAGGGGGGGCCGCGGTGCTGTGGAGTGCATAAACAGCTATATTTTACGGGCCGCTCTATTGAGTGCGTGCAGGGTTACGGGCATTCTGCTGCTGCCGTCGGATGGCTGGCTGGTCCTTCCTGCGGTGACGTACCTACTGCCACACCACTGTCACCTCCACTGCCATCACTGTCACCTCCACCGCAGCCAACGTCTCTACCTCCGCTCAGGTGCTGCGTTACGGGCCACTAGTATTTCACAGACACACACACATACAGGCACACACACACACACACACACACACACACACACACACACACACACACACACACACATGGGCCACTAGATACAGGCACAGGCACACACACACACACACCCGTACAAACACACACACACATACAAACACACACACACACTCATACAAACACACACACACACACATACACGCACACACATGCAGAAACCTCACTGCTCTGTCTCCACTGTGGCTTGAAGGAAATCCCATTATATTTTTTGGAGAGAAATGAGTGACATTTTTCTTCCCGTCCTTGTCAGAGGTTTATGGCACATGCTGCTTACACGGAGGGCTGTTTGTGGAGCGTTTTAAAGCTCCAAGGACATTCCTGAGGGGAAAATATACAGGAAAGATTGTGAGAAGGGAAAAAAAGATGTAGAAGTTTGGGTTTTATCACCTGGTACAGTCTGTGTTGTCAGGCTTTTTTGTGTCCCTTGGTGTGTGTGTGTGTGTGCCTGTGTGTGTGTGTGTGTGTGTGTGAAACGTGCTGCTAGTGGTCCCAAAGTCATGCTGTGTTTGTTGTGCCTTTGTAAGTGCAAATATTCAGCAACAAAGCCCAAAAAACCACTCCACGCACACACGCCGTTCCACTCTGCAGGAGTGTCTGTCACATATACACACACACACAGTCACACACACACACAGTCACACCACACCACTCTGTATGGTTATCCGTCAAAGCTGCTTCTCTCCAGTGTCCAAAAGTCTGCTTTTAGGTGTTAATAACACACTGATGTGTGCGCGTACACACACACACACACACACACACACACACACACACACGTACACATGTAGACACATACACACACTAGCTCACATGTGGACACACACATAAGCACTTACACAACTAAATGTAGGCAGGCACACACACACACACACACACACACACACACATAAGCACTCACACAAAGACCTGTCGTCACAGATACACATGTAAGCGTAAAAAACACACTGATGTATTGAGTCAAACACATTCATGTATCTCAAAGACATGCATGTACCTAGGTTATATGCATGCATACAAAAACCCATATACACACACACCCCTCCTTACTTTTAGATCATACACACACAGGTATGTATATGCATGTGTGGAAACACGTTTCTGTCCGAACACACATGCGTGTACATGCACATGTAACGGATGCCAGCTAGCACAGCTCGGCGTAGAACGTTGGTAAACCTCCCTCCGGACGCCTCAAATAGATACGCTGCTGACTGAGCTAATAGCCCGGCTTTTAGCTCACTTGCTAGCGTGTCTGTTTCCCATACCGAAGTTGCTGTGAGGTCGTGAGTTCGAGACTGGGTCTGGACTGCGCAGGAAGACCTAGGTACCACACACAGACACACACGAGTGAATATGAACGCAGGCATGGGCAGAGTAGAACACACGAGGAATTTATTGCTGATTTACAGCTGATCCCATTTAACTCTTCAGCCAGCTAGTAAAATCACTTATGTTAAATGTTGAAGTTAAAACAATGAAATGAAAATGAAGTTAAAACATTGCTATGTTTTTACAAGTTTGTATGTTTTGGTGTGTTTTATTTTTTTATAACTTTAACTGAAAAGGCGCCCTCATCATGGTAGTGATGAGGGCATGGAGGAAGCTTGAAGACATTGTGGTGATCACTGGCATGGCGAGCCTTAAAAAAAAAAACCAATAAAAATACTAAAGTTTGGAATGCAACAGGCTAGCACAGTTTTGCTCCTCAGCAAGCATACCAGCTCATCATGTTATCATGCTTGATGCATCATGCTCAACATACCCAAAGGTCATATTACACCAAATCTCTCCTTTAAGAGCACAAGCGAAAGGAATACATAGCAGGACTTTCTCTTTCACTTTCTCAAGCCGGTTTGTCCACCTCTGGTTACATATGCGTAGCCACGCTCGTTCATAGCCCCCTTCTCCTTGGTGGAGTGGCCTCAGCTAATGTCTAGCCCCCTTCTCCCCGACTGCTCCTTAGTGGAGTGGCCTCAGCCTACTTGACCTCCTTTGACCTTCACTAACGGCTCATCTGGAGACACAGGGGTCAAAGGTCAAGGGGGCGGCACTGGCCACTTCTCCACACTACTGCTCTCTCTGTACCGCTAATCAGGTGGAGAGGAAGCACTCTCTCTGTCTCAAACACACACACACACACACACACACACTGTCTGTCTGTCTTTTTCTCTCTCTGTCTCTCTATCTCTCTGTCTCAAACACACACCTGTATATACTCACTACTTAAACTCACACTCTTTTCATATACATACATGCTTACACTCATTCACACAGGTTCATACGCACTTCACACATTTCTGTCTCGAACTCCTGTCTCTCCCCTTGAGCATGTGTGTGTGTGGGGGGGGGATGCACTGAGTTTGTGATTGATGAAACATGGTAAGAATGAGGCCAGTGGTATTTAGAGATGGCTGTGGCTGCAGTGCTTAGTGGATTAGGTAGAGGACATAAGACAGTGACGTGTGTACACTTTTACGTGCGCAGTGGTCCCCCATCTATTATGGTAGTAAATATCCAGTGAAAACCCACGATATAGAAAACATTTTATTTTATAGTTTAAGCCTTAAAATACCCCTCTCACACGGTGTTTTAGTACATTTCCTGCATGCATTCCTGCGTTTTAATCAATGTTTTTATGTTGCAGTATAGTCTCATGCAATCACACACTGCAGGCACGCCTGTCCTCCTAGAATTATGACATGAGCAAAAGTGTGTGTGTGTGTGTGTGTGTGTGTGGATGGGTGTGTGTTTACATCTATATCTGTGTCTGCCTGCGTGCATGTGTGTGTACATGTTTATATGTGGAAATTAATGTCATCAAAATAGTGAAGGTGTGTGTGTGTGTGTGTGTGTGAGTGAATTGGATTTTTCTAATAAAATGTGAGTACATGTCAGTGAGAATGAGTGAGGAATTAAAAGTGTATGTATTTACTGGTGCATGTGTGTTTTCTGTTTGTATGTACCGGTTGTGTGTGTGTGTGTGTGTGTGTGTGTGTGTGTGTGTGTGTGTGTGTGTGTGTGTGATGTAAAAATCTTGTGTGTGGAAATAGCCCAGCTCTCAGCTTTCCTGTTTCTCAATTTGTTCCCTTTGAAAACATCCGCCCCTTTAGCTCCTGGGCGAAGTGGGAGATTTAATCATGGCACTGCCAGCCTCCTCTCCCACAGACCCATGCCAGGCTGTGTGTGTGTGTGTGTGATAGTCATTGGGCTGTGCCCATCACAACCTCTCTATCAACCTATTTATCACCACACACAGGCCTCCTCCCATAGGAAAGTTGGCTGGCTCAATTATATTCAGTTCAGTTCAATTCATTTCAAAATTGAGTATATATAGTCACTGGGTTGTGCCCATTACAAACCCACTTTCAATTACAACACAGCCTCTCTGATATGCCATCTTTGGCTCCAGACAGTCTTTAGTGCACTTCACTTAATTTCACTTCAATTCAGTTCAGTTCAGTTTTACTTACTTACAGCCACAACAATGCTTGTTGTTTACAAGAGTCGTTGACTGAAACTTTGTCCTCCTGAAGCACAGCAGCAAGTAAAACTCTTTCACTGTAGCCACACTGTTGTTCCACAGAGACCTAGAAAGTCAAGTGCCACCTCAGCTAACGATGCTAAAGCTAATCTTAGCTTCCAGTCTGGCAGTCCCAATGCTAGCAGCCTCTCTCTCCTCAGGGTGTACAGCAGGGGACCCAAAAACTGCACCGTCATGGAGGCCAGTCCTGTGTGGGACAGGTGATATATGCCTGTCATATTACATTACATGCCAAAGAGAGTTTATTGATGCTACTGGCCCAAGCTCACCTCTCTTTCTGCCATTCCTTTCATTTCCTTTCATCCTTCTTGGCAAACGCTGGGCCCGTATTTCTGCAGGCACAATGGAGTAATTCAGGCTTGATCCACCCCATGATCTCGCCGTAATTACCACAGCTTTAATCTTTTCAGGCCAGTGGACTGTGCAGCAGTGAATAATTTTATATAAGCCTTTAAATTTGTTATGTTGTCAAGCAGGCATGGTGTGAGGTGAGTGTTTTCGTGTGTGTGTGTGTGTGTGTGTGTGTGTGTGTGTGTGTGTGTGTGTGTGTGTGTGTGTGTGTGTGTGTGGTGTTTGTGTAAAGTATAGTGTGTATGTGTGTTTGTGTGTGGTGTGTGTGTATGTGTGTTTGTGTGTGTGTGTGTGTGTGGTATTTGTGTAAAGTACAGTGTGTATGTGTAAAGTGTGCTGTGTGTGTCGATGGTGGTTGTGTATACTGTGTGTAACGTGTGTGTATGTGTAAAGTCTGGTGTATGTGTGTGTGTGTGTGTGTGTGTGCAAGGGGTGTGTTGTGTTAGCCTCTGTGCTCTTGCAAGTGGCGCAATGCCTCTCCCAGTGTTGTTGCCATGGTGTTATCAACAGGAGCAAACTTTGGGCTTGTGACAGTCAGGCACACACTCGTCTGTACGCCGGAGATAAGTGTGTGTGTGTGTGTGTGTGTGAGAGAGAGAGAGAGAGAGAGAGAGAGGGAGAGAGAGTGTCACAGGGTCTCAGAGAGAGCTGGAACACACACCACGTTGCAGGCGGCATGAACATTCACACACGCATACAACAAAACGCCATACCAAAACACACACACACAGACACACCCACACACGGGCAGAAAAGCCAACACTGAGTTGCTAACATCTGGCAGGGTACCATGCATGAAATGCTTTTTCTGCCTCTCCGAAACTCTCTCTGTTGAAAATCCTCTTACTCTCTCTCACTCTTCTCTTCAAAACACACCCTTTTCTTCACACTTCTTCACCCTCTCTCCTCTTCCTCACGCTCTCTCCACCTCTCTTGAACTTGTGTCTGTCCTTCAGATGTGTCTGTCCTCCTCTGCTCTCCCTCTTTCAGACTCAATAGTACTTTATTGGCATGGCAGAGGAGGCACTTAAGTATGTTCAGTATTAAATAAGCAGCCATGTGTGTGTGTGTGCATGCGTGTGTACTCTGTGTGTGTGTGTGTGTGTGTGTGTGTGTGAGGCACTTAAGTATGTTCAGTATTAAATAAGCAGCCATTGCAGTCACTCATACCAAACTAAACAAAAGCAGCGAGGCTGCACACAATGTGGCAGCTGAAAATACAGTAGGGCCTTGTCTAACAAAGGTGTGTGTGTGTGTGTGTGTGTGTGTGTGTGTGTGTGTGTGTGTGTGTGTGTTTGTCCATCTTTCTCAGTTCAGTTCAAAGGTGCTATTGTGTGTGTGCGTGTCCGTGTGTGTGTGTGTGCACATTTGTGTGTGTCTGTCCATCTCTCTCTCTCTCTCTCTCTCTCTCTCAATTCAGTTCAAAGCATTCAGAGGAACTTCGCTCTCTCCCTCTCTCTCTCTCTCTCTCTCTCTCTTCTCTCTCTCTCTCTCACACACATTCTTTCTCTCTCTCTCTCTCTCTCTGTCTCTCTCTCTCTCTCTCTTCTCTCTCTCTCTCTCTCTCTCTCTCTCACACACATTCTTTCTCTGTCTGTCTCTCTCTCTCTCTGTCTCTCTCTCTCTCTCTCTTCTCTCTCTCTCTCTCACACACATTCTTTCTCTGTCTGTCTCTCTCTGTCTCTCTCTCTCTCTCTCTCTCTCTCTCTCTCTCTCTCTCTCTCTCTCTCTCTCACTCTTCATTCCTTTCATGTCTCCCCCTTGACCAGGTTTTGATGTCTGGGGTCCCCCCTTGAGCACTGCTTGTTTATTTAACCTAATAACACGCCCCTGAGCCACACACACACACACACACACACACACACACACACACACACA
The DNA here is from genome assembly GCA_027475355.1 of Coilia nasus. Classification (NCBI taxonomy): domain Eukaryota; kingdom Metazoa; phylum Chordata; class Actinopteri; order Clupeiformes; family Engraulidae; genus Coilia; species Coilia nasus. The sequence continues at coordinate 4,944,632 of CM050205.1, forward strand.
CACACACACACACACACATACACACACACACAATAACAGCCCCCGAGCCTCCTCACCCCCTGCCATTCTGTTCCCGTTCTCTCTTGACCACTTGACCAGCAGTCATTTTAGCTGCACAAACACACACACACACACACACACACACACAAGCACACACATTTCCCATGGCACAAGCAAACTCAATTTGAGGCATGATTGTGTTTGCGAGGGCTCTGATTAGGCCTGGCCAATTTTTTTGTACTGGGCTGTGATGAAGTGACATGTGTAAACTGACATTTGACATAGAGATGAACTGCACACACATACACACACACACACACACACACACACACACGCACATACACACACACACACACACACACACACACACATACACACACACATAGACGAGGCCCCATGGAAATCATTCCCTGTCACACATCTGTGGGTACACTGAGCTTGAGAAGTGAGCCCTGCCATTCAGAATCTTTTCAAGCAGTTTCTGAGTAGACACCTCAATTAACATTTGTGTGTGTGTGTGTGCGTGTGTGTGTGTGTGTGTGTGTCTGTCTGTCTGTTTGTCTGTCTGTAAGTGTGTGTTTCTGTGTGTGTGTCTGTGTGTGTCGGTGTGTCCGTCTGTGTCTGTGTGTGTGTCTGTCTGTGTGTGTGTCTGTGTGTGTGTGTGTGTGTGTGTGTGTGTGTCTGTAGTACCTAAATAATTAGGGACCATAGATGTTGCTGAACCTTACAGTGCAGGTCCTGATGCTGCTGAACCTTCTTGTAGGACAGGGACAAATAGATTGTGTCTGTCTCAATTCAGGGACTGTCCTTCTAGGGCCACATTCATGAGCAAACCCTTCACAAGTGTGACCAGGCTGCCCTGCTTCAAAAGCTGTCTGCATCCTTTTAGGAACACGCTCAACTAAGGTTTAGAGTTCACTGCAGCTCTACTTTTTTCACAGTATATGAAGGAGTCTTTAAAATGGGACAGCTTAGTCGCGCCAATATGTGGGTTTTGCCCATGAGTGCAAACTTCAAAGGATGCAGCCTCTCAAAAGAGACAGACTTATTGTGACAGGAAGGACCCTGCATACACTGATGTTCTAGATCTGGAACCAGGAGTGGAAACGAACTTTGCAAAATGGGAACTTTTACCAGCCACTGACAAATAAATGATGACTATTCACCAGCCACTCAACAGTAAATTATTATCTTGTGTCCAACATGTACCAGCCATTTTCATATTTTACCAGCATTTGGCTGGTGGCTGGTGTGCATTTCCATCCCTGTCTGGGAACCTGTGATCCTTACAATGCTCTGCAGAGACTTTCGTTCCAGAGTATTTTCCAGCCATGCAGGCCGCTCTCCACACACAGGGTCTGGGAGTGCTGTATTGAGAAATTAAGTTTAAAACAAGTGGCTCTGCCTTTACCCAATCACTAACGTGTGGTCGTGACATATGCAATTAGCCTGCCTACGCCCTACAATTGAAATGTAGCACACAAAGTCCATATCATCGCTCACGAACACTCCCTCTGTTCACTGATTGGCTAGGCAAAAATTCTGCCTAAGACAGCAATGTCAATGGAAGCACTGCCAGCCCCTCTCTAGAAAATGAAATATAGTACGAGGGGCTGGTTTACCAGGCTAAATCTCCACAGCTGCCTCTTATTAAATAAATATGAAGAGAACTAAATATAGGTGGCCTGAGACTAGCTGTCCTTAGTTTTCTGCAGGAGGGGAGAATGTTGTGTTGTGTGATGGCTGTGACAGCTGTCTGTTCACCCTTGTGTTAGTGGACATGACGGACCTCACAGCCTGATTCTCAAGCAGCAGTGTTTCTCCAGTGTGTTTTCCCCTGTTACCTTCATCTCAGGTGTGTTTCCTCCTGTTACCTTCATCTCAGGTGTTTATTTCACTTGCTTTGTTTTTGCCAGATATCAGCTGGATGGTTGTGCAGTTTTTTTGCCAGTAAGCTACTGTGTGTTTCTTCTTGTGTACACGTGTGTATGTGTGTGTGTGTTTGTGTGTGCACGTGTTTCTGTGTGCGTGTGTGTGTGTGTGTATGCACACTTGTGTGTGTGTGTGTGTGTGTGTGTGTGTTGTTCATCTCACCTTCAATTGTCTGTGTCAGCGCTGGGCAGGGCAGAGGCAGGAGACAACTTTGCACTCAGGTAGCATACTGCTGACTCCAACTCCACAGTCTCAAGCTGTTTCTCTCTTTCACCACTTTTTCTCTCTTCCTCTCCTTTTTACTGTTTTACCCGTTTACTCCTCCTCCCTCCATCTCCCTCCCTGTTTGTCTTTCTTTCTCTGTCTCTCTCTTCATCTTTTATCTCAGGCAATTCAGCACAACACAAGCATGTTCCAGGTGCAGACTTTATTTTGCCCTTTCCCATGTGGTCAGGCAGTGCACAGTGAATGTTAGTGGGAGGCCAAGTTAATGTTAGCACTAGCAGTATTGAATGTTAGCAGTACTAATAGTGAATGCTAGCTGAAGTTGTAGTAAGAGCTATCTGTTTGAGGTTGAATGCTAGCAGTAGCTAGTAGCCAGACCTGAAGAAGCCTTTTGGATGAAAGGTGAAATGTCTTCAAGCTCTAAAATGAAGTGCAGTTGTTTACCACTTAGCTCCTTTTACTAGCAGTAGCAGGATTGAATGTAAACAGAAGTGGCAGTCAATGGAAAAACATGGCAGAACTGAGTGCCAATAGTAACAATAATGAATGGAAGGATTAGCAGTAGTAAGTGCAGTTACTATGTGACATTAGAAACTGAGAAAAATACCTTTAATTTTGTCATACTGCCCAGTCAAACATGTTGTACATAGCCTATAATAGTGGTAATGTTTTTATGTACTTTCGTAATAGCAAGAAGCAAAAGATTTAGCCACAAGACAAAGGAGGTGTTATAAAGTCAATTTCCAGTCTCAACTCAATTTGACAAAATATGTAGTTACCGGCTTTTGGCTTTGTCAGGCAGTGTAGCAACAGTGAATGCTGGAAGCAGCAGTAGGCCTGTAGTTTGTAAAGGCAGTGGTGGATGGTGTTAAGGCTTGTAGTTTGGAAAGGCAGTGGAAGATGGTGTTAAGGCCAGTAGTTTGTAAACGCAGTGGAAGATGGTGTTAAGGCCTGTAGTTTGTAAAGGCAGTGGAGGATGCTGTTAAGGCCTGTATTTTGTAAACGCAGTGGAGGATGCTGTTAAGGCCTGTAGTTTGTAAACGCAGTGGAAGATGGTGTTAAGGCCTGTAGTTTGTAAAGGCAGTGGAGGATGCTGTTAAGGCCTGTAGTTTGTAAAGGCAGTGGAGGATGCTGTTAAGGCCTGTAGTTTGTAAACACAGTGGAAGATGGTGTTAAGGCCTGTAGTTTGTAAACGCAGTGGAAGATGGTGTTAAGGCCTGTAGTTTGTAAAGGCAGTGGAGGATGCTGTTAAGGCCTGTAGTTTGTAAAGGCAGTGGAGGATGCTGTTAAGGCCTGTAGTTTGTAAACACAGTGGAAGATGGTGTTAAGGCCTGTAGTTTGTAAACACAGTGGAAGATGGTGTTAAAGCCTGTAGTTTGTAAACGCAGTGGAAGATGGTGTTAAGGCCTGTAGTTTGTAAAGGCAGTGGAAGATGGTGTTAAAGCCTGTAGTTTGTAAACGCAGTGGAGGATGGTGTTAAGGCCTGTAGTTTGTAAAGGCAGTGGAAGATGGTGTTAAGGCTTGTAGTTTGGAAAGGCAGTGGAAGATGGTGTTAAGGCCTGTAGTTTGGAAAGGCAGTGGAGGATGCTGTTAAGGCCTGTAGTTTGGAAAGGCAGTGGAAGATGGTGTTAAAGCCTGTAGTTTGTAAAGACAATAGAGGATGGTGTTAAGGCCTGTAGTTTGTAAAGGCAGTGGATGATGGTGTTAAGGCCTGTAGTTTGTAAAGACAATAGAGGATGGTGTTAAGGCCTGTAGTTTGTAAAGGCAGTGGATGATGGTGTTAAGGCCTGTAGTTTGGAAAGGCAGTGGATGATGGTGTTAAGGCCTGTAGTTTGTAAAGACAATAGAGGATGGTGTTAAGGCCTGTAGTTTGGAAAGGCAGTGGAGGACACTAGGGCCATGGAACCGTGGTTGCTGTGGCTCGTTTTCTCTTGACAGCAGGGGAAAATTTTGATGCCAGTCTTTCTTTCAACTTTTTATTTCCGAATCAAGCTGTTCTGTTTGCCCTTTCAACACAGACCACTCCACCAGCTTTCTTTTTTCTTTTTTAGTCTGTCTGGCGCCGTCTGCGGCTGCAGCTGTGGTTGTAAGGATTGTGTGTGTGTGGGTGTGTGTGTGGGTCTTCACACTGAGCTGGATGTAAATAGTGTTTGTGTGTGTGTTTGTGTGGCTGTGGTTGTAAGGATTGGAGATGAGACGAGATGAGATTGAGACGCACCTGGCCATCCGCCTCCTCTCCCCCCCCCCCCCTCTGCAACCCCCCCCCCCCCCCCCCCTCCCCCTCGCCAATGCACCCACACACACACACACACACCCACACCACCCCCCAGCCCCCCTCACTGCTCTCCGCTCGCTCTCTGTAATCAGAGCAGATTACTTTCCGCAATTAGTGCCCAAACGCCTCATCAGCCTCTGTCTGGACACCACACACCCTCCTCTACCCTCGCCTTCTCTTCTCTTCTCTTCTCTTCTCTTCTCTTCTCTTCTCTTCTCTTCTCTTCTCTTCTCTTCTCTTCTCTTCTCTTTGCTACTTTTCTGGTCTCTCCACCGTACCTTACCTCATCTCCCCCTTCTCTTGTCGGCTGTGGCCCAGCTGTGGCCCAGCTGTGGTCTCTCCACCGTACCTTACCTCATCTCCCCCTTCTCTTGCCGGCTGTGGCCCAGCTGTGGCCCAGCTGTGGTCTCTCCACCGTACTTTACCTCATCTCCCCCCTCCCTTGCCGGCTGTGGCCCAGCTGTGGTGTAGGCCGCCGCCAGCTCTGGTGACCCCAGACTTGGCCACCACCATCAACAGCTGGATGGGTGGCAGACACGAGGACACACACACGTGGCTGAGTTGGGGGTGGTGGTGGGATGGACACACACACACACACACACACACACACACACACACACACACACGACTGAGTTGGGGGTGGTGGTGGGATGGACATACACACATGGCTGGGAGAGTGGAAGGGGGGAGATAAGGACACACACACACACAGAGCATGGGGGGGTGGGGGGGTTAACAGTGGGATGGACACACACACATTGCTGGGAGAGTGGAAGGGGCAGATGTGGACACGCACACAGGGCGTGGGGGGTGGGGGGTGGGGGGCGGTGGGGTTAACAGTGGGATGGACACACACACACACACACACACACAGGGCATGGGGAGTGGGGGGGTTAACAGTGGGATGGACATACACACATGGCTGGGAGAGTGGAAGGGGCAGATGTGGACACGCACACAGGGCGTGGGGGGTGGGGGGCGGTGGGGTTAACAGTGGAATGGACACACACACACACACACACACACAGGGCGTGGGGGGTGGGGGACGGTGGGGTTAACAGTGAAATGGACACACACACACATGGCTGGGAGAGTGGAAGGGGCAGATGAGGACACGCACACACACACACACGCGCACACACAGGGCTGCGGACAGTGGACTGCACTGGAGATTTGCCAGTGATGTGCCTGTGCCTGCAGTTTTGGACCTTTGATTGCTCTGAGTATGTGTGCCTCGCAGGAATGGTTGTCTGTGTGGCATAAATGTGTGTGAGTATGTGTGAGTATGTGTGCCTCGCAGGAATGGTTGTCTGCGTGGCATAAATGTGTGTGCGTGTGTGTGCATGCGTGTGTGCCTGTGTGTGTGTGGCATAAATGTGTGTGTGTGTGTGTGTGTGTGCATGCGTGTGTACTCTGTGTGTGTGTGTGTGTGTGCATGCGTGTGTACTGTGTGTGTGTGTGTGTGTGTGTGTGTGTGCATGCATGTGTACTCTGTGTGTGTGTGTGGCATAAATAAATGTGTGTGTGTGTGTGTGTGTGTGCATGCATGTGTACTCTGTGTGTGTCTGTGTGTGTTTGTGTGTGTGGCAGGAGGATGGGGGCTTGGCGGCCGGTGCAGTGTGTGTTGTGGTATCTCTGGCTTGGTTAATCTGTGTGTGTGTGTGTGTGTGTGTGTGTGTGTGTGTGTGTGTGTGCGCGGCCGGTGCCGTGTGTGTTGTGGTATCTCTGGCTTGGTTAATCTGTGCGGATCAAGCAGGACTCCTCGCCGATGATAAATCCCCAAGCGCTCGCTCATCTGCCCAGACCCCAAGCTTTGCGGTTGCTAGGCAACTGTGTCAGAGGAGGATTGTGGGATTGGGTGCCGTGGCCCCGTCTCCCCCCAAAGCTGCCGTGCAGGATACACACCTGAGCCTCAAGATTACCCCGCCTTTAAGCAAGCAGCATACACATCAACCTGTGTGTGTGTGTGTGTGCCTGTGTGTGTGTCCGCACACTGAGCCTCCAAGATTACCCCGCCTTTAAGCAAGCAGCACACACATCAACCTGTGTGTGTATGTGTGTGTGTGTGTGTGTCCTCACACTGAGCTGGATGTAAAGAGTGTGTGTGGGTGTGTGGGTGTATGTGTGTGTGTGGCTTCACACTGAGCTGGATGTAAATACTGTGAATGTAAACAGGCTGTGTGTGTGTGTTGTAGTGCGCCTGTATTGTAGTGTGTGTGTGTGTGTATTTCTAGAGTAAAGGGATATGTTTTTGATGTAGGGATTTTAGGAGATTTGTTGTGAAAGAAAAGGTTGTGTACTTTATTCTATCTGAAACATATCTAAGCTTTTCAGTTCAGACTCCAATTACAATCTAACTACAGATTTTTAAACCTTTAAACCCTTTTAAAATTAGAATTCAGTACATGAATTGTGATGTGATTAAAGTTGCTTAAAATGTATGCTTTTAAAACATGTTTTTTATGTGGTGATGATGCACTTTATTTCAATTAATATTTCAAAGACTATGACAGAAGCTTACTGAATCACACAGACAGACAGACAGAGACACACACACACACACACTCTTTCTCTCTCTCTCTCTCTCTCTCTCTCTCTCTCTCTCTCTCTCTCTCTCACACACACACACACACACACACACACACACACACACTCCCTTTCTCTCTCTTTCTCTGTCTCTCTCTCTCTCTCTCTCTCTCACACACACACACACACACACACACACTCCCTTTCTCTCTCTTTCTCTGTCTCTCTCTCTCTCTCTCTCACACACACACACTCCCTTTCTCTCTCTTTCTCTGTCTCTCTCTCTCTCTCACACACACACACACACGAGGACGAGGACAGTGTGTCGTGCTGTTTCCATATCCCTGTTTATACCTGTGTGTGTGTGTGTGTGTGTGTGTGTGCATATGAGTGTGTGCGTGTGTGTGTGCGTGTGTGTATGTTTGTGTGTGTGTGTATGTTTGTGTGTGTGTGCGTGTGTGTGCGTGCGTGTGTGTGTGTGTGTGTGTGTGTGTATGTTTGTGTGTGTGTGTGTGTGTGTGTGCGTGTGTGTGTGTGTGTGTGTGTATGTTTGTGTGTGTGTGTGTGTGTGTGTGTGTGTGTGTGTATTTACACGGGCAAAGATGAGGACAGTGTGTCGTGCTGTTTCCATCTCCCTGTTTATGCGTCTTGCTGTTCCATCTCCCCGTCCTTGTTAACAGAGTTCAGTGGCGTTTTGATTGAGGTTAGCATACAGGGGATAGCATCCCTGGAGCCCCCATTTGCATTTAATAACAGCACACATTTGGAGAATGGTAATAACACACACATACATGTGAACACACACACACATACACACACACACAAACATACACACACACTAATACTGTTGACGCCAGTGTTTGCAGTTTAATGATGTTCACCTTTGCGCATGTGCTGTTTAATTGGAGAGT
>CM050205.1:4972500-4982500 GCA_027475355.1 Coilia nasus
ATGCGGGCTGTCATTACTCGCAGCCTAAACAGCTCATTCCCTAAGCCGGAACAGATGAAACGCGCATACCCATACGCACAGTAACCATAAATCGTGATCTCTGCAACTACCGGAGGATTTGTAGTACGAGCTCAGAGCTCTCAGTACGCCGTCGCCCTCCGTATATCCACCGCTTTCCCCATGAGGTCCCACGGAGATTGCAATGGATGGTTCATCCGGAATTTATCTTAGGGCATTGACTCAAGGGACACTTTTCTCTGTGTCCTGATATTTGATCGGCGAGGTAAGCGAAACGTTTACTGTCGTCCTTTGAAAAGGCACTGTGTTTTTGTAGACCGGGTTTAATTGCATTCTTCCAAAACACATCGAAATTTAAAGTCAGATTGCATGTGCTATTTATAAAATCGTTGGCGCGACGGTGAACTGAAATGTATTCGTTGGTTGTAGTAATGGTTTCTATACATGAACTGGTTTTGTAGTAAAGTTACGGACAGAGCGTAACAAAGCCAGGGTTTAGACCAATTGTTATGTCAGCTACATCTATTCAGATTTCGTGCACTGAAAATGCACAGATATATGCGAAAGAGTTTGCGCCGGAGGAGCGGATGTGTGACAGACTGCTTGATAGCTGTCAGAGCTGACAAGTGTACTCGAATCTCACCCGACTGTGGCATGGCAACAGCCCTTCAGTCACTCGCTCATAAATAGTCATTGCCTGAAAGAGTTGCGTGTTTCTTCGGAATACTAAATAACGGTAAAAGGACTATGAACGCAATCTCTGGGGGATGCAGTTGGCACTAGGCAGCAAATTAGGTCCAAACAGACGACTGTGTTGTCATAGCAACTATGCAATTAAATTACTTCACTGTCAACTCTAATATAATTTTCTAGTTCAGGGACTCACGGGACTGCCAGTCTCCTTTCAGGCCAAACTTAGATCAGAACTTTATTGGACAGATGAAACTCATTGATTAATGATTTGCAAATATGAGACCTAGGCAGTCCTTTTGATGTCGTTCATGTGGAATTTATGCACTGCATTAAGTGCTTTCGAGGTATTTGGTGCGTAATTTCTCCATATGCATGATTTCTATACATAGCTGGGCTGTGCAACGTTGGTTCTGAAAGGGAGATGTATCGCAGTGCAACGCGATAATCTATTCGACATAGCCTTGCATGAGCCTTTGCAGTGAGTGGTTATAGTAACGGACCAACGTTGGAAACCAGCTCGGATTTTTTATTTTATGTCCTCACTTTCTCTTGCGCTGTAGATCCACTTTCACTTGCTCTAGATCCAAGCAGCACATGAAAGAGCACTGGTAATTCCGCTGTCCCTGTCTACTGACAGTAATTGTGTTAATGCCGTCTAGTGCTTTCAGTGACTGTTTTGGTTAAACAAATCTGCAGATAATGGTGGATTAAGGCTCATGAACATGTCTGTCGACTTAATTGGACAGACACAAAGAAAGTGAGCCAGGCTCAGCGTATCTGGACCTGTGCATGTGTGTGTGTGTGCGTGTGTGTGCTGTGTGCGCGTCAGTGGGGTGGGAGCATGGCGGATTGGTGACAGCTGCAAGTAGATCAATCACAGTGACACCAGATTTAGGGTGCCACCTGTTTCTTTATTTATTTATTTATTTATTTTCATTATCAAGACATCAACAAGTTATTTATGTATTTATTTATTGCCTTTGCTTAAGATGTTTTTATTTGTAATTCAGACTCCTTTCAGATATGTAAACATCATGCATGTGAGATAATGCAAGGCATGCTGGTCATTCTAGCACATGCTGTTTCTGTTAAAGTTGGATTGCATATGTCCAGAATGTCATTTAGACCAGCACTGTTAGATGGTTTGGGACTGTGTGTGTGTGTGTGTGTGTGTGTGTGTGTGTGTGTGTGTGTGTGTGTGTATGTGTGTGTGTGTGGTGGCGGGACAAAAAAGGCCATCAGTTTCATGCCAGGGACCACTGTTCATCGTTTTATATCAACTGATTTACTGTAACTTGGTGTGTGTGTGTGTGTATGTGTGTGTGTGAGGGTGTGTGTGTGTGTGTGCATACGCACATTTGGGTGGGTGGGGGGGGCAGGCAGGCAGGGGGTGCTGGTGGTGGTGGTGAGATGGAATGAGAGAGGCAGATTGAAACTAAGGAACTGAAAGAGTGAGAGAAAGAGAAAGATTTACAGAATGAGCCTGTGTGTGTGTGTGTGTGTGTGTGTGTGTGTGTGCCTGTGTGTGTGTGTGTGCGACGGGCGTGTTGTGAGAGCCCTTTGTCTCCAGATAGGAATCTTTGGAGGAGTCCAGAGGAGTTAATCTCCCTCTCTCCTCCCGAGGCCTCCAGGAGACCAGAGGAGTTACTCTCTCTCTTTCTTTCTCTTTCTCTCTCTCTCTCTCTTTCTCTCTCTCTCTCACTCCATATATATTTATTCTCTCTCTCTCTCTTTTTCTCTCTCTCTCACTCAATATATATTTATCTCTCTCTCTCTCTCTCTCTCTCTCTCTCTCTCACTCCATATATATTTATATATCTGTCTCTCTTTCTCTTTCTCTCTCTCTCTCTCTCTCTCTCTCTCTCTCTCACTCCATATAAATTTATATATCTGTCTCTCTTTCTCTTTCTCTCTCTCTCTTTCTCTCTCCCTCTCTCTCTCTCTATCCCCCCCCAGCACCAGGCATAGGACTATAGCTCCTTAGCTGCAGCCTTACAAGCCTTCAAGATCGAGGTCTATCTTAAGGGTTGTTGAAATTCTGCCTTATTTTTCCATGAAGTAATTATGAAAAAAAAAACAGTGCAGATGATTTGCGCTCTGAGATGCTTCTTGACCCCATGTTTTTAAAGATGGTGAAGCCTCTTCACTGCGGCCATATTGGATGATGTCATCCTGTAGAAAAACACCAGCTTTGTGCATTGCTCATCTTCTGACAAGGAGCTTATATGAATGTGTAGGTCTCATCTTCTGACATGGAGCTTACATGAATGTGTAGGTCTCATCTTTAGACATGGAGCTTATATGAATGTGTAGGTCTCATCTTAAGACATGGAGCTTACATGAATGTGTAGGTTTCATCTTCAGACATGGAGCTTATACTGTATGAATGTGTAGGTTTCATCTTCAGACATGGCGCTTATATGAATGTGTAGGTCTCATCGTCAGACATGGAGCTTATACTGTATGAATGTGTAGGTCTCATCTTCTGACATGGCGCTTATATGAATGTGTAGGTCTCATCTTCAGACATGGAGCTTATATGAATGTGTAGGTCTTTATGGCTGTTTTTTATATCTATGGTCTCATCTTGTTATTATTGTACAATTCATCTCTGCATGGGTTGTCAGCTTGGAACATTTTAGAGCCTAAAAGATAGTAGTAGATCAGTAGGATTTGATTTGTGTTTACTATAGTTAGTGAAAACTAGTAAATGACTGACTGCTGATTATAGACAAGCAATGTGATGGGTTTTTCAAGAATAAAGACAACATTCCTCATTAAATAAAGTTAACTTAAAATAGGCTATCTGTTGTTTACCATTAATTAACTGCAAAGCTTTTAATTAACATTATTAATTTAAAAAAAGAAATGATTGACAGCCTTTGTTTTTATTTAAGGCAATTTGTAGGTCTGAGGAACCGTCAGGCTTCTTTGAGCCATAACTCCCTGATGGAGTCAATCTGTAGGGTCTACAGGGACACTGCTGTAGATGAGCACACATTGTTGTTTCCCCATAATGGCTGCTGTGGAATCCTGAGGGTGTGTCCAAAATGTTTGCTCATATACTGAATTAGCTGTATAGTGTACTTCACTATATAGTGGGCTATATGTAGTGTACTATGCTATACAGCGTGTCAGTGACATGGTCTGCTTTCCCACACAGTGCAATATATGGTGGATGAGTGAACATTTCGGATTGGCCCCCCAGTGTGTTGAATGTTGTAGAATAATGAGAGTGTTTCCATGTACATTGTAATGGCTCCGTGTACCCTGTCCTGAAAATTTCACAGACCGACTACACCCTGCGACTTAGCAAACAAACCCAACAATAGGACGATTGACTCAGGAGAATAATAACCCTAAGGTGCTAAGTGTTCTCCCAAACAGTAGTATGTTAGAATAAGGTTTGTAGTCAGGAAGACTTCACCTAAACATACTCTTCCTGTGTGCACAAACTTGTGTTTTCTAAGAACCCTAGAACAAGGTTTGTACACTAATTGCAGTGAAACTGATGCTCCCCTCTCCTCTCTCCTCTCTCTCTGGCCCGCAGGAGTCTTGGTCTAAATGGGTCCGGTCATGCCTCCCAGTAAGAAGTCGGAGGGTTCCGGCGTGAGTGTGGCCAGCGGTCTGGGTCGCCTGTACGCCTCGTCGGGCTCCCTGAGCCGCGCGCTGCAGGAGATGGACGAGGAGCTGGACCTGACGCTGACGCCCCCACCCCTGCTGCCCCCGGGCGGCCTCAAGGCCGAGAAGACGGCCGGTGGCGGTGGCAGCGAGGACGAGGAGCTGACCAACCTCAACTGGCTCCACGAGAGCAAGAACCTGCTCAACAGCTTCGGCGACCCGGTTCTGCGCAGCGTGAGCCCCGTGCAGGACCTGGACGAGGACACACCGCCCTCGCCGGCCCAGTCGGACCTGGCCTACGACGCCAAGCAGAACCCCAACTGCAAGCCACCCTACTCCTTCAGCTGCCTGATCTTCATGGCCATCGAGGACGCGCCGGCCAAGCGCCTGCCCGTCAAGGATATTTACAACTGGATCCTCGAGCACTTCCCCTACTTCGCCAACGCCCCCACCGGCTGGAAGAACTCCGTCCGACACAACCTGTCCCTCAACAAGTGTTTCAAGAAGGTGGACAAAGACCGCAGCCAGGTCAGTGTATTTTGCATGTCACTACATATTGTATATAAACCTTTCTGTCTGTCTACCCCAGGTCTGTTTGTCTGTTTGCACATGTGTGGCTGTGTATAGCTAGCTATATTTTCACTGTGGTGTAAGTGGTGATTGATTTTTTTGACCTGAGTGACCTCGGTGCAGAGTGTGAGAGCAAACTTTCAGAAATGTATGGTGGGGCTAAACCATTAAGGGCTTTAAAAACAAAAAGTAACATTTTAAACTCAATTCTGAATTGAACTGGAAGCCAGTGGAGCTGAGCTAAAACTGGCGTAATGTGTTCTTTCTTTCTTGTGTTGCTAAGGAACAAGCTGGAGTTTGTTGATATTTGATTATGACATGCCTATGTACAGGCGATTACAGAAGGAGATGAATGCATGGATTACTGTTTTAAGGTCTGTTGGGGATAGAAAAGGTTTCAGTTTGGCTATGTTTTTTATTGATAGAAGCTGCATTTAACGACACAACTGACTTGGTTGTTGAAACGTAAGGAGCTGTCTAGTAGAATGCCCAGATTTCTCACTTCGCTGTGTAGATTCGACGAAGGAAGACCAAGTGCATTGCCAAGGTTAGCGACAGAGGAGTGTGAGCCAAATAGAAGGATTTCAGGTTTGCTTTCATCAAGTTGCAGAAAGTTGCATGCCATCCAGAATTAAAGACAGCTCAAGACAGCTACACCGTTTGTTGAGGGTGGAAGTGCAAGTCGGAGTGAAGGGCAGGTAGGGCTGTGAAGGGCAGGTAGGGCTGTGAAGGGCAGGTAGGGCTGTGAAGGGCAGGTAGGGCTGTGAAGGGCAGGTAGGGCTGTGTATCATTGGTGTAACAGGGATACTGAATGTTATGCTTCTTGAAGATAGAGGCCAGGGGCAGCGTGTAAAGGGAGAAGAGCAGGGGGCCTAGAATGGATGTTTGGGGGACACCATATTTACTTGCAGCAGTGGGGGGAAGGCTTTCTGCCTACTTTAACAAAGAAAGTTCTGTCCTCCAAATAAACCAGGACCTAAACCAGTTCAGGATTAGGCCTTGCAGTTCTACTTATATTATAGAATATTGTGGTCTATAGTGTCAAATGCAGTAGGAGAAGGATGACACATGAACTAGAGTCTACGGCGAGCAAGATGTCATTGTGCACTTTAAGTAAAGCAGACTCTGTGTTGTGAAAGGCCCTGTAACCTGAAACCTTAAAGTTGTTTAGGTGGAAGGAAAGCTGCTGGAAAACCACTTTTTGTAACATCTTGAAAAATGGTAGTTTAGAGATGAGTCTAAAGTTTTTGCTGTCATTGGGGTCCAGACTGGGGGTAACAGAAGCTGGGCTACGGCATGCTTAAAGCTAGAGATGAGAATACCATTAGATAAAAAGCAGTTTACTCTAGCTAGTATAATGGGACACAGTGTACCAAAAACTTCCTTGAAGAGTCAAGAGGGCAAAAGTAAGGCTTCAGATGGCACACTATATCAGACAGCTGAGGGGACGATACCAGAGAGAAGAGCTGAAAAGGGCTGACTAGCTGACGAGTTTCTATTGGAGTCTGGCGGAGTGTACAGGTGAGATATTAAATCCGATTTTGTCAGTTTTTTCAAAGAAGAATTCTTAACATTCCTCACAGGTAATTGATGTATCAGCAGTATTCAAATGTCGCACCTGAAACAAGTGGTGGAATTTAATGACATTAGATGGTGTCACATTCACAGTAAGGGACCATTATATTTAGTTTGTTGATTCACACTAGCTTCTTGTGCCTAAATATGGTGCCTGCCAGGGATATGAAAGTAAAGTCCGTTTTGGTTTTCCCTGCCAGAAATTCTCATTAAGCTTTCTTTGTTCTCCTGTCTTCTCCCAGTGCAGATATGATTATTTTCAACTCACTAATTCTGGGGAATATCCTTTTGTGGAAGTGAGATTTATTGATAGTAGTGAGACAAAGCAGACAAATTAGCTCTCATTACACGTCCAGTGCCTATTGATATAAACCCCAGTGTACCCTACCGAAGGAAAAATATACATGTGGTGTGTGATCACAATGAGTTTTAGCATGTTTTAATTAGGACGAGAGTGCCAGCTTGCATGCATTTCTATATGGTGTATGCGTGTGAGATGCACATTCATCCAGTCCTCTTTGCATTTAGTGCATGTGTGTGTATGTGAGTGTGGTTTAATGTGTATGTGTGTGTGTAAGTATGTGTGTCTTGGTGTGTGCATGTGGTTCTGTGTGTGTGTGTGTGTTGATGGGTGCGTGCAGATGAATATGGGTGAATTGGTGTGCAGAGTGTGTGTATGTTCACATGCGAGTATTTGAAACTGTGTATATTCTGGGCTTGTGTGTGTGTGTGTGTATGTGTGTGCGTGCGTGTGAACAGCAAAGCCCTTGCATGTGACTCTCACAGTCCAGTGCCATCTGGTCTTCTGCTGTGGCGCAAAGATTTTTTTGTATATGTGTCTCCATAGAAACTGCAATGCAGTTGACATGGAAAGTAAGCAGTTGCTGTAGCAACAGAGAAACTGATGTGTGTGTGTGTGTGTGTGTGTCTGCATGTGTATGTTTCTTACTGGGAAAGGCTAATCCAGTGGTGACAACAAGGTTGTATTGAAAACTCTAAGTATGGAAGGAGTTCTCTCTCTCTCTCTCTCTCTCTCTCTCTCTTTCACTGTCTTTCACTCTTTGACTCCCCTTCTCTCATTCTCTTCTCTCTGTGTTTCTCTTTTGCTGTCTCTCCAATTCTGCTCTTTACCATGCTGTTTCCTTGTACTGTAGTTTGCTTAATTAACCCCCCCCCCACTCTGCGTGAAATAGAATTAACCCCCCCTCCACCCCACCCCAGATGTTTTGGGGTTTTTTTTTGCTTTTTTTCCACCACAATAACAGATGGCTGGAAAATTAGTTTGTTGCAAGTTATGCAATGTTGACTGTTTGGAATAATCAGCAGCTATTCAGATAGCAATACTGTGTAATTTATTTATTTATTTGTTTATTTTGTGGCATTTTGTGCTTCTGGCGTGCGACATGAGACTCTAGTGCTCATGGTAAGATGAGACAAAGATCAGGATCTAATAGTGGATAATTATGTGTTGTTTAAAGGGTGCGAGACATTATTGTCACTGCGTGTACTTATGAATGGCTTCATCTGATTTAATTAGATAAGGTTTTGCAAACCTAAATTTCTAATTGTGCCTTAGACATCCTGGAATAATTATGTCAAACTTCAGCCCTTTATTTTGTCGAGCTCCAATTATTTAGAGCCAGAGATGCTGATGAGCAGCCAGCGCCTAAATTAAAAGCCTTCTGCCATTGTCCCGGGCTTAGCGTGTGTGTGTGTGTGCGTGTGTGTGTGTGTGTGTGTTCTGGGCTTAGTGTGTGACCAACTTAATCAGCACGCCCACCGCCACAGCGACTTCATCATCAGCGTGCACAGGGTCCAGGAGTGCGTGCCATGATACTGCAGATGTTTGCCAACACAGAGCATGTGTGTCCCGCTCCTGTTGACTCTCCTTGTTAAAGCAAAGACTCGGCTCTCACTGGCCCCTTTAAAACACTACTTCAGAAAACAGATTGCCCTCCTTCTCCCAGTCTCTATGCACGTTTGGTTCCATTAAAAATGAGAGAAGATGAGAAAGCCAGAGGGGGGCATAGAGAGAGAGAGAGAGAGAGAGAGAGAGAGAGAGAGAGAGAGAGAGAGAGAGAGAGAGAGAGAGAGAGAGAGAGAGAGAGAGTCCACACCCAGGCTTCTCTAAGTGGACAAATGAGTCATTATCCCTGGGTCAGGGATTTAAATGGAGTGGCTCTTCCCCATTTTGAATTTGATTTCATTTTCAGAGCCTGGTTGGCCCCCTTAATTAATGAATGAGATGATGAAGTTCATTTTAATTTTGAATTTTGCGGTGAATCGGTTCACACACACATGCATACACACACACGCACACACACACACACACACACACACACACACACACACACACACACACACACACACACACATGGTTCCCTGTAATGAAACAGACAGAGAAATTAAAAACGCAGGAGAGGAGTCTAAATAAACAGGCAGTTAATGTGAGAGCCTCCAGGGGTTGTGTCAGGCAGGGGGAGGGGTCCCTGAGCTAAGACAGCTATTGGAGGAGGCCAGTGGCATCTTTAAGGTGTAGTAGTCCTTTACTCTGGCAAAACAAAATGGCATTTGAACTCAACATTTTGAGTGCACACAGTAGAGTAAATTATGAATAGACTAAATAGAATAGACTTGTAGTGACTTGTTTTGTTATTTGCTTTTATTTTCATTGTATGAAATGCGCATGAAATGCTGCCTGTGTATGAAATGATTGACTTGATGTCAACCAAGTCCAGGACTGCATGACTTAAACCCATGTTACAGTCCAGGACTGCATGACTTAACCCCATGTTAAAGTCCAGGACTGCATGACTTAAACCCATGTTACAGTCCAGGAGTAAACAGGTTGTATGAGCACCCACATGTCCTTTCCACACTTGGATGGGTGCAGCATCACAGAACTTGACCTGTAGTGACTGAACGCCGTGTTTTAGTCAGGATAACAAAACTAGACCTGTAGTGACTGAATGCCGTGTTGTAGTCAGGATCACAGAAGTTTAAGAGTACAAGAAATAAAGTTGTCCGCAGGAACTTTTTTAGCCTTGGGGCTCAAAACGTTGCTAAGATAAAATTATTGGGTGCTATATTAGTTAGTGTGCAGACAACTTCCTTTCTTGTCCAGTCCAGGGGTGAACCTTTACTGACTGAATCCTGTGACGGCAGCAGACTCTCAGTGTAGCACAGCATGTGTTTTAGTCTATTGTGGAGCAGTCTAGTTTTAGTCTAGTTTCTGTGCACAGGTGTTGTAAAGCGTGATGGGAGAAAAGCCATTTATTTTTCAGCACTGTTGGAAAGTTTGTTTACACAGACTGAGATAACATCACACACACACACACACACACACTCCCTCTGCCACAGCAACACACACTCCCTCTGCCACAGCAACACACACACACTGGAATAAAGCAGACCCTGGTCTAGGCCTTGTCCCTGTAGTTTATCTAGTGAAGTAGCCAGTAAGGTGGGCTGGCTTAGCCGTTAGCCAAGGCCTGGGGCTGGTGCAGGCCTTCAAGCCAAACAA
>CM050205.1:4992500-5002500 GCA_027475355.1 Coilia nasus
ACACGCCGCACGCAGACACACCACACACAGACACACATAAACACACACACACACACACTCACAAACACACACACACACATGCACACTCACACACTAACACACACACAAACACACACACACCGCACGCAGACACACATAAACATACACATGTGCACACACACCCACATCGCATGCAGGCACATGCACACACCCACACAGACACACACACACACAACACAAGCAGGCACACAAACATACACACACACACACGTGCACACACAGACACACTCACACATACCGCACGCAGACACACATAAACTTACACATGTGCACACACACGCACATCGCAGGCAGGCAGACACACACACATGCGCACACACACACACGCACGCACACAACCATGCACATTTACTGATTGGTATTCCGGGGGCATAAAAGCATTAATTGACTCCATTATATACATCACTCTACAGATAAATAATGCTGGTGCATTTTAGGTCAGCAGCCGAGTGGAGTCTTGTCTGAATGATAAGAGCACTTTAAAAGAGTGTCTCTGACAAAGGGGCAGGATTTGGCTTTGAAGAAAAAACAGACAATCAATAGATAAATAAATAAATAAATATTGTGATGAAATTGAAGGAATGCAGCTTGGAGATTCCTGCACAGGGGCTCCATGCTTAGTCAGCCATTGTAAGCCCTTCTCCAGGTCTCATAGTTCCTCGCACCACTTCAGTTTAGGAAGGGGGATGTGTGTGTTTGTGTGTGTGTGTGTGTGTGCTGTGTGTGTGCTGGGGGAGTGTTTATGTGTGTGTGTGTGTGTGTGTGTGTGTGTGTGGTGTGTGTGTGTGTGTGTGTGCGTATGCATGCTGTGCGTGTGTGTGTGTGTGGTTGCTGGAGGCTAATAATGGAGGGTCTTTTCTTGAGCATGGTGGTTGATGGGATTAAGTGTATTGGTTATGATGGAGTGTAGCGTCTGCTGAAGCCCACGGTTTTTAGTGGCAGTGAAAGACCCCCTCTGCCAAGACTATCAAGTGTGTGTGTGTGTGTGTGTGTGTGTGTGTGTGTGCTCGCACGTGTGTGTGTCTGTGTGTGTCTGTGTGTATGTGTGTATGGTTTTTAGTGTCAGTGAAAGACCCCCTCTGCCAAGACTATCAAGTGTGTGTGTGTGTGTGTGTGTGTGCTCGCACGTGTGTGTGTCTGTGTGTGTCTGTGTGTATGTGTGTATGGTTTTTAGTGGCAGTGAAAGACCCCCTCTGCCAAGACTATCAAGTGTGTGTGTGTGTGTGTGTGTGTGCTCGCACGTGTGTGTGTCTGTGTGTGTCTGTGTGTATGTGTGTATGGTTTTTAGTGTCAGTGAAAGATCCCCTCTGTGTGTGTGTGTGTGTGTGTGTGTGTGTGTGTGTGTGTGTGTGTGTGTGTGCTCGCACGTGTGTGTGTCTGTGTGTATGTGTGTATGGTTTTTAGTGTCAGTGAAAGATCCCCTCTGTGTGTGTGTGTGTGTGTGTGTGTGTGTGTGTGTGTGCTCGCACGTGTGTGTGTCTGTGTGTATGTGTGTATGGTTTTTAGTGTCAGTGAAAGATCCCCTCTGTGTGTGTGTGTGTGTGTGTGTGCTCGCACGTGTGTGTGTCTGTGTGTATGTGTGTATGGTTTTTAGTGTCAGTGAAAGATCCCCTCTGTGTGTGTGTGTGTGTGTGTGTGTGTGTGTGTGTGTGTGTGTGTGTGTGTGATTCCCCTCTGCCAAGACTACCAAGCAGCCTTTATGCTCGCCAGTGCGCCACCATTGCCTGTTGCCTAGGAGACCACCGTAATCCAACTACACCCCACCAGCCACCCCCCCCATCCCCACGCCATCCTTTCTCTCTCCCTCCCTCTCTCACCGTATCTCCCTTTCTCCCTCTTTCCCTCTCTTCCATCTATCCCTCTCTTCTCCTCTCCTCCTTCCCCACCTCTCTGTCTCGTATGTCTCTCTCTCTCTCTCTCTCTCATCCCTCTCTCATCTATCTTTCTCTCAAACACATATTCTCTCTTATCCCCATTCCATCATTTCTTGTCACCCCCCCCCCCCAACCTCTCTCTGTCACGCACACCCTCCTTTTCCCATTTCTTCATGTCCTCTCTCCTCTCTCTCTCTCTCTCTCTCTCTCCCCCCCCTCCCTCCTTCTCTCTGTCTGTGTGATTGGGGGTGCTATTGACTGCTGCCATTGAGTTGGCCTTCCTGCAGCACAGCTGCTGTCATGGGGAAATGCAGCAGCAGGAGAGGAAGGGGCTCTAAAGCCTATCGACTTCCTCCTGATTACAGAGCATTCCAACATTTAGACAGGGAACCAGGGAGAGAGAGAGGGAGGGAGAGGGAGAGAGAGAGAGGGAGGGAGAGGGAGAGAGAGAGAGGGAGGGAGAGAGAGGCAGAGAGTGAGGGAGGGGAGAGAGAGTGAGGGAGAGAGAGAGTGAGGGAGGGAAGAGAGAGGGAGAGAGAGAGGCAGGGAGACAGAGAGAGTGAGGGAGAGAGAGAGAGAAAGATAGAGAGTGAGGGAAAGAAAAAAGAGAGCAGGAATGGGTACTTTGCTGCATGTCAAACAGAAATTGGATGATTTTCTGACTAGAGGGTTTAATATCTCACGTATTGCCCAGGATCATAAGTAAAGGAATCTATTTAAATACACTCCTAAAATACACACACTGTCGCACCAAGTGTTGAAATGACACACACACATACACACAACACACACACACATACACAAGCACACATACACACATAATTACTGAAATCAGTCTCTATCCATGCAACTGACACAACACTGTGAATTTACTATGACCCAACTGTCAGAAACAAATAATGTCAGAAAACATTGATTGTCGACTGATTGAAAAGTTCCCATCATGTGTTTGATTTTCCTCTCCAGGAGCTCCAAGCCTCCGATTTATGATCCTGTGGTAATTGGAATTGATTGTCTTTGTTTAATCCCAACAATTTTCACAGTCTCCCCGAAGACGGCAATTCATTCGTCAATAGAGCCGCCTGCTTTAGCTTGCATTGGCTCCGCCAGAGTCTCTCTCTCTTGGCCAGTGGAGGAGGAAAACATGCCTTTTCAAAGCCCTCCAATATTTAGTGACTTCCTCACATCTCTCCTCTCCTCTCCGCTCCTCTCATCTCCTCTTTTCTCCTCTCCTCTCCTCTCCTCTCCTCTCCTCTCCTCTCCTCTCCTCTCCTCTCCTCTCCTCTCCTCTCCTCTCCTCTCCTCTCCTCTCCACTCCTCACCTCACTTTTCCTCTCCTCTTTCATCTCCTCTCCTGTCCTCTTGTCTCCTCTCTTCTCCTTATTTCTCCTCTCCTCCCCCTCCCATTTTTCCCTCTCCTCTCCCTCCTTCTCTCCTCTTCCTCCTCTCCTCTCCTCTCCTCACCCCGCTTATCCTCTCCTCTCCCTTCTTCTCCTCTCCTCTCCTCTCCTCTCCTCTCCTCTCCTCTCCCTCCTTCTCTCCTCTCCTCTCCTCTCCTCTCCTCTCCTCTCCTCTCCTCTCCGTCTCCCTCCCTCTCCTCTCTTCTCCTCTGCTCTGCTCTCCTCTCCTCTCCCTCCGTCTCCTCTCCTCTCTTGTCCTCTCTTGTCCTCTCCTCTCTCCTCTCCTCTCCTCTCTTCTCCTCTCCTCTCCTCTCCATCCTTCTCTGCTCTCCTCTTCTCCTCTCCTCTCTTCTCCTCTCCTCTCCTCTCTTCTCCTCTCCTCTACTCTCCTCTCCTCTCCTCTACTCTGCCTCCTTCTCCTCTCCTCTCCTCTTCCTCCTTCTCTCCTCTCCTCTCCCTCTCCTCTCCTCTCCTCTCCTCTCCTCTCCTCTCCTCTCCTCTCCTCTCCTCTTCTCTCCCTCCCTCTCCTCTCCTCTCCTCTCCTCTCCTCTCCTCTCCTCTCCTCTCCTCTCCTCTGCTCTGCTCTCTCCACATCCCCGTGCTGTCATGTTTGTCTTGATGTGAATGCCTAGTTGTTTATGCATGATGTCTATGGCCTGAAAATCACGCTGACAGACTTTTAGGATTACGTTTCCCGCTTTGCAGTGGGCTCTACCCCTAAGCCAGAGCATGACTCTCTCTGACACTCTGATGGAAAGTCGACAACATAATTATGTCCAGGATGGTGTTTTAATCTATAAATAAGCTTCAATACTTCTGGTACAAATTAGATTTATGTGACAGAGACAGAAAAATAACAATAATTCCAAACAGGGTGTGATGTGTGTTCCGAACGATACAGAACTACTTTAGGTTAGTGAGTGTGTGTGTGTATGTGTGTGTGTGTGTGTGTGTGTGCAGAGCGATGTGGAGCTACTTGAGGTTAGTATCCGTGTGTGTGTATGTGTGTGTGTGTGTTGAGAGCGATGTGGAGCTACTTGAGGTTAGTATGTGTGTGTGTGGGTGGGTGTGTGTGAGCGTGAGTGTGAGTGTGGGTGTGTGTACTGTATGTGTGTGTGTGTGTGTGTGAGTGTGTGTGTGTGTGCGTGTGTGTGTGTGTGTGTGTGTGTGAGTGTGTGCAGAGTGATGCGGAGCTGCTTGAGGTTAGTATGTGTGTGTGTGAGCGTGAGTGTGTGTGTGTGTGTGTGTGTGTGTGCAGAGTGATGCGGAGCTGCTTGAGGTTAGTATGTGTGTGTGTGAGCGTGAGTGTGTGTGTGTGTGTGTGTGTGTGTGTGTGTGTGTGTGTGTGTGTGTGTGTGTGTGTGTGTGTGTGTGTGTGAGTGTGTGTGTGTGTGTGTGTGTGCAGAGTGATGCGGAGCTGCTTGAGGTTAGTATGTGTGTGTGTGAGCGTGAGTGTGTGTGTGTGTGTGTGTGTGTGTGTGTGTGCAGAGTGATGCGTAGCTACTTGAGGTTAGACTAAAATGATCAGAGTAGGGTCCTGCAGTCACTTGTTTCATTTTCTCTCCCCCCGCTGAAGGTCAGAGATGAGACCCGGCAGCCGTACCAGCAATGCAGTGTAATTCATCCAGACACGTCTCAGAGGATGAGAGAGAGAGGGAGAGAGAGAGAGAAAGAGGGAGAGGGAGAGAGAGAGAGATAGGGGAGAGGGAGGGAGAGGGAGAAGGAGAGAGGAAGAGACAAGAGAGAGGGAGAAAGAGAGGGAGGGAGAAGGAGAGAGGGAGGGAGAGAGAGAAAGGGAGAGAGAGATGGAGAGAAAGAGGGAGGGAGGGAAAGAGGGAGAGAGAGAGAAAATGAGAGGGGAGAAGGAGATAGAGATGGAGAGCAATGCAGAGAAACTGAGAGACAGAGAGAGAGAACGAGAATGAGAGAGAGACATAGACAGAAACAACGACAGAGAGAGAGAAGGAGAGAGAGACAGACAGAAACAACGACAGAGAGAGAGAAGGAGAGAGAGAGATAGACAGAAACAAAGACAGAGACAAAGAGAGAAAGCAGGAGAATGAGAGCGAGAGACAGACAGACAGAGACAAAGACAGAGACAGACAGCAGTCTCGGATGGGCAGCAGAGAAAGAGAGAAGCAGAGAGAGAGAGAAAGAAAAAGAGGGGAACAATGGAGAGATAGAGAGACTGATAAATGGAAAAACAGACAGAACAGAGACAAAGACAGAAGATTAAGAGAATGAACCCAGAATGGGTGGCTGAGAGAGGGAGAGACAAAGAGAGGGAGGGAGGGGCAAAGAGTAAGAGAGAGAGAGAGAGAGTTTGTTAGAGAGAGATGGACTGAGCGAGAGAAGGAGAGAGAAAGAGGAAGAAGAAACTCTGATTTGCTGGAAAGTGTCAGGAGGGGCTGCGGAGAGCAGGGTGGTACTGTACTTGGCTCCACCAAATCAGAGGAGAAATATTTTTTCATCAGGGCAGCGAGTCTTGTCCATACCAATCTGCGCTTCACTTTGTTAGCGCACTTACAAGGCACAAGTGCAGTATATATACCCATGCTTGTCTGTGCAGCCCTGTACAAGTGCTTCTTAAGCAGATACAGGACTTTGGGTCCTGGATATTAAATAGTGGCCTGATGTACGAATTTCTTTCTAACTGATTCACCTAATACAATTTTGAGAAAACACAGAATACTTGTGCACTTAGAAGAATTTCTTTCTAACTGATTTACCTAATACAGTTTTTGAGGAAACACAAGATACTGGTGCACCTAGAAAGAGTACCTCTGGAAGCCTTCCTGACTGCAAACCTTATTCTAACATACTATTGTTTGGGAGAACTTACAATTTTAGGTTTACTATTATTCTATTATTTCCTGAGTCAATCATTTTATTGTTGGGTTTGTTTGCTAAGTCGCAGGGTCTAGTTAGTCTGTGAAAAATTTCTGGACACCTTAGCAGTAGTGTACCTCAGGAATCATTATAAAGCTTTATGAATGCATTATACCCCTTTATGAATGTGTTTATAGGGTCTTATGCAGACGGGATTCATAGAAAGTGTACCCAAAGGGCTTAACATGACAGGTAAAAACTACATAAAACAGAGAAGATCTGGAGATATCCAACCAATTCACAGTTTAGTTTGGTCCTTGCTTATTATTCTTATCCTATTGTGCTATGTTGTACGTTAAACTTGTATGCAGAACCCTAACCAGTGTATGAAGTCATGCATGGAGAACCTAAGGAAGATCAGGTCCTGTTGCCCTGTTACTTTTAGGCACAGCCCAGGTGATGGTAATGATGGTGATGATGATGGTTATGAATGTTCGCCTTTTCTTTGGATTTTAATTGGATTCCGGATTAACTTCCCCAGACTCAATTTCCAGACAGAATTCCTTGGGAATTTTTCCAATCATATTCTCCGCTCCTACAAGCAGGCAGCTTTGTTGAGGGAGTGCTGACTCCATGTGATAGGTCCATAAAGCATATGCGTGCTCAGGCATCCGTGTGTGTGTGTGTGTGTGTGTGTGTGTGTGTGTGTGTGTGTGTGTGTGTGTGTGTGTGTGTGTGTGTGTGTGTGTGTGTGTGTGTGTGTGTGTGCGTGCTCAGGCATCCGTGTGTGTGTGTGTATGTGTGTGGGTATGCATGCTCATGCAACCGTGTGTGTGTGTGTGTGTGTGTGTGTGTGTGTGCGTGCTGTATGCATGCTCAGGCAACCTTGTGTGTGTGTGTGTGTGTGTGCTCAGGCAACCTTGTGTGTGCACCTTCTAGCTCATGCACATCCTCATTTTTATGGCGAGCTACCCCCCCCCCCCCCCCCCATCCCTTCCCCAACCCCCCAATTCCATTTGCCTGTGAGAATCTAACCTATCTAGAGGTGAGTTGTGTGGTAGTGAGCAGTGTGTCTGTGTGTGTGTGCGTACATGTGTGTGTGTGTGTGTGTGGGAGTAAATGAAGTGGAATCAGGTTTATCGGAGCGGGCCCAGGTCATTAATAGCCCCCCGTGTGCCATCACGCTGTGACGTCAGGGGTCTGGGGGCAGCTGATGGGGTATTTCACTTTGCACTAATGCAGACACACGTGCAGCTCAGTGATAATAATAATGCACCCATGGATAGATGTTGTGTGTGTGTGTTTATGTGTTTATGTCTTTGTGGCATTTGAGGAAGGTGTGTATAACAAAATGTGTGTTTTTGTGTGTGCGTTGAGTGCATGTATGTTCACGTGTGTTTAGAGGTGTGTGCATGCGTGTGTGTGTGTGTGTGTGTGTAATGGACTTTACCATACACTACACTACACTATGGATTATACTGCAAGATCAACAGCTTGCTTTCCGCACTCAGCTACAAGATCGGGGAAGGACCCAAGCTGCCGTCTCATCTGATTTATGGGTGGAACCCACACGGTGCAGCGATTAAGTTTTTTTGGAGTATTCTCAACAAAAGAAGAAAAAAATAGCTTGTCATTCAATGTTCCGTATTTGGTTTGGTAAATGGAATGTAACCTAATCTAACCTAACAAGCCAGTGGGCTAATTTGAGGTTCATATATCACCAAATGCAATAAAAACTAGTAAAACATTATTCAGCGTAGAAAAAACTTACCCATTTTACTGTAAAGCTAAAATTTGTGTGTGTGTGTGTGTGTGAAGGTTCGTGTGTGTGTGTGTGTGTGTGTGTGTGTGTGTATGAAGGTTGGTGTGTGTGTAGAGGTTGGTGTGCATGTGTGTGTGGAAGGCGATGTTTGTGTGTGTATGTGGGTGGAGCTTGGTGTGTGTGTTAGCTCAAACTGCCTTAGGATCCCCCGTAAAAAGGTCTCTCCCGCACGTACAGTAGGAGGAATGTGCAGTGTGTTGGAGTGCGTGCTGTCTGAATGGGGGTGTGTACGGTAGGAGGAATGTGCAGTGTGTCTGAATGGGGGTGTGTACGGTAGGAGGCATGTGCAGTGTGTCTGAATGGGGGTGTGTACGGTAGGAGGAATGTGTAGTGTGTGGGCGCGCGTGCTGTCTGAATGGGGGTGCGTACAGTACGAGGAATGTGCAGTGTGTTGGCGCGCTCGCTGTCTGAATGGGGGCGCGTGGCCCTGCGTTTCAATGAGTCTAATCTGGACTCCCCACGGCCCTGCGCAGCCCTGCGGCTAATATTGATCAAGTGTCTGCGCCGCGCCCGCAGATATATGTACTCTTACGCCACTGCTGATTCAACACCTCCAGCCGGCGCATCGGGGGTCATGCGCGCAGACAGCTTCCCAGCGAAAAACAGGAAGTTTCTCACACACGCCATCACGTGCTGTCCAAGAAGGGGCCCGCTAGGGACTAAGGCCTAGATCTGTCGGAGAACCAGAACTGACCTGTTAGTTCCTCTCTGTACAAGCTACTGTGCTTGAATTGATATATATATATATATATATATATATATACAGTATCTCACAAAAGTGAGTACACCCTTCACATTTCAGGAAAATGTGCTATATGTTTTCAAGGGACAGTGCTACAAAAATGAAACTTGGATATGCTTTTGAGTAGTCAGTGTGCAGCTTGTGTAGCAGTATTAATTTACTTTAACTTTATACACAGACATTTTTGTATAAATAGGAGGCTGTTGGTGTTGGTGTTGGTGATAATGTGACCAGTATCTGGTACAGATTTAGTACAGGTTTAAAACAGGCTTGCGATTGGTAGAACACATGTATGCCACAGGTATAACACAGGTATGGCACAGGCAGAACACATGTATGCCACAGGTAGAACACAGGTATGCCACAGGTAGAACACAGGTATGCCACAGGTAGAACACAGGTATGGCACAGGTATAACACAGGTATGGCACAGGTAGAACACAGGTATGGCACAGGTAGAACACAGGTATGGCACAGGTATAACACAGGTATGGCACAGGTAGAACACATGCATGGCACAGGTTTGGCCTAGTTTGGCATAGTTTTGGCCTAGTCTGGCACAGCTTTGGCCTAGTCTGGCATGGGTTTAGCCTAGTCTGGCACAGTTTTGGCCTAGTCTGGCATGGGTTTAGCCTAGTTTGGCACAGGTTTGGCCTAGTGTGGCACAGTTTTGGCCTAGTCTGGCAAAGTTTTGTCCACAGTGTGCCAAGAGGTGTGATGAATCTGAGTGAGCCTTATTCTGGAATCAGCCTTTGTTTGGCTGCAAGCCTCGTGTTCCAGCAGAATTGGAAATAAACGTTTTTTCTTCTCTGTGCTTCACATTGTTAGCCCAATTGATTGACTTTTGCCGGGAGATGTTTCTCTTAAGGAGTGACTTTGTAAGTCAGGCTCACCTCTCGTAAATGTCTGGCTGTAACGGAACAATAGCAGGAGCCAGCAGCACCGATGCCAGATGTACTAAAACATCCCAGCCAACTCCCCCAGAGCACACGGGTCATGCGCTATTCATCCCGCTGCTAGTAAAGCAGTGATTAGCATCCGCTAACGAGGTGGTTGTTTATTATTCAGTGTCTTTAAGTTTAACTTCTCAACTTTTTATGTCGGCTTTAAATTTGCACAAAGCACTGGGAGGGAATAAATCACTAAGTGGTTCCTTTGTTCTGTCTAGATCCGGCGTTATCATACTTATTGAGACATTGCTAATATGGAGACGTCGAGCGCCAACCATCTGTCAGCCGCTAGTCAGCCTGTCAGTGCACTATTTAAGATTAAAAAATGAGATTAGCCGAGCTGT
>CM050205.1:5010000-5022500 GCA_027475355.1 Coilia nasus
AAGAGAAGAGAAGAGAAGAGAAGAGAAGAGAAGAGAAGAGAAGAGAAAACTCCCAGGGCAATAGGGCAGACCTCCTGCCCCTGTTAAACAGGTGTCTTTTCAACCCTGAATGACTGCAGGCTCTGAGCATGTGTGTGTGTGCACGAGTGTGTGGTGTGTGTGTGTGTGTGTGTGTGATGTTATGTGCACAACAAGATGGAGAGAAACAGAGAGAGCGCCTGAGAGGGGAAGATATGAAGAGAGAGAAAAAGACACCCAGCAGTGTTTTTATCATAGCTGACCTGCGTGTGTATGAGACAGTATGCTGCTCCATCTGTGTGTGTGTGTGTATGTGTGTGTGTGTGTGTGTGTGTGTGTGTGTGTGTGTGTGTGTGTGTGTGTGTGTGTGTGTGTATGTGTGTGTGTGTTTGTTTACGGGCCAAACTGTTTGTGTGTGGGTCTTTCTGCACGCTGCCTCTTCATACAATATATGTGTGCTGGTTCCTGTGTGCACACGCGTGTGTGTGTGTGTGTGTGCATGTGTGTGTGTGTGTGTGTGTGTGTGTCTGCAGCTCTTCTCTGCACTAACACTAAATTACAGGCTCACTTGGTGGGTCAGACACACAGCCTGATGGAACTGGGGGTGTTAAACGAGCTCACACAACTCACCATCAAACCACACACGCGCCCACACACACACACACACACAACTCACCATCAAACCACACACACACTCGCACAAACACACACGCCCACACCCACACACACAC
This sequence comes from Coilia nasus, assembly GCA_027475355.1. Lineage (NCBI taxonomy): Eukaryota > Metazoa > Chordata > Actinopteri > Clupeiformes > Engraulidae > Coilia > Coilia nasus. Next base: position 5,010,750 of record CM050205.1, read on the forward strand.
ACACTCACAAAGACACACACACACACACCTCCCCCATTCTTGCTGGAGCTCTCAGCACAGTCCATTCACCCAGCCAAGGGCAAGGCAGGGAGAGAGGGGCTGGGGGTGGGAGTGGAGGTTGTGGGGGGGGGCAGCCCCTCAATTGATGGATGGCTACATTGTTTGTGGAGGTTTTTTCATTCCCTTTGTCAGAGAGACGGAATGAAAATTGGAGGTGCTGTTGCTACCCCTCTGTGGGGACGGAGTAGTAAATAGGGCCATGAGCCAAACACGCCGGCTGAGAGTTCGCCTGTAAAAGACACAGGGAAATTATCCTGATTAATGGTGGAAATCCAAACGTGTGTAAAATGTGTCTTTGTTGTGGAGACGATCAGAGGGCTGAGACTGACGGTGCTGGGTTTGTTGAGTTGCCATGGCTGCTTGATGACGGCCAAAGCAACTGTCAGGTTTACAGCAGGGAGTTACAGTTGGGTGGACTTGGAGGATGAGTTTAGGCTAGATGTGGCCCTAATGCAGCCTGACGTGGCCCTGGTGTTCCTTTGACGTAGTCTGACTCTGGTGTGGCTTTGTTGTGATGTTACTTTCATTCTGATTTGGCCTTGATGTGGCCCTGACGTGGTGTTGACTTGGCCCTGATGTGGCCCTGACGTGGTGTTGATTTGGCCCTGATGTGGTGTTGATTTGGCCCTGATGTGGCCCTGACATGGTGTTGATTTGGCCCTGATGTGGCCCTCACATGGTGTTGATTTGGCCCTGATGTTGCTTTGTTGTGATGTTACTCTCACTCTGATGTTGCTTTGTTGTGATGTTACTCTCACTCTGATGTTGCGTTGTTGTGATGTTAGTCTGACTCTGATATGGGCTTAATATGGTACTGGGTTGACTCTGGTTTGACTCTGATTTGGCCCTGAAGATATGTCCTGATATGGTCCTGTGGCCCTCATGGTGTTGATTTGGCCCTGACATGGCCCTGAGGTGGTGTTGATTTGACCCTGATGTGGTGTTGATTTGGCCCTGATGTGGTGTTGATTTTGCCCTGATGTGGCCCTGATGTAGCCCTGATGTGGCCCTGATGTGCCCCTGATGTGGTCCTGGTGTGGTGTCGATTTTGCCCTGATGTGGTGTTTGATTTGGCCCTAATGTGGCCCTGATGTGGCCCTGGTGTGGTGTCGATTTCACCCTGATGTGGCCCTGATCTTGCCCTGATTTGACCCTGGTCCTGAAGTGAATCCGATCCAGCAGTAGACTCAATCATACGCTTGATCCGAGCTATGGTCCCCCGTCCCCCGTCCCTGTGGTTGAGCTATTTTCTACTCTTAAATCTCCAGGCCTTTCTCTCGCCGGGGCCGGCCACCATTCCTTTATTTGTCCGAGGCCGCGCAGGAAAATGAAAGCACCGAAGGCCCTTTTGTTGGTCTCTGTGCAGAGCAGAGCCCGAGATTTATTCACGCTGATTTATAGTTGTGCAAAAGTATTTCTGGGCTTTTGTGACCATGTCAACAACCTGACTGCCCTGCCCCCTTTCTCTCTCTCTCTCTCTCTTTCTCTCTTTCTCTCTCTCTCTCTCTCTCTCTCTCTCTCTCTCCCTCTTTCTTTCTCTGTATCTCTCCTACTCTGTCTTTCTCTCTCTCTATCTCTCTCTCTCTCTCTCTCTCTCTCTCTGTCTCTCTCTCTCTCTCTCCCTCCCTCTCTCTCTCTCTCTCTCTCTCTCTCTCTCTCTCTCTCTGTCTCTCTCTCTCTCCCTCCCTCTCTCTCTCTCTCTCTCTCTCTCTCTCTCTCTCTCTCTCTCTCTCTCTCTCTCCCTCTCCTCTTCTGTTTAAAGGGCTGTGGAAAATATGCTCTTTTGGCTCCCGACTGACTTCCCTCTTCAGCTCTTCTGTTTCCCTGAAGTGACTCCAGTTTTGAGTCCAATGTGTCTGCTGTGGATTTGAAGTACTTCTCTGTGCTTGACTGTGTGTGTGTCTGTGTATGTGTGTGTGCATATGTGTGTGTGTGTGTGTGTGTATGTGTATGTGTGTGTGTGTGTGTGTGTTGGGAGAACCGCACACTAATCTGCATAGAGTGTTTGTAAGAGTGCTGGTGTGTGTGTGTGTATGTGTGTGTGTGTTTGTGTGCGTATTTGTCTATGCACCTGTGTGTGTGTGTTTGTTTGTGTGTTAGATTGAGCCTTTAGGACAGAGAATGACAGGGAAGAGGAATTGCAAACGGCACAAACATGTTGTTTTGCTGTAATTACGGTGCATGTTTTCATGCATTGACTCTTTTTTCGACGTGTTTGTTTACGACTGGTGTGCGTTAACAAAGCGACAGCGAGCCTCTTGCACCTCTGTGTAAACCTCCAGGGTGTGTGGCTCCCGCTTCTGTGTGCGGAGTCCTATTGGTGTATGTCAGTGCCTTTCTCTGCTGTCTGTCAGACTTCCATGGCGCAGTAAATCACAGCTTGTTTGCAGAAATGCATTCTTTCCCAGAATGCCCTGCTCTCATGCTGACCTGAATGTCTCTGCCATGGAACGCACACTAAACAAAGATCTGGGCTGGGTTTTTCTGAGTGTGTGGGCATGTGTGCATATGTGTGTGTGTGTGTGTGTGTGTGTGTGTGTGTGTGTGTGTGTGTGTGTGTGTGTGTGTGTTTTAGTGTGCATGTGAGTGGGTTTGTGTGCGTTTTAGTGTGTGTGTGAGTGGGTTTGTGTATGTGTGTGTGTCTGTGTGTTTTTGTGTGTGTGTGTGCGTGTATATGTGTGTGAGTGCGTGTGTGTGTGTGCTTATGTGTGTACTTATGTGTCTGCGTGTGTTTGTGTTTGTCAGTGTGTGTGTGTGTGTGAGTGTGTGTGTGTGTGTGTGACCCCATGCGACCCCTGAGGCCGCCAGTCTCATGTAAACACACATGGCTAATGAGAAGGCGCTGGAGTGGACTCAGCCAAGCCCTTCAACAAACGCACGCCGCACACACGCACACACACACACACACACACACACACACACACACACCGCTGACCTTATTAAGTCTTGCGCACCCAGCGGCTTTATTAAGTCTGCCATGTCCCTTGACTTTATCGGCTCTCTCATGGCCATTGACTTTATTGACCCTCCCATGTCCACGGTGGTGTGTTTGAGTGTGTGTGTGTGTGTGTGTGTGTGTGTGTGGTGTGGGGGGTAGGGGGGGTAGCAGGGTGCGTGTCTGGGGTCAGCAGGGTCAGCCGTCTTTTGCCAATCTAGAGGTCAGGTTTAGGTAAAACTGTTGGATCGTGGAATTTCCCAGGGCTGAAACATCCCAGGCACGGTGCCTGAAATAAGGCTTGGGACAGTAGGCTACATTTAACATTTGCTAATAGATTTGAAACATTTGGTAATTTCAGGCGTAGATTCATTTTCTGATTCATGCTTTCTGCCCTGATTTCCGTCTTTATGCGTTGGCAAGACTCTTTCCCTGGAGTTCCTTCCAGCAGCAGTTATCCAGTGTGTATTGCTGTCCCAGCCTCTCCCTCTAGATCCCCACAGTGGCTTCTCCCTCTAGATCCCCACAGTGGCTTCTCTCTCTAGATCCCCACAGTGGCTTCTCCCTCTAGATCCCCACAGTGGCTTCTCCCTCTAGATCCCCACAGTGGCTTCTCCCTCTAGATCCCTACAGTGGCTTCTCCCTCTAGATCCCCACAGTGGCTTCTCCCCTCTAGATCCCTACAGTGGCTTCTCCCTCTAGATCCCTACAGTGGCTTCTCCCTCTAGATCCCTACAGTGGCTTCTCCCTCTAGATCCCTACAGTGGCTTCTCCCTCTAGATCCCTACAGTGGCTTCTCCCTCTAGATCCCTACAGTGGCTTCTCCCTCTAGATCCCCACAGTGGCTTCTCCTCTAGATCCCCCACAGTGGCTTCTCCCTCTAGATCCCCACAGTGGCTTCTCCCTCTAGATCCCCACAGTGGCTTCTCCCTCTAGATCCCTACAGTGGCTTCTCCCTCTAGATCCCCACAGTGGCTTCTCCCTCTAGATCCCCACAGTGGCTTCTCCCTCTAGATCCCTACAGTGGCTTCTCCCTCTAGATCCCCACAGTGGCTTCTCCCTCTAGATCCCCACAGTGGCTTCTCCCTCTAGATCCCTACAGTGGCTTCTCCCTCTAGATCCCTACAGTGGCTTCTCCCTCTAGATCCCCACAGTGGCTTCTCCCTCTAGATCCATCCCTACAGTGGCTTCTCCCTCTAGATCCCCACAGTGGCTTCTCCCTCTAGATCCCTACAGTGGCTTCTCCCTCTAGATCCCCACAGTGGCTTCTCCCTCTAGATCCCTACAGTGGCGGCGTGGTGGCCTCCGCGCTCCCACTGGAAAATGTCAGCGGAGTTTTCCGGAACAAAAGAGCACGGTGCAGTAAAGGGAATCATGTTTTAGGAGATGGAGATCAGCAGTGGCAACTAATTAGTGCTGAGATTAGCCAAAGAGGATTGTCATTTGAGGAGCGTAAGTGGGAGGGGGGGCAAAGTGGGGCTCGATAGGATTTGAAATGAGATTAGAGGATCAGCTGAAAAGGCAACGCACTGGGAGCGCTGGAGGTGCTGCGATATATGTGTGCTCTGAATGCTACGCTAGCGAAACAGGGCTACACACACACACACACACACAGTCTCCCTCACACACACATAGACTCGCACAGTGATATATGTGTGCTCTGAATGCTACACTACCCGCAGCTAGTGAAACGGGGCTACACACACACACACACACACACACACACTCTCCCTCTCACACACATACACTCGCACGCACACACACTGTCCCCCACACACACATACACACACTCACACAGTGATATCTGTGTGCTCCGAACGCTACGCTACCAGCAGCTAGTGAAACAGGGTTTCATGGGTAAAAATAGCAGGGGACCCATGGAAGAGACCAACCCATGGCCCATATGTTTCACATAAAACACACACCACCCACCCACCCACACACACACACACACACACACACACACACACTCACACACACGCAAACACACACATACACTGTCCGTCACACACTCGCAAACATACTTGCACGCACACAAAAACACACACACACACTCCCCCTCACACACATACACACACTCACACAGTGTACACTCATACTGCTGTAGCAGAGGAATGTGTCTGTGGTGTTCTGCGGTTCAACCCAAATGTTAGCCTTTTTATAAGCTACTCCTGTGGTCAGCAGAGTCATAACTCATAGCAGTGTCATAGCAGTGCTACATAACTGCCAGATCAGCACCACTTGGTGCAAGACCAGGGCCACATCAGGGCCATATAAGGGCCATGTTAGGGCCACATCAGGGCCATATCAGGGCCACATCAGGGCTACATCAGGGCCATATCGGTTCCACTTCCAGCTGGTGGAGTTGGTTATTGAGAGTTTTATGTAGAGTGAAGTATGTTGAGTGATTTATGTCTGGGAGTAATGCAGGAATTACTGGTCTATCTCCTTGTGGGGAAAGGGGAATAACCTACATTACTAACTTACATTTGCATTTTCCTCTTGTAAATAATATTGTTTCATAGCACATCTGGTCACAGTGCTAAATGTACTTTAATGGCTTTGTGTCTGCACTACACAATGCTAAATGTCAATAGTTATAGAGAAAACAAACAGTGTCTTCCTGAGAGCAATAGCTTTGTTTATTTAGACTATACATAGTGATGTTATTTATGCATTTATTTAGCCTTGTGGAGGATAAGCTGTAGAACATAAACAAAGGTCTCTCGCCCTTGTCTTGTCTCCTAGGCAGGCTGCAGTCTGTGGAGGGCAGACTTGTGTGTGTGGACGTGAAGTGTGAGAGAGCCTTGTGGAGGATAAGCTGGTAGGAACATAAACATAGGTCTCTCGCCCTTGTCTTGTCTCCTAGGCAGGCTGCAGTCTGTGGAGGGGCAGACTTGTGTGTGTGGATGTGAAGTGTGTGAGAGCGTTGTGGAGGATAAGCTGGTAGAACATAAACAAGGTCTCTCGCCCTTGTCTTGTCTCCTAGGGCAGGCTGCAGTCTGTGGAGGGCAGACTTGTGTGTGTGGATGTGAAGTGTGTGAGAGCGTTGTGGAGGATAAGCTGGTAGAAACATAAACAAAGGTCTCTCGCCATTGTCTTGTCTCCTAGGCAGGCTGCTGTCTGTCCAGAGCAGACTTGTGTGTGTGGATGTGAAGTGTGTGAGAGTCTTGTGAAAGGTAAGATGGTAGAACATAAACATAGGTCTCTCGCCCTTGTCTTGTCTCCTAGGCAGGCTGCAGTCTGTGGAGGGCAGACTTGTGTGTGTGGACGTGAAGTGTGTGAGAGCGTCGGCTGGAATGAATGCCATAATAAGGCACTCTATTGTTCTGTCTCCTCCTCGGGCTCTGCTAGGCGTGTAAACATTTTACTGTCCACCCAGAGCTGAGCTGAGTGAGTGCTGTGTCCAAAGCCACTCCTGTGTGTGTAGTTTTATAGGGCAGCAGCAACATGATCATAACAATAAAACATTCTCCTGCAGATACCACACATACACACGCGCACACATACACAGACATATGCATGCACGGCGTGCACACACACACACACACACACACACACACAGTCATATGCATGCACGGCGCGCCCACACACACACACATACACACACACGCAAACAAGAAAACACACACACGCACACAAACAAAAACACACACATAAAAACGTGCATGCACGCACACACACAGTCATTTATTCGTGCACAGACAATGTCTCTCTCTCTCTCTCTCTCTCTCACACACACACACACACACACACACACACACACACATACACACAGACAGAAACATAGACACAAACCTGATTAAAAAAAGGACCTAGGTCGTCTATCACCAGCCATGCCGTGTCCATGGCAACACATACCATTGCAGTAACCTGATGCAAAGCCTGTGTGTGTGTGTGTGTGTGTGTGTGTGTGTGTGAGTGTGTGCACGTGCATATATGTGTGTGTTGTGTATATTGGGCGGGGGGGGTGGACTCACAGGCGCTGAGTGTGCTGAAGTGCATAGATGCAGCCACAGCACATGATGTGCACATCCCAGCCTGCACACACAAACTCTGTGTGTCTGTCTGTCTGTCTGTCTCTTTCTCTTTCACTCTCTCACACACACACACACACACACACACTGGGCTGGGGGTGGAGGTGGCTGAGGATCCAGGGGGCCCCAGTGAGATGAGTGCCCACGTGTCCAGCTGTATGGACTGCCGTAGAGGTCCCTGTGTGTGTGTGTGTGTGTGTGTGTGTATGTGTGTGTGTGTGGACCCTCTGCACAGACCCCTGTGTGTGTGTGTGTGTGTGTGTGTGTGTGTGTGTGTGTGTACGTGTGTGTGTGTGTGTGTGTGTGTGTTTGCGTGTACACTGCCTGACTGGCCCCTGTGTGTGTGGACTGCCTGAGCGGATAGCGGCTGACTGACTGTACTCTCTGTGGCAGGCTAACATTAGGTCCAGTGTGCTCAGTGGAAGCTGAACACACACACATGTACATACACACAAGCACACACACACACTAACACACACACACACACACACACTAACACACACAAACACACACACACACAGTGCAAGCAGAGGGCCGCAGCCCCCTCCAGCAGATACGCAAGTGAAGTATGCCCAGAAATATGCTCTGACTGCTTGGGCAAACTAAAATAAACTCCTGCAACTGATGGAGTGTGTGTGTGTGTGTGTGTGTGTGTGTGTGTGTGTGTGTGTGGGTAAAGTCACAGTTTGTACTTGTCTGTGTGTTTTTTGACTTGTAAAAACAAATTCCTGGAGTAGGATGTTAATGAGTGGCCTGGCTTGTGTTTGCCTGCTCAAATAAAAGATTGAAGGGAGTTACTAAGCGAAGGAGAGGAATAAAGGACTGAAGGGAGTTATGGAGCAGAGGAGAGGAATAAAGGATTGAAGAGAGTTACTGAGCGGAGGAGAGGAATAGAGAAATAGAAAGTGAACATTAAGAAATGTTGTGTGTGTAGCCTGGTGACTACTGTGCTAATAAAGAAGAGTCTTGTTGGCTGTGAGCAAGATGTATGTGGTTGTGTGTGTGTGTGCGTGCCGAGGTGTGTATGTGTGTGCGCGTGCTCATGTAGTGTGTGTGTGTGCATACATGGTGTGTGTGTGTGCGTGTGTGTGTGTGTGTGTGTGTGTGTGTGTGTGTGTTGCAGGGTGACTACTATGCTAATAAATAACACTCTTTTTGGCTGTGAGCGAAACACCAGCAGCTGAAACACATCTCGCTGCTCCAAACTCATGCAGACACACATGGGGTTGATGGAGAGAGCGAGAAAAGTCAGTAGAGATGTGTCTGTGTGTGTGCAGAGGTGTGTATGTGTGTGCTCATGTAGTGTGCATGTGTGCCTACATGATATGTGTGTGTGTGTGTGTGCCTGCATGTGTGTGTGTGTGTGTGTGTGCCTGCATGTGTATGTGTGTGTGTGTATGTGTGTGTGTATGTGTGCCTGCCTGTGTGTGTGTGAGGAGTCATGAGGGGTAGTGTAAAGCCTAGTAGTGGCGGGTGGTTCCCAGGCTCTGGGCTTTAATGTGTCATGTAGGCAAATATGCTGAGAGCCATGCAGCGCCATGCAGCTTCCCCTGTGTTTGTTCTGCCTATCTTTAGTTAATATACTCATATACTACTAACACTAATACTACTAATATACTAATACTAATACTAATATACTAATACTAATACTAATATACTAATACTAATACTAATACTAATACTAATATACTAATACTAATATACTAATACTAATACTAATACTAATATACTCTAAGCAGATTAGGAGCGCAGGGCAACACCCCAGCCCCTCAACACCCTTATCTGCCAACACTGCCTTCACACAGAGAGAGGGATGGAGAGAGGGAGGAGGAGAGATAGAGAGAGTGAGAGAGAGAGAGGTGGAGAAAGACACAAAGGGGAAGAGAGATGAGACAGGGAGAGAGAGATGAAGGGATGGAGAGAGAAACAGGGAGATAGAGGGAGAGGGATGGAGAGGTAGAGAGAGATGGAGAGAGAGGGAGAGAGAGAGGAAGAGAGAGGGGGAGGGAAAGACACTGAGGGGAAGAGAGATGAGACAGGGAGAGAGAGAGGAGGGATGGAGAGAGAAAGAGGAAGATGGAGGGCAAGGGATGGAGAGGTAGAGAGAGATGGAGAGAGAGGAAGAGAGAGAGGAAGAGAGATGGAGAGATAAAGACACTGAGGGGAAGAGAGATGAGACAGGGAGAGAGAGATGAAGGGATGGAGAGAGGAAGAGGAAGATGGAGGGCAAGGGATGGAGAGGTAGAGAGAGATGGAGAGAGAGGAAGAGAGAGAGGAAGAGAGATGGAGAGATAAAGACAGAGGGGAAGAGAGATGAGACAGGGAGAGAGAGAGGAAGGGATGGAGAGAGAAAGAGGGAGATAGAGGGCGAGGGATGGAGAGGTAGAGAGGGATGGAGAGAGAGGAAGAGAGAGAGGAAGAGAGATGGAGAGATAAAGACAGAGGGGAAGAGAGATGAGACAGGGAGAGAGAGATGAAGGGATGGAGAGAGGAAGAGGTAGATAGAGGACAAGGGATGGAGAGAGAGGAGAGAGAGACAGAAGGGTGAGGAAGAGAGAGAGGGAGAGAGAGAGGTAGAGACAGAGAGAAAAGTGAAAAAGAGGAAGAGGAGGGGAGGTGATTGAGGGCAGAGAGTGAGGCTTAGCTGAAGATCAGACCTCTTCTCCTCTCCCTCTCTATCATAGTACTCTTTCCCACACACACACACACACACACACACACACACACACACACACACACACACACACACACACACACACACACACACACACACACACACACACAGGCAGACTGGTCAAGAAGCCACTTGTCTGTTATAATGATGGTGACCACTCTGTCTGCACTCTTCTTATCCAGAGTTTGTACAAGGACACTTCCCCCTCTCTATCCTGATCCATTTTTCCTCTCCCCTCCTCTCCCCTCCTCTCCCCTCCTCTCCTCTCCTCTCCCCTCCTCTCCCCTCCTCTCCCCTCCTCTCTTCTCCTCCTTTCCTCTCCCCTCCTCTCCTCTCCTCTCCCTCCTCTCCCCTCCTCTCCTCTCCTCCTTTCCTCTCCCCTCCTCTCCTCCTTTCCTCTCCTCTCCCCTCCTCTCCTCTCCTCTCTCCTCTCCCCTCTCCTCCTTTCCTCTCCCTTCCTCTCCTCCCCTCCTCTCCTCTCCTCTCCTCTCCTCTCCTCTCCTCTCCTCTCCTCTCCTCTCCTCTCCTCTCCTCTCCCCTCCCCTCCTCTCCTCTCCTCTGCTCTCCCCATCATCTCCTCTCCTTTCCCCTCCTTTCCTTTCCTCTCTACTCTCCTCTGCTCTCCCCATCCTCTCCTCTCTTTTTCTCTCCCTCTCCCCATCCCCTGTTGTGTCGAAGAAAGTGCCCAGAGGAGCCAGGGAGGCGTTCTCTTCATGACTTTATTAGTGGTCCTGGATACAGCGGTGTGAAACGCATTTATTAAACTATTGAATAGGCTCGACTGAGATGGGCATTTAGAAGATAAGACACTATGATAAGACACTATGTTGCCTTAGTTGATCCTGTGCAGGTTATTTTTAAGGGCACGGTGGCTGGATGGGTTTAAAGATGTAATATGTTTATTTTAAACTGATGAAAGACGTTATGGAGATTTCTGCTGTGTGTGTGTGTGTGTGTGTGTGTGTTGTGGGTGTTATATGAAGTTGTAGATGGAGGCCCTGGCTGTTATGGAAGTGAGGGGACGGGGTGTTGTAGTGACATCCTCACATGTTTCGGACAAGTCTGACACAATTTCTAACCATCGTGCAACACTTTCAGCCCAGAATGCATCCTAACTGCAAACGGCTGCAAACGTTTTTTTATAAAGTCAAATAAGTACATGTATACATGGGGCTCTAGTGATCTATACCAACACTACAGGTATAGATGGGGCCCTAGTAATGTTCCTCAAACACTACTGGTATAGATGGGGCCCTAGTGATCTATCCCAACACTACAGGTATAGATGGGGCTCTAGTGATCTGTCCCACACGCTACAGGTATAGGGCCCTAGTGATCTGTCCCAAACACTACAGGTATAGATGGGGCTCTACTGATCCCCCACACACTACAGGTATAGATGGGGCTCTAGTGATCTGTCCCACACACTACAGGTATACATGGGGCTCTAGTAACGTTCCTCAAACACTACAGGTATAGATGGGGCTCTAGTGATCCTCAAACACTACTGGTATAGATGGTGGCTCTAGTGATCTATCCCAACACTACAGGTATAGATGGGGCCCTAGTGATCTATCCCAACACTACAGGTATAGATGGGGCTCTAGTGATCTGTCCCACACGCTACAGGTATAGGGCCCTAGTGATCTGTCCCAAACACTACAGGTATAGATGGGGCTCTACTGATCCCCCCACACACTACAGGTATAGATGGGCTCTAGTGATCTGTCCCACACGCTACAGGTATATATGGGGCCCTAGTAATGTTCCTCAAACACTACTGGTATAGATGGGGCCCTAGTGATCTATCCCAACACTACAGGTATAGATGGGGCCCTAGTAATGTTCCTCAAACACTACTGGTATAGATGGGGCCCTAGTGATCTGTCCCACACACAGCAGGAATCTGCAAACGTTTTTATCAAGTTGAATGAGCCCATGCATATATGGGGCTCTAGTCATGTGGCCCACACACTACTGAGGCTCTGTGTGAAGCAATCTGACCGCCCCACTCCTCTGAGCCGTTCTCCGCTCTGCAGACAGCC
>CM050205.1:5040000-5042500 GCA_027475355.1 Coilia nasus
ATATACTGTACCATAACACTGTATAACGCTTGCATAGTCACGGCTTCCTGCATAGGTATAGACCTGCTATGTATCACAACACAAAGCTAGCATTGACTAAAAGAGCAGCTTAGCATGTGACGGGCACGGGTGTGTATGCTATAAATAGCCACCACTGACCACAGATGTTTACAACGGCTGTGACAAAAATGTGGCATAGAGAAAGCAGACACCAGGACACCACAAGTTTATTTTGTAATGTGGCCGCGGCGTGGCACATAGTTCGGTCATGAACGTGTCCTATCTAACCGCCATCTCTGTGGTGTTTGGCTCCAACAGACGCACGGCGGAGTCTGCGCGAGGCTGTTTTTATTCCCATCAGCCCACACTGCTGTGGAGTGCACTGGTGTGTGTGCCCCATGTGAAGACACACTGGCTCGCTGTTCAGACATGTTTAGCCTTTCGCCTGTGGTTGTTCATGTGTCTTTTAATGTACTCAAACCAGCCCCCTCCTCTTTCCTCTTTCTCACTTTCTATCTCTCTCTCTCTCTCTCTCTCTCTCTCTCTCTCTCTCTCTCTCTCTCTCTCTCTCTCTCCTGTTTCTCCTCCCTTCCCTGTCACTCTCCCTCTTCCCCCTGAAAGAGCAACTATTTGAATAACGGCACGGACTCTGCTGTTCGTGAGCTGCTGGTTTCTGCACGCTTCGCTGGAGTGGATCAACTCTCAGCTTGGAGTGAAAACAACACAACTCCCCCTTGGGTCACACTGCTGTGAAACTTAGCATAACACGGCAACACACACATGCAATCACACACACACACACACACACACACACACACACACACACACACACACACACACACACACACACACACACACACACACACACACACACACACACTGACACACACACACACACCAACACTAACCTTAGTGGTTGAATTAAAATCATAATCCGTTTACATACTGGGGGTGAGGTGAATGGTAGAGTATGGGTTAGGGTGTGTGTGTGTGTGTGTGTGTGCGTGTGTGTGTGTGCCTGTGTGTGTGTGTGTGTGTATGAATCATGCCGCAGTGAGACAAGTGTAGCATTAAATGCATTTTGGCAGGTGTTGCTCCAGCTGAAAACCAATCAGAGCCCCGAATACCCAAACTCACCCATATCCGCCCCCCTCAGAGCGTGCTGTCTGAGGGCCGTGCATGATGAGGTTAGCCTGTCTCTCTCAGACTGGGCCGCTGCTCTCCCCTCTGCTGTCTGAGGGCCGTACATTACATGATGAGGTTAGCCTGTCTCTCTCAGACTGGGCCGCTGCTTTAAGCACCCACTGCTGTCTGAGGGCCGTGCATGATGAGGTTAGCCTGTCTCTCTCAGACTGGGCCGCTGCTCTCCCCTCTGCTGTCTGAGGGCCGTACATTACATGATGAGGTTAGCCTGTCTCTCTCAGACTGGGCCGTTGCTTTACGCACCCACTGCTGTCTAAGGGCCGTACATTACATGATGAGGTTAGCCTGTCTCTCTCAGACTGGGCCAGTGCTCTCCCCTCTGCTGTCTGAGGGGCGTACATTACATAATGAGGTTAGCCTGTCTCTCTCAGACTGCTATCCCCTCTGCTGTCTGAGGGGCGTACATTACATGATGAGGTTAGCCTGTCTCTCTCAGACTGCTCTCCCCTCTGCTGTCTGAGGGGCGTACATTACATGATGAGGTTAGCCTGTCTCTCTCAGACTGGGCCGTTGTTGTAAGCACCCACTGCTGTCTGAGGGCCGTACATTACATGATGAGGTTAGCCTGTCTCTCTCAGACTGCTCTCCCCTCTGCTGTCTGAGGTCCGTACATTACATAATGAGGTTGGCCTGTCTCTCTCAGAATGCTCTCCCCTCTGCTGTCTGAGGGGCGTACATTACATGATGAGGTTGGCCTGTCTCTCTCAGACTGGGCTGTTGCTTTAAGCACCCACTGCGTTTGTTTTCTGAGTTAGCGCCGCAGACACGGTGTGCTTGTTTGTTTGACTGTGCTCTCTTGTAGTGCTGCCCTTGGCTGGCCCAGGTAGGTCGTTTTCAGTTTGTGCAGTTGTGTGGTGGTCTAAACGAGCCCATCTTAATGTTTTGAGTTTGCACCCTTGAACTGTTGGCTATGCCAGTGTTTCTCAAAGTGTGGTCTGTGGACCACTGGTGGTCTGCAAGACATCGGAAGTAAAGCGCAAGTGGTTGTGTTTAAATATTATTTTTTCATGTAGTGCTGGCTGTGGCTGGTCCAGGTTATCATGTTTAGTTTGTGCAGGTATATGCCAGTATTTCTCAAGGGGTTGTTCATGGACTGCAAGCAGTCGTGTTAAAGTTGAGTTTGTGCAGTTATATGGTGGTCTAAACGAGTCCATCTTCATGTTTGGAATTTGCACTCTGGAACTGTTGGCTATGCTAATTTAGCACTCTTGAACTGTTGGCTATGCTAAGTTAGCACTCTTAAACTGTTGGCTATGCTAACCCATTCAGTCAGTGCTGTGTAATAGTAGGGACAGCT
>CM050205.1:5047500-5050000 GCA_027475355.1 Coilia nasus
CCCTACCACCACCATCCCCGTTTCATTGAAATTCGAATGGGACGCCTGTGGAGTTTAACTAATAAATTGGTCCTTACGTCTTTCTGAAGTTGTTGATGATTTTTGGAACCATGTGTCATAATCCGCAACTGTTTGTGATTATTTCAAGCCTAATAGTCTAAGTTGTTACTGTTTGGATTTTAAGAAATGTAGCTTTACTTCAGGTCAGGCAGTAACACTAACTATGTTGTTGTTAGCGCGCTAACGCTAGCGAACTACGCTAATGTAATGGTTTAAATTGAAAGCTGTCACTTTACTCACCAACACCCACCTAGATACTGTTACTGATGTTAGCTCAAATGGACAAATTAATATAAAGGTATAAGGTTACAGCAATGTGTTAAATTCAAGGTGAGTGAAGTTAGCGTTTAGCACATTGGTGTTGTCATAGTTAATACTATTGACTTAAATGAGCTAGTCCGTTAGCTTGCTAGCTTGCTGTACAGACAGACTAGGAGTTTGTTGGCATCAGTTTCGATTTGCGATGGGCGATTAATTTGAATAATGCCCGAATTGACTGGTGGTAATGACTAAATCTTTACTGCAGTATACAACAGTAATACTGTTGTAAAAACTGCAGCTTTGATACTGCAATACAGCTGGTAGCTACTGCAGCGCTAGTTGCTAAATCATTAGCATCTCAGTCATAATACCACACGTCAGTGACAGTCTGTGGGGGGGAGGGCTTATCTTAATGTCATGCTAATGGCCACTATTCGGCGAGAGTGAGGCAAACTTTAAGAGGAGTTTTCTCAGTTTTGTGTTTTAAGGTGTGCATGCTTTCAAATGACCACCAATTCTTCAAATATTATCAGATTTCCATGTGCAAGACATCATTGGAAAGCTTAGAAATTACACTTTCAGAATCTGTGAATAACTCAAAATGCCTCTCGGACGAGTTGTGGCCGGTTTTGCTGTGGCCGGTCACAGTTGGAATGAATCGTATTTGAGGAGAATGTATGCATGTGCGAGGAGAATGTATGCATGTGCGAGGAGAATGTATGTATGTGAGAGGAGAAGGTATGTATGTGAGAGGAGAATGTATGTATGTGCGAGGAGAATGTATGCATGTGCGAGGAGAATGTATGCATGTGCGAGGAGAATGTATGTATGTGAGAGGAGAATGTATGCATGTGAGAGGAGAATGTATGTATGTGCGAGGAGAATGTATGCATGTGAGAGTGAGAATATATGTATGTGCGAGGAGAATGTATGTATGTGAGAGTGAGAATATATGTATGTGTGAAGGCCAGAATGAATAATGTCTTGAACGGCCCCTCATACTGCAGCTTTACCTTGTGTCCTGGGTAGTCAGGTAGTGTGTGTGTGTGTGTGTGTGTGTGTGTGTGTGTGTGTGTCTGTGTGCATGTGTGTGTGTGCTGCAGCTTTACCTTGTGTCCTGGGTAGTCAGGTAGTGTGTGTGTGTGTGTGTGTGTGGGTGTGTGTGTGTGTGTGTGTGTGCATGTGTGTGTGTGCTGCAGCTTTACCTTGTGTCCTGGGTAGTCAGGTAGTGTGTGTGTGTGTGTGTGTGTGTGTGTGTGTGTGTGTGTGTGTGTGTGTGTGTGTGTGTGTGTGTGCATGTGTGTGTGTGCTGCAGCTTTACCTTGTGTCCTGGATAGTCAGGTAGTGTGTGTGTGTGTGTGTGTGTGTGTGTGTGTGTGTGTGTGTGTGTGCATGTGTGTGTGTGCTGCAGCTTTACCTTGTGTCCTGGATAGTCAGGTAGTGTGTGTGTGTGTATGTGTGTGTGTGTGTGTGTGTGAGGCTAATGCTTCTGTGTCAGTGTGCATGTGTGTGTGCGATGCAGCTTTACCGTGTGTCCTGGGTAGTCAGGTAGTGTGTGTGTGTGTGTGTGTGTGTGTGTGTGTGTGTGTGTGTGTGTGTGTGTGTGAGTGTGTGTGTGTGTGAGGCTAATGTTTCTGTGTCAGTGTGCATGTGTGTGTGCGCTGCAGCTTTAGCGTGAGTTACCTTGGGTGGTGCCCTGACTTCTTTGCTCAAACGTTGTGTTTGTATTTGCTTTGCGGACAAACACAAACACATCTTATAACTGCACTATCTTTGCATTGCTTTAGGTACTTACTGTAGCATACTTAATTGGCTGTTGGCTCTGAAAGATAGATGCTACGATATTACCAGGTGCTGACTCCATGTTACTTAGAGCCACCCACAGACGCCTCGCTCTCTGTGAGGGCCCACTATCAGCGTAATTCATTTGCGTTGGGAGTGGAGATCATTAAACCTCCACGACTGAGCCGTCTTCAGCGTTTATCATCCTAACTACCTGTGAAGCTCCTGGCCCTACCGTGCCAGTGAGCATAGAGGTGTGCTGGCCCACTAGTGTGGATTTACATGTTGCAGTTTGTTTTTGTAGTTATTATTTTATTTTATTAGCTCTCCTGATTGTGAAGTAAATTAATAAGCAACTTGTTACATTTATGTTATACTGACGAAAGCCAAGGTCCAG
>CM050205.1:5055000-5057500 GCA_027475355.1 Coilia nasus
AGAGAGACAGAGGAGAAGACAGAGAGATATACAGACAGAGGAGAAGGCAGAGAGAGATAGATAGAGGAGAAGACACAGAGAGATAGACAGATAGAGGAGAAGACAGAGAGAGACAGACAGAGGAGAAGACAGAGAGAGATAGACAGAGGAGAAGACACAGAGTGAAGGGATGTAGGCGTGCTGGCCTTTGGCCTGCTTTCTCTGATCATAAATGGGGAGGGGGTGTTTGGGGGGGGGTTGCTGCTTGTCTTTTGTTAAAGCAGAGGCGCGGGCCCTGCAGAAGCATTCAGGCGTATCGTGGGCCAGCACATACAAACGGCGGGGCCTCCAGCCCTCTGCCCGCATTGTGGCGCACACAAAAGGCCAAGAGCCCTCGTGGAATGGAGCAGAGCGAAGCGGAGTGGAGTACTTCAGCTCTTCAGTCAAGAGAGCCGGCGTGTGTGTCTGTGTGTGTGTGTTTGTGTTTGTGTGTGTGTGTGCGTTTGTGTGTGTGCATGCACGAGGGCAAGTGCATGTGTGTATGAAAGAAAGAAAGACGTCTCCGAGAGCTGTGCTCTCGTCTTACTCACGCGTACACACAAGAGCAGAGGCAGCAAAAGCACTGCCTAACTAATAACACTTCTGCATTCAGAGGATGGCTTTTCTCTTCCTCTTCACACGCGGCGCCTGCGTTCGCTTTTTGATTGAAGAAAAGCCAAATGTCTTGTGTTGAAGTGGGCTGAGAGAGAGGAGAGAGGGGCTCGATGGGAGAGCGGGCGGCTCCTGAATGTCATGCGATGTTCGCTGACATTTTGTCATGTCAGGGGCTTAATTAGGTATAGATGAGTTAAGGCGGTGAGGGGAATTACTGGCCTTAACCACCGCCCCCAGCAGCCCCCCTCGGCTCCCTGCACACATCTCAATGGAAGGCTTCCCCCCCTGGTGGCCAAACGAGGGAATGACACCGTTGAAAAAGCTGGCGGTTGCTGTTGAGATTGAGTAACTGGGGGAGCTGGAAAAGGCCTTTTTTGTGGCTGCTGGGGCAGATGTGAGTGATTTGTGGTTAAATTGGATATTAAATGATGATGTGATGATGGTATTTAGAGTGGCGCTGATGACTTTGACAGGAGAGGCAGACAGAGCCGGAGATCTCTGAGCTCTCAGCAGACGCCTCGACAGAGACAGCCTAATGAGGAACGAGTGGAGAGAGAGAGGGAGAGAGAGTGGGAGGAAGGGAGGGAGAGAGAGAGAGATAGAGAGAAAGTGAGGGAGAGACAGAGAGAGAAGGAAGGAGTAAAAGAGAGAAAGACAGAGAGAGACAGAGAGGAAGAGAGAGACAGGAGAGAGTGAGATAGAGAGAAAGTGAGAGATGAGAGGGAGAGAGAGAGAGAGCACGAGGGAGTAAGAGAGAGAGAGAGACAGGAGAGAGAGAGAGAGAGAGAGAGAGAGAGAAGCTTCCTATAGAGACAGGGGCGGTGGAAAGGCAGCGTGCGAGTGAGAGAATGCGTTTGAGTTGGAGAGTGGGAGTTGAGTACTATAGCATGTGAGGGCGAGAGTAAGTTAGCGTGTGTTTCAGGGAGTCAGTTAGAGTGCTAAAAACTCATTTCAAAGAGTGTCTGACTGTTGGTGAATATATTCAAGTGAGTTTCAGTGTGTGAGTGTGTGTGTATGTGTTGATGGTGTGACTTTGAGGGGCTGACGATGTGTCTTTCACTAAGTGAGTTAGTGTGTGTTAGTGTTGGCATGAATTTGAGGGATTGAGTTAAGATATGTGTGTGTTAGCATTTAGCAAGTCGGTGAGTTGGTGGCTGTGTTTGGGTGACAGGGTGACGGGGTGACAGGGTGACAGGGTGATACGGTGACTGGGTGATGGGGTGATAGGGTGACAGGGTGACTGAGTGACAGGGTGACAGGGTGACGTGGTGACAGGGTGATGGGGTGATATGGTGACAGGGTGACTGGGTGACAGGGTGACTGAGTGACAGGGTGATATGGTGACGGGGGTGACAGGGTGACGGGGTGACAGGGTGACACGGTGACAGGGTGATACGGTGACAGGGGGACGGGGTGACACGGTGACAGGGTGATATGGTGACAGGGTGACTGGGTGACAGGGTGACAGGGTGATACGGTGACAGGGTGATACGGTGACAGGGTGACTGGGTGACGGGGTGACACGGTGACAGGGTGACAGGGTGATATGGTGACGGGGTGACAGGGTGACTGGGTGACAGGGTGAATTGGTGACTGGGTGATGGAGTGATAGGGTGACTGGGTGACAGGGTGACAGGGTGACTGGGTGACAGGGTGATAGGGTGACAGGGTGACTGGGTGACAGGGTGACAGGGTGACGTGGTGATACGGTGACTGGGTGATACGGTGACAGGGTGACCAAGGCCGCAGACTGAGCATGTGATTGCTGTGGTGTCGTGACATGGCAAGCTGCAGAGGAAGGCTCCTGGGCTTCCTGCTTTCACCATACTGTAGGTGGAGAGGGATCACCTGTCAGTGTTTTTTTAAC
>CM050205.1:5067500-5077500 GCA_027475355.1 Coilia nasus
TCAGCAGCGACCCCAAAGAGGACCACAACTACAGCAGCGGCCTGAAGGGCGGGGCCTCACCCGACTCCGCCCCCCGCGAGGGCAGCGAGGCCAGTTTCCATGGCAACGAGGCCGGCAGCGACACGGAGGAGGACGACAAGGGCAAGATCAAGAAGGAGCCGCGCGAGTGGTCGGTGGACGCCTTCGCCCTCGCCCAGCACAAGAAGAGGCAGCACTTCCCCCCCAGGGTCAAAGGTCAGCGGCCCGCCAGCGACACGCTGCCCCTGAAGAAGCGGCGCACGGAGAAGCCGCCCGAGAGCGACGACGAGGAGATGAAGGAGGCGGCCGGCTCCCTGCTCCACCTCGCGGGCGTCCGCGCCTGCCTGAACAATATCACCAACCGCACGGCCAAGGGACAGAAAGAACAGAGGGAATCCATGAAAAACTGAGAGAGAGAGAGAGAGAGAGAGAGAGAGAAAGAGAGAAAGACGGAACAAGTGTTTCTGCCTGCCTGGCCGGGGAATAAATAAATAAAAAATAAACAGAAACGAGAACATAGAGGAAAAAAAACATCACTTTTAATAGAATTTGCTATTTTTTTTCAGGACATCAGGTGAATTCTACTGATTTGTGGCAATACCAACAATCATTTTGTTTTCCTACCTTTATAAGTAATGTCTTTTGAGGGTGCATTTTGTTTGTTGCTCCTTTTTGTTGTTTTGTTTAAAGGAGATTAAAGCCATAGCAAAACCTTTATATGATGTTTAGGTAAGTTAGTGATAATTTAGACTTTTTCAGGTTTATTTTGTTTGGCTAAAATTAAAAGGAATAAAATCAAACAAAGCCCTCACTCCCCCGTTACTTCAGATTGGCATGGTTGGGGGCAGAATGTTGAATTACAGCCGCTGAAGAAACAAACAAAATGTTAGCAATTTCCTGATCTTAGCTGCCGCTAGTTACAGCAGCATAGCAAGGTTAGCATAGTGATAGCTTAGCATGAGGAGACACTGCTGAGGAGGCCTTGTGTCAGCATTATAGCGTTAGCATAGCGTACTGCTCCTGCTCTTCCCTTCCCAGATGGGTTCAGTGGGAGGCTGCCGCACTGCTGTCAATGCCTGCCTCACCTGAGGGGATTTCTGGGCTGGACAGTGCCAAAGAGGACCCCACCAGCAGACAGGACAGCCCTGCCTGACCAGAAATGCACTAATTTTAAACACAGAGTGGTCACAGATGAGCAGAGGCGCCAGACTGATGACACATTTCCCATGATGCAGTGTTGCTCTGAGTGTCTCCTCCTACAGGTGGAATAGGGTTAGCGCAAAAATATAACAAATACAAAGCCATAAGCCTTTGTCAAGTGCTTTGTGGAGAGAGAAAAAAACAGATTTGTCCTTAAAACTGCCAGTCTCCTTCTACAGCAATCACAATTAGAAACATAGAAATTTCTCTGAGGTTAGAAATATCACAGAACCTGCCAATCATATTTTAGTGATAAAATAAGGAGTTGTCACGGAGTTTGCATTTTGTTTTTGTTTTTTTGCGTTTGTGTTTC
Organism: Coilia nasus; assembly: GCA_027475355.1. Lineage (NCBI taxonomy): Eukaryota > Metazoa > Chordata > Actinopteri > Clupeiformes > Engraulidae > Coilia > Coilia nasus. The sequence goes on from CM050205.1 coordinate 5,069,032, forward strand.
TTTCAAACCCTCATGTAATAAGCAATTTCATCCAGTCAGGATAACACTGTAAAAATGTTCCACTAGTCTTTCCTTCTCCTTTTCCTAACTGAAGCAATGTGTAGCCAGCAGGACTTTCCAAATTGTGTTGCATGGGTTCCTTAAAGAAGACGACAACGACGAAGAAGACGAACAAGAAGAAGAAAGAAAAAGATTTTTTTAAAAATACAGTTCATGTACGTAAATAATGCATTTAGCATGGAGCATGGATTATTTTCATATAAATAGAAAAAACTAGAGAACAAAGATGTTGCTTCTAATGCCTGAGCCTATAGGCTTGGACTTTCTTGACATTTTTGTCTTAATTTGACAAAAATTGTTTATTTTATTTGTTTTTATTTTTCTATTATTTGTCGTTCTCATTCATACTTGTTTTTAAGCAGGCATTAAAAAGGATAAACCTTCTTCAGGGACAAACACAGACTGTTGGGCATCTATCTCTGCAATATGAGGACTTCACGTTAACACAACGAGTAGGGCTAAGTCAGTTTGTCCGACTGCTTCGGGTCCACACCACCTCCAGACTGAGTCCAGGCCCGGGGCGGATCCGGTCCGGATCCGGTGCTTGGCGCCGGGGCAGAGGCTGTCTGGGTCAGCCCTCTTCTGTTTGTTTTCTCAGCACCACTCAACGGGTCGACACCAGCCACACTCTGATCAGGTGGATCGGATCGGATGCTACTCTGATCAGGTTTGGAAACCCGATCCCGGGCTCTGATTCGGTCTGAAGTCCAGCTCTTAATCCGGATCCTGATCTGGATCCTGATCTGAATTTGCTCCGTTTGGAGGTCGGCCGGCCGCCGTCTGGGACACACAGGCCAGCTCTCGGGTTTCAGGAGAAGTTAGTAGTGAGTGTCAGTCAGTCCCCTTCCTGCCTCCGGTGCGCCCAGGCTCAGTGCTTAGTTGGTCTCCATTAGCTGTCAATGTGTGCTTGTTTGGATACTGTGGATGTCTTCTAGGTTTCAAGGTCTTCCATTTGTACGACACATTGTACCACAGGAGTTTACCGCGTGTATTGCTTCTTTCAGAGTATTTGCCACTGTCAATGTAGCATTGTTCAGGTTTGCCACCAGTATTAGTACTTGTCACACACACACACACACACACACACACACACACACACACACACACACACACACACACACACACACACACACACACACACACACTAATACACTCAAAAACACACACACACACCATTTTACACATTCAAATACATACACAGGCGTCCACACACACATGCACTCATGTACAGGCACACACACACACACATACAGAATCATACAACAAATTACATAATTTTAAATTTCCCAGAGAGCTAAACCCTCTAGTGCATATATTTCTCTTATCCTTTCTGGATTGCACTAAGATGATAAGTTACAGATATTTTTAAAGTTCAGTGCCAAAGCCTATAGTGATTTTATATCTATCTATCTCTCTATCTCTATATATGTTACCTAGAATATTATACATACTTGAGCCGTATGTCAACAATTTGCAGTTGTCAATGACCTGTAGCATTTATGTCCATGAACTCTGTATAATAGCCGGCTCTCTCTTCTGCTCCGGCCCCAGCGCTGTATATTGCTCATCGTGACCCGATTCATGTCAGACTCTCTCCATGTGTCTGCCCTCCCCCTCACCGCTCCCCCCAGCCATCCAGTTCAGCAGCCCCTTCTCCGCAGTGTGGAAAAAAACAAATAAACAAGCAACAATAACACAAACAATCTGACCTGTGAGTGACCCTTGCAAAAAACAAATATGATCCTTGCAAAAGTATTGACTAGAACATTGTGGAGTGTGGCTGCAAGAGTGTTGCTGTTCTCTTCTTTCCCAACCTCATAAGCATGCTTAGGTATTTCAATCGCCTGTCAATCACCGAGCATCCATCCCTCCCCTTCATGCCTCCACCCATTGTGCATTGGTGTTTAACCCTGTTTGAAATGTGATATGGCTTCTGGCTTCGTGAGAGACGACCATGTTGGGTCCATGTGTGTGGTGGGTTGGGACGGGGGATTCTCTTTGCCTTGTGTAGATGTCAGCTCTCACTACATGACCCTTGACCCCAGCCACACCCTCACCTGACCCCCCCTGCTGGGGGTGGAGAATCTGCAAAACGATATATACAATCAGAAAGCATTAATATTAGCCAGGCAAATAATGGTCAATAAAGAGACAGTGTGTTTTTACTATTATTAATGTAATTATTACCTTTCACTCATTCTGTTTGGTTGTGTTTTTTTGTAATTGTTTGTTACTTTTGAAAGAGTTCATGTTAACTGCCATTTTGTTTATTTGTTTGTTAATTGTTTCCAACATCTCAAAGAAGAAAGACGCAAAAGCGAGGGAGGTGGCCCTGTTTTGGTTCGTTGTAACTCATTGAGTCTAACGGCATGGCTGTCCAACTGACCAGTCAATATGGAGGCAGATTTGCATTCTGTATTTTCTTGACGTGTAATCATATTGCCAAAGACAAATGATTGAAAAAAAAGATGTAAATATCACTGTTGACCATAACTATGACAGAAATATGTTTTGTTTGTTTGTTTTTGGGGTTTTTATTTTTTATTTTCCTCTCAACCATACCATCATGTTTTTGTGCTGTATTGTCTTCCAGTTGCAATAAAAAAAGAGTTGCAAACATTGCAAAAACCTTTGAATAACATGTTTTGAACTGTCTGATAATAAAGTCACCTCCTGCAGAATTATGGCACTTAAGAAACCGTGTGTTTAAATCATCTGGCATGTTGGAGGCTTATACACTTCACACTTTATTGTATTGTAAGATTCCAGGACACAGTTCATACCCTAATTCAATGGATGATGAGGGGAGGATTCAGCTGCTCCGATTTTATCTCCCTAAAGTTTATTTAGCTTTTCCTATTAAACATCATTTTGTAATGACATTAACACGTGATAATGGTTGAATTAATTAGTCCATATTATCAAACATTGAGACACCTTGTGTTAGTTAGAATGCTATTAATATTAACTACCTAGTAATAAATGCTGGTTAAGAGACATCGTCCTTTGTTAAAAGAGACACCTAAAACGTAGGCACTGACAGTGGAAATGTTAGGTTAGGTTAGTCTAGGTTAGCCTAGGTGTTTGGGTCAGGGTCCTTGTGTGTGAGGAGGTGTTGTGGAACAGCATGATGTACCTAAACAAAGTCCTTGTTGAAGGCCGTAGCCAGAAATCATGAAATGGGTGAGCCCAAAAAAAATCTGATGGGCCTTGCCAAAACACATAGGTCACTATTATTTATTAAACAGTCAATCAAAACAAAAAGGGCCTTGTGATTGGGTGGGTTTGATTGACAAGTGGGTGGGCACAGGCCCACCCCAGCCAACCTGTGGCTACGCCTATGGTCACCGGGCCCAGTCATTGGCCAATCATGCGTGCAGGTGTGCTGCTTGGGTCACCTGCTGAGGCCTCTTCACTCGCTTTGTTCTGTACAAATGGCCCTCTCAGTGGTCTGTGAGTGTAGTCTAGTGTTTACAGATTACCTACACCAACACACAAACACACACACACACACACACACACACATGCACCAACACACACACACACACACACACAAACTTTTGTTCCCAGTGTGCTTGAGAAAGTATAAATGTCCTCTCCAGCCCTCTCTTGCTGATGAAGGTCCGTTGTTAATTAAAGAAGCGCTTCTTTAATCAGGTCCAACTACGCACGCGTCCATACCGACTACACACACCTAGCAGCCACTCGGTTGCTATGCAACTGCAGCAGATTGAGAAGGAGAGTGAGGGATGCAGAGAGAGAGAGAGGAAGAGAGGGAGAGAGTGAGAAAAAAGATTGAAAATGTACAATAAGCAAGTTGCCAAACAAAGCTCAGGTGGGCATGCCAGGCTCAGCTGGTGCCGATGCTCGGCTTCCTCTGGGGCGGGTCAGCTGCCAGAGCTCCTGTTAGGTGCGAACTCGGCCAAAACAGTGCATCACCGATAACAACAACCCAGATCCTCGCTTTCTGCCCGTCTAATACCAGAGGGTCACATTTCAGAGCGAATTTATTCCAGTCTGGAGACGCGGCTGTGAGTCATCCACAGAGCATTTTTCATTGCATGTTCTCAAATGTCAAATGCGTGTTCTCCAATTCTGTGGGTGTAACTTACTCTTGGCTCTGCTTCCAAAAAGGTACGGGCTTGCATCTGTTGCCAGGGAAACAAAGAGAAAGAATCACATAGCTATCACACAAGCACATCTCTGACTTTTTTTCTGCACCTGAGAGAAAAGGGAGAGAAAAGGAGAAAAAAAAAGTCCATCTCTGTTCATTCCTCATTCAGTTGCTACAGCAAGCACCCTCTCCTGGTCACATACCCTTAACGCTTTGAGGTTTTGAACATTCTATAAAAGAATGCGTTTTGCAACAATGCAAGACTACAATTCCACCTTGTATTCTATGGAGCCCAACATTCTTCAGAACTTGTACCCTCCCAACATTCCTGTCGCACTTGTGTGACGGTTACACCTGTAAAGGACTGAGCACAAAGGTGTTCTCTCCCCTAAAACGTGAGTTTGGCTCGGAATGAGATGATGGGGCTTTTACGGAGGAGAAGTGAGGCAGAGAAGCGTGACTAAGAACCCCCCTGGCAATTACTCCGCCACTTATTCCCGTTTCCAAGGCAGCGAGAAGCGGAGGTGCTCACGGACGGTGCGAATCAATAAATACACTCGCAGCCACGGGGAGCGCGGCGAGATAATAACCATTTAAATCCATCACACGCCGCCTTCAGTCTCTCCCACGGTCGCCCCGGATCAGACGCGAGAGCGGCCCGTGCGATGGGCATGTCTAACTGCATTACGCGGGCTCTGGCAAGCCACTGCGTCGCCTCATCTCTACACATCTGCTGCTAAGTGTGCTGCTTTTGTGCTGCAGGGGGATTTGGGGGGAGGAAACAATGTTGGGTGTTTGATGTGGCACCTGTCACACAGGTGGGGACTTTAGAAGGGGCACACGCAACACGCATAGTGTCACTGCCTTACAGAGCGCACAGGGGCAAACCCCTTTTTTCCTGCTCTTTTTTTAATGAGGTGCACAGCTGTCTGGCTCACCAGCATGTCACACACACACACACACACACACACACACACACACACACACAAGTGCCATCTCTGGTGACATCTGCCAGTTAACTACACTAATACCACACCTCCGGTAGGGGTCAAGGCCAAGGTTGAAGCACTGAGGATGTAATGATATATTAGCCACTGTGTGGAGACCTCCTCTAGTCTTCCTCAGTCCTCATGAAAATAGCCAGACCCCTAATCGATTTCACAGATGTGTGTGAGACCAATGGTTTGTTTATGCATGCATATGTATGCATGTTTGTGTGTGTTTGTGTGTGTCCGTGTCTGTCTGTGTGCATGTGTGTGTGTGTGTCTGTGTCTGTGTGCATGTGTGTGTGTTCATGTGTTTGTGTGATTTATTGACTACATTTCCAAGGAGCCATGGATTCCTCTGCGCTTATTCTCTCCTCCCATCACCACACGACATCTCACTCCCCACAAAGTTGCTGAGCTTCGGTTTACATGTAATCCTCTTTATGTGCACATGTCTTAGGCTCGCGCATGGACGCTTGAATACTTATCCATCAGGATTACTCTGCTCACGGGCCTCCTGAGGACCACACAGAAGGTTGCGATGGTGACGGAACATAGATGGATCGGGATGGGTAGGGATGGAACGCAGGCTGAGTGGACGGAACACAGGCCGGGCGAATGGGGATGGAACACACGGTGGGCGAATGGGGACAGGACACAGGGGACGAGGTCAGAACACAGGTAGGACAGGTGGGCACAGGACACAAGACGAGGATGGAACACAGGCTGGGTGAATGGGCACAGGACACAGGGGACAAGGTCGGAACACAGGTAGGACAGGTGGGCACAGGACACAAGACGGGGTCAGAACATATGTACGACAGGTGGGGACAGACACAGGACGAGGTCGGCATACAGGTAGGACAGCTAGGGAAAGACACAGGACGAGGTCGGGACACAGGTAGAACAGGTGGAAACAGGACACAGGAAGAGGTTGGGACACAGGTAGGACAGGTAGGCACAGGACACAGGGGACGAGGTCGGGATACAGGTGGGACAGGTGGGCACAGGACCAGGTCGGGACAGGGGTACGACAGGTGGGGACAAAACACAGGACAAGGGCGGGACACAGGTAGGACAGGTAGGCACAGGACACAGGGAACCAGGTCGGGACACAGGTGGGACAGGTGGGGACTGGACACACAAGCTGGGCAGCTGTTCCGAAGGTTTACCTCACCATGTACCAATGTCAACAAACAGAATCTCTGAGCTGATTGCCAAATCACTTCATCCCTTTTGATGCATTTTCTTCTCTTGAAAGTGACTGCATGAAGAATGAATCCAAAATTACATGATTGTGTCGCAGATCTGGTCAGATTATTTAGTAATTTGGCATGATTTAGTTCTAATTTAGTTCTGATTTGGTTCTCATATTGTTCTGGTTCTGATCTGGTCCAGTTCCGGGCCAGATCCGTTTCTGCTCCCCCTCTGTAAGGTTATGGATATGACATTTCCTGTGCAGGAAGTGCTGACCAAGCAGGCGAAAATGCCAGCCAGTATGACTCCCATTACCCCAGTGCTCACCACCAACCAAATGACTTTCTCTCTCTCTCGCTCTCTCTTTCTCTCTCTCCACTTTTTCTCTCTTCTTTCTCTTTCTCTGTGGCCTTTCTGTCCCTATACTCCCTAGGCCCATTTCCCCATTTCTCATTCCCTGTGCTATCTCTTTCTATCTCCTTCCATCTCTCTCCTCCTCTTCTCTTCTTCTTTCTATCCCTCTCTCATTTTCGGCTCATGCGGCGTTAGCAGGAGTGTAGCTTTCCCTAAGCCTGGCCTCTCGCTCCCCCCTTACAAATGAGCCTGCGGTAAAATTAATGTTCTGTAACCGCGCGGCTAACAGCAGGTAGCCCACTTTGCTCGCCGTGCAGCTAATGCCCTTGATCTTTCATTAGCAACGGAGCCGCTCGCAGCACCCCAGGGACAGACCACTGGGCCCATTGAGAGAGAGAGAGAGAGAGAGAGAGAGAGAGAGAGAAATAAGGGGAGAGGGAAAGAAAAAGACAGGGACACTGGGCCCAGAGGAGTGAGGCAGAGAGAGGGGCGAAACAGAGAGACAGAGGGAGAGAAAGAGAGAAAAAAATAAGGGTAGAGAGAAAGAAAGACAGACAAATAGGAAAGGGTGAAAGAGAGAGAGAGAATCAAGGAGAGAGAGAAAGACAATAAGTGAGAGAGAGGAAAGGTAGTACAAGAGAGGGAGAACAGAAGAGAAAGAAAGAGAAAGAGAGAGAGAGAGAGAGAGAGAGAGAGAAAGAGAGAGAAAGACAGAGAGAGAGAGAGACCTTCACTACCATCCCTATCTCTCCGCTGCAGAACAGATCGCCTACCAACACCCCCAACCCCGCACATCCTTCTCTCGCCTGCCGGTTTCCTGGGTGACCATCTCTTGCCTAGCCAACCACATGACTCATGGCTCAGATTAAGCCAATAGCCCTCCACAGGGCTAAGAAGCCAGCACTGCTCCTCCACAGGGCTAGCAAGGCAGCGCTTCTTCTCCACAGGGCTAGCAAGCCAGCGCTGCTTCTCCACAGGGCTAGCAAGCCAAGCCAGCGCTTCTTCTCCACAGGGCTAGCAAGCCAGTGCTGCTTTCTCACCACAGGGCTAGCAAGCCAAGCCAGCGCTGCTTCTCCACTGGGCTAGCAAGCCAAGCTAGCGCTGCTTCTCCACAGGGCTAGCAAGCCAAGCTAGCGCTGCTTCTCCACAGGGCTAGCAAGCCAAGCTAGCGCTGCTTCTCCGCAGGGCTAGCAAGCCAAGCCAGCGCTGCTTCTCCACAGGGCTAGCAAGCCAAGCTAGCGCTGCTCCTCCACAGGGCTAGCACATCAAGCCAGCGCTGCTTCTCCACAGGGCTAGCACGCCAGTGCTGCTTCTCCACAGGGCTAGCAAGCCAGCGCTGCTCCTCCACAGGGCTAGCAAGCCAGCGCTGCTTCTCCACAGGGCTAGCAAGGCAACGCTTCTCCTCCACAGGGCTAGCACGCCAAGCCAGCGCTGCTTCTCCACAGGGCTAGCACGCCAAGCCAGCGCTGCTTCTCCACAGGGCTAGCACGCCAGTGCTGCTTTCTCACCACATTCCCTTGAGGACACAGAGAGTGCTGCACACACGGTATTTAAAGACGTTCTCTGTCAAGTGCGAACCAAATGTTCCCGGTGACAGCACACACACACACACACAAGCTCACTCTGTCCTCACAGTCACCACAGTTGACGTCAAATAGAAAGCAACTTTTCGCTTGCCTTTTAATAGCCTTTTTTGGGGAAAAAATAACCTTGAAAATAACTTCTTGTTCTTTATTTAAAGGACACTGCTTCTGTTTT
>CM050205.1:5080000-5082500 GCA_027475355.1 Coilia nasus
GTTTTTTTTTTTTTCATTTCAGCTCCTCCAGAAGGTTTTAGGCTTTCCAGGCAGTTGACAAAAATGTGTATTCAGATCTCTATCGCCATCTAGAGGTACAGAGAAAGAATTTGCTATAGATAACAAATTAAATGGATGGAGCCATTTGTCAACATTCTATTATTAGTTTAATTGGTAATGTTGTACGCGCGTTAATCTTATAAGGGCATTAGCAAATGTTAATAAAGGCTGACTTACTAGATTCACTCATCCTCAAAAGCCCCGCACTTATTTCAATCCAACAGATGGCGCCACATACAGACACGCTGTTCTTGTGGTCACTATCAGAACACTTGCCCCGTCTGAGACAAAGCCCTTTGTCGCCATAGAATACAATAGCTTACCAGTGGCATGGGTCTACCTGATCCAGTTCTTATTAGTCATTTATAGGCAAAGGCCGTTGTGTGTTGCTGATGTCTTTATTTAGTAGAGTTAAGGAATGCGCCTAAAACTTTCATTTTGGTTCTGCTGTCGCTTTCGTGACCACCTGACGGCCAATCACAAGTCCAAGTGGCACCGTGTGGCCGCCTGGCTGGCCAATCAGGCGTTGCAACCATGACTCGTGCGGCAGAGAAGAGTTCCACCGGGAGACACCAACGATTTACCAAGTGCGTGATATGGGTAAGTGATGAAAGTTACGTGTGCGTTCTTGTTTTACCCCTTTTGTACGAGTATCTTTTACGAATGACTTTTCTGCGGAGTAACTGCAATCTTGCTTAGAAGGTTTACTAGGTGCAGACAGGCGGCAGCAACAGGTTGTTGTTGTTGATGTTAACAACAACACGGCGTAGTTGGAATCTCCTCTGACTGTAGAATCGGCCTAAATAACAAGCCTTGATTTAGTTTATGTAATTTGAGTTAAGGTTGGTTTGTTGGTTTGAATGCACTACTATAGACATGTGTAGCCCAGCATTATGTATTATTCTTTGCAATCTCAAGATTTAGATTTTGACAGTTACAACTAAAATGTCTGCGCAACAAAAAAGTTTTTCCTATTTTTCCTAAGTATTTCATACTGTAATCACAATTAACTTTGTTTTGTGATTTGAATTAACCGATGAAGTGCGCTGTGCATTCCGCTGACTACTCCGTTGTTGACTCAATGGGCTTTTGCTTGTTATCCATGTATAAATAGTAGATTAGAAAAGTCCAACATTTAATGTTACCGAGTTTTACATCAACTACTGCTGCGTGACTGATTTGCGCTCGGAGTCCCCAGAGCCGTAGAGAGAGCTCTGGGATTTCCCAAGTAGCCCCCCTCACTCTCTGTCCCTGTCCCTGTGTAGTTGGCGACCGGGGTGGCATAGCAAAGCAGAGAGACGGTTCGGGATGAGGGAGGCGGTGTTTGTTTTGTGTTAAGAGGTAGCTTGCACATGGCGGATGCTTAGTCACCTGTTGAAAGCGGTCCAAACACAGGACAGACACACGCGCTTACTGAAACCGTCCCCCTGCGGCTGCCTCTCACCTCCGCCCTGTTCGTGCTATTATTGTGTTTGGGTCGAGTTTGAAATAAAAATAAAAAAGCCTTGTATAAGTGTGCAAACAAACTGCCCCCATTAGTAATTTACTCTCTGGCTTGGAGAGCAGTTTGGCTTTACACTCAGAACTACATATTTTATGTTAACTGTAAGGTCTTTTAAAAGGCAAGCAGGAATGGACCTTTGCCAGAGGATGGAGAGTATGATTTCATTTTCTTTGGAGCTTGTGTTGGATGCGCATGAAAGCCGAAGTTGGCCATTACCACCTTACAACATTTTATGACCATTTGAACTATTGCATGTGAAATAGACCCAAATATTCTGTGTATTTTCCATTACAAAGCCATTGTGATGGCTTTTCTCCTGATTGCAGTCTCTCATTTGCTAGAATCAGACTCTGAATTGGCTCATACTCCTCATTTAACTTTCTGTCTGGCCATTACTGTGTGTGTGTGGGACAACGAGCCTATCCCCAGGAAAATGCAGTTCTGTGAACAGTTTTTATGCTTGGCAGGAAGAGAGGCTGCCTTCTGCCGATGTTCTCAGTCAAACCAGTGGCTGTCTAATTGCGCTCTTATTTTGAAGAGGGGAAGTGGCTGATGTGGACAGGGAGAGATTAGGATATCTTAATCAAGCAGACTCCATATTCAAACTTGTCTTGTATATTACTTCCTACTTGTTTATTATGTACTACTTGTATATTATGTACATAGGTGCCTATATGTATACTGTTGTCTCTAGTGTACAGTATGTGTGTATATATCTGTACTTGAATGTATATACAACATATGTACATACAACATGTCTACAGTATATGTTGAATGTTAAGAGACCTAACATCTACTGGAGTCAAATTCCTTGTATATGTAAGTATAGTCGGCCAATAAAACTGAAACTCTGACTCAGTCCGAGGCAGTCTGAGGCAGTCCGAGGCACGCCTGACAGGACATGATGGAATGAGCACTAGGATTTCTGAAGAACTG
>CM050205.1:5085000-5090000 GCA_027475355.1 Coilia nasus
AATGTTAAAATTACACAATTACTCCTCTCCAGCCCAGCATCCGCACACAGGTACACAGCAAAATGACCAGTGTTAAACTGACTCCCACAGAGTTGATTTTAACACTTTTTTATTTATATAGGATTTATATAGGGTTAATGTAGCTCTGCATGCTTCTTAGTTAAATTAACCAACTAACCCTGACTCTGGGCACCATTTAAATCCAAAAATGTTAAAATCACACACTCACTCCCCTCCAGCCCAGGATCTGCACACAGGTATAAGTTGAGATCGTTTCGGCCCGAATGCCTCTAGTCATTCGCTTTACCGGATAAAACTGCAAGCGAGCGCCAGCTATCCTGAGGGAAACTTTGGGGGGAACCAGCTACCAGATAGTTTGATTAGTGTTTTGCCCCTAGATATGTATGGAACGCTATGCCCCTGGGGCAGTTAGCAGAGAGGAATGGGACTGAGCTGCTCTGGAGTCAGAGAGGTGGATGTACTCGACTCTAAACAAACAAAGTCTTGGGATGCACAAAAAGAACAGTAACCGGATCAAAGAAAAATAAACGCAGTCTCAAGCAATATTTCTTACATTTTATTAAACTGACAGCATGCCCAAGACGGATTGAATTTCAGCAAAAAAAAAAGATGCTGAGGACGGCTTTTTGCCGAAACGCATCCGTATTGGACATGCTGCCAGTTTCCTTGACCCACTTAATGGTTCTGGGACAGGCAGGTATGGAACTAAATGGTTCCTGGGGCAGTCAACAGCCAGGTATGGAACTAAATGGGTCCTGGGGCATTCAACAGGCAGATATGGAACTAAATGGTTCTTGACAGATAGACAGACAGGTATGGAACTAAGTGGTTCTTGACAGAGAGGCAGACAGGTATGGAACTAAATGGTTCTTGACAGAGAGGCAGACAGGTATGGAACTAAGTGGTTCTTGACAGAGAGGCAGACAGGTATGGAACTGAATGGTTCTGGAGCAGTAAGCAGGCAGGTATGAAACTCTGCACTGATTAGTACACAGGTATGGAACTAAATGGTTCTGGAGCAGTAAGCAGGCAGGTATGAAACTCTGCACTGATTAGTACACAGGTATGGAACTAAATGGTTCTGGAGCAGTAAGCAGGCAGGTATGAAACTCTGCACTGATTAGTACACAGGTATGGAACTCTGCACTGATTAGTACACAGGTATGGAACTAAATGGTTCTGGAGCAGTAAGCAGGCAGGTATGAAACTCTGCACTGATTAGTACACAGGTATGGAACTAAATGGTTCTGGAGCAGTAAGCAGGCAGGTATGAAACTCTGCACTGATTAGTACACAGGTATGGAACTAAGTGGTTCTGGAGCAGTAAGCAGGCAGGTATGAAACTCTGCACTGATTAGTACACAGGTATGGAACTGAATGGCTCTGGAGCAGTAAGCAGGCAGGTATGAAACTCTGCACTGATTAGTACACAGGTATGGAACTCTGCACTGATTAGTACACAGGTATGGAACTAAATGGCTCTTGGGGAATCAGCAGGCAGACAGGTATGACAGAACAACTGAATGGCTGTGGCGCTGGTGTTCACAGGAGTTACCAAATTAAAACAGACTTGTCAATTCATCATTGATTCCAGAGCAGCAGCAATCGGATTACTAGATTATTACTAGATTATTACTGGATTATTAGTGGACAGATAAAGACAACTGGGCTGATGGACTGATTTTGGGAGCAGAGCATTTTCCACTAACCAGACAATGTGATTAAGATAGAGAGAGAGAGAGAGAGAGAGAGAGAGAGAGAGAGAGTCAGAGTGTGCCCGTGTCTCTTTCTCTCTCAGACTCTGTGTGTGTGTGTGGGGGTAGGTGGGTGGGTGCGTGTGTGTGTGTGCGTACAAGCTTGTGTGTCTATGTTTAGTCTAGTATTCTGTTGTGACTTGCATGCTTTTCTCTGTAAGTACTGTCCCATAGGGAAGGTAGTGTTCTGTTGTGACTTGCATGCTTTTCTCTGGATGTACTGTCCCATAGCGAAAATGGGAAGTCACTGAGTCACCTGGGATAAACCCAAGGTTAAATCAGTTAGCTGGAGATGAGGAGCCAGAGATAGGATCCTTGGGAAAGCGCAGAGATAGGGTCCTCGGGAGACCACAGAGATAGGATCCTTAAGAGAGCGCAGAGATAGGGTCCTCAGGAGACCACAGAGATAGGATCCTTAAGAGAGCACAGAGATAGCATCCTTAGGAGACTACATGTCCCAGTGCACACTGGGGTCTGGCTTTGTCCAGAGATAAACACAACACATCTTCCCACGCCTTATTATGGATGGCAGTACACTCACTGATCCCAGACACTGTTTAGGCTGGAGATGTGTGTGTGTGTGTGATTGTATGTGTGTGTGTGTGTGTGTGTGTGTCTGTCTGTCTGTCAGTGTGTGCCGTATCACTATCCTGGAGTATTGTCTTGTGTCTTCATGTCAAGCTTTTGCTGTGCAGAAAGTGGGATGGTAGCCTGCAGTATCTGTCAGTGTCTCTTGCAGGATCCTGTGTGCTGTTGTTTGTGAGTGGACATGAGTGGGATGGTGAAAAGCAATGTGTGTTAATTTATAGGTGTGTGTGTCAATGTGTGTGTGCAAGTGTGTGTTATCATTCGGTTGTGACATTCCTCATACCCACTGCTACCCATGGCCACATTGCACGAGATGCTCGTGGATTGAAGAGTGTGTGTGTCTGTGGTGGAGTGTATTGGTGTAAGTTATCACCCTCTTGTGACATTCCCTGTGCTTTCTGCTGCTGATGTTGGAATGAGGAGAGAGAGAGAGAGAGAGAGAGAGTGTGTGTGTGTGTGTCAGCGTCATGTGTGCGCATGTGTGTGTATGTATGTTTGTCAGTGTTTGTTTTTTATCTGTCTGTGTGTGTGTGTGTGTGTGTGTGTGCGAGTGTGAGTGAGTGTATGTGTGTGTCTGTGTTTGTGTGACGTAGGAGTGTGTGATGATATGGGGTATTGGTATTTGCCGTGTAGATGTGTTTGAGCTGGAATTGACTGAATGGTGCCAGGAGTTGACAGCTACTGTGTGTGAGTGTGTGTGTGAGTGTATGTGTGTATCTGTGTTTGTGTGACGTAGGAGTGTGTGATGGTATTGACTGAATGGTGCCAGGAGTTGACAGCTACTGTGTGTGTGTGTGTGTGTGTGTGTGTGTGTGTGTGTGTGTGTGTGTGTGTGTGACTGAATGGTGCCAGGTGTTAACAGCTACTGTGTGTGTTACCGGGTGTCTGCATGTGGGCACCTTGATCGCGTCAGGATTTCTGAATGCTGTGATTGTGTGTCTGTTTGATTGTGTCTCTGTGTGAGAGATGGCATGCCTTTGGCTTCTCTGGCCACCCTCACACATGCATATGCAGGTGTGTGTGTATTTCTGTACACGTGTGTGTGTGTATATGTGTGTGTGTGTGTGTATATGTACATTTGTGTCTGTGAACGTGTGTGTGTGTGTGTGTGTGTGTGTGTTTGTGTGTGTGTACATTTGCGTGTGTGTGTGTGTGTGTGACATCTATGTGTGTTAGGAGTAGGGCTGGGCACAAGCACGTGTGTTTATATGTGTGTGTGTGTGTGTGTGTTTGTGTGGATTTTAAAGCATTGCTGTCCCCTTCCCATTTCAGATGAGGATGGCGTCCACCCACCTATTGACACAGGTACCTGGGGCAACCCTTCACCTCAGCCCCCTCCCTCCAGCTCCTGTGCCTGGGGTGACCCCCCACCTCAGCCCCCTCACTGCACTCCACACTGGGTCCAGTTCGAGGAGAAGCCCTGGTCCCCCTCCCCTCCTCCGCCCCCGTTGCAGGTAAAAGGTATGGCACAGGTGTGATGTACACAGTAGAAGTTGGTGGGAGTGGAACCTATTGCTACCTGTTGCTCATATAGGCCCAGAGCACGCACATCCATCTCAAGTCTTCTGGGTGCCTGCGGCCAAAAAGCAAAGTCAAAATACAGAAACAAAGTCCATGACACCAGTACCAGTATACTGTATACACTTCTCAAATTTATTTGCAGGATTTGATTAAATGCATAGTTGGTTTATTAGTGTGGCTCCAAACAGTCTTTCATTGGTTCATAATTTATATCACATTCATCTTCAAATGTTTAATATCATATTCATGTTATTCATATGTTTAATTGATTCATACAGTTGTACCGTTGTAGTACTTGTGTGTGAGGAATGAGCAGTGGAAATCTTTAACATACCAGTGAGGTGGAGTTCAGCTTTTTAGACATGCTTCATCCTACCCACCCTCCTTCATGTTGATTTCATCCGGCTGCAATCTGAGAGTAGCCTGGTAAATCAGCCTCTCGTACTTCAGTTCATTTTGTACAGAGGGTCTGGAGTCGCTGCTGTTGAAATTCATGCATGAGGACCAAGCAACTCCTAGCCAATCAGCGAACAGAGGGAGTGTTTGTGAGCCATGATGTTGACTTTGTGTGCTACATTTGAATTGTAGTGCGTAGGTAGGCTAATTCCATACGTGACAACCAGGCATTAGCGATTGGGTAAAGGCAGAGACACTTCTAAGTCCACACCTCCAGGAAGAAATCGTTTCTCAATACAGCACTACCAGACCCTCTGTACAACATGAAATGAAGCACGAGCGGCTGGTTTAGCAGGCTAATACAGCACTGCCAGACCCTCTGTACAACATGAAATGAAGCACGAGAGGCTGGTTTAGCAGACTAACCTGACGGCGCACAGGCCCGTCCAGATGTACTGTCCTGCCCAGAAGGCAGAGCCCAGAGTGGGATGACATAACCTCTACGCCTCGGCGTGCAATTGTAGCGCTGTCATAGGCCTGGATTGTGTGTGTGTGTGTGTGTGTGTGTGTGTGTTTGGACACGCACACAGAAATCTGTAGGACATGGGAGCAATTAGCTGCATCCCATAATGCTCATATAATTATCCCTCTGCCAGCAATAAATCAGCGATTTGGCCCCTGAGTGGGAGCTGCTTCGCAGTAATTTCCTCTTCTTCATTC
>CM050205.1:5095000-5100000 GCA_027475355.1 Coilia nasus
GCGCAGAGAGCCCCTCACGGCCGCACTCCTCCAGTGAGTACGCAAGCACACACACACTCAGAAAGACACACACATCCACACACACACACACACACACACACATACGGATGCACACACATACATACGGACGCACACACACATACATAAAGACACACATGCACACACACACACACACACACATGCATATGGTTGCACACACACATACATAAAGACACACATACACACACACACACACGCATACACACACATCCACACACACAACACACACACACATACATACGGATGCACACATACATACGGACACACACACGCATGCACACGCATACACACACACACACACACACACACATACGAACACACATGCACTGGAGCACAGACACACACAGAGGCACAATATCATGGGCCCTCACTCACATCCCCCCCCCCCCGTTATATACAGACACACCTGCATGCACATACTTAGGCATACACACACACACCGAGGTTAAGCATACATTGGAACCACAGACACGCACACACCCATGGTAATTGTGA
Organism: Coilia nasus; assembly: GCA_027475355.1. Taxonomy (NCBI): domain Eukaryota; kingdom Metazoa; phylum Chordata; class Actinopteri; order Clupeiformes; family Engraulidae; genus Coilia; species Coilia nasus. The sequence continues at coordinate 5,095,535 of CM050205.1, forward strand.
TACGTATACTTCCTGTTACGGTTCATATCTTACTTAAACACAGAAAGCAAACCGACTCACACTTGTACACACTCACACCCCACTTACACCTTGAAAGTAAACTTCAGTAGTCACTGTGACTGTGTGTGATGTGGCTCTTGAGATCTGCTCACACAGCTGTTTCACACAAGTCTCTGACTCAGCTGTCTGTGGTTGGGCACTCCCTGTTATTAAGGGCTTTGAGCCATCTCCGAGATAGGGCCTCAGGGGAGAGACGATCAGATCTGGGCCCAGACCACATAATTGGGGACAGGCCAACGACGGGGTCTGCAAAGAGGTTCTTTACTTCATAATTCCAGGCTTTAAATCACTGAGTTTTCTTCCTATGGGGCTAGGTTTTGGGCTGGGTCCTCCACCACCATGTGTTTGGGAGGGGGTGCTAGTTTGGATTGGCAGTTTTGGGGGTTTTGAACTCGGTAGAGCTGGCTATAGACTGCAGAACGGGGACTGCCCACCGATATGGGTCCTGCATTGGGCTTTGTACTCAATAGGGCTAAATTTAGCCTGGGTCTAGACCACATGATTGTCAGAAGCCGCTGGTGTGGTTTGGCCAAGAGATGCTTTCTGTCAGCAGCACTAAATTGGGTCTGGACCCTGACCGCATGACGGGGACACAGTACTGATGTGGGTTGGGAGGTCCTTTTTCTTATAGGGCTGTACATTGACTACTTCATGGGGTCGTCATTTAGTGGTGTGGGTCTGCACCGTCACGGTGGTTGCCTCAGAGCAGGGTCGGGACCACTGTGGATAAGATGCTAGTGCAATGCAACCCTGAGGTCTTTAATTCTGTACCGCAGGAGTCGGGCCGGGTCGAGACCACAATGATGGGGAGTAGACCACTGATGTGAGTCAGAGCTGTGGGTCCCTTTATGAGACTTGGCCTGTTCTAGACTACTTTATGAGGTGAAACTGTTGGTTTGGGTCTGCATTAAGGTCTTGAGACCATAGACCACTGGATGGGAAGAGCCAGAAGGGAGGCCTTACTGTGCTTCAAGTCTTCAAGACCTCAAGACACTGAACAGTTGTCCTGTAGAATGAAATTAGACAACAAGGCAACAAAAGGTGCAAGGTGAAAATGTTAAAGTGTCAAGCGAGGAAGCATTGTAGAAAACAAAGGCAGAAGGGAGTATATACAATGGGCATAATACATAATAAATAGTAAATAGGGAAGTGGGCTATACACAGAGGCCTGCTTTGGTCAATGCAGCAATAATGTGCACAGATGTAAATTAGCCTGAGGCTACCTCTGGTAGAGTGCATCAAATAGCAGTATGTATGTTTAAAATTTGCACATAGTCCCTAATAAATAAAATAAATCACAGTTACAGTGCTTGTTGCGAATCCTAGGCATACTTGTTTTCCCTGTTGTCTCAAACTCCCATCAGAGCCCTGTGGAGCTGACAGGCTTGCAGTTGTTGGCCTCTGGAAGCTCCCAGCTAAACATTGCCCATAGCAACAGACTGGGAACATGCACAGTATCAGGGCTGATTCCAGATGTGTGCCAGGCCTAATAGAAAGGAAACTTCAACCAGTCTTTGTTGTGGCATTATGTCAGATATGATGGAGTTAAGTTGTGCGCATGAGCTGTCCACAGACATGGGAACAGAAATTGGGAGGCGTACGACGGCTTTCACGTGCCGCAGTCATGACGAAATTTTAGGCACATGCTTATTGTGCATGAGGCGGGTGCATGGAAGTATAGCACATGGTTTATCCCTGACCCCCTAGCCAAGGTCCAGCTGTCCCTGAGTGTGTCCCTCCAGTGGGGACTGACTGGGGCTGGCTACTCCCTACTCAAGATGATTGGACACTTAGTGTCCCAACCCTGACGCCCAACGCTGAGGTCTAACACTGAGGTCACTCCAAGCCAGCTCCCTGTCTGTCTGGGAGATATCCGGTGGAGTGGTGGGGGTGGCAAGATTTGTTCTGGACAGTTTGTGCTGTTTCTAGGAAGACTGTAGCTTGTTACTGCATGCTGAAGAGAGTCCTACTGACATGGAGTGCAGTGATCTCAGCACTGTCTCCCCTAAGTGCAAATCTGGGCCCTAGAGCCATACTGTATATTGCGCACATATGAGTGTGACATATGCTAGATAGGGACAAAATATGCACTGGATAGAAGAGTATTCATATATGGTGCTTTCACACCACTAGCTATGCACTAGGTTTGGGGACACTTATACCCTAGCCAGGAGTCAGACATGCACTAGTTAGGGCCTAGCTATGCACTAGTTTGGGGACACTTCTACACTAGATAGGAGTCAGGTATGCGCTAGTTAGGGCCTAGATATGCACTAGATAGGAGTCAGGTGTGCACTAGTTTGGGGACACTTCTACACTAGATAGGAGTCAGGTATGCGCTAGTTAGGGCCTAGATATGCACTAGATAGGAGTCAGGTATGCGCTAGTTAGGGCCTAGATATGCACTAGATAGGAGTCAGGTATGCACTAGTTAGGGCCTAGATATAAACTACATAGAAGGCACTGATGCACTAGGAAGGATCTAGATATACCATGCATGTCCGAGAACAGCCAGGGACAGCTGGAGGTTTGGTCGGTCGGGGGTTGACCTTTGCCTGCCTAAGAGAAGAGACTTTAGAGGCATGATGGAGATTTGTGTTGGCCCAGAGTTGTGGATGTGGTGAGGCATTCGGTCTGGAACTGGTGCTGGAGTTAGATCACTGCTCCACTGCGGTGTGTGTGTGTGTGAGAGAGAGAGAGACACACACACACACACACACACACACACACTGGTGCCGGCATTAGATCACTGCTCCACTGCGCGGTGAGGTGGGTGTGTGTGAGAGAGAGAGAACACACACACACACACACACACACTCACACACACACACACACTGGTGCCGGCATTAGATCACTGCTCCACTGCACGGTGAGGTGTGTGTGAGAGAGAGAGACACACACACACACACGGACACACACACTGGTGCCGGCATTAGATTAGACTGCTCCACTGCGCGGTGAGGTGGACACGAATGAGAGGGTTGGGTACACAGATGGCCGGAGGCTCATCTAAAACTCACAGGAAGAACACTGCAATCTCTTCCCTCTCTCTTTCTCTCTGTCTCTCTTACTATCTCTCTCTAACTATACATAGTGATGTTAAGAGCTGCCTTCTTCACACACTTGTTTTCCACACACTGAGCACATTCAAAAACTAAACTTGGACACGCTGCTTGCTCCCTCTCTCATTCCCTCGTTCGCTCATTCTCTCCCTCTCTCATTCCCTCGTTCGCTCATTCTCTCCCTCTCTCATTCCTTCGTTCGCTCATTCTCTCCCTCTCTCAACCCCTCGTTTACTCATTCTCTCCCTCTCTCATTCCCTTGTTCGCTCATTCTCTCTCTCTCTCATTCCCTTGTTCGCTCATTCTCTCTCTCTCTCATTCCCTCGTTTGCTCATTCTCTCTCTCTCTCATTCCCTCAATCGCTCATTCTCTCCCTCTCTCATTCCCTCAATCGCTCATTCTCTCCCTCTCTCGTTCCCTTCCTCTGTCGTTCTCTCGATCTCTCTCTCGCTCTGTCCCTCTCTCATTCCCTCATTCGCTGGCTCACTCGTTCACCACCGCTGCCTCTGTCACCAGTGCCACTCCACTCCTGTCACTCTGCTGCCTCATGGTACAGGAGAGGAGGAGAGGAGGAAAGGACAGGAGGAGAGAGAGGAGTAGAGGAAGAGAGGAGTGGAGAGGAGGAAAGACAGGAGGAGAGAGAGGAGTAGAGGGAAAGAGGAGTGGAGAGGAGGAGAGGAAGAGAGGAGCGAAGAGAGGAGGAGAGAGGAGGAGAGAAAGAGAGGAGAGAGAGGAGTAGAGGGAGAGAGGAGCGGAGAGGAGGAGAGAGAGAAGTAGAGAAAGAGAGGAGCAGTTAGGAGCAGTGAGTAGAGGGAGAGAGGAGGAGAGAAAGACAGGAGGAGAGAGAGAAGTAGAGGGAGAGAGGAGCGGAGAAGAGGAGAGAGGAGGAGAGAAAGAGAGGAGCAGTTGGAGTAGTGAGTGGAGGGAGAGAGGAGCAGTTAGGAGCAGTGAGTAGAGGGAGAGAGGAGGAGAGGAGGAGAGGAGGAGAGGAGCAGTTGGGAGTAGTGAGTAGAGGGAGAGAGGAGGAGAGGAGCAGTTGGGAGTAGTGAGTAGAGGGGGAGAGGAGCAGTTGGGAGTAGTGAGTAGAGGGAGAGAGGAGGAGAGGAGGAGAGGAGGAGAGGAGCAGTTGGGAGTAGTGAGTGGAGGGAGGAGAGGAGCAGTTGGGAGTAGTGAGTGGAGGGAGAGAGGAGCAGTTGGGAGTAGTGAGTGGAGGGAGAGAGGAGGAGAGGAGCAGTTGGGAGTAGTGAGTGGAGGGAGAGAGGAGCAGTTGGGAGTAGTGAGTAGAGGGAGAGAGGAGGAGAGGAGGAGAGGAGCAGTTGGGAGTAGTGAGTGGAGGGAGAGAGG
>CM050205.1:5107500-5130000 GCA_027475355.1 Coilia nasus
ACACACACACACACACAGACGCACACGTACACTCAGAGTGAATCTCATTTCCACTGTGATGAAAGATCATTAATACGCGCTTCTCTGCATGCCGTGCTCACCTGCGAAATAAATCAGAGATATGAGGCTCTGAGTGGAACTGCTTCCTCCCCTTTTACGACTAAAGTCAGACACTTGGTATTCAGAGCCCATGTCAGTGTTTTATACCACGGCGGAGAGGCCATAAATGAACCCTGGGACGCAGCACACACACACACACACACGTGCGCACACACACCTACACACACACACACACACACACACACACACACACACACACACACACGTGCGCACACCTACACACACTCACACACACACACACACACATACACACACACACACACACACACACACACACACACACACACACTCACACACACACACACACTGCCAGCATAATTACCACAGTGGCTTCTGTCACACCTTCACATTCAATTAAAAAACAAAGCACAGATGGATGTCTTTATCATCCAGTAGTTTTGCCTCAGGTCTTTAGGTGAATTAATGTTGCATGATTCTAGTGCAATCATAGGATTAGAAATATGCATTTTTCAGATGCCTGTCAAAGCTCTTTTAAGGCTTCTGAGTTGGATAAAATATAAATGTATGTGTTCTTGTATGGTGGCCTAGCTAGGCATTTTTCAGATGGCTGTCAAAGCTCTTTTAAGGCCTCTGAGTTGGATAAAATATAAATGTCTTTGTGTTCTTGTACGGTGGCCTAGCTAAGAAGAATGGGGAAGAAGAAGAGCTGTACAACCGACTTAGTCTGTGCTAGACCAATCAGGAATAAGACAACAAGTCACATGATGCCTTGTTACTTTACAGTACAGCATCTGAAGCATCCATGATCGTTGGCTGAATAGATTACAGAATGTTACTATATATGCTGACTTTGTTAATTTACTGCTTACAGGAGGTGAGCTAAGTTACGTACACGCACACACACCCCCCACACACACACACGCACACACACACACATACACACACACAAACACACATGCTGCATGGCCTACCATGTGGTACATACACTTAAGCCTATCTCGCACCTGAGCAGTGAGCAGAGCTTCACACCTGAATTCCAGGAGGTGTATGGTGTGTGTGTGGTGTGCGTGTGTGGAGTGTGTGTGTGTGTGTGTGTGTGTGTAATCCCCAGCTCCTCATCATTACGTGCTCGTTTGGGAGGGAACGTGTTAAAAACCCTGTAATGTGTGGCTGAGGGGAGATGTGATATAAAACAGAAAATAAAAGTCTGTGTTTTTATACGATGATGAAGAGGAAGAGGAAGAGGAAGAGGAGTATCGTAAAGACCCACGTGTGGTGTGTCTCCGCACACAGCTCGCACTGGAATAATATGCTGCAGTGTAGGACGGTAATTAGGAACAAACAGCAGGGAGTTTGTGTGTGTTTTACGTGTATGCATGTTGCTGCACATGTGTGTTGGGTGTGTGTCTCTGAGAGCATATGCTTAATATGTATCTGTATTTTGGTATGTTTTTAGGAGTGTTTGTGTTGTGTATGCGCATATGTGTGTGTGTGTGTGTGTGTGTGTGTGTAAATGTCTTTGTCTGTGGTGTGTGCATATGCATGACTGCAATGTGTGTGCGGTGTGTGTGGAGTGTGTGTGTATGTGTGTGTGTGTACAGTATGTGTGTGTGTGTGTGTGATTGCCTTCCACCTATGGTGGGAGCGCGTGTGAGTCAGGAGCAGGGGGACGCGGTGATGTGTGTGTGTGGTGTGTGTTAGTGTGTGGAGTGTGTGAGTGTGTGTGTGTGTAGAGTGTGTGAGTGTGTGATTGCTGGTGGGAGCGCGTATGCGTCAGGAGCAGGGGGACGCGGTGATGTGTGTGTGTGTGTGTGTGTAGAGTGTGTGATTGCTGGTGGGAGCGCATGTGCGTCAGGAGCAGGGGGACGCGGTGATGTGTGTGTGTGTGTGTGTGTGTGTGTGTAGAGTGTGTGATTGCTGGTGGGAGCGCGTGTGCGTCAGTAGCAGGGGGACGCGGTGATGTGTGTGTGTGTGTGTGTAGAGTGTGTGATTGCTGGTGGGAGCGCATGTGCGTCAGTAGCAGGGGGACGCGGTGATGTGTGTGTGTGTGTAGAGTGTGTGATTGCTGGTGGGAGCGCGTGTGCGTCAGTAGCAGGGGGATGCAGTGATGGATCGGTAGCAGCGAGGCGTCCGCGTGCTGAAGTATCAATCACAGTAATGGCCGCCACTTCCGCCGTCATCCCTCCCCCTGTGCCGCACGCACCGCGCCGAGCCCAGCCGCCCTGCGCCGCTTTAATGCGATATGCAAACAATAAAAACCCTCAGCAGTTCTCCTTCAATAAAATAAGACACTCCTCACGCGAGCAACAAAGCCCACTCGCAGACTCCTATGGAAACCAATGTCACCATTCATCAGATAATCCATCCCTTTCAGAGGACTTAACGTACAGTCCTCTTACAGCATGTGTATGTATGTGTGTGTTTGTTTATATCTGTGTGTGTGTGTGTGTGTGTGTGTTTGTTTATATCTGTGTGTGTGTGTGTGTGTGTGTGCATGTGCATCAGCCTCAACAGAACAGACTCCATTAATACCGAGACTGTGGAAGCATGATTTCATTGGATGACACCTGAAAGGATCTCTTCCTAAGCAGCAACACGCGTTCCACTGTGCGGTGAAAAATAGCCATTGTGTACTCGTCTCCGTTTGACTAGGTTCATGGCAGGCATCCTATTCTCATAAATCCAGTCCCCCCATCCCCATGTGTATGAGTGTGTGTGTGTGTGTGTGTGTGTGTGTTTGTGTGTGTGTGTGTGTGTGTGTGTTTGCCTGTACAAGAGTGTTTTTCTTTGTCTGTGTGTACACGAGTGTGTCAAAGAAAGAGAGAGAGTTTGTGTGTGTGTGTGTGTAAGTGCGTGTGTGTAGCATGTGCATCAGAACAAACGGCCCCCCCGTTAGCAAATGTATCCTTTTGTCGTGTTGTGTGTGCGGGGTCAACCCTGTGCACAGATGGACTCATTTGTACGGATGGGCTAACAGACTAAGCCCTGGTGGCACCAACACACACACACACACACACACACACACACTTCACCGATGGGCTAATGGACTAAGCCCTGGTGGGTCATTTGTGCTGAGAAATACGAGCTCCTTCGCTCCACTCCTTCATCGCCCTCAGCCACACACACACACACGGCACTCCATGGCAATGTCACTGAGGCCCTACCGCACACACACCTCACCTCACCGCACCAACACACACACACACACACGCACCCCACTACAGCAACACACACACACACACACCGCACCACACAAACACACACACACAGACACCACCACACAAACACACACACACTTCACCACACCAACACACACCTCACTACACCAACACACACACAAACCACACCAACACACACACCACACCACCCTGCACCATAGCAACACATATACCACACTGCACCACACCAACACACACACACACACACACACACACACACTGCCCAGCACTGCACCGCACCAACACACACACACCACTCCACTTGGTGCTGCACATACACACACACCCCCATCAATGCCATTTGGTGCAAGGACACAGGGGGAGCTCGGTGGGGCGGAGTGCATGAGGATTTGATGAGGATTTGTGGGCCATGACAGCGGTTTTACGGCCCGGACAAATACGCAGCGCAGCGCAGAAGCACCGGCTCCCCCTCGCCCAGGGGCCACTTTATTAGCATTAATACCATTTACAGGGTCGCTGATTTTATCATACGCAAATATAGGGTTCCTCTCACATCCAACCGTATTTCCAACATACTTAGACTTCATTCATTCATTCATTTATTCATTAATTCACTCACTCATTAGTTTATTCATTCACTTTTACACAGAAATGTTACCATAGCCACACTTTAAATCTAATAGTGATTGATCAAGTCTACATGACAGGCTGACCTCAAACACGTCATGCTACGCTAAGCTATGCTACATCATTACGCTACGCTATGTTGCTATGCTACTGTATGTTGCTATGCTATGTTGCTACGCTACACGCGAGAAGAGGCAGAGCTAAAGTTAATGTGGGAATGTGTCTTGTACATAAATAGCACAGCATGTTCTCCTGCACTGGTGTTGGAAAAGGCCTGGAGATAGAGAGGGCAGGGTGAGTGAATCTGAGGATGCTTTCGTTAATTTTAGCTGTGAGCGCGACGATTTAGCCTCAGGCCTTCCTTCTGAGATCTTCCGCACACCCACACCCACACACACACAGACACACACACACACAGACACACACACACAGACACACACACACAGACACACCCGCGCACACACACACACCTACACAAACACACATACACACACACACACACACACACACACACACACACACACACACTAGGGTCTGGTGGAGCAGGAGGTGCTTGAGGGGTAGGGGGTAGGGGTGTGAGGCAGTGTTTGTGTTTCCCCTACACTCGTCCTGTCAAAAAGCAGATTTCACATCTTAATGGAGCTACAACAAGGTAAGGCCAGGCAAGGCAGGACAAGGCAGGGCAAGGCAGAGCAAGGCAGAGCAAGGCAGGGCAGGGCAGGGCAGGGCAGGGCAGGGCAGGGCAGGGCAGGGCAGGGTGAGGCAAGGTGAGGCAAGGCAGGGCAGGGCAGGGCAGGGCAGGACAGGGTGAGGCAAGGTGAGGCAAGGTGAGGCAAGGCAAGGCAGGGCAGGGCAGGGCAAGGCAGGGCAAGGCAGGGCAGGGCAGGGCAAGGCAGGGCAGGACAAGGCAGGGCAAGGCAGGGCAGGGCAGGGCAGGGCAAGGTGAGGCAGGGGAGGGCAGGGCAGGGCAGGGCAGGACAGGGTGAGGCAAGGTGAGGCAAGGTGAGGCAAGGCAGGGCAGGGCAGGGCAGGGCAGGACAGGGTGAGGCAAGGTGAGGCAAGGTGAGGCAAGGTGAGGCAAGGCAAGGCAGGGCAGGGCAGGGCAAGGCAGGGCAGGGCAGGGCAAGGCAGGGCAGGACAAGGCAGGGCAAGGCAGGGCAGGGCAGGGCAGGGCAAGGCAGGGCAGGGCAAGGCAGGGCAGGGCAGGGCAGGGCAGGGCAGGGCAGGGCAGGGCAGGGCAGGGCAGGGCAAGGCAGGGCAGGGCAGGGCAAGGTGAGGCAGGGGAGGGCAGGGCAGGGCAGGGCAGGACAGGGTGAGGCAAGGTGAGGCAAGGTGAGGCGAGGCAGGGCAAGGCAGGGCAGGGCAGGGCAAGGCAGGGCAGGACAAGGCAGGGCAGGGCAGGGCAGGGTGAGGCAAGGTGAGGCAAGGTGAGGCGAGGCAGGGCAGGGCAGGGCAGGGCAGGGCAAGGCAGGGCAAGGCAGGGCAGGGCAGGGCAAGGCAGGGCAAGGTGAGGCAGGGGAGGGCAGGGCAGGGCAGGGCAGGACAGGGTGAGGCAAGGTGAGGCGAGGCAGGGCAGGGCAGGGCAAGGCAGGGCAGGACAAGGCAGGGCAAGGTGAGGCAGGGGAGGGCAGGGCAGGGCAGGGCAGGGCAGGGTGAGGCAAGGTGAGGCAAGGTGAGGCAGGGGAGGGCAGGGCAGGGCAGAGCAGGACAGGGTGAGGCAAGGTGAGGCAAGGTGAGGCAAGGTGAGGCGAGGCAGGGCGAGGCAGGGCAGGGCAGGGCAGGGCAGGGCAGGGCAGGGCAAGGCAGGGCAGGGCAGGGTGAGGCAAGGTGAGGCAAGCTGAGGTGAGGCGTGGCAGGACAGGGCAGGGTGAGGCAAGGCAAGTTTATTTGTAAAGCACATTTCATACAGAGATGTAGTTTAATCTGCTTAACAATAGCAAAGAACAAATAAAATATATTTTTTATATAAAAAGGAAGAGAAAAAAACAGTAATTAAAGGTAAATCATTAGCAGGAAGCATCTGGGAACAGTTTGGTCCTAAGTCTTAAAACTACCAATAATAGGAGCATTTTTTATGTCTTCTGGAAGTTGTTTCCAAAGCTGAACTGCATAGCAGCTGAAAGCTGCTTCGCCACATTTTGTTTTGACAGCAGGTTTTACCAACAGATTGTTCTGCTGTGATCTTAGAGACCTAGTTGGTGCACATAGCTGAAATGTATCTTATAAGTAATAGTGTCCATCTCATTTGATGTTTAAACACAAGAAGCAATGCTATAGTGCTCATTCATACAGACTTGAGCGTGTACAGCACGTGTCCATGTACAATATGTTTGTATAGGAACAGAATATGCGCAGATCACGCGTGTGATGTGGATAGTCTAATTTGTTAACATGCATTCTAAACGAATACAGACAGTATGGACAGTATGGTCTTTTCAGGAAGCGCTGTAAAAAGACCACTGCAGTAATCAACCCCACTGGAAATAAAGGCATGTACACTACACTTGTTTTGACGTAAGCCCTCTAAGTTTAGCAAAAGACCACACCAAGTTTAATAAACCCCCGTCTCTCTATATGTGGTGCACAAGAGAAAAAAAAACAACTCACATAAGCCCCCACACCACCCCCTTTCTCTCTTCTGTCTCCCTCTCTCTCTGTCTATCTCTCTCTCCATCTCTCTCTCTCTCTCTCTCCCTCCATACAGGGTCTTGTCAACAGCTGGGGAGAGCGAGGGAGAGAGTGGGCCGTAACCGCAGGCGATATTAATGACCTTTCACTGCTTTCTGTGTGATGCAGGGCCTGTACCGTACAGCACAGACACATGCTGACTGTATCTGTTACTTTTGATTTTATTTAAGCTGCTGAACACTGAAACATCTGCCCTGGCACTGCAGGAGGGCACACATAACCTTTAAATCTAAAAATGCATACTTCAGCCCCCAAAATATCACACACCATCTCTTTATCTTAAAGCAAACATGCTCTTTGAATCTTGAAGAAAGCAAGCATTCTAAAGTGAACTGCAATGGCGGTATTCTTCCCTAACATATGGCCATAGCTGCCGTCATTTACCGAATAAATTGCCCGTGTGCTGACCTGATGCGGCAAACCCATAAAGCTGGGTTGGCTAGGTAACCGAACTTGGTTTCCATGGTGAGGGCGGGGAGGTTGTGGGTTCCGGGTCGGCTAGAGGCCTCAGCACACATGCTAATTCGAGTAAATGATGCGATTCCGCTGATGCAGCACTGCGCTACGCTGCTGCGCCTATACGCTACGCCACACTGCACCGCGCGCCCCGACGAGCAGCCGCACACTCCAACGAGCCTCCGAAGATACATCTGGTCACGGGGAATCTGATTTAATTAATATCGCCCCTTAATGAAGCGGCTAATGTGGAGGAGGCTGGCAACATGCCGCGGTCAGAAGAGAGACAGCATATTAATGAGACATCGTTTGCTTATTTACTTCCTGTTCTCAGGGACTTCGGACCTGTAGGAGTGAGGTATCTTTATATTACTCTCTCCAAGTGACTACACCTTTTGGGCTCTTGTCCTCATTAAGCAATAGACTACAAAAAGTATGTTTGTTCTCCAACTTATGCCCCTAAATAGTGAGCAGAGCACGAGATTTCTTATAGTTCTGTGCACAGCAGTATTGGGTGGCTTAATTATTTCTCTGGGTAAAAATGTTAAAACGGTACCTCTGAAACCTCAGGACAAAAACCTGTCGTGCAGTTTTTAAGGCAAGGCAAACACTCAGTATAATACTAATACTAAGAAAGGGGACTATAAGGAGCATCTGTTTTACTATGGGTGTCACTGTTTTACATAATCGATGCCGTTTAATTAGACGACATTTTGATTAAATGCCAGCACTTTAAGTTAGTTATTTTCACACATACCGCTGAATAAAATGCGCCTGCTTGAAGTAAATTTACCTTGACAGGTCACCGGATGGAAGTGATTCGGCTTAAAGTAATGTTATTGTGAATCGTGAGTCATTATCTGTGGAGCTGAAAATAAGCTGAGGGGGAAAAAAGAGGGCAAGAAAAGAAAAGAAAAGAAAAGAAAAGGAAGGAAAGAAAGAGACGCACCCAGGCGCCCCCACACTGTATACGGCATAATTAGACTGAGGCATTTTGGGGAAAAAAAGTTTCTCTGGGAGATGACTCCCCTGAGGACTCGCTGTGTAAATAAGGAGAACAACAATACTGCCGGAGGCGTCTCTATAGCAACCCCTCCTCTCTTCCTCTCCTCCGCAAAGGGAAAACAAGCCGACGTCTCTCTCCACAGTTTAAACGTGTTCTTTTCCTCTCTGCGTCTCCTTCAGACAGATGTGTTAGGTGTTGAAGACATCAACTGCCTTTTTATAGATCTGCATGACCCAGAGGAGAGGTGCTGTTTAATAGGCAGGCTGCCTTTTTCTAGATCCGCATGACCCAGGGGAGAGGTGCTGTTTAATAGGCAGGCTGTCGTGTCGTTTGACTGCTGGTGGTGTGCGCTCTGCTTGGATGTGTCTGCTTGATTGTGGGAGGAGGGCTCGCAGAGCGCTTTATTGGGGCCTTCAGTCAAAGTCACTGAAACATCATAATTGCATTCAAAGAAGCTACATTGTAAGCAACTGGACTTCTTCCAAAAACAAGTCCAGTTCCTCACAGCTTAGGTCCTTTGACTACCATGACCTGGATGAATGAGAATCTTCACAGACATATTATGTCGTAATTGCATACAATTCATCAGCTTCTCAGTCTAGCAGCATGGACGGTGCACTGACCAGGCACAGGACTCATAGGTCTGGAGTGTGAAGCTGTCTGTTTAAACACCTATCTTACTTTCCCACCCAGACCCTCTCTTCTCCTCCTCCCCCCTTGACACAAGCTGCTGCTGTTGTTTTCAATCCCTGGCCGACTGAGAGCAGAGCAACATCCCCAACACTATGTGCCCTAACGTCCCTCAGACTTCAAGACCTCAAGACTTTTGTTGTCATAGAACAACTGCCTGTACAACGAAATGAAGCAGCAAGTCCACTACGGTGCAAGATAAAAGCATCAAGTGTGAAGTACAAAGGGCTGGAGTACAAAAAGCGGCAAGTACAGATAGAGAGGGGGGGGGTGGGTGACAAGGGCATAATAATAAATAATAAAACATGAAACGCCTCACACTCCATCAAACGCCTGAGTGACTCTTGCAAGGGGTGTGGGTTCAGGTAGGGACAACTGAGCTCATTTGAAAATGAGTATGGACATGTCCCTAATGTCCACACCCTAAATGACAGTCCTTCTTGGCCAGCCAGCAGCAAAGGCAAGGCACAGAGGACACACAGAAGCTGGGCTTGGACAAACAGGGCAGAGACAGAGAGAGAGACAAAGACAGACAGATAGAGAGTGAAATAGACAGAAGATAGAGGAGGATAGAGAGGGGAGGGGAGGTAGAGAGTAAAAGAGAAAGATAGAGGAGGATAGAGAGGGGAGGGGAGGTAGAGAGCGAAAGAGAACGATAGAGGAGGATAGAGAGGGGAGGGGAGGTAGAGAGTGAAAGAGAAGATAGAGGAGGATAGAGAGGGGAGGGGAGGGGAGGTAGAGAGCGAAAGAGAACGATAGAGGAGGATAGGGGGGGGGGGGTAGAGAGTGAAAGAGACAAAAAGAGGAGGATAGAGAGGGGAGGGGAGGTAGAGAGCGAAAGAGAAAGATAGAGGAGGATAGAGAGGGGAGGGGAGGTAGAGAGCGAAAGAGAACGATAGAGGAGGATAGAGAGGGGAGGGGAGGGGAGGTAGAGAGCGAAAGAGAACGATAGAGGAGGATAGGGGGGGGGTAGAGAGTGAAAGAGACAGATAGAGGAGGATAGAGAGGGGAGGGGAGATAGAGAGCGAAAGAGAACGATAGAGGAGGATAGAGAGGGGAGGGGAGGTAGAGAGCGAAAGAGACAGATAGAGGAGGATAGAGGGGGGGGGGTAGAGAGTGAAAGAGACAGATAGAGGAGGATAGAGAGGGGAGGGGAGGGGAGGTAGAGAGCGAAAGAGAACGATAGAGGAGGATAGGGGGGGGGGGTAGAGAGTGAAAGAGACAGAAAGAGGAGGATAGAGAGGGGAGGGGAGGTAGAGAGTGAAAGAGACAGATAGAGGAGGATAGAGAGGGGAGGGGAGGTAGAGAGCGAAAGAGAACGATAGAGGAGGATAGAGAGGGGAGGGGAGGTAGAGAGCGAAAGAGAACGATAGAGGAGGATAGGGGGGGGGGTAGAGAGTGAAAGAGAAAGATAGAGGAGGATAGAGAGGGGAGGGGAGGTAGAGAGCGAAAGAGAACGATAGAGGAGGATAGAGAGGGGAGGGGAGGTAGAGAGTGAAAGAGACAGATAGAGGAGGATAGAGAGGGGAGGGGAGGTAGAGAGCGAAAGAGACAGATAGAGGAGGATAGAGAGGGGAGGGGAGGGGAGGTAGAGAGTGAAAGAGAAAGATAGAGGAGGATAGAGAGGGGAGGGGAGGTAGAGAGCGAAAGAGAACGATAGAGGAGGATAGAGAGGGGAGGGGAGGTAGAGAGTGAAAGAGAAGATAGAGGAGGATAGAGAGGGGAGGGGAGGGGAGGTAGAGAGCGAAAGAGAAAGATAGAGGAGGATAGAGAGGGGAGGGGAGGTAGAGAGCGAAAGAGAACGATAGAGGAGGATAGAGAGGGGAGGGGAGGTAGAGAGTGAAAGAGAAGATAGAGGAGGATAGAGAGGGGAGGGGAGGGGAGGTAGAGAGCGAAAGAGAAAGATAGAGGAGGATAGAGAGGGGAGGGGAGGTAGAGAGTGAAAGAGAACGATAGAGGAGGATAGAGAGGGGAGGGGAGGTAGAGAGTGAAAGAGAAGATAGAGGAGGATAGAGAGGGGAGGGGAGGGGAGGTAGAGAGCGAAAGAGAAAGATAGAGGAGGATAGAGAGGGGAGGGGAGGTAGAGAGTGAAAGAGAACGATAGAGGAGGATAGAGAGGGGAGGGGAGGTAGAGAGCGAAAGAGACAGATAGAGGAGGATAGAGAGGGGAGGGGAGGTAGAGAGCGAAAGAGAACGATAGAGGAGGATAGAGAGGGGAGGGGAGGGGAGGTAGAGAGCGAAAGAGAACGATAGAGGAGGATAGGGGGGGGTAGAGAGTGAAAGAGACAGATAGAGGAGGATAGAGAGGGGAGGGGAGGTAGAGAGCGAAAGAGAACGATAGAGGAGGATAGAGAGGGGAGGGGAGGTAGAGAGCGAAAGAGAAAGATAGAGGAGGATGGGGGGGGGTAGAGAGTGCAAAGACGTGGGGATTACAGCAGTAATGCTGGGGTTCACGTGGGGCTCCCCTCGGAGTCTGCTTGAGCCCCCGCCAAACCACTGATCCCCCCTCATCGATCGCCACTTTATGGGCCACTCTGGCTTCGCCTGCCCGCTGCCTGCCTCCATCGTGCCTGTTTGACCAGTCGAGCACTGCTATTGGACGGCCCGCTGTGCTGTTTGGACAGCAAGCAGAGCGCCGCTCTGGGCGTGTCATCAGCGTGCGCCGGTGTTTGAACGATGTGAGGTAATAATCTCCCTTCAGGTAACTGCCATTTAAGGTTGACAACCCCCATAACCACTTTCACACACACACACACACATACACGCACACACACACACACACACACACACACACACCCATTACCACCTCCACAGACACACATATCACCCCCCCCCAACACACACACCCATCACAACTTCCACACACACACATCACCCCCCCATCACACACACACAGTGTGTGAGACAGGTGATTGCAGGGGTAATATTGGGTGGTTAATTTGATTGTCAGTCAGGCTTGAGTGCTGGCGGCAAGGGAGGGGTTGCCTTTGCCTTACACACACACACACGCACCACACACACACACACACACATACACACACACACACACACACACACACTCACTAACACACACCCCTTTCAGCCAACGTCCATATTAGTGCAATCAATGGTGGCTTTGATTCATGTAAAACAGTGTTTTTCAGGCAGCTGGAGCTGAGCTAGGAGGTGTGTGTGTGTAAGTGTGTGTGTGTGTGTGTTTGTGTGTGTGTGTAGTGTCACCCAGGCATGCTGCTTAGCCCAGCTGAATCAGACGTGCCCGATCAATGCTGTGGCAGCCCAACACCTTCACACACACACACACACACACACACTAGATCTTTTCCACAGCAGTCTGTAGCATAGGACACCTGGCACAAATGTCCTGTGCTGTGTTCACTTCACAGACCTCCCTGTTAGCATGCAGGACACTTGAGCCGCTTTTGACTGGCTGCTTCAGACAGATGGCCATGTAAGACCCGTGGTCATAAACTACAGTACATAAGGCTGAGATGAGTTTACGCCCTGTGCTGCCCCGTATCCACTGCTCTGGTGTGTGTGTGCATGTGTGTGTGTGTGCATGAACGTGAGGGTAAATGTGTGTGTCTGTGTGTGTGTGCATGTGCTTGACTGTGTGTGTGTGTGTGTGTGTGTGTGTGTGTGTGTGTGTGTGTGTGTGTGTGTGTGTGTGTGTGTGTGTGTGTGTGTGTGAATGTGTTTGTGTGTGTGCGTGTGTGTGTGTGCATGTGTGTGTGCGCAAGAGTGTGAATGTGTGTGTGTGTCTGTCTGTGTGCACATGAGTGTGAATGTGTGTGTGTGTGTGTCTGTGTGCACATGAGTGTGAATGTGTGTGTGTGTGTGTGTGTGGCATTTGGCGTGACAGGGGGTGTATTTCCTGTGGGCCGTGGCTGTGGGTGTGAGTAACTGGACTGGGGCCTGCCTGTCTGCAGAGCCGTGGCCCGTGAGCGTGTTTGTCCCTCGTGTTGCTGCTTTGTCACTGTCAGCACGGCGGGCAGGACAACTTCATCTTCCCACACGGCTGCAGCAGTGCGCCCGCTGGGCCGGGGGGGCTGGTGGGGGGTCCGGGGGGGCCATGCCGCACCCATGAATCACCACGGCTGGGCTGGGACAGGGGGGGTGGGAGGGGTTACGGGGGGCTGCTGGAGCAGTGAGCCTGTTGGGCTGGGGGCTGAGGGGGGGTCCAGGGAGGGCCATGCCGCACCCGTGAATCACCAGGGCTGGGATGGGGGATGATAGGGGGCTGCTGGAGCAGTGAGCCTGTTGGGCTGGGGGCTGAGGTGGGGTCCAGGGAGGGCCATGCCGCACCCGTGAATCACCAGGGCTGGGATGGGGGATGATGGGGGGCTGCTGGAGCATTGGGCCTGCCGGTTCCGGGGGGGAGTTAGGGGTTCCATGAATCAGCAGGGTTGGGCTGGATCGGGCTGGGATGGGCTGCATGCAGACTGCTGAAGGGCAGACATGGTGGTTGGTGGGCAATCGATGGCAGCTGGATCAGTTTGCTCTGTCCAACACCCAAACACACACACACACACACACACACAGACACACACTAACAAAATACCCACACCCACACATACTAACAAAACACACACACACAGACACCGACACCACCCTGAGCCCAGTATTGAGCCAGAGGAGTGTTAATGTATGAGACAGACAACAAAGAGCTGACATGACGCTATAGGAGCTAATACGAGCCAGGCTACACATCATTATGCCAAATAGAGCCTGTCAGTCAGTCAGTAAGTGTGTGTGTGTGTGTGTGTGTGTGTGTGTGTGCTTTCGTGAAACCAAGAAAAGCAGTCATTGTCATGTCCTCGGCATCCGACGCTAGGCCGCTAATTGCGCTATAGGTGCAGCATAATGATTGCGTATAGGTTTAGATGCCCCCTTAACCTGATACTGTGGATCAATAGCAGTCAGAGAGTGGAAAACAACACTCTCTTCCAGGAATGAGCTCAGAGGCAATCATCCCAGCATGTTTCCACAGGGGGATCCAAAACAAACAGCCGTGTAGACTTTTCATGACAACACTGCAGTCTATGGTTTGGCCCAGTAAATGCGCACAGTGCGCTGGTGGGGTGGTCTGGACTATTTTTGCAAAACTGTTTCAAGGCAGCATCCGTAAATAGTAACAGGTTTACCAGACACGCAAAGTACAGGGTGCCAGCCCTCGTCCCGTTATTTGCGCAAAATATGCCACAGCACCCTCCCTACAGACACACTCCTCCGGGCAGCATGCCCTTTAAATGGAGCCAGGCCACTACATTTAGGAGTGAATTAGTGTGAGGCTTACAAATGAAACCAATACAATTAACTGGCTGGGCTAATTTGACAGCCTTTATTTGGACCCTGAGCGGTCTTATTGTGTGTTAAATAAAACACGCTATTACAAGCCCCCTCTTCTTTGTCCGCCCCTCGACCCCCCCTCGCCCCCCCTCGCCTCCCCCCCCGCGACGATTGAATCAGGGGGTGCGGAGGAGCCCCCGACACCTTCGACTGCTCGGGGGGGCATAATGGGGCGGATAAAGGGCCCCCTTTAGTGGCTGCTAGCGCTATTTACCCAGGGCTAATTGAACCCACATCCCGCGCCGTGCCGCTCTAATATGGATCTCAACAGGTCGCGGACTGTTTGCGCATGTAATTAGTGTTCGCCGAGTGTGCGCGCTCGCTGTGAGCGAGATTGTGAGAGCACGGGGGTGGCGAGGGAGAAAAAAAAGTGCAGCGGAGCACCGGTGCATTCCACTCTGCTGACTGGCTGAGCGCAGTGGAGGATTGTGGGACAGCCTTTACAGCCTTCTTTAACACAGCACTGACAAGACTATTCTCTGTTCTTATAACACACACACGTCTTCATTTCAAACACAAAGAGAAAGTAAGGAAAAAAACGAATACAACCCCGGCTTTCATTTCATTACTGAGAAGGGAGGAAATTAGAGTCCCAGAAGCACCGATTGCGGTGTTTAGCGGTTGTAACGCAGTATTTATCATCTTATTACAGCATCCTCTGGGCCAGCTGTGTGTGTGTGTGTGTGTGTGTGTGTGTGTGTGTGTATGTGTGTGTGTGTGTGTGTGTGTGTGTTGCAGGACCCCGACTCCGCCTGTTCTATGTAGAACTGCAGCGCTCCCCTTGCGCCAAGTGCTAATGGATTAGCATTTCAGGGCAAGCAGAGAATGAATAAAATATGCATCTCTCGTTAGCACAATCGGCCCGCTTGTTTTTCCAATGTTGTGCATGCTGCACACACACACACACACACACACACACACAAAGACAACAGTGCACAGAGCCTCTCTCTTCTCATCATTTGGTCTTGTTGCTGTGTCACATGCAGCAAAGGACAGAACTCCAATGGGGCCTCATTTTAAATGACAGGTACAGGCAGGCAGGCAGGCAGGCAGAGAATACAAATCAACGATAAATAATTGAATGATTTCGATTTTCGAAGTGATTTTGCTAAACCACTGACAGAGGTTAAGATCCTATGCATAAACATGGCTGAAGCAACACCGTGCCTCCTCACACACAGTGTCAGTTTGTGTGTGAGATACTCTGCTCATTGGACTCACTGGGTGCTACTGTAGAAAATGAAATGAAGTACGAGGGCCTGGTTTACCAGACTAACACAGCAAGGCCAGACCCCCTGTACAAAATGAAATGAAGTACGAGGGCCTGGTTTACCAGACTAACACAGCAAGGCCAGACCCCCTGTAGAAAATGAAATGAAGTACGAGGGCCTGGTTTACCAGACTAATACAGCAAGGCCAGACCCCCTGTACAAAATGAAATGAAGTACGAGGGCCTGGTTTACCAGACTAATACAGCAATGCCAGACCCCCTGTACAAAATGAAATGAAGTACGAGGGCCTGGTTTACCAGGCTACACCCAAGCATGGCCAGACCCCCTGTAGAAAATGAAATGAAGTACGAGGGCCTGGTTTACCAGACTAATACAGCAAGGCCAGACCCCCTGTAGAAAATGAAATGAAGTACGAGGGCCTGGTTTACCAGGCTACACCCAAGCATGGCCACGTACAGTGCTGTACTGTACTTTACTGCAAGTAAAGGGACCAGTGGGACTGACAGAACAGAGCCCCAATGGCAGCAAAGCCCTGAGCAAAGCACATGGATGAGATGTATCTCGTCTGTAAACTATAATGTAATGTAATATAGAGACAAAGGGTGTCCACAGAGACAGCTGCTGTACAGTACCCCGCAAAGTCAATAGACCTTAACTGAGAAATGACTTTAAAAATCATTCCTGTGCATGTGTTTTTCAGCTTTATGACAACGACAGCATCTTATTTTTCCACAAACACACACAAAAAAATCAATCACATTGACTCAAATATTTGGCCACATGATAAAACTGATGTTTATTAATCCAAAAATGACAATAACTGAATTTCGCTACTGCCCTGTACCCAAGCCTAGAAAGACCCAGATCTCAGCTGATGGATTCATCCAGCAGTCCAGCAATATCTGAGTTCTATCTAACCCAGCAGCCCTGCATTGTGTGAATGCTGTGGAAGATCTAACCTAATATAACCTAGCAGCCCTGTATTGCGTGGGTGTACTGGAAGATCTAACCTATTCTAACCTAGCCTAGCAGCCCTGCATTGTGTGAATGCTGTGGAAGATCTAACCTAATCTAACCTAACCTAGCAGCCCTGTATTGCGTGGGTGTACTGGAAGATCTAACCTAATCTAACCTAGCAGCCCTGCATTGCCTGAATGCTGTGGAAGATCTAACCTAATCTAACCTAACCTAGCAGCCCTGTATTGTGTGGGTGTTGTGGAAGATCTAACGTAATATAACCTAGCAGCCCTGCATTGCGTGGGTGTTGTGGAAGATCTAACCTAATATAACCCAGCAGCCCTGCATTGCCTGAATGCTGTGGAAGATCTAACCTAATATAACCTAGCAGCCCTGCATTGCCTGAATGCTGTGGAAGATCTAACCTAATATAACCTAGCAGCCCTGTATTGCGTGGGTGTTGTGGAAGATCTAACCTAATATAACCTAGCAGCCCTGTATTGCGTGGGTGTACTGGAAGATCTAACCTATTCTAACCTAGCCTAGCAGCCCTGCATTGTGTGAATGCTGTGGAAGATCTAACCTAATCTAACCTAGCAGCCCTGCATTGCCTGAATGCTGTGGAAGATCTAACCTAATCTAACCTAACCTAGCAGCCCTGTATTGTGTGGGTGTTGTGGAAGATCTAACCTAATATAACCTAGCAGCCCTGTATTGCGTGGGTGTACTGGAAGATCTAACATATTCTAACCTAGCCTAGCAGCCCTGCATTGCCTGAATGCTGTGGAAGATCTAACCTAATGTAACCTATCAGCCCTGCATGGAATGTTAAACCCAGCCCATTGGAGTGGTAAAACTCTGCCTTATCTGAGTGATGAAATGGTAACGTCAGCATGCCAATCAGGCTTGGCCATACATCATGCCTGAGCTCTAGCGTGGCTCCACTCAGCGTGGGCACGTGGGGGAGGGAGAAAAGTGCCCATAAATCATGTTTAATAGGCTCCCTGTAGCAAAATCAATATGCTCATAGCGCCTGTGAACCAGCCTACCCCATTCGCATTTATTAGTGACTGCTCGGTGTGCAGTGGTGCTAGAT
The DNA here is from genome assembly GCA_027475355.1 of Coilia nasus. Taxonomy (NCBI): domain Eukaryota; kingdom Metazoa; phylum Chordata; class Actinopteri; order Clupeiformes; family Engraulidae; genus Coilia; species Coilia nasus. Next base: position 5,124,859 of record CM050205.1, read on the forward strand.
CACAGCAAGGGGGTGGAACCTCAACCTGCTCCGACGCCAGCCCACTGGTGATGCTGTCGCTAAGTAACTGTCCTCCAACTGTCACCATACATATGCAGTGGCAGTAGGGTGGTCACCTTCCAGCAGTCACCATGAGTTTGAATCCCAAGGTTGTGAGAACACTGGGGATGGAGTCTATAACCACCATCATGCTTCACTGGACATGGTGTCTGTGTAAGTGTCTCTTCATGTCACCATGCATATGCAGTGGCAGTAGTGTGGTCACCTAGTAAGCAGTCATGAGTTTGAATCCCAATGATGTGGTTTATTGCGGGACAACAGTGGGGATGGAGTCTATAACCACCATCAAGTTTCACTGGCCATGGTGTCTCTAACTGCAGTGATGTTGTCACACTGGTTATAGTGTCACTAAGTAACTGTCCTCTAACAGTCAGATTCCCCATACAGATGCCGTGGCAGTGGTCCGCTCACCTAGTAAGCAATCACCGTGGGTTTGAATCCCAGTGTTGCTAAGGAATGAATGAACAGCACTTTTCTCAAGGTGCAGTGCTGCCAACTCAGCCAGCATTTCAATTTCCCCGACTGGCACATCTCTCTGTTGTCAGTACCTGCTCTGTTGTCAGTACCTGAGTTAAGCTTCTGGGGAGAGTGCAGTATTACATGTAAGAGAGCACTCGCTGTGGCAGACAGACAGAACAAGTTTTCAGGTGTTAAAGTCCTGAGCTCCCCCCCACTCCACACACACACACACACACACACACACACACACACACACACACACACACACACACACACACACACACACACACTCCACCCCACCTCTCCCGTCTGCCCTCCCGGCCCTCCCTGCTGTTTGAAGCGGACCCACTCTGTGTCAGCCTCCATAAACATCCTCTCAACGAGGGCCCACCCTGTGTGTGTGTCTGTGTGTGTGTCTGTGGGTGAGTTTGTGTGTTTGTGAGTGTGTGTGTGTTTGTGAGTGAGTGCATGTGTGTGTGTGTGTGTGTGTGTGTGTGTGTGTGTGTGTGTGTCTGTGTTTGTGGGTGAGTTTGTGTGTTTGTGAGTGTGTGTGTGTTTGTGAGTGAGTGCATGTGTGTGTGTGTGTGTGTGTGTGTGAAAGAGACAGATCCTTGTTAACACACCTCTGCTGCCCAGCAACACTAAAAACAGCAAGGCTCACCTGTCAAGCCCCCCTCCACACCAAATCCCCCCTCCCTTCCCCACACACACACCCTCTTCAGCACCTTGTCAAACCAGCACACACACACACACACACACACAGGTCTGACAGGTCTCTTCTGTTCTGGACGCCTCTGTGTAGCTCTCCCCAGCCCCGTCTCCTGAGGAGAGAGCGTGTCAGACACTATGAGTGACTGCAGCACTGGACAGAAGAGGAGGACAAAAAGAAAGAAAGGAGAGAAAAAAAGAAAAGGAAGAAGGGAAGTTTTTTTCCTCCTTTGGCGGAGACAGAGAAGTCTGCGGCGACACTTTGTATCGGCAAGCAGGTAGAGCAGAGAGCAAGGTCCCTCATTTGTATCTGCCAAGCCTGATTAATGAGATTTTATCCTCCCCATTATTCCCCCTCTCTTTCTCTCCACCCTCTCTCTTCCTCTGCCCCTCTCTCTTTCTCTCCCCCTCTCTCTTTCTCTCCCCTCCCTCCATCCCCCCTCTCTCTTCCTCTCCCCCTCTCTCTTACTCTCCCCCTCTCTCTTTCTCTCCCCCTCTCTCCACACCCTCTCTTTCTCTCCCCCTCTCTCTTTCTCTCCCCCTCTCTCTTACTCTCCCCCTCTCTCTTACTCTCCCCCTCTCTCTTTCTCTCCCCCTCTCTCTTTCTCTCCCCCTCTCTCTTACTCTCCCCCTCTCTCTTTCTCTCCCCCTCTCTCCACCCCCTCTCTTTCTCTCCCCCTCTCTCTTTCTCTGCCCCTCTCTTTCTCTCCCCCTCTCTCTTTCTCTACACCTCCTCTCTTTCTCTCCCCCTCTCTCTTTCTCTCCCCCTCTCTCTTTCTCTACACCTCCTCTTTCTCTCCCCCTCTCTCTTTCTCTTCCCCTCTCTCCATTCCCCCTCTCTTTCTCTCCCCCTCTCACCCTCTCTCTTTCTCTCCCCACTCTCTCTTTCTCTCCCCCCTCTCTTTCTCTCCCCCTCTCTCTTTCTCTCTTCCTCTCTCTCTCTCCTTCTCTCCACCCCCTCTCTTTCTCTCCCCACTCTCTCTTTCTCTCCCCCTCTCTCTTTCTCTCCCCCCTCTCTTTCTCTCCCCCCTCTCCCTTTCTCCACTCCTCCCTCCATTCCCCCTCTCTCTCCACCTACCACCCTTTCCTCTCTTGCCCTCCTCCTCTATGCCACTCTTTACACACACTCCTTTCTCTCTCCCTCTGTCTTTCTCGTCAAACACACACACACACACACACACACACACACACACACACACAATGTCTCTATCACACACAAATTCCTACACACCACACACAAACACATTGGATCACACCTGTTAAAGAGGATTCTGCCATCTGCCATACCTCCTTAACAGACCCCAGCCAAACAGACATGACCATGATGTCTACATAATGTGTCCATGTTGCTCTGCTGGTGACTTGTTGTCTTCCCTGTGGTCTGGCATTGCTGATGGCATCCTTCTCTTCAAGCTAACCAGCGATGCCTCTATCGGCCTGGAAGACTTGATTAGTGGGGCATTAAGGGGTGTTCACATCAGAAGCGACCAAAGCGACCAGAGCGACGGAAGTCAGTATTTCTCTATGGAGAGTCGGCAAATTGGAGGAAGAAAGCAAATTCGCTGGCAGCGAAGCAAATTGGGCGACCAGAGCGAAAAAGAGAAGTTAAACGTCAGTTAACTTTATGATAATCAGCTATGACGCGGTGCAGCGAAAACCAACCAGAATACATACATTCACCAATGTCCACTAACTACTGACCAACCAGAATACATACATTCACCAATGTCCACTAACTACTGACCAACCAGAATACATACATTCACCAATGTCCACTAACTACTGACCAACCAGAATACATACATTCACCAATGTCCACTAACTACTGAGCTAAATCTAACATTCCAAATGATACGTCATAAGCGAACAGAGCGAACAAAGCGAATTCAACAGCGAAGCTTCTTCAGCGACCTTGGCGACCTGTTCGCTTTGGTCGGTCCTTACTCAGTGCTGAAGCTGTGTATATGACAGACTGGCTATAGGAGGGAAGGAAACAGCATGTGTGTTTGCTGCAGGCCTAAAGACAAATGCATAAAGCATCCCATCCTTGGCAGCGTGCAGACGGCAGCCATTTGCCAGCATTGTTCCATGTTTACCTCAAGTGGTACCGTACCGCTCGCTGCTGCTGTCTCCATCCTGTGTGCATTTACACACACACACGCATCCGCACACACACACACATATTTATCACAGACACAAACACACACACACACACAAATTCATCACAGACACACACATATTCATCACAGACACACACACACATTCATTGCAGACACACATACATTCATCACAGACACACACACATACACACCCAAATACTCATACACACACACACACCAGCTCACACATTAATTTCACACACACCCAGCGCGCTGATGAATTGCGGGCTTGTTTAATCTGGTTGCGGAGAGGGAAGGTGAGGATGAGACGGTCTAGGCGTCCCTACGTGTGTTTGGAGAGAGGGGAGACGGCTGCTGCAAATGAGCCCGTGAGATTAAGCACGTATTTGATTTGAAAAGTGTTTGATTACTCTTCGGATACTCCTCGGACTGCGAACGGGAAGCGGGCCAGACTCGGGCCCAATCTGCACCGGTTCTGGCCCGGAACCCAGCGACTGTGGCTCCTGTCAGGGCTCCTCCCTCTGAGTCCATTTGCACATTCACCGCCCTCTGAGCCTGCTGATGCATTTGTGGCCGGAAGGCACACATGTATGTTTGTGTGTGTCTATGTGTGTGTGTGTGTGTGTTATGTGTGGTTGTGTGTGCATGTGTGTGTGTATGTGTGTGTAAGCATGTGTGTGTATATGTGTGTGTAAGCATGTGTGTGTGTTTAACCATGTGTATATGTGTATGTGTGTAAGCATGGGTGTGTGAGTAAGCATGTGCATGTGTGTGTGTAAGCATATGTGTGTGTGTGAGTGTATTTGCGTGCGCGCATGTTCGGTATCACTCAGATGAGGACTGGAGACTGATTACAAAAACAAATTAATCTTTATTCCATGGAGAGTGCAGCAAATCTCTCAAAACACAAACAAGTATTTACAGTTCCGTAATCGTGTCTAACAAAAGCACCGCAGAAAATCCCTCGCAGAAGTCCGTGTCTCCCGGGCGGTTCAGTATGCATCCATACCTGCCTAGCTTTTCACCTAAAGAAACTGATTAAAAAGCCCAATCAGATTACTACTGTTCGCATTCAGTGTTTCTTTTTATTTTATTTTCTCCCTTTGTTGCGGTGAGAGGCCGACTGGTTTCTCTTGCGGAAGTGGGTTTAGTCGTGGGGATTAAAGGACATCAGGCTCCGCTGTGTCGCTTAATAGGTTTCCAGTGACGAACAGCAGACACACAAAGGTCTCTGGTAAATAAATAAATAAATATGTGCACAGTGCTCAGGAGAAAACAACCTGAAACGCAGCACATAGCGAGAGGGCACACTACACGGGCTCTTTTTCTCTGGCTATAGGGAATTACACATGGCGAGATTGCGCCTGGCTTTAATACAGTTCACCATCGAGGGGGAGGGGGAGGGGGGATTGGGGATTGGGGAGGGGGTACGGCACGTGGCGTCTCCATTACGATCCAGGAGTCGTGGGGGGTGAGGGGATCGATGAGCACATCAAACCTGATCATTACATGTGAGACTGTGAGCGCCCACGACACCTAAATTACTCCCGCCTGGGTCGGTGGTGTGCGGGAGAGGGAGGGGTGGGGGGAGTCGGTGTCGGTAGGCCTACTCGGAGAGCTTTAGGGCAGGGGCAGCAGACTTTACCTGTGCAGGTGGTACCCAATGGCAAAGGTAAACAGGTAAACACTGAACCGGTGACTGGACGGAGACTTTGTTGTATCTGCTGGTGATAACTGATGTGATGCATTGTGATGCTTGTGCCACCGCCACCACTGTGTCTGAGGGGGGCCTTGA
>CM050205.1:5135000-5150000 GCA_027475355.1 Coilia nasus
TACACACACACACACACACACACACACACACACACATACACACACACACACATCCACATACACACCCACACACACACACACACATGCTATGCAGGTGTCTCGCACACAAATAAAGCACTTAGCGGCCACCTCCACCATCGTCACCAGCCCCCCCTGCAGAGACCACAGAGCCGGCCCACAATCAAATCCTGGGACGTTAGGGAGTGATTAGACCACCCCCCCCTCAATCTCCCCCACGTCACTGTGCTTTCAAAGATGGCCGCCTCTGATGACAGTCTAATTAAGAGCTCCGGCGGAGCGTCGCCAGTGAGGCTCAGGATGGCTGGACTAATCCGATGGTGGACTGTGAAGTAAGGCATCAAAGTCAGGGAGAGAAAGAGAGAGAGAGAGAGGGAGGGAGGGAGAGACAGCCAAAGAGTGAGAGATAGAGAGAGAGAAAGTGTCAGAGAGACAGAGGGGGACAGAGGAAGAGAGAGAGAGAGGGATAGGGATAGTGAGAGAGAGACAGAGAGGGAGAGAGAATGAAGGATAGAGGGAGAGACAGAGAGGGATAAAGGGAGAGAGGGAGAGACAGAGAGAGATAAAGGGAGAGAGGGAGAGACAGAGAGGGATAAAGTGCTTTGTCAGAATGGGGACACAAGTGAGAGGAAGAGTGGCAGGGGGGGCGTGTCCTCCCACACCTCCTAATCTCCATGGGGACGGAGCTCACGCTGGCGTGGCAGGTTGTCCTCCTCTCCACCTGCTTAGCGCTGCGCTGTCAATCAATAGCGGACGTCGGCGGACACAGAGGAGCCATTACCGTGGTGCTAATGGTCATCACAGTTCGACCGCGAGCAGCCCCAGGCTCCCTAGGTGACAGGGTGGCACCTCGCAGGTGGCCTTCTGTCTGGCGCCTCCCCTGCAGGGCTGGGAATGGGACAGGTGAGGCCTGGTGACTGTGCATTGGTGTTAAAGGTGGAAGGAGTCGCTGATTAGGATCCAGTACGCTTTTGGGTCAGATTCAGCAAATTACCCCCCTCATGAAGCTGTCATCAGAGGGGCAGCTGTGTGACACACACCCACACACACACACAAGGGCGCCTCGTCAAGATCACTACTAAACACACCCAGACACACACACACACACACACATACAAATTGAACAAATGACCCCCCATGGTGTTCTGACTGACTGTCCAGTGTGCTCACGTTAAACAAACTACTCACACACACCTCCTAAATCTCCACCGTAACTCTCCTAAGAGAGCACCCTTATGGCTACATTCTAGTTGAGCTAATCCAAAGGGTTGTTTTGTAGGAGGTTTACTACTCTGACCCCACTCACCCAGGCAGGCCACCAAACCACAGGCTTGGAACACCACCCTGTGGGACACAAATTTGGCGGCTCGGACGGAACCACAACAACATTCCAAGCCATCAACACGTCGCATGACGAGTGCAGGAGGGAGGGGTGTAATTTAATTGGTTGTTGAGTGCAGCTATCAACAGCCTTTCAGCAGGATCACATCATGTACACCAGTGGAACATTAAAACCACTAGAATACTACCAATGTGGAGACATTGCTGAATCAGACCACGTTGCAAACATGAGTATAAATTAACTTTTTGGCAGACTTGTAAATAGAGCAACAAACAAGCAAATTGACAAGAAGCAATGCAACTTTTTTTTTTAGCTTCTTGGATGCATGAAATATCCACATAATGTCAGTGTGGACGAAATGGTAACTGCAAAACTAAGGTACTCCCATGAACTTAGATAAGTAGTGCTGTCGAACTCATAAATAAGTAGTTTTGTCAAACTCATAAATAAGTAGTTTTGTCAAACTTAAAAATCAGTAGTTTTGTCAAACAAAGAAATAAACCTGACCTCGACTGTGGTCCCATGGCCAGGATTCTTACTGGGACTTTGAAGGAGATTCATAGGACTACATCTGACTAATTTATGAGCTGATATGATTCAAAGAATTCAACCGGCAAGTTTACAAAGATTCACGATATGATATCTCATCCATGGCCTAGCGGCAACTATGACTCATCAGATTTACAACGTTTATAAGACAAATTTATGATTCGATTAAACTTTAAGAGTATGAATGATAAATTTATAATTTCATAAAATGAATAATCTGGCACATTTTAACAGATTGATCATTGTGTATTCTGTGGCCTAGCAGGCCTGGCTGAGCTGACAGTGAGTCCTGCGCAGGCAAAGCACACGGCAGTCACACAGCCTTGCTGTGGTGTCACTGGGAGCCCAGTGAGGTGAGTCCTTGCTGTGGTGTCACTGGGAGCATAGTGAGGTGAGTCCTTGCTGTGGTGTCACTGGGAACCCAGTGAGGTGAGTCCTTGCTGTGGTGTCAATGGGAGCCCAGTGAGGTGAGTCCTTGCTGTGGTGTCACTGGGAGCCCAGTGAGGTGAGTCCTTGCTGTGGTGTCACTGGGAGCCCAGTGAGGTGAGTCCTTGCTGTGGTGTCACTGAGAGCCCAGTGAGGTGAGTCCTTGCTGTGGTGTCACTGGGAGCCCAGTGAGGTGAGTCCTTGCTGTGGTGTCACTGGGAGCCCAGTGAGGTGAGTCCTTGCTGTGGTGTCACTGGGAGCCAGCGAGGTGAGTCCTGGGCAGGCATTAGTAAAGCACACAGTCTTGTCACACAGCCTTGCTGTGGTGTCACTGGGAGCCCAGCGAGGCGTGCACAGCAGCCTCTCTAATTGGCCCACTGTCATCGCTGGAGTGGCGTTGTAATCAGAATAATAGCGCGCGACTGCGGGATGTTGCTATCATTATGGGAACGGTATGCGTGACACACGCGCACACACACACACACACACACACATACACGGGTGCCTCGTCAACCACAGTACTACACACACACAGACACACGCACACACAGACACACACACATCAAGATCACTACTAAACACATGTACACACACACACACACCAACACATACACATGGGTGCCTCGTCAACATCACTACTACACACACACACTAACATCCCAACAGCAGCTAACTCAGCATTCCGTCACCCTAAACCTGAGGCCTGCCATGTTACACACAGCACACACCGCTTGTTTACATGTCACACACACTCCGCTTGTTTACATGTCACACACACCGACAGCACACACCGCTTGTTTACATGTCACACACACACACCGCTTTTTTACACGTCACACACATACACACTTTGTTCTCAAGTCACACACACACACCACTTCTTTACATGTCACACACACACCTCTTGTGTACACGTCACTGAGTGTCTTTAGCATCTCTGAACACATCAGTGGCACGTGAGGAGAATGGGGGTGGGTGAAGTCCTTAGTCACGACTGCCTCCTGGGCCAAGTCTGTGAGGAGTGGGGGTGGGCTATTCCCTCAGCGCTAACGTGTTGGACAGGCCTCAAGTCTGTGAGGAGTGGGGGTGGGCTATTCCCCTCAGCGCTAACGTGTTGGACAGGCCTCAAGTGCATGGGGAGTGGGGTTCGGCTCTATTCCCTCAGCGCTGACGTGTTGGACAGGCCTAACCCTGATGAACACCATGCACTCAACCCAACGCCTCTCTCTCTCTCTCTGCCAGCCTCTCTATCATCCTCCTTCTACCTCTCATTCTGTCTCTTTTTCTCCTTTCGTCCTTCTAATGTCTCCTTTCTCCTTTCTTCTTATGTCTTCTTTTTCTGCCCTGTCTGATCCATCTCTTTCGTCTTCCCTTACACTTCTGTCTTTCTTTTTCTCACCCCCTTCACCTTCCTCTTCCTGTCTTTCTCTCCCCTCCCTCTCTCTTTCTTCCTCCATACTCTCTCTCTCTCTCTCTCTCTCTCTTTCTACCCCTCTCCATCTCCAAATCCTCCCCCTCCATCTCCCTCTCTCTCCCTCCCTCTCTCTCCCTCTCTCTCTCTCTCTCTGCTGTCTCAGTGTGTATGTATTCGGGGCGCTGCTGAGGTGTAGGGGGAGAGGGCTGGGACAGGGTGGGGAGGCCACTCCGTCACTGTCATCAGGTGCTGGCTCGCCTCCCGCCCTGACGAGACAAAAATCGCACGCGTGGGAAGGAGCTCGTTCCCCTCGGCTGCTCTGAGAGCTCCCTCCTGTCCCCTCCTTCCTCCTGTCCCCTCCTCCCTCCTGTACCCCCCTGTACCCCCCTTCCTCCTCCCTCCTGTCCCCTCCTTCCTCCTGCACCCTCCTCCCTCCTGTACCCCCCTTCCTCCTTCCTCCTGTCCCCTCCTTCCTCCTTCCTCCTTCCTCCTGTCCCCTCCTTCCTCCTGTACCCTCCTCCCTCCTGTACCCCCCTTCCTCCTTCCTCCTGTCCCCTCCTTCCTCCTGTCCCCTCCTTCCTCCTGTACCCTCCTCCCTCCTGTACCCCCCTTCCTCCTTCCTCCTGTCCCCTCCTTCCTCCTGTCCCCTCCTTCCTCCTGTCCCCTCCTTCCTCCTGTCCCCTCCTCCCTCCTGTACCCTCCTCCCTCCTGTACCCCCCTTCCTCCTTCCTCCTGTCCCCTCCTTCCTCCTGTCCCCTCCTTCCTCCTTCCTCCTGTCCCCTCCTCCCTACTTCCTCCTGTCCCCTCCTTCCTCCTGTCCCCTCCTTCCTCCTTCCTCCTGTCCCTGCCCCTGCCCCTGTCCCTGCCCTGCAAGTGACAGGTGGAGTGAGGGAGAGGGAGAGTAACAGTCCTGTGTAGTGCTGTTGCACAAGTAATAGACGACCTCCATCTCTTTTGTCATTAGGCTAATCAGTCATTGCGTTATTGTGTTCGTCCTCTCCAGCTCCACTAGACTGCAAGAAATGCTGTCTTGTGATGTTCTTGCCAAACTGGAAAGCTCTTTGAGCTGCATCTTGTTTTAATTTTGTGCTATACAAGTAAATATGATGATGATGATGATGATGATGATGATTATTGTTATTATTATTAAATGAGGAACAGCAAGAAAGAATGACAGAAAGCAGAGGGGACAGAGGGGAATAGGAAGAAAAGAGAGTGATATGGAGAGAAAGGCAGAGAGACAGAGAGAAAGACAGAGAGAGGGTGATACAGAGAGAAAGACAGAGAGAGATGAGTCACAGGGACAGGGACACAGGCAAGTCATCCGTTGGCATGTGAACCCATGCTGCTGATGGGAGGCAGACTCTTCACTCTCAGCACCTTGACACACACACACACACACACACACACACACACACACACACACACACACACACACACACACACACACACACACAACCAAACATTCTTGTCACTCTTAGCACTTTCACACACACACAAACACATACACACACACACACACACACACACACACACACACATGCGCGCGCACATGCACACTCTTCACTTTCTGCACCTTCTCATTTTCTCATCTAAGCCAGGCAGCAGGCAACTAGCTCCATGCCCCCAACACCGCCCTTCACACACACACACACACATCCACACACACACGCACACACACTTGATTGATGGAGGGCTGCCTCGCTGTGGGAGAGATGTTACGGCCACGTCCCCCCCACCCCCACCCCCCTCCCTTTTTATATTAACTAAATCACTTCCATTAAAAGGCATTGCACCCCTGCTGCCATGGCAACCCAGCCAAAGCATCAATGAGAGTACAGCAATGTGAGTTGGAATGGCTTTACGCGGAGAGCTCTTCCCCCCATACACACCTACACACACACACACACACACACAGCCAGCCCAGACATGATATTGATGCTGCTGTCACAGATGGCTGCCTCCCTGTCTCTGAGGCTACCTGCAGAGCTTACCAACGAGACACGGGTCAGGGGGGCCAATCCCTCCCCCCACACACACACACACACACGCATGCACACACATATACACACACACACAACACACGCACACACACAGACCAGATCCATACATCTAATCCGTGCTGCATACATCTATAATCCAAAAGCTGCTTAAGGCTGGAATGAGGAGGTACGTGCATGTTGGCTACAGAATATCATCTGAGATTATTGCAGAGAAGGCGGTGTGATTAGAGGACGGGGTTTGTGATTAGGAGACAGTGTTTGGGGGTTTTACATGGGGGGGAGGGAGGGGGCTGGGCTGGGCTGGGCTGGGCGTAGCCTTTGCAGAGAGGGACAACTCCACTGGGTGGGTATATGGTGCAGTGAATAACCAGGAGGCTTGTGTGTGTGTGTGTGTGTGTGTGTGTGTATGCATTAGTGTTTTTGTGTCTGTATGTGTGTGTGTATGTGTGTCTGGTGTGTGCGCGTGTGTGTGTGCATGTGTGCCCGTGTATGGGAGAGTAACTGTAACCTGTACACTTGCCTTTGTAGTATTTAAACACATACAGGCTCTACAAATACACACACACACACACACACACACACACACACACACACACACACACACACACACACACACACACACACACACGCACACACGCACACACACACACACACATGCAGACGTTTACTCAAACACACATGCACACACACCCATGTAGACACACACAAAAACAACCATGCAGACACACACAAACACACATGTACACTCATGCAGACAAAAACACTATGTACAACAATGCAGACACACACACACACACACACACACACACACACACACTAGCTGGGACACATGTGCACATAAACATGCACACACACATACTAAGAGAGACAGACTGCTCTTAAACACCCATCACAAGTCTGTGGAAAACTGCACACAGCGCTTTTTCTCTGTCTCACACACACACACACACACACAGCACTGTTTCTCTGTCTCACACACACACACACACACACACACACACAGTACTGTTTCTCTGTCTCACACACACACACACACATTACTATTTCTCTGTCTCACACACACACACACACACAGTACTATTTCTCTGTCTCACACACACACACAGTACTGTTTCTCTGTCTCACACACACACACACACAGTACTGTTTCTCTGTCTCACACACACACACATGCGCATCCATCTCAGGTGAAGACTCTTGCCAACAACACACACTGGGTGCCAAGTACTCATTGTGCTTGCCACCTGTTTTCTCACACACATGCACGCACACAAGCACACACACACGCGCACACACACACACCTCGTTCATACTACTCGCTTAAGTGATGCAGACAGAGATGAGCAGATGGGGGGGCGATACGAAGTGTTTGATTCACACACACACTTAGCGAAGCGAAGGAGCTACCCTCATTCTCAGGCTGCAACAAGGTGAGGCAGCTGGGCCATAACACAGTGTGTGTGTGTGTGTGTGTGTGTGAGTATGTGTGTGTGTGTTCGTGTTTTTATGTGTGTGTTTGTGAGTATGTGTGTGAGTATGTGCGTGTGTGTGTGTGTGTGTGTGATAAATCTCTGAGGGGTCTGCTCACAGAGAGATTGATTGCCATAATGAGTGCATGCACCCCTCGGCCTGCTTCACTAATGGCCAGGATCACAGCACTGTTCCACATCTGCAATCTTCAGCTCGCGCCACACGGCACTCTTTAGCGGGAATTAAGGCAAAACACACCACAGAGAGAGAGACAGGGACTGAGAGAGACAGAGAGAGAGAGAGAGAGAGTGAGAGAAGAAGAGATAGACAAAAAGAGAGAGAGAGAGGCAGAGCAAGAGAGAGAGAGAAAGAGAGAAGAGTAGTGTGAGAGAGGCAGAGCGAGAGAGGAAGAGATAGACAGAGAGAGATAGAGAGAGAGTGAGAGAGAGGGAGAGAGACAGAGACAGAGAAGAAGAGATAGACAAAAAGATAGAGACAGAGAGAGAGAGAGTAAAAGAGGGAGAGAGACAGAAGAAGAGATAGACAAAAAGAGAGAGAGAGAGGCAGAGCGAGAGAGAGAGAGAGAGAGAGAGAGAGAGAGAGAGAGAGAGAGAGAGAGAGAGAGGTAAAGTGAGAGAGAGGCAGAGCGAGAGAGGAAGAGATAGACACAGAGAGAGAGATAGCTGGAGAGAATGAAAGAGAGTAAGAGGGAAAAGAGAGCAGGGAGAAGCGGTGGGCATGAAAGCTTAAGTCTTTGAGGAAATCACAATCACAACAGCAAGCTCAGGCAATTAGTGGAGTGGGTCTGCACTGGACTAAGTGAATTATGTATTGTGTTTACGTGGTGGAGGGGTCACACTGGTCCTATGAAACATGCAAGCAGTATGTGTGTGTGTGTGTGTGTGTGTGTTAGAGTGTGTGTGTGTATGTGTGTGCATGAGGGGGGGATAAGGGACAGTGGGTGGGGTGGGGTAGGGTGTCATTTTCCAGGGGTTGTGTGAGGACATGTGCGCCGTTGTTCGTTGTAAGGCTCCGGATTACTCATACATATTTATAGCTCTTACTGCTCTGGCCTCAACAAGACCTCACAACAACAATCCGCTTTAGTCACCACAGGGGTGAAACTCAATTTATTTAAATCCACTTCTCCCCCCCCACCCCTCCTCCCCAAAAAAAAAAGCTGTTCTGAACCCTCTTGCTGCCTGAGGTGTCGTCCCAAAATGCTGGATCCATCTGGCATTCCTGTCCTATGAAGCGCTCACTCTCATTCCTGTCCTATGAAGCGTTCACTCTACTAACTCCCTGGTGTATCGGCAACCCTCTCCACTTCTTAGAGAAGTCCTCCATAGTTCATCATCATCACAAGCTGCCTCACATACATGTAGGCGTAGCCATGGGTGGGCAGGGGTGGGCCTGTGCCATCCCACTTGTCAATCAGGACCGGCCCACCCAATGAAAAGGCTCTATATGTTCAATCGCACCGAATGTTTTTCTTGGCCCACTCATTTTATGATTTCTGGCTACGCCCCTGTGCCATTAGCCTGCTCATGGAGCTACGCCCCTTCCCCAGCTATGGTTGTGGACACCTAGCCTGGTAATCCAGCCCCTCGTACTTCACTTTATTTTGCACAGAGGGTCTGGACGTGTCGCCATTGACATTGCTGTATTAGGTACCAGCCAGTCCTAGCCAATCAGCGAACAGAGGGAGTGTTCATGAGCGATGACGTTGACTTTATGTGCTACACAAAGGCTAATTGCATACATGACGACCAGACATTTGCGACTGAGTAAAGGCAGAGCCACTTATTTTAAACTTCAAGAGAGTCCACACCAGCAAGACATCGTTTCTCAATACAGGACTGCCAGACCCTCTGTACAAAATGAAATAAAGTACGAGGGGCTGGATTACCAGGCTAGTGGACACCCCCATGAACACCCCAATACTGACGGAGGCGAATGGCGGGCATCAGGAATACCCTGGCAGAGAGGACTGAGTTGTTAGCAAGTTAAATAGAGATGAAGCAGCAGGTGTAATGAGTGGAGTCTGATTTAAGACCAAGATCATGCATGGGAAACCAGTGAACCAACATTTGGGTACTTACCCTTTTGCACTTTAAAAACATAAACCTCTCCACCACTTAAACACTCGCACATTCAAAGACTAACACTGACACTTTGCCTCTCTCTTTTAACATTGACATTTTTCCCAGTCTAAACTCTGCCACTTTATTCTTGAAATCCTGACACAACTCCCCTTTCACTCTTTAAAACACTTTTCCCAGTCATTAAACACTGACACTACTCCCCTATTTCAGAGCTCACACTCTTGGCATATCAACACTTCAATGCTGCCATTTTCCCACTATTTAAAAACTGACTGGCAGTCAATTGAAAACCAGACTGTTTTTTTTTTCGAAGGGGCAATCACTGGATCTTCAAAAGATCAAACTGTTTTCAGATACGTTCTGTTAATGATTTATACAAATTTTACATATATCCCTTTAAGCATTTACTTTAAGCATTTACGCTTTTCAGATGACTCATTTATACTTATTTTTTGTGTTTTTATGCTTTTATGTGTTTATATGTTTATGTGTTTTATTTATTTACAACATATTTATTTTACTTTTATGCTTTTACACTTATTTTATCTTTTATGCTTTCATATTGCCCTTTGCTTTTATTTTTGTTAAGCACACTGACCTGCTGTTGTGTATGAAATGCGCTATACAAATAATCTTGCCTTGTCTCGCCAAAACAGACCACAAACAACAAAAACAGACCAGCGAGTCCCTGTCGGTGTTTCTGTGTACACATTGGACTGACAGCACAACCCTGTAAAATGGCACTTCCACTCTCCTCCAAACAAACACAAACCAGAAGTCACATTCGCTGTACTTCGTGACAGGCTGTCACCAATCAAACAGGCAAGGTGCCTTATTTTACTGATATTGTTCTTCCTCAGAAGACAACAGCAGGGAGAATAAACGGGTTTGTGGTTTGTGCAGAGAGAACGCAGCGGTGTAGAGCCTGACGCGGAGGAGAGTGAAGATGAGGTGTCAGCCACGGGACGCCCCACTGTGGGGCCACAGGGGCGGTAAAGATGGCCGCTCTCCCCTGACGAGGTGCCTTCTTTGCTGATTAGCTGCAGCCTGTGGGGGGCCTCTGTGTGGGGCGAGGAGTGTGTGGTAGGATGTGTGTGCGGTGGGGTGTGTGTGTGTGTGTGTGTGTGTGGGGGGGGGGGGGTGTTGCTGTGTAGGGGGACATGATGGGTGTGTATGGTGGTGGGGGGGTACAGGAGTTTGTGTGTAAAGGCCTCCTGCAGTTTGGGGGAGAGGAGTGTGTAGGTGCAGTTGGTGTCCAGTGTTGTGTGTGTGTATGTGTGTGTGTGTGTGTGTGTGTGTGTGTGTGTGTGTGTGTGTGTGTGTGTGTGGACACCACTAGGACACCAACACAGCTTACATTAGCACACCCATCTTACACCATCACACACCTGCAGGGAGCTGATGCACCACCCTCAGAGGAAGAGGTGACAGAGACACAACACAGAAAGACACAGAAAAAGGGACATAGCAAAAACACCTGAATGATGGAGAGAAGAAGAGAGAGAGAGAAAGAGAGAGGGCCTGACAGAGGACAGAAAGAGATTACAAACACAAAGATACAGTCAGAGAGGTGGAGAGAGACAAAGTGTGTGTGTGTGTGTGTGTGTGTGTGTAAAAAGACAGAGAGAGAGAGAGAGAGAGAGAGAGAGAGAGAGACAGAGAAAGAGAGTGTGTGAATGAGAGAGAAAGAGAGAGAGACTGAGAGAGAGAGAGAGAGAGGTATAAAGAGAGGGGGAGAGTGCCATAGCGGTAAAGAAAAAGAAAGAGAGAGAGAGAGAGAGAGAGAGAGAGAGAGAGAAAGAGAGTGTGTGAGTGAGAGAGAAAGAGAGAGAGAGAGAGACTGAGAGAGAGAGAGAGGTATAAAGAGAGAGGGAGAGTGCCAGAGCGGTAAAGAAAAAGAAAGAGAGAGACCTGCTGATGCAACTGGACCCACAACAGAACAGCATGTAGACACAAACACAAAAGCAGAAGGGACAGCTACAGCGCCGCACTGCACGTAATCACAGCTCAACAATGTCCTCCAATTTCCCACAGTGCTCTCTGTTCTGTCTGCACGCGCGCAGATCAAACGCCTCCGCTTCTGGGCCTGAAAGAGGCAGTGCTGGCTCCTCCCTGCGCCTCCTCCCTGCGTCTCCTCTCCGCGCCTTCTCCCTAAACCTCATCTCCGCACCTCCTCTCCTGCACCTCCTCTCTGCATCTCCTCCCAGCTCCTCCTCCCTGCGTCTCCTCTCCGCGCCTCCTCCCTAAACCTCATCTCCGCACCTCCTCTCCTGTACCTCCTCTCTGCATCTCCTCCCCGCGTTTTCTCCCTGCGTCTCCTCCCCGCACCTCCTCTCTGAGCCTCCTCTCCACGTCTGCTCCCAGCGCCTCCTCCCCCCGCCTCCTCCTGATGCTCCCCTGATCGGCCTGCCAGCCCGGCTGCTCAGCTCCGGTGAGGAGCGCGGCTCTTTCTGTATCCTAAAACACGTCTCTTTTGCTTCCGCGCCTCCTCTCCGCACCTCCTCCTGATTCTCCCCTGATCGACCTGCCAGTCTGGTGAGGAGCGCGGCTCTTTCTGTATCCTAAAACACGTCTCTTTTGCTTCCGCGCCTCCTCCCCGCATCTCCTCCCCGCGCCTCCTCTCCCCGCCTCCTCCTGATTCTCCCCTGATCGACCTGCCAGTCCGGTGAGGAGCGCGGCTCTTTCTGTAGCCTAAAACGTGTCTCCTTTGCATCCACGCCTCCTCCCTGCGTCTCTTCCCCCCACCTCCTTCCTGCGCCTCCTCCTAATCGGCCTGCCAGCCCGGCTGCTCAGCTCCAACGAGGAGCGCGGCTCTTTCTGTAGCCTAAAACGTGTCTCCTTTGCCTCCGCTCCGACTCCCACGTTTCCTCTGTCACCCGGCTCGGGATGAAAGGCCTTCATCTTTTAGGGAGGCCCTGTGAGACACATCTTTCTCACACACACTGGATTGAACACACACACACACACACAAATGCACACATACGCACATGCACACACACACCCAAAAACACTCTCACACACACACCTCCGATCACATGTGTGAATTCATCAGAACCCATGTATAAAAAATGAGCAGCCATTTGGGAACTGATGTTTTTACTTTAATTTCTTCTTCCTTCCATCTAGACGGCAGCTCAAAGACGCCCCGGCAACGGCAGTCTGAACACATCTCCGTAGGGACAACTGACACTGCATTGCCACACATCAATGAGAGGAGGAAGGTCAGTGTGGTGTAGAGGGCGTCCTCCAATGACACTACATCCTAAACATACAGTCTCTCCAAGGACACTACATCCTAAACAGACAGTCTCTCCAAGGACACTACATCCTAAACATACAGTCTCTCTAAGGACACTGCCTTTCAAAGAAGGAAGGTTTTTTATGGACACTGCCTCCTAAACAAGACGGTTCTCCAAAGGACACGGCCTTCTAAACAGGAAGATACTTTAAGGACACTACATCCTACACAGACAGTCTCTCCAAGGACACTGCCTTCTAAACAGGAAGGTTCTTTAAGGACACTGCGTCCTAAACAGGATGGTAAACAATGCTAAAATTAGCCCTGGTTGTAAAACTGATTTTGCTGATAAGCAGGGTCCAGTGCGAGGGGCTCTCGAAGAGGGCAGGCCTCGAGCAAGGGGATCCGGCAGGGAGAGCCTACAATGGATGGGCCCTGTCAAACATGTGAGTGCGTCTGTGAGTGTGTGTGTGTGCATGCATGTGTGTGTGCATGTGTGTGTGTGTGTGTGTGTGTGTGCATGTGTGTGTGTGTGTGTGTGCGTGTGTGTGTGCATGTGTGTTTGTGTGTGCACGTGTGTGTGTGTGTGCATGTGTGTGTGTGCATGTGTGTGTGTGTGCATGTGTGTGTGTATGTGTGTGGTAAGCAGGGTCCAGTGTGAGGGCACTCTAGGAGGGCAGGCCTCGAGCAAGGGGGCCCGGCAGTGAGAGCCTACAATGGATGCGCCCTGTCAAACATTTTCTGGGGGCTGTTTTGCCTGAGGGGCAGAGGGGAGGGCACATTTTTAATTCGCTCCATTGTCCAGAAACATTTCTATGAGAAATGTGCTGTTTTCCCTCATTTTCCCTTTCTCTCTCTCTCTCTCTTACCCACCCTCCTTTTGTCTCTCTCTCTCTCTCTCTCTCTCTCTCACTCTCTCTCTCACTCCCTCTTTCTCGCTCTGTTTCTCTCTCGCCTCCTTCCGCCACACATTCTTCTTTCTCTGGGTCTGAAAAAGTCAGCCTTTGCTGGGGAGGAAATTTAAATGTGGAGCAATGCAGTAAATGTCAGTAGCAATGTGGGTCTTTGAGCGCAGCTTAGTGTGTGTGTGTGTGTGCGTGTGTGTGTGTGTGTGTGTGTGTGTGTGTGTGTGTGCATGTGTATACGTATCTGAGTGTGTGTGTGTGTGTGTGTGTGTATGTGTGTTTGTGTCTTTGTATGTGTGTGTGTGTGTGTGTGTGTGTGTGTGTGTGCGTGTGTATGCGTGTGTGAGTGTGTGTGTTTGTGTATGTGTGTGTGGTGTGTGTATGAGTGTGTTACGAGGACTTCTCAGCAGTGTAAGATGGTCATTGTTTCCCTCAGATAAAGCCTGGTTTATGCCTCGTATGGGCTCCTATCTGACAAAGCAGAATAGCATTCCTCCTTCCTTCCCGCACAGCCTCTATAGGAGCTGTGTGAGTATATGCCCCACTGAGCTAAGAGAGCAGAGTTCAGTCTGGCCAATATCTACATACATGCACACACAGTAGGCTAATATCTACACAAAAGCACACACAGTACAGTAGGCTAATATCTACACACACACACACAGGTCCCGCTATACAGTATCGCAGACTTTTCATTAATATATACATGCTAGGTCACTATGCACGCTAAAGAAAGGTTTCATCAGAGCAATATTATAATTTATGATAACTATACTGTAACATATAAATATTGATTAAAATGCAGTAATAAGTCAATAACATATGGTAAAGTATTAAAACAGTGTGTGGGAGCAGTATTGTGGGTCCTAAACTGGAACGTAACGAGGGTAGACGGGGGATCACTGTGTAACTGGTTGCTCTGACCTGCTGTGACACTCAAAGAAGTCCCACAGGGTCATTAGATAGTGGGGGTCAACTGTATGACAAACAGTACTGCATCAAGCCAAAAGGCAGTAACTACATATTTAGTAGAATTGAGTTTAGACTGGAAATTGACTTCCTAACACCTTCTCTGTCTTGTGACTAAACCTCTTGCTTCTTGCTGTTGCTAGAAAGTAAATAAAAACATCACCACTTTTATTCGTACCTCATGTTTGACTATGCAGTGTGACAACGTAACAGGCATTTTTCTCAGTTTCTATGTTCACGTAGTAATTGTACTTTGCCTTGGCAGGGCAGAATACAGCTGAATAAGGATGACCAAGCGAGGACCAGTCATATGGCAAATGCATGCTGCTGCTGAGGAAGACAAGCAGAACGTCTCCCCCTGCACAAGGTGCCTGAGCAGAAGCTCGAACTGGGCCACTGCAAGCTGAAACAAGCCTCAGTCCTCAGGGATGAAACAGTGCAGCAAGGATTACGTATTCGAGAGGGAGATCAAATTAGAACAAACAATTCTTCACTCACTTTGTGTGACTTTGTACGAGTTTGTGTGTGTGACTTTGTGTGTAAGTGTGTGTGTGTGTGAGT
>CM050205.1:5152500-5180000 GCA_027475355.1 Coilia nasus
CGTGGCTGTGTGTGTGTGTGTGTGTGTCTGTCTGTATGTGTGCGTTAGAGGGACTCTAACGCTCACAGGCTTTTCATTTGGGTGTTGACAAACAGAGTCAAAAGATCTGCTATGAAGAGCAGCTGTCACAACATTTCAGATATGTCAAGACACACACACACACACACACACTCACACACACACACACGCACCACAAACACAAATCACACACAGACAGAAACCCACATTTCAAATAAAGACATGTTATATAGAGACAAAGAAACACACAAATATTACACATCACACACACATACACACACGCGCACGATACAAATAACATAAATACACACACACACACACACACACACACACACACACACACACACACAGACATACACACACACACATCCTTTATGTGTCTCTGTTTACTTAACCAACACACTCAACAACCTCCTCTCAAGAGAAAAGGGGGAAAGACGAGAGACAGAAAAGAGTGCTATTTACATACTCGGCACAAATGTAAATGTGCCTGTGCCAAAGAGGGCGCGCAGTCTTGGGCTGAAACAAGCACACTTGATTGAAGCCTTGTCTGATTTGATTACAGGTTTTATACATCAGATAGGCAGGGACTTAAGACCTCCTAGAAAGGGGGTGGTGTGTGTGTTTGTGCGTGTGTGTGTTTGGGGGGGGGGGGGGGGGGGGTCTCAGCATGTTTCACCCTTTTTTCCTCACTATATATTATTTATTTTTGCTTTTTAAATGGCTGTCATCCACTGCGCCAAAGGCGTTAAGCCCCACACTGCAATTCCTTCATTAGGCCACTAATCACAGCCATTCATCTGGAGGAAAACACCCCCACCCCACTACCCACAATGCCTTAGCAGGCTAGCACCCGTCAGCCAGCCCTCCTGTCAGACAGGACCTTTGTGGGACGTTCGCATCAACACAAGCCATACACACATGCACACACATGCGTGCGTGCACACACACACACACACGTGGATGGCTTCGTCGACACCCTCACTAACACCAGGCCTTTGAAGATGCCAATGAAAACACATTAGTCATGATTACATGGCTTTAGATCTCTGGAACAGTAATCAGTCGCACACACACACACAGATATCAGTGCTTACACACAGCTCACAACTGCATGCCACACACACACACACACACGCACACACACACGCACACACACGCACACACACACACACACACACTGACGGGGTTATTAAAATGGCTGGCTTCCAACTGTAATACCTGTAAGCAATGACTTCTAATTGACTTTCACTGCTGTAAATAGCCCCTTATGAGGATGGGCCCATTTATATTCACTGCTTGACCCAGTAAAGTGGGGCAGTCGTGCAATAGCAGTGGAAACTGTGACAGTGCCTGAGCTCTGCAGTGCCTGGATGCTGGCTCCACTGCGTCTAAGGGACAGCTAGCACGCGAGCGAGTGAGCGGGCGGGCGAACGAGTCAATGATGAGTCAGGGCAGGCTTGGCAGGGGGGAGGCTGCCATGTTGATTACAGCACCTGGATGATTTCTACAGAATATAAAACATCTGGCCGGGTCGAGCTTCGGTCAGCGAATAGTCCGTCTGACGGTCCTCGCTGGGACTATTTTTAGCTGGAATGAACGCTACGGCTTGGAGGGATTAAAAGCTCAGCCGAGGCACATTTTTGTGGACTCTTCCCCATCGTGCCGAGCATTTTTGCATGGTGCCACAAAAGCTATTCTAGTGTTTGAACTGAGTAAAAAAAAAAAAAATTAAGAAATATATATTTTTTTTAAAAGCCGAGTGCCAAAAAGTGCTTTTTTGCTTTCAAGTTCCTAACTTTCTTCAGAGAAGTATTCTCTCATGACTAAAGCTGTGTAAATGTGGTTTTCTTCTGCTTAAGGCAGACTGCATGTCTCTCTAAGGTGCTGGTGTGTGTCCATCCAGAGGTGTGACCAGAATGCCACATGTGGGTGGGCATTTGGCTTAGACTGGGGGGGGGGGCAATATGAATGGAAAATATATTTTTTGGATGAACAGAGCATTTCTCAGGGTGGGCAGAGCATGTCCCTGGGCACCAAAATAATAGCCTTTGCTCCTGGAGCTATTTGCTTTGCACTGGACTCTGAAATGAAGGTGTGCAGGATAGCCAAGGTGAGCCTGCAAAGCTTACGTCACGTCCCAAAACGCACAGGATCACATGACCCTGCAGGGCTGGTTTCTGATTGGCCGAGAGCTGACTGACACATGCGTGGCTGTGTGTAAACAGAGCTGCTGTGATGTGCTGCTGTCGTTTCTCTACTACTGTGTCTATCCTATGCCAGTGTGTGTATGTGTGTGTGTGTGTGTGTGTGTGTGTGTGTGTGTGTGCTTGTTTGTTTGTGTGTGCCCGAGTGTGTGCGCTCTGCTGACGTTTCTCTGAGGTGTTTATCTTATGACTGTGTGTGTGTGTGTGTGTGTGTGTGTATGTGTGTGTGTGCGCTCTGCTGACGTTTCTCTGAGGTGTTTATCTTATGCCTGTGTGTGTGTGTTTGTGTGAGTCTGTGTGTGTGTGTGTGTGTGCGTGTGCGTGTGTGTGTATTCGTGTGTGTGCGCTCTGCTGACGTTTCTCTGAGGTGTTTATCTGCCTGCGCCCTGGTGGGACGGTGAGGTTTGTTTACCCATGATGCACTGCAAGACCACAGGCAGGTCATCATAACGACTTCTCTGTCTTATCTGGACTGCAGTAGACACACACACACACACACACACACACACCAACCAACTACCAAAAACACTTGCAAAACTTGCACGCACACAGGCACACACACACACACACAATCAAGCAGCAACACTGGCCAGAGCACATACATTTACTGCCTTCCTCACACACACACACACACACACACCAACCAACTACCAAAAACACTTGCAAAACTTGCACACACACACACACACACACACACACACACACACACACACACACACAAGCAAATAAATACACACAAAGAAACTAAGGTGCTCTCTGAAGCCTTCAACCCCCTCCACCCCTTTACTGTCTAGTCTGGTGGCGCAACATGCAGACACACACACACACGCGCACACACACACACACACAAACCTGCACGCACACACACAGTCCAGTCTGGGGTCATGATGACACATACACACTCACACGCACACAAGCACACTGCATGCGCACACGCTCACACAAGTACACACACACCCCTCCACTGAGCCTCGTCTGGGGCCACGGTGCACAGACAACTACACAGGCACACACACACACACACAAAAACACACACACACACACAGCCCTGAGTAAGTGTCGTCTGGGGCCACGGTACACAGACAACTACACAGACGCACACACACACACACAAGCACACCTGCATTCGCGCAGACACACACAGCCCTGAGTGAGACCAGTGTGGGGCCATGGTGCAGACACACTTACACACACACACACACACACACACACACACACACACACACACACACACACACACACACAGCCCTGAGTGAGTCCAGCGTGGGGCCACAGTGCAACTCTCTGCAGTTATTACTTCCAGGGCCCTCAGGCACATCTGATTATCTGTGCTGCTACAACTAGCTGCTACCGCCCACCTCCACAGCGGGCACCTCACCAGAGAGAATGTCTGTGTGCGCGCGCGTGTGTGTGTGTGTGTGTGTGTGTGTGTGTGTGTGCTGACGGCAGATGCTGTTCCCTGGTACCCCAGCGTCAACCCGCCTGTCTGCACATCCTCAGCGTCAGCAGCTAACTGATAAGGACTCGCTTGCTCAGGAGACTCCACCGTTTGGGAGAAGGGGGGTACTCTGATACACCACTCCTCCATCGTTTGGGAGAAGGGGGGGTGGGGGGGGGGGGGTACTCTGATACACCACTCCTCCACCGTTTGGGAGAAGGGGGGGTGGGGGGGGGGGTACTCTGATACACCACTCCTCCTTCGTTTGGGAGAGGGGGGGAGGGGGGGGGGGGGTGTGGGTACTCTGATACACCACTGCTCCACCGTTTGGGAGAAGGGGGGGTGGGGGGGTACTCTGATACTCCACTCCTCCACCGTTTGGGAGAACAGGAGGGAAAAAGCTACTCACATGTTGCATGCCTTAATGCAATGTGTTTCTCGTGTGATATTTTTCCTACATCACATGCATTTCTCCTTTAATATCTCTCCCACATGTGTTTCTCGTGCAATATGTGTTTCTCTACACAATATGTGTAATTTCCTGTGCGTGATATCTCTCCTTTATAACATGTGTTTCATGTGTGATGTCTTTCCTTCATAACATGTCTATTTCCTGTGTGATATCTCTCCTACATTACCTGTCTATTTCCTGTGTGTGGTATCTCTCCTGAATCACGTGTGTATTTCCTGTGTGTGATATCTCTCCTAGATTGACACATAGGTGTTGTGTGTGTGACATCACTCCTACATAACGTGTTGTACTGTATGTGTGTGATATCTCTCCTAGATCACGTGTGTATTTCCTGTGTGTGATGTCTCTCCTGAATCACGTGTGTATTTCCTGAGTGTGATATCTCCTCTCCTGAATCACGTGTGTATTTCCTGAGTGTGATATCTCTCCTGAATCACGTGTGTATTTCCTGAGTGTGATGTCTCTCCTAGATCACATGTGTATTTCCTGTGTGTGATATCTCCTCTCCTTAATCACATGTGTTTTTCCTGCGTGTGATATCTCTCCTTAATCACATGTGTATTTCCTGTGTTTGATATCTCCTATCCTGAATCACGTGTGTATTTCCTGAGTGTGATGTCTCTCCTAGATCACGTGTTGTACAGTATGTGTGTAATATCTCTCCTGAATCACGTGTGTATTTCCTGAGTGTGATGTCTTTCCTGAATCACATGTGTATTTCCTGAGTGTGATATCTCCTCTCCTGAATCACGTGTGTATTTCCTGAGTGTGATGTCTCTCCTAGATCACATGTTGTATGTGTGTAATATCTCTCCTGAATCACAGGTGTATTTCCTGAGTGTGATGTCTTTCCTGAATCACGTGTGTATTTCCTGAGTGTGATATCTCTCCTGAATCACGTGTGTATTTCCTGAGTGTGATGTCTCTCCTAGATCACGTGTTGTACAGTATGTGTGACCCCTCTGCTACATAATGTGTGTGATATCTGTCGTACATCACATGTGTTTAATGCATGTGATATCTATCCCACATGCCATGGCTGTCATATCTCTCCTACATATTTCTCCTACATGTTCTAAACCATCTTCTAGCGTGACTCCAGCTCCTGTTTAAAGCAGCAGGTCCTGTCACACAAGGGACTGCAATAAAGCAGGTGGCTGAAAAAGTGCCTGTCTCAAATTGGCTGTTGAGTTTATTACCAATTACACATCACTTATGGTCCGTTATATTGTAGACAGGCAACAAACTGTTAGTGCCAATTCAACAAATACGATTCTTTTTTTTATATTCCTAATGAAATCAGCTGTTGATCCAAGTAACAGTCTCGGCCACACAGCCACAAATGGCCAGATGTTTAATTTGTATAAAGTAAGCCGGGGTAATACTGTTGCCCAGGTAACTGAGGTGTTTCTATATAAAGTTAACTTAGGTAGTAACCACAACCATGCACCTGCAAAAGCTACGGTACTGCATGGATGCTGGAGTCCCACACGCTTTCCTGGCCAGGTGGGGGGCTGTAGTAGCCTGGTAAACCGGCTCCAACCAACCAACCAACTCGTACTTCATTTCATTTTGTACAGAGGTTCTGGAGCGGAGGCAGCGAGAAACCGTTTCTTCCTGGAGGTGTGGACTCTGCTGAAGTTTAAAACAAGTGCCTCTGCCTTTACCCAATCGCTAACGTCTGGTCGTCATGTATGCAATTAGTCTACCTACGCACTACAACTTAAATGTAACTCACAATGTCAACATCATGGCTCATGAACACACCCTCTGTTCGCTGACTGGATCGCCGTTGCTCGGACCGCTTACATGCTGATCAACACATTCCGGTCCAGACCCTCTGTACAAAATGAAATGAAGTATGAGGGGCGGGTTTACCCGGCTAGGGTTGTAGTGCCACACGTTTTCCTGGCCAGGTGAATGCTGTAGTCCCACACGTTTTCCTGGCCAGGTGACTGCTGTAGTCCCACACGTTTGTGGGACTATACCACATCTGGGGTTAAGCTGCAGCTTCTCAGTGTGGGCAGATCTGTTCTACATCACACTTAGCTACATCACACTTAGCTACATCACACTTAGCTACATCACACATAGCTACATCACACTTAGCTAAATCACACTTAGCTGACGCTCTTATCCAGAGCGACTTACAGTTATTTACAGGGTTTCAGTTACAGTCCCTGGAACAGTGTGGGGTCACATGCCTTGCTCAAGGGCATTTCATCCGTGGGTAGGACAGGATCCGAACCTGCGACTCGCTGATCCCAAGATCAACTCCCTAACCACTAGACCACAGCTGCCCCATTGTTATCATTTAACACCTGTTAACATGAGGAGGAGGAGTGGGAGGAGTAGAGAGAGGAGAAAGAGAAGGAGGAGAAGGAAGTGGGAGGAGGAGGAGGAGGAGGAGGAGGAGGAGGAGGAAGAGGGACAGTGACGGATAATTCTCTGTCCTCGGCTGATAGGTCAGTGAGTTAGATAAAGCGGACGTGCACACACGCTCGATCGGGGAACTACTGTTGATGGCAGCGAGAGCATCCAGGATCATTGTGTGCATGTGCGTGTTTGTGTGTGTGTGTGTGTGCGTGCGTGTTTGTGTGTGTGTGTGTGTGTGTGTGTACATGAGCGAGTGCTCTGTTAAGCCGGCACATCTGTGACAAAACTCTAATCACTTCAGTGGAGGTATCTAGTGCTATCCAGTGTGTGTGTGTGTGTGTGTGTGTGTAATCAGCTCTGTGGAGGTATCTAGTGCTATCGAGAGTGTGATTATGAGATCAGGAGCATGGGGAGATAGCAATCATTTAATCCGCTCACAGCCCCACACGCTACAGCCGCCCCATTCCTCAAGCACTCCCAGCGCCCCCTATTATACAACTCATTATTTCATGCAGCATTCTGAGGGAACACACACACACACACACGCACACAGATGCAGGCACGCATACACACACACACACACACGCACACCGATGCAGGCACGCATACACACACACACACACACACACACACACAGATGCAGGCACACACATACACACACACACACAGATGCAGGCACACACACACAAATGTAGGCAGATCACAGGTCAAATAGACAACATGCATGACACAGACAATCACACAATCACACACACACACAGATACATACAAACATGCACACAAACACACACACACCCCACTGACCCAAACACACACAAACAGTTACAGATACAAACTGATACAGACCCAGGCACAGGTACACACACACACACACACAAACACACACATACACAAGCCTATTTAGACGATAAAGGCCCATTAGGGTCTTTCCCACAAGAAGGCTTCGCTGAGATGCAGGGCTTTCATCTGTCAGATATGGATAGCCTTGGAGCGCACAGCGTTGTGTGTCAGAGGGCTCTGCCATTTTGAGGGAGAGGAGTGTGTGTGTGTGTGTGTGCGTGTGTGTGTGTGTGTGTGTGCGTGTGTGTGTGTGTGTGTGGCGGCGAACAGATTGGTGGCTTCTAGGAGTTGCTGAGCATCATAGCTCTTCTCCTAACAGGCCCACGCTTCCCAGCGACTCCACCAAAACAGAACACTTTACACTGAGAGCCCATCTGCCTCTGAGTATAATGACACGAGTCAGGGGCACAGAGCTGTGAAACACACACACTTACACACACACACACACACACACACACATACACACACACACACACACACACACACACACTTACTGAGCAGCACAAATGCCAGCTAAACACACACACTTTTAGGAGAAATCCCCCCCCACACACACACACACTGAGGATTGGAAATGGCAAAAAACACACACCCCCTTGCTTTACAGTGGAAACGCCAACAGAAAGACACACACACACACACACACACACACATTGGAGATCACAAAAACATATACTCTTACTGAGCACTACTAATGCCAAAACACGCACACACACAGTTGCGCATCAGCAAGCACGCGCACACACACAGAAATGCCTACACACACACACACACACACACTGTGTTCAGCACTGAAATGCCTACACACACACACTGTGTCCAGCACTGAAATGCCTACACACACACACACACACACTGTGTCCAGCACTGAAATGCCTACACACACACACACACACACACACTGTGTCCAGCACTGAGTCAGATGGGCGGAAGGAACAGGAGCGGATGTTAAGCGTGCGCAGCAATCTGGCGAGGAGCGGCCATCGGACATTTCCCCGGCCGAGCTTGGCACTCACCGCGGCCCGTTCTGGCCCAGCCGAACCCGACTCCACCCGGCTGAACCGACCCATGCCACACCTGCACGACTGCCTAATGGCCCTCCCGTCACGCTGCCACCTTGAGACAGCAGCCTAATTAGCCCCGCCTTCCTCCTCGACCTCTGGCACAGGAGATAGGGCACTGCCAGTCTGGGGCACCGAGGAGAGGAGAGGAGAGGAGAGGAGAGGAGAGGAGAGGAGTAGAGAGGAGAAGAGAGGAGAGGAGGGGAGAGGAGAAGAGAGGGGAGGAGGGGAGAGCAAAGGAGAAGAGAGGAGAGGAGAGGAGGGGAGAGGAGAGGAGAGGAGAGGGGAGGAGAGGAGGGGAGAGGAGGGGAGAGGAGAGGAGAGGAGGGGAGAGGAGTAGAGAGGAGAAGGGAGGAGAGGAGAGGAGAAGAGATGAGATAAGGAAAGAGGAGAGGAGAGGAGAGGAGAGGAGAGGAGAGGAGAGGAGAGGAGAGGAGAAGAGATGAGATAAGGAAAGAGGAGAAGAGAGGGGAGGACGGGAGAGCAAAGGAGAAGAGGAAAGGAGAGGAGGGGAGAGGAGAGGAGTGGAGAGGAGAGGAGATAAGGAAAGAGGAGAAGAGAGGGAGGAGGGGAGAGCAAAGGAGAGGAGAGGAGAGGAGAAGAGGGGAGAGGAGAGGAGGGGAGAGAAGAGGAGAGGAGAAGAGGAGAGGAGAGAAGAGGAGAGGAGATGAGGAGAGGAGGGGAGATAAGAGGAGAGGAAAGGAGAGGAGAGGAAAGGAGAGGAGAGGAGTGGAGAGGAGAGGAGAGGAGAGGAAAGGAGGGGAGAGGAGAGTGCAGAAGATAGGAGAGACTTGCGGAACGGGGAGGGGGTAAGGGCGAGAGGGGAGAGGAGGTAGAGTGGAAGGATGGACGCGGTGGAGAGGTACAGAAGGCAGGAGACAGGGTGGCAAAAGACTGAGTTAGAGATGAGGTCTTCTGGGCCATTGACCCCTTGGCATGGGGTAGCAGACATGTGGAGTGGTGGAAAGAGGAAGAGAGGGTACAGGAGGACAGGAAATGAGAGAGGAGGAGAGAGGCTGGGGGGAGAGGTTGAGGGGGGAGAAGAGATTGAGAGGGGAGGAGATTAAGAGGGGAGGAGAGAGGTTAGAAGAGAAATGTGGAGAGGGGTGGAGAGAGGAAGAGTGTGGAGAGAAGAGAGGAGGTGAGGAGAGAGGAGAAGAGAAATGTAGAGAGGGGAGGAGAGGGGAAGAGTGGCTAGAGTAGAGAGAGGAGAGGAGGAGAGGAGAGAGGAGAGAGAAGAGAGGAGAAGAGAAATGTGGAGAGGGTAGGAGAGGGGAAGAGTGGCTAGAGTGGAGAGAGTTGAAGAGGAGGTGAGGAGAGAGAAGAGAGGAGAAGAGAAATGTAGAGAGGGGTGGAGAGAGAAAGAGTGGCTAGAGTGGAGAGAGGAGAAGAGGAGAGGAGGTGAGGAGAGAGGAGAGAGGAGAAGAGAAATGTGGAGAGGGGTGGAGAGAGAAAGAGTGGCTAGAGTGGAGAGAGGAGAAGAGGAGAGGAGGTGAGGAGAGAGGAGAGGTAGTATCGGTCATGTGGGCTATTTACCCCATGACATGCAGGATCAGGAGAGGGGAGAATGTGCCATGTGCTGATGTCTGTGCTCTTCTGCCCTCAGATAGACCCATCAAGGTGTTAATGGCTG
Organism: Coilia nasus; assembly: GCA_027475355.1. Taxonomy (NCBI): domain Eukaryota; kingdom Metazoa; phylum Chordata; class Actinopteri; order Clupeiformes; family Engraulidae; genus Coilia; species Coilia nasus. The sequence continues at coordinate 5,162,546 of CM050205.1, forward strand.
TCAGTCACACACAAGACCTCATGCAGGACCAGCAGCCTCCACCAATCCCATCATACACACACACACACGTGCTCTTGCTCGGTCAGTCACACACAGACAGGTACAGTATAAGGTAGACATACACAGACAAGAGGCAGAGAGAGAGACAGGCGGACAGACAGACAGGCAGACATGCAGGCAGACAGGCAGGCAGACAGTGCACAGAAGACCAACACTGAAGCCCCTAAGGCAGCAGAGAGACAGGCGGACAGACAGACAGACAGACAGACAGACAGACAGACAGACAAACAGACAGACAGGAAAGCAGGCAGGCAGACAGACAGACAGACAGACAGACAGTGCACCGAAGACCAACACTGAAGCCCATAAGGCAGCAGACAGACAGACAAACAGACAGACAGGCAAGCAGGCAGGCAGGCAGACAGACAGACAGACAGTGCACTGAAGACCAACACTGAAGCCCCTACGGCAGCAGACAGACAGAGAGACAGACAGACAAGCAGGCACATAGACAGACAGACAGACAGGCAACCAGGCAGACAGACAGACAGTGCACCGAAGATCAACACTGAAGCCCCTAGAGCAGCAGCCGTAGCCTTGGACTGTGCCCCATAAATGAAATACTGGTGCCTCCACCAGTATACTGGTACCCTGTTATCCTGGTATACTGGTGTCCACCCTGTCTTCCACTGTGCAGATGTTACAGGCAGCCCAGGACTCACTAAAGGGGAACATAAAGTTCACCACAGGCAGCTGGTGAATGAGGCGTCTGCCTGTAACAGTTTTGAATACCAACTGGACAGTCAGGGAGCAAAGCTGCATTTGGCGGAGGAAAGGGCCACTCTGCAGCCCTCCGCAGATCATAGCAGCTGAGGTGGAACATGTCGACACCTCTGCGGTTCTGGACCCGACCCGCACATCACCAATGAACCGAGCGGGTCAGAACACACCTGGCCCACTGAGAAGAAGGCAGCAGTGCAGCAGTTCACTGGGTCACCGAAGACCCAGATAGAGGATAGAGGCCACACACACACACACACACACACACACACACCAACAGTCACACTATTAATTACTGTACAACCATACTGTTATATCTACTGCAATATGTTACATGTGTGGTCACTGAAGACCCAGATAGAGGATAGAGGCCACACACACACACACACAGTCACACTATTAATTACTGTACAACCATACTGTTATATCTACTGCAATATGTTACATGTGTGTGTGTGTGTGTGGGTCACTGAAGACCCAGATAGAGGATAGAGGCCACACACACACACACACACACACACACACACCAACAGTCACACTATTAATTACTGTACAACCATACTGTTATATCTACTGCAATATGTTACATGTGCTTTATGTTGTCACCAACCTTTTGTTATTTGTATAATTATTATTATTCATATGTGTATGGCATTGCTTTGGCAGCACTGCATCGAAACGGTCATGCTAATAAAGCACCTGCACGGGCCTGAAAGGTCATGCAAGGTAGTGCTGTTATCATGCAAGGTAGTGCTGTTATCATGCAAGGTAGTGCTGTTATCATGAAAGGTAGTGCTGTTATCATGCAAGGTAGTGCTGTTATCATGCAAGGTAGTGCTGTTATCATGCAAGGTAGTGCTGTTATCATGCAAGGTAGTGCTGTTATCATGCAAGGTAGTGCTGTTATCATGCAAGGTAGTGCTGTTATCATGCAAGGTAGTGCTGTTAGCATGCAAGGTAGTGCTGTTATCATGCAAGGTAGTGCTGTTATCATGCAAGGTAGTGCTGTTATCATGCAAGGTAGTGCTGTTATCATGCAAGGTAGTGCTGTTATCATGCAAGGTAGTGCTGTTATCATGCAAGGTAGTGCTGTTATCATGCAAGGTAGTGCTGTTATCATGGTTAGCGGTTGGTACCGTAGTGCTTGTGGCTGGCAGTAAAATTGAGTGATTGTAGTGTCCATCAATCTCACACCCACTCCACACAAAAACATTCAGTGCTGTACCTGAGCAAATTCCAAATACAGTCTCAATATATAAAGTTCACAGACAGACAGACAGACAGACAGACAGACAGACAGACAGACAGACAGACAGACAGACAGACAGACAGACAGACAGACAGACAGACAAGCCAGTCTACACTGTACTATGCTGGTGGAGAAGAAAAGACAGGGGTAGAGGAAGGGAAAGAGAGAGAAAGAGAGTGCAAGAGAAGAGTACAAAGAGGGAGAGACAGAAGAAGAGGAAGAGAGGGATAGAGAAAGAGCAAGAGAGAGGTTGCGGGCAGGAGAGGGAAAAAACGAAGGAAAGGAAGGAGGAAGAGTTTGCGTCACGTTTTGCTTGATTTGCTATGCACTGGCAGAGCAGGAGAGTGTAGAGACACAGAGTCAATGAGACAGATAGTGAGAGATAGAGAAAGAGGGGGCAAGAGAGAGAGAGAGAGAGAGAGAGGGAGAGAGAGAGAGGGAGAGAGAGAGAGAGAGAGAGAGAGAGAGAGAGAGAGAGAGAGGGAGAGAGAGGGAGAGAGAGGAGAGAGAGAGAGAGAGAGAGAGAGAGAGAGAGAGAGAGAGAGAAAGAGAGAGGGAGAGAGAGAGACAGAGAAAGAAAATAAGAGAATGTGTCACATTTTGCTTTATATGTCATGCACTGGTAGGTAACAGAGAGACAGAGTGAGAGAGAGACAGAGAGAAAGAAAGGGAGAGCAATAGAGAAAAAGAAAGAGTGTAAGACAGAGAGAAGAGAGAGAAAGAGAGAGAGCATAATGGAGAGAGTGAGTTTGTGTCTGGGTTTGCTTTGTGTACCATATATCGGTGGCTACCTGCTGGTAAGCGCGACAAAATGAGAGAGAGAAAAAGAGAGAGAGAGAAAGAGAGAGACAAAAAGAAAGAGCGGGAATGATGGAAGAGGCAGCAGAGGTGTCAACAGCAGAAACACACGGGCTGTTTGTTTGAGGCTGTAGCTGAGACAGGGTCGTGCGTGCACCTGACTGAAGGCAAACAAGCGAAGCGCCGGGGTTTGTTTACCCTCTCCTCTCCCGCCACGAAGTGTGGAAGTGCGCCCGCCACCGCTTCCTCTCCCCCTTTTTCCAGTCAGGGGCTTTTGTCTTGTTTTTGTTTGTGTGTGTGTCTGTCTGTAGTGTTTTTCTGTAGTGGTTACTGCTTTATGCCTGCCGCCTCACACTGTGTGTGTGTGTGTGTGTGTGTGTGTGTGTGTGTGTGTGTGTGTGTGTGTGTGTTACTGCTCTATGCCTGCTGCCTCACACTTGGTAACGATCCAGGTGCCAGTCAGACACAGAGAGATGGTGGGGAGATGAAAATATTCTACAAATAATAAATAAATAAGTAAAATAAATAAATAAAATAAATAAAGGGCTTCTTTTCTGTGCTGATAACCCGTGCCCCTGCTCAAGGCTTCTTCACTGCATAATCGCCTTAGGAGACTCACACTCAGGGCACTCATGTTTGATAGCAAGTGCAGCCTGTGTGTGTGTGTCTGTCTGTCTGTGTGTGTAGGTGTGTGTGTCTTAGTGTTTGACTGCATGTCTAAGTTTGTATGTGACAGTAAGTGTATGCATGACAGTGTGTTCATGTTTGCGTGACATTGTGTCAGTGTATGTGTGTGAGACAGAGACTGCATATCTAAGTCTATCTGTCACAGGACATGTGTGCGAGTGTGTCTGGGTGTGTGTGTCAGACAGGGTGTGTGTGTGTGTGTATAAGGTGTCTGGCGAGAAAGGATATTCACCTCACAGCACACATCTCAGTTCTTCAAGGCGCCCTTCCCCTCCCCTCTGCTGTTTTCATCTCTTTCCATCTCTTTCGCCCACACGATAAAAAATGGATCTGTGCTAGAGGTGTGTGTGTGTGTGCATGAGTGTGTCTGTCCGCCCAACTCAAAGCAGTGCATGTCAGATGAATAAAAGATCCATGAAAGAGGGGCCAGAGCACGTGAGCATCTGACAGCTTTGCGCAGACATCAGACGTGCACACGTGTGTGTGTGTGTGTGTGTCTGGGTGTGTGTGTGACTGCCATGGGGGAAAATGCCACGGACTCGTAAGGCCTTTCCCCACCTCCGGGAGGTTCCGGCGGTCTCCTGGCTTGGCCTTAAGCACGCCCGTGTTCCCCTCGGACGCTCCGAGGGGGCTCGCTCGCTCGCTCTGACCACATCCATCAAAGCACAGTGGGAGTCTCTACTCAGACCAGACACTGAATTACTGAATTACTGGGCAGAACAGGACAACTCATGGGGACAGAGCTTCACAGGGGCCCACAGGGGACTATGACATGGTTGGGGTGGGGGCCCACAGGGGACTATGACATGGTTGGGGTGGGGGCCCACAGGGGACTATGACATGGTTGGGGTGGGGGCCCACAGAGGACTATGACATGGTTGGGGTGGGGGCCCACAGAGGACTATGACATGGTTGGGGTGGGGGCCCACAGAGGACTATGATATGGTTGGGGTGGGGGCCCACAGAGGACTATGACATGGTTGGGGTGGGGGCCCACAGGGGACTATGACATGGTTGGGGTGGGGTGGGGGCCCACAGAGGACTATGATATGGTTGGGGTGGGGGCCCACAGAGGACTATGACATGGTTGGGGTGGGGGCCCACAGAGGACTATGACATGGTTGGGGTGGGGGGCCCACAGGGGACTATGACATGCTTGGGGTGGGGGCCCACAGGGGACTATGACATGGTTGGGGTGGGGTGGGGGCCCACAGGGGACTATGACATGCTTGGGGTGGGGGCCCACAGGGGACTATGACATGCTTGGGGTGGGGTGGGGGCCCACAGGGGACTATGACATGGTTGGGGTGGGGTGGGGTGGGGGCCCACAGGGGACTATGACATGGTTGGGGTGGGGTGGGGGCCCACAGGGGACTATGACATGGTTGGGTTGGGGTGGGGGCCCACAGGGGACTATGACATGGTTGGGGTGGGGTGGGGGCCCACAGGGGACTATGACATGGTTGGGGTGGGGTGGGGTGGGGGCCCACAGGGGACTATGACATGGTTGGGGTGGGGGCCCACAGGGGACTATGACATGGTTGGGTTGTGGTGGGGGCCCACAGGGGACTATGACATGGTTGGGTTGGGGTGGGGGCCCACAGGGGACTATGACATGGTTGGGGTGGGGTGGGGTTGGGGTGGGGGCCCACAGGGGACTATGACATGGTTGGGTTGGGTTGGGGGCCCACAGGGGACTATGACATGGTTGGGTTGGGGGCCCACAGAGGACTATGACATGGTTGGGGTTGGGGTGGGGGCCCACAATGGCCCCTGGCCTACACACTTCACGCTTCTCCAACAGGAAGCAGAGAGGTGGCACGGGGGAATGTGTGTGTGAGGACATACTGTAACACACACACCAGTGCCCATGGCTTTAGGAGTGTGTGAGGGTGGAACACACACCCCTGCCCATGGCTTTAGGAGTGTGTGAGAGTGTAACACACAAACACCAGTGCCCGTGGCTTTAGGAGTGTGTAAGGGTGTAACACACACACACCAGTGCCCATGGCTGTAGGAGTGTGTGAGGGTGTAACACACACCAGTGCCCGTGGCTTTCAGAGTGTGTGAGGGTGTAACACACACCAGTGCCCATGGCTTTAGGAGTGTGTGAGGGTGGAACACACACCCCTGCCCATGGCTTTAGGAGTGTGTGAGAGTGTAACACACAAACACCAGTGCCCGTGGCTGTAGGAGTGTGTGAGGACATAACACACACACCAGTGCCCATGGCTTTAGGAGGGTGTAAGGTCAAAACACACACACCCCTGCCCATGGCTTTAGGAGTGTGTGAAAGTGTAACACACACACACCAGTGCCCGTGGCTTTAGGAGTGTGTGAGAGTGTAACACACACAACAGTGCCCTTGGCTGTAGGAGTGTGTGAGGGTGTAACACACAAACACCAGTGCCCATGGCTTTAGAAGTGTGTGAGAGCGAAACACACTCAACTGTGGCCATGAGTTCATAGCTTTAAGAGTGTGTGAGGGCACATCAGCAGGCGTATTTAATGCAGTTATTCTGGGGAACAGAATGCATGAAAGCCTGGGAGTGCTAATGGGAGTGTGTACATGTGCATGAGGGAGACAGAGATAGAGAGAGGAGAGAGAGAAAGAGAGAGAGAGAGAGAGAGAGAGAGAGAGAGAGAGAGAGAGAGAGAGAGAGAGAGAGATAGAGATAGAGAGAGGAGAGAGAGATAGAGATAGAGAGAGGAGAGAGAGATAGAGATAGAGAGAGGAGAGAGAGAGTAGGGGGCTCAGTGCCAGTTTTTCACTAGGCTCTGCTGGGCAACCTGTTCACCTGGCAGAAGTGTCTTATTCTGGCAGAACCTCTTTCCACACACACACACACACACACACACACACCAAAGTCACACAACACACATGCACAGAAAGACACAGAGGAAGATAGAGAGAATGAGAGAGAGAGAGAGAGAGAGAGAGAGAGAGAGAGAGAGAGAGAGAGAGAGAGAGAGAGAGAGAGAGAGAGAGAGAGAGAGAGAGAGAAAGAGAGAGGATGCATTCCTCCTGCACTTATTTAATATTTAGGTCACACATATATATCTACACACACAAACATACACACACACACACACACACACAGGCAAACACATACACTACTTCCTCCATGGCCAGTGTGGCATGCCTCAGGGAGCCCCAGTCACATCCATACCACAGCAAGCTGACCACCAGAGTCCAGACAGCAGCCCAGGTCCCAGAGCCCAGATCCCAGACCATCAGCACTATCAGCCCCATCAGCCCCACCAGCCCCATCAGCCCCACCAGTCCATCAGCCCCATCAGCCCCATCAGCCCCATCAGCTCCATCAGCCCCATCAGCCCCAGTCAGCGGCAGGCAGGCGGGGGACAGCTGCGATGCAATTCCCCTTAATGTCCCTCCTCGTCTACGCATCACAATAAATAAGCATTTCCAGCCAGCATGCGGAAATCAACTCAGATATACAGCGGATTGGGGAGAGGGAGGGGTGGGGAAGCTGGGGTGGTGTGTGTGTGTGTGTGGGTTTGTGTGTGTGTGTGTGTGTGTGCGAGAGAGAGAGTGTGGGGAGCCGTGGAGACTGTGACAGACGAGAAATCCATGGCAACCAGTCGATAGTATGCATAAGTAAGGCCGACGGGCACTTAGCTCACAGCACACACAACACACACACACACACACGCAGACACACACACACACACACTGACAGACACACACACACAAACACAGAAATAAACACACACATTTCGCACTCTCCATCTGGCGCTGGACCTGTGGCCGCTGACATTTGGTTAGCCGTGCTGGACGAATGGCCACGGCACTCAGCAGCAGTGGTGCACAAGTAGAATATAATACATTCAGGGTGTGTGTGTGTGCGTGTGTGTGTGTGTGTGTGTGCGTGCGTGCGTGCGTGTGTGTGCGTGCGTGTGCGCGTGTGTGTCTGTGTGTGTGTGCAAGTGTGTGTGAAGTCACTGTACTGTTATGTCTTTTGGTATTTCTCCTAGACAAATATAAAACACTGTGTATACAGGATCATAAGATATGCATGTGGTATGGAGAGTCTGTGTGTGAAAGCCCTCAACATATAAAAAGATTAAAATAAATCTTATTTACAGTGTGTGTGTGTCCTAACTCGCTTGCTTATGTCCAAGCAAACACACACACACACACACACACACACACACACACACACACACACACACACACACACACACAGCGAAGACACAGACAATCTACTCTCTATTTACACACACAAAAAAATCACACAATCGTACACAAAAACAACAACAAACACACATGCACCCACACCCACACATGTGCACGTGCACACACACACACGCACACACACACGCGCGCACACACACACACACACACACACACACACACACACACACACACACACACACACACACACACAGTATCCTCCACTGGGACCCCATGCCTTTATCATCTCAGCCCAGCAGCTTACTGTTGCATGGTTGTGTGGGACAGATTAATCCACCATTTAATGTGTTTATTCCCCCTCACCAGGAGACACCGCACTGGGGACACGCAGCCAACACTGGGGGAGGAGGAAGGGAGGAGGAGAAGAAAGGAGGGGAAGAGAACACAAAGAAGGAGGTGAAGGAGAAAGAGAAAGAGGAGGAGGAGAGGAGTAGGAAGGTGAGTATGAGGAGGAGGAGGAGGAGGAGGAGGAGAACCACAAGAAGGAGGTGAAGGAGAAAGAAGAGGTGGAAGAGGAATGGAAAGGTGGGAGGGAACGGAGGAGGTGAAAGAGGATGAACAGGAAGAGGAGGAGGTGGAAGAGAAGGAAAACAAGGAGGTGAAGCAGAAAGAGAAAGAGGAGGAGAGGAGGAAGATGAGGAGAGGAGGAGGAAGATGAGGAAGAGGAGGAAGAAGAGGCAGAGGAAGAGGAGGAGGTGGAAGAGAAGGAAAACAAGGAGGTGAAGCAGAAAGAGAAAGAGGAGGAGAGGAGGAAGAGGAGGAGAGGAGGAGGAAGAGGAGATGGAGGGGCAGGAGGAGGAGGAGGTGGCTGGCAGAGGAGGCAGCTGCAGGGGGCAGGCAGGGGTAAATAACCGCATGATGGGGCAGTAAGCAGGGGCAGACAGCATGCAGGGGTAATAAACTAGTTCAGGGAGTAGGAAACTAGGGTAGATGGCAATCAGGGGTAAATAACCACAAGAGGGGGCAGTAGTGGGGGTACATAACAGGCAGGGGTAATAATTGCATGAGGGGTAGTAAGCAGGGCCAGACAGCATGCATGGGTAATAACCACATGAGGGGCAGTTATCAGGGGTAGGCAGCATGCAGGGGCAAAAAACTAGTTCAGGGAGTGGGAAACTAGGGTAGATGGCAGTCAGCGGTAAATAACCGCATGAGCGGGCAGTAGTGGCAGGGGTAATAACTGTGTTAGGGGGTAGTAGGCCAGAGCAGGATGAGGAGGAGGAGGCATGTGGAGGAGAATTGCAGGGTGGGGTAAGTAAGTACATGAGGGGTAAATGGCAAGAAGTGTGCATGTGTGTGTGTGTATGGTTAGAGAAAGCAGGAAAGGGATAGCTGTCATAGCTGGGATGGTAGGTGTGCATGGGTGTGCGCATGTATATGTGTGTGTGTGTGTGTGTGTGTGTGTGTGTGTGTGTGTGTGTGTGCATGCATGTGTGTATGTGTGTGCATGCATGTGCGTGTGTGTGTGGGATGAGGCACAATCAAGCAGGAAGATGTGGCAAAAGCAGGAGCTTCACTAGGTGGTGGTGTATATACTGGCATGTGTGTGTGTGTGTGCCAGTATGTGTCTGTGTGCTTACGTGTGTATGTGTGTATGTGTGTGTGTGTGTGTTTTTATGTAAGCGTGTGTATATCTGTATGTGTTTATGTGTGTGTGTGTGTTTATGTGTCTGTGTGCTTACGTGTGTATGTGTGTGTGTGTGTGTGTGTGTGTTTTTATGTAAGCGTGTGTATATCTGTATGTGTTTATGTGTGTGTGTGTGTTTATGTGTCTGTGTGCTTACGTGTGCATATGTGTGTGTGTGTATGTGTGTGCGCGCGCGTGTGTGTGTGTGTGTGTGTGTGTGTGTGTGTGTGTGTGTTTATGTGTCTGTGTGCTTACGTGTGCATGTGTGTGTGTGTATGTTTGTGTGTGTGGGGTGGAGAGGGTGGTGTAAGCGTGTCGTGGGAGAGGGGCTCGCTCTAACTGGCTTTGTGCTCTCCCTAATGCGCGTGAAGCAAGGCATGCTGGGATCTGCCTGGGAGTGTGGCGTCTCCACAAAGACATGGGCGCAGCGAAAGCTGGGCGTGTGCACCTGGGGAGGGAGAGAGAGAAAGAGTGAGACGGAGGGAGAGAGAGAGGGAGGGAAAAAGAGAGAGGGGAGAGGGAGAGAGAGAGGGAGGGAGAGAGAGAAAGGAAGGGGAGAGAGAGAGGGAGGGAGAGAGAGAAAGCTGGGCGTGTGCACCTGTGCCCGCAGGTATTGTCACACGCCATGACGCCATGCAGCGCTGCCACACACCTCCTAAATAGTGTTTTGTCAACTGCTTAGTGCAAATCCACCCCTCTCCTCCTCCGTAACACACACCTCCTAAATAGTGTTTGGTCAACTGCTTAGTGCGAATCCACCCCTCTCCTCCTCCGTAAAATCTCTCTATCTCTCTCCCCTTCCTCCCCCCCTCCCCCTCTTTCTCTTGCCCACCTCCGTCTTTCCTCCAAAACAAATAAATAATAATAATATAAATAAATAAATAAATAAATAAATGCAGGCATCCATGCTGGGAGCTGCAACACACACACACACACCAGTTGGCTGTGGCGAGCTGTTTCCAAGACAACAGCTCCGACAGCTCATTCTCTGAGAGGATAAATATTCGAGACGGCCACTTTTTGGTGAAGGCTGGCGGAAGGGAGAGTGAGGCAAAGTGAGGCACATGCAACACCGAGTTTGTGGCCGTTTGTATTACATTACACTTAGCTGACGCTCTTATCCAGAGCGACTTTAGTTATTTATCATATCCAGTTATTTAGGTACAGGCTTTCAGTTACAGCCCCTGGAGCAGTGTGGGGTTAGATGCCTTGCTCAAGGGCATTTCAGCCATAGATAGGGGGAGATTCGAACCTGCGACTCTCCAATCCCAGGACCAACTCCCTAACCACTAGACCACAGCTACTTCTGCCCTGCCTTTGTAACATCAAACAGGGCCGCACAGAGCGGACAGCCTTTGAGTCAAAGCGCTCTTCCTGTTCAGATAACGAGCCTTCCTGTGTGTGTGTGTGTGTGTGTGTGTTATTCTTCAATCTGGTCCTGTCACCCACACTTACACACCACACTAGCTGATCGCTTTGTTCCCCACTGCACAATGCTTGTAGTTGTGAGCTTTGATCACGGGGAGAAAACGGCACTTTTGGAGTGTCATCAGCCTCCAGCCATCCCATCTGTCATGGCGGGGTTACGCATGAGACAACAAAGCTGCGGTGACAGCTTTTCCACTTTTTTTGCTTTCCGTGTTGTTCTTTTTCCCTGTATTTCATGGGGCTGCAAAACTCAACTGGGGAAATGAAGGTATTCACAACTTACACATGTAAAAATTCTTCTGACACATTTCTGTATGAGTGTGCGCCTGTGTGTGTGTGTGTGTGTGTGTTTGTGTGTGTGTTTCCACCAAAGCTAAACACACACACGCCCCCCACAGCACCCTATGTCTCTGACGACGTACCACTGAAAAGCCTTAGCTGCTTATGGATCCAACCCCCCCCCCACCACCACCACCACATTACTCACACTAAACCCCCCCACATCACTCACACTGAACCCCCCCACTTTACTCACACTAAACCCCCCCACATCACTCACACTAAACCCCTCACATCACTCACATCACTCAGACTAAACCCCCACCATCACTCACACAAAACCCCCCCACTTTACTCACACTAAACCCCCCCACATCACTCACACTAAACCCCCCACATCACTCACACTAAACCCCCCCACTTTACTCACACTAAACCCCCCCACATCACTCACACTAAACCCCCCCACATCACTCACACTAAACCCCCCCACATCACTCACACTAAACCCCCCACATCACTCACACTAAACCCCCCCACTTTACTCACACTAAACCCCCCCACATCACTCACACTAAACCCCCCACATCACTCACACTGAACCCCCCCACTTTACTCACACTAAACCCCCCCACATCACTCACACTAAACCCCCCTACATCACTCAGACTAAACCCCCACCATCACTCACACTAAACCCCCCCACATCACTCACACTGAACCCCCCCACTTTACTCACACTAAACCCCCCCACATCACTCACACAAAACCCCTCACATCACTCACACTAAACCCCCCCACATCACTCAGACTAAACCCCCACCATCACTCACACTAAACCCCCCCACATCACTCACACTGAACCCCCACATCACTCAGACTAAACCCCTCACATCACTCACACTAAACCCCCCCACATCACTCACACTAAACCCCCCCCCCACATCACTCACACTAAACCCCCCCACATCACTCACACTAAACCCCCCCACATCACTCACACTAAACCCCCTCACATCACTCACACTAAACCCCCCCACATCACTCACACTAAACCCCCCCACATCACTCACACTAAACCCCCCCACATCACTCACACTAAACCCCCTCACATCACTCACATCACTCAGACTAAACCCCCCCACATCACTCAGACTAAACCCCCACCATCACTCACACTAAACCCCCACATCACTCAGACTAAACCCCCCACATCACTCACACTGAACCCCCCCACATCACTCACACTGAAACCCCCACTTTACTCACACTATAGATATTCCAGAGATCTCCAAAGGATCATGGCCGCCTCCGTCCGAGGCGCGAAGGAGTTTGGCATTAAAGCGAGCCCCCGGGCCATGGCGCCAGGCTGTGTCAGGATCAATCCGTCTTGCTGTGGCCGGGCTAACTGGCGCTGGGGTGGGATTCAGAACCACAAAGCCACGCGGCTGGAAGTGACGACTGCCACTGGATTTTAACGAGCTTTCTGTCTGACAACAACCTCAGCAAAGCCTCAACAGAGGAGACAAGAAGAGTGACGACTTAAAGAAGGATAGAAGTATACTTATAGTAGAAGTAGAGTAGAAGTCTTTATTGTCACTATACAAAGTGTAGTGAGATGTCGTTTGGAGCAGCCAACAACAGGTGCATAGAAGACACAGTATATAAGACTAGAATCGAAATAGATTAAAAAAATGGCTGGGTACAGTTAAATCTGCAACAGTTATGCAACTGTGTGTGCATGTGTGTGTGTGCGTGCGTGCGTAAAGTCATTGTGCTGTTGTGCCCTTTTAGTACTTCTAGACAAACACAAAGCACTGTGTACAGTATACAGGATCATCAGATATGCATGTGGTATGGAGAGTCTGTGTGTGAAAGTGTAAAAACAGCTTTGTCCATCACACACAAACACACACACACACATGAACGCTAAAGCCTGTAGTCACAATTACTCAAACAAACCCCTACAAATACACATGCTCACATGTCCACACACATGCCCAGACAAAGTAACTGCTGAGAACTGCTACACGCACCTAATGCACTCCTGTCCTGTCTCTCTTACACACACACAGCATACTGATGTGGGAGGATGGAGATGGAGGATAGAGAGATGGAGGATGGAGGGATGGAGATGGAGGGATGGAGATGGAGGGATGAGAATGGAGGATGATGATGGAGAGATGGAGATGGAGGATGGAGATGGAGGGATGGAGATGGAGATGGAGGGATGGAGGGATGGAGGGATGGAGAGATGGAGATGGAGGATGGAGAGATGGAGTCTGGACACATGCCCCTGGTGCCCACGGCTCACTGACACTCACGGCCACAGATGCAGCCAGGACCGCACAAAGCTCTCTCTCTCTTTCTCTCTGTCTCCCTTACTCTCTTCTGCACAAAGCTCTCTCTCTTTCTCTCTGTCTCCCTTACTCTCTTCTGCACAAAGCTGTCTCTCTTTCTCTCGGTCTCTCTTCCTCTCTACTGCACAAAGCTCTCTCTCTCTCTTTCTCTCGGTCTCTCTTCCTCTCTACTGCACAAAGCTGTCTCTCTCTCTTTCTCTCGGTCTCTCTTCCTCTCTACTGCACAAAGCTGTCTCTCTTTCTCTCTGTCTCCCTTACTCTCTTCTGCACAAAGCTCTCTCTCTCTCTTTCTCTCTTCCTCTCTACTGCACAAAGCTGTCTCTCTTTCTCTCTGTCTCCCTTACTCTCTTCTGCACAAAGCTCTCTCTCTCTCTTCCTCTCTACTGCACAAAGCTGTCTCTCTTTCTCTCTGTCTCCCTTACTCTCTTCTGCACAAAGCTCTCTCTCTCTCTTTCTCTCTTCCTCTCTACTGCACAAAGCTCTCTCTCTTTCTCTGTCTCTCTTCCTCTCTACTGCACAAAGCTCTCTCTCTTTCTCTCTCTGTCTCCCTTTTTCTCTACCACACAAAGCTTTCTCTCTCTCTCTCTTCCTCTCTCTGTCTCCCTTCCTCTCTACCACACAAAGCTCTCTCCCTCTCTGTCTCCCTTCCTCTCTCTGTTTTTCTCTCCCTCTTACTCTCTCTCTCTCTTATTCCCTTTCTGACTCTTACGTCTCTCTTTCTATGTCTCTCTTTCATTCTCTCTCTGTCTCTCTCTCTTACTTGCTTTCTCTCTCTCCATCACTGACCCTGCCATGTTGTCCCTCATGTTAGGCTGCTCTTTCTACCCCCTCTGCCCGTCTCCAGGGCTAACGAGCTCCTCGAGTCATGCCAGCGACCGGAGGATGCCCTCATGTTAGGCTGCTCTTTCTACCCCCTCTGCCCGTCTCCAGGGCTAACGAGCTCCTCGAGTCATGCCAGCAAGCGGAGGATGCCCTCATGTTAGGCTGCTCTTTCTACCCCCTCTGCCCGTCTCCAGGGCTAACGAGCTCCTTGAGTCATGCCAGCAAGCGGAGGATGCGTTGCCAAGGTGCCGTGGCGAGGTCAAGCAGCCTCTGTGCCGGTCAGGCTGCAGATCACGACGGCTGGACGCCAATGAAAGGCCGCTGTCTCCGGCCTCTGGTGTGTGATTGGTCAGTGAGCCTCGCGTCCTCTCTGGCCTCTGGTGTGCGATTGGTCAGCGAGCCTCGCTGCCCTTTGAACTCTGGAGCTGCTCCAGCTCTGATCTCTGTGGCGTCAAAACGAGGCAAGCAAAATGTCCGCCTGTGGAGATGAAAGAGTGGTCTGGCGGGGTGGTGTGGTGTGGGGTGGGTGGGGTAGGGTGAGGATAACAGGCGACCAGGCTAGGCAGGGCTGTGTGAAGTGTGTGTGAGAAGGTGAGTAAGTGTGTATGAGAGGTGACTGAATGGCGGTTTCACACCTCTTCAAATCGGATTATCTTTCCAGCGGCTACAGCTGCACCTGAGCTGAGGTGCCATTTGGCAGCCGGGGGGATGTTATAGGTGGGGGGATGCTACAGGTGGGGGGATGCTACAGGTGGGGGGATGCTACAGGTGGGGGGATACTACAGGTGGGGGGATGCTACAGGTGGGGGGATGTTACAGGTTGGGGGATACTACAGGTGGGGGGATGTTACAGGTTGGGGGATGGTACAGGTGGGGGGGATGGTACAGGTGGGGGGGATGGTACAGGTGGGGGGATGCTACAAGTGGGAAATGTTCCCATCCCAGTCAACCATGGGAGCTATGAGAGTGAGACACGCATTTTATTTAATCAGTTGTTTATTATTTGTTATTTATTTAGCATGTTTGTTTATTTGCTCACTTATTTACTTATTTTTTTAACTGCTTGTGTGTGCGTGTCTGTGGGTGTGTGTGCATGTGTGTGCGTGCGTATGTGTGTGTCCGCATGTGTGTGTGTGTGTGTGCGTACGTGCGTGTGTCGGCATGTGCGTGTGTATGTGTACTTGCGTGTGTGTCTGTGTGTGTGTGTGTGTGTGTGTTCTACTGCGCTAGGCATCCACTGTTAAAGCCTTGAAGCCTTCCACCAATCCCAACCCTGCTTCACACACTCATAGCAGCACTATAGCACCCACAAGGAGCTTCTCTACTGTGTGTGTGTGTGTGTGTGTGTGTGTGTGTGTGTGTGTGTGTGTTCTACTGCGCTAGGCATCCACTGTTAAAGCCTTGAAGCCTTCCACCAATCCCAACCCTGCTTCACACACTCATAGCAGCACTATAGCACCCACAAGGAGCTTCTCTACTGTGTGTGAAGAGAAAAGAGAAGAATCCGGAAGAGTGAAACACACTCCACACGAGGAGAGGAGAGGAGAGGAGAGGAGAGGAGAGGAGAGGAGAGGAGAGGAGAGGAGAGGAGAGGAGAGGAGAGGAGAGGAGAGGAGAGGAGAGGAGAGGAGAGGAGAGTCGGGGGCTTGGGGGATGGAGGCGGGGGGTGCAAGGGCTTTCTAGCATCACTGTAAGTGGAGCTGACAGTGTTTAGGTCATCCACAGAGCCACATCCCCACTCTGCCCCATTCAGGACATAAACTGGAGGAGTGCTTATTCAAATCAGGGAAATCGTCCATGGCATCTCAAGCACTGCAGCTATGATGGGCATTTCTCACAAAAAGAGACACAGAATAATGCAACAGAAGCACAGCGGCACTACACTCAGCAACACACTAGCTGATGCACTGTGTGTGTGTGTGTGTGTGTGTGTGTGTGTGTGTGTGTGTGTGTGTCATTATGTATGTGATTATGTATGTGTGTGTTTGTGTGTGTGTGTGCGCACATGTGTATGTGTATGTGTGTGCATGTGTAAGTGTGTGTGTATGCTTCCATATGTGTGTGCCCGTGTGAGTGTGTGTGTATGTTTTCGTATGTGTGTGTGTGTGTGTGCGGGTATGTGTTGGACGAAAAATAGAGAGGAGGAGGGAATTTCCATTATGGCTCTATTATGGCACAAATGAGCTCTCCAGCAACCCTTTTGTGACCACTCACTCAGTCATGCAGTCTTGAGAGCTTTTGATAACACTGAGTGGAAAAGAGAGTGTAAGTGAGTGTGTATGCAAGTAAGTGTGGGTTAGAATGTGCTGTGTGTGTGTGTGAGAGTGAGTGAGTTAGTGTGTATGTGAGTAAGTATGGATTAGAATGTGCTGTGTGTGTGAGAGAGAGTGAGTGAGTGAGTGTGTATGTGAGAAAGTATGGGTTAGAATGAGTGATGGAGTGAGTGAGTGAGTGAGTGAATGAGTGAGTGATGCAGTGAGTGAGTGAGTGAGTGTGAGAGTGTGTGAGTGAGTAAGTAAATGAGTGAGTGAGTGAGTGAGTGAGTGAGTGAGTGACTGAGTGTGTGAGTGAGTGAGTGAGTGAGTGAGTGAGTGAGTGAGTGTGTGTGTGTGTGTGAGAGCGAGTGAGTGAGTGAGTGAGTGTGTGTGTGTGTGTGTGAGAGCAAGTGAGTAAATGAGTGAGTGAGTGAGTGAGTGAGTAAATGAGTGAGTGAGTGAGTGTGCGAGTGAGTATATAAGTGAGTAAGTGAGTGTGTGAGTGAGTAGGACAACTGGTTGTGTCCTCATCGATATTAAGGGTTAAACGGTGGCCTCTACCATTACAGCGCCACCCAGAGAGCTGTGAAGTGTGTCGACTTGTACAGTATGCTGCTGCTTTAATTAGTCCAACATCAATGCGGGCGCTCCCTAACCGCCATTGTATACAACCAGTATCCCAGTGGACACTGCCTTTATGAGGACAACAGCCTCACACACACACACACACACACACACACATCCAGCTTTTATTTGCATTCAATTAAAACAATCTGGCGATGATACCGCAAAGAGGGGTTTATTTTACTGGCTTTCCTCACATTGTGAGGACAATGGATCATTCATTACACTTAGCTGATGCTCTTACAGTATGCAGAGTAACTTACAGTTATTTACAGGGTTTCAGTTACAGTCCCTGGAGCAGTGTGGGGTCAGATGCCTCGCCAGAGGGCA
>CM050205.1:5202500-5210000 GCA_027475355.1 Coilia nasus
TTATAGGACGAGTGTCTGTGTGTCAATGCAGTCTGTGTGCCTGTGTGTGTGTGCGTGATCAGTGCAGGATGTGTGTATGTGTGTGTGTGTGTGTGTGTGTGTGTGTGTGTGTGTGTGTGTGTGTGTGATCAGTGCAGGCTGTGTGTATGTGTGTGTGTGTGTGTGCCCCATAGGTCGCGTTAACCGACAATTATCCGTCATTGACGGATTTTTTTCAGCTATGACGGAAAATTCTGAAAGCCGTCCGTCATTTTGACGGATTGTTTTAGGCATAGGAAACGGGGGGTAGGGGGGGTCAGGATCCCCCCAATGTTGACCTCCCCCCACAAAAAAAACAAACACGTCGTTTACAATAGTAACGCTCAGTGCCAAAGACACGAAAACGCGTCAATTACATTTTTTTTACAGGGGAGGTGGGGTAATCATCTGATCTTGCTTGTGTAAAAAAAATCAAAGTTGTAATCACGAGGGAACCCATTCTGTGGATAGTAGCAGTGTCAGTGTGGATATGTGATCATCTAACATTGTCTCTGTGAGAAGCTGAAGTATCCCCCTTCTCACTCGTCACGAATCACAATGACTTTTTGCTGCGTGACGGTAGGCTAATTGTGGAGGGAGAGGGAGAGAGACTTGTTCCCGCGGGCACACACACACGCTGACTTGCACACACGCATTCACACACAGACACGGCGTTTCTCCTTCCCAATCACCCTTTATGGACATTGTCTGCAGCATTTATGAACTTTGGAGGATTATGAGTGTTGTGCACGGTGTTTGGGGTTACCTGTTAAAGCTTATCGCCGACTCGCCGGCGTTTATGCGCGACCCCGACCAATTGTTTGGTCGGTGGCGATTTGTTAAACTTGCTGCTTTTTATTCATGCTTTTTATTCATGCCTCGTCAATCTTTAAGGATAACTAATGTTGCCAGCGTTATTTTTGATGCAGTATACAATCCCTCTAAGCAGAGCCTATGTTGTTTATATTCTTTTATTAGGCCTATCCATAATAACATTATTCATATGCCTGTTAAGTTGCAACAGGCGCAGTGTTTTTTAGCGGCGGGGAACAAATGGTCTCATACGAGGATTGACTGAAAATCTCAATCTCTGTTCGTCTTTTTTACTTCGTGACATACAAAAAAAATGCACGCCTGTTCATTGAATTCATTTTTAAAATGAAAATGAGCCCATAAAAACACAATTTATTAAAAAAATATACCATTATAGTATAATTTAAAAGTCAAAATGAAATGACGGATAATTATGGACAATGACGGAATTTTTACGACCCTGTCCGTCAAAATGACGGACAATGAAAAAGTCTAACGCAACCACTGGTGTGCCCTGTACATGAATCAGGCCCCAAACTCACTCGGGAGTTTCTGGGGCATCGTGGACTCCGGCAATGCCCACTTGTCCCAGTTCCAAGCTGATAACAGCACGACGCAGGGCCCTGCCTTCTTATAGGACGAGTGTCTGTGTGTCAATGCAGTCTGTGTGCCTGTGTGTGTGTGTGTGCGTGATCAGTGCAGGCTGTGTGTATGTGTGTGTGTGTGTGTGTGTGTGTGTGTGTGTGCGTGATCAGTGCAGGCTGTGTGTATGTGTGTGTGTGTGTGTGTGTGTGTGTGTGTGTGTGTGTGTGTGTGTGTGTGTGTGTGTGTGTGCGCGTGTGTGTGTGTGATCAGTGCAGGCCATTAGGGCCCTGCAGCCCTCTGTCCATGCATAAGTCATCCTCACAGCCCTCACTGGGCTTAAAGCAGCTCAGAGGAGCCAGAACCTCACAGGGGCTGTGACTGACATTTACCATTTTGCTGATCTGACAGAGAAGATGAAGCCCCCGGTAATAGAGAGTCAGGAATATACGTGATGTTCAAATGCAGACAGAGAAACAGAGAGACAGAGAGAGAGGAAGAGAGAGAGAGAGAGAGAGAGAGAGAGAAAGAGAGAAAGAGAGTTAGTAAGAGACTAAGAGATTGCAAGACAGAGAAGGTATTTTTCCACTGTGGGATCTCACTGATGCCAGCTCCTTGGTCATCGTTCCTAGATGGTTCCTGAGGTAGGAACTATTTTAGGGGTGTTTCTAGGATGTGATCACGGGACTAGTACCCACTCCTGGGTAGGCCCAGAACTGCTGAGTGGTCAGATCATTGCAGTGATGGTTGACGCGTGAGCGTGGTCAAACACAACACGAATGGGAGACAACACGAGCCAATTTTAAAACGAGAAAGCTGTACAGTATCTCCTAGCAGACCTTGTGAAGCGAATACAGTGAGGAAATTAATGCTTACAGAGTTAGAATATTAAGTTTGCTGGCAGACTAGACACGTCAGCATTATGTCAGATGAAATATTGCCCTTAATTATCCGACAGTGATGCCGGTATCTTTATTTATCAAGCCGTTACAGCTGGCATGAGACTCCATCTATTTATAGGCAACCTTACAGCATTCAACTGTTGATTTTGACCTTGCGGTATTCCTGAGGTTCTCTAGGAATTCTGTGGGTCAGTGCGGCACTGTTGCTGCTGCCACTGCAGAGGAACACGTTTGTTGTGCATCTCAAGGAGCGATTAACTCTTTCCCGACCGTCCATATAGACATCAGTCCTTACAACGTTGTGGTGACAAAGTGAAGGCTCTGTCGGGGAGCAGTGTCAGGTAGCTCCTCCAGCCCACTGGACCCAATAGAGCCTGAATGGGCTGCTTAGGGGGCATATTGCAGTTCACACATAGCAAGAGTCAATGCCAGATCAATTGTGTCAATCACATCCAATTTGTGAATAAGTGGTCAGCAACTGGCAACTCGCACTGAATATCCTGAAGTCTGTACTTGGCCCTTATGCCGATGCTGCAAGTGCAGAGGTATTTGTGCTCTGCATCCCAAGGTCATGGTTATCCCAAGGCCTACTCCACAGTGCAAGCAGAGAGCTGAATGAACTGATCAGGTAACCACACCTGTAAGCATCTACAATATCTCAGGGGCCCCCAACAATGCAGTGGAAAGCGTCTTGACAGGGAAAGATAGGGAGGGGGGAGGAGAGAGATAGACCATGAGCCAGGGCCTCAAAATATGGAAACCGTTACCGAAAAAGTGGCAAAGGCTACCATACCTTTTCTGAAAGCCTGGAATCTCAGCTTTTCAATGATGTATGATGGCCATCTGACAAGAGTAGCTGTTTTGAGTTATCACACATAATGTAAACTAAGGTAGAGAAAATAATGCGTATAAATTAAGCAGAACACTGACATAGCTGAAGATCTATATTGGACATATTGGAATATTTTATTTTGTTATGTTTGGTATCATTTTAGACAGGGGACTCTGGGCTTTCATTTAAAGCCTTTTGTGAACATTTTGGATAAGTACAGCCAAACCTGGAGCTCTTCAAACTTTTAATCACACACATTTTCCTGCCATTTCCGCCAAAGTCATCTTTTGTCTTTTAATCCTGTGGCAACAGGGAGCATCAGAGAAACAAAATCTAAACACTGAAATACTGGCATGACCGTAAGGATTCAGAAAATGTATCATTTACCCATATTATCTAATTTGGAGGGGGTGTTTTTTGGTCTTATATCAGACATGGCGTTTTTTCAAAGACAGAAACAGTAGTGTACTATATGCTAATTTATTGATATGTTGGGTTGCTAACATGCTCACAGCTAACATACTAACTGGCCTACTGGTTAAAAGTCTGACATAAATATTTCTTAGAAAAAGTTGTTATTCAGCATTTTTAGATAGTTCAAAGGGTCCTTGATCGGAGTCCTCCTCTAACACACACACACACACACACACACACACACACACACACACACACACACACACACACACACACACACACACACTCACGGCTAACGTGCTAACAGGCCAATTGGTTAAAAGTCTGAAGTAAATATTTTTTTGAAAAAGGTGTTATTCAGCATTTTTAGATAGTTCAAGTGGTCCTTGATATATATCCACCACATATAATTTATATCAGGTCCCCACTTTCATGGAATTTACATTAAAAAATTAATGGCTTGTTCTTGGGCGAAAAAATACTGATAAATAGATAGAAATAGATATGGAAATGTCCTCACTCTCTTTATACACCACTCTGTGCTGACTATGGAATTGTTGACTCCTCCCCATTGAAGGGCCCACAAGTCTATTGGCTAATAATTCAAAATTCCACCAACAGTGTCTCCTCTGCCTGTCGAATATAAAGACAGTTCTTCTGCGCCAGAGCTCACTCACAGTTTGAATCTGCTACTCGTACAATATTTCTCTTCACGTTCGATATTTGCAGTTAAATATAATTGATTGTGTGCACAAGCTAGGACAGGATGGTGGAGTTACTCCAGACCAAGTGAAGCCATATGTGCACACGGCTCTAGCTTGGGACAATATTGACAGGCTGGAAGAGACACTGACAGGCCGTGGAACATCCCATAGGGTCAATGGTATAGCAGTGCAGCCTCGGATGTTCGGTCCTGAACTGCCTAAACCAGCTTGTCATGTGCCCAAGAGCAAACAGAGAACTGTCTCTGTATCTTTGCTAGCTCTGCCAGTGTATGCTGTGGGAACTAGGTGTGGTCCTCCAACTAGATCCTATGTTGAGGTCAAGACAGATATCTGTGCTGATGCTTTGAAGAAGAACTTCTTATGGTTGCTATGCAGACTGCACTCTGCCACAAATCAAAGTGTCCCTAGCTGGACAGGTTACAACATTTTAGCATTAAATTCTGTGGATATTATTCCTAGTGTTGTCAGCTATCTGCCAACCATCAATGCCCCAGCCACCCAGATGGCAACTGTTCATGAGATTCTTCTTCAGAGTAAGAAAATCATGACTTCCTTACACATCAGCAACATGTCAGTTACCTTTGATCAGGCTCTCTACTGTAAAGTTACAGAAATTATGTGGGCACATAGAGACAGGTTTCCCAACATTGTGCCAAGACTTGGAGTCTTTCACATCATCTGTATGTTCTTGGGTGTGATTGGGAAGCGCTTCCAGGCTGCAGGCCTTAGGGACATATGCATTGAATCTGGAGCTGTGGCCGAGGGATCTGTCAGTGGTGTTTTGGATGGCCATAAGTACAATAGATCTCTGAGATTCCACAAAATCATGTATGAAGGCTGAGGCTGAGGCTGGTCTGGAATCAGTTTCCCCAGTGGCTCACAGAGAACCATCCTGATGTCCACAGTCTCTTACATATCCTGCCCCTACACTTGAGTGTCTTTTCTGAGGGTATATCATCAACCACTGTAGAAGAATCACTTGACCGTACAGTCTTCAGAAAGGTCCATCAGTACTTCTGTGAATTCCTGCAGCATCTCAGGTCTCAGCAAGGTCCACTGGCCAGCTTCTGGATGTCATATATTGACATGGTGGAGGTTGTACTAAACCTTGTGAGGGCATCACATGAAGGAAACTGGGCATTGCACATGGCTAGCATTCAATCAATCATCCCTTGGACCTTTGCCTATGATAATCTGAATTATGCAAGGTCACTCACTGCTTACTACTCAGAAATGAGCCACATTGAACATGAGAAACCAGATCTGTACATGTTTCTCTGTGAAGGTGGCTTTTCGGCCCAGTTGAGTGCAACAAATACATTTAACAGGGTTCAGATTGACGAGATCCTAGAGGAAACAGTCAATCGGGACACTCAGACAGCTGGAGGCACAAAAGGGTTCAGCTTGAACCCAGCAGCTGTCTCAAGATATTATCTTACTGCTGAGTTACCTGTCTATATTGAAAAGCTCCCTGGGACTCCAACAAACTGACTGTCCTCACAAGGACCTTGGACAAAGCAGAATTGCCAAAGATGAAGAACACATTACAAGCATTGTGGATCTGTTGGATTCTAGTTGGATTAATCCATTTGCAGGTGGTGAGTCCCTTGTTTCTCTGTCTACTGGAAGTACTGCACCAGCAGATGTTGCTGAAGACCTTCTGAATGCACACACCATTGGCATGAATGCCTACAGAACCTTCTCTGCTGAGCGTGTTGACAGTAATCCTCCTGCAAAGCAGTTCCATGCACCACTCTCCAAGATGAAACTGGAAACATTCTCCTCAATGCAGGGAAAGGCAAAGACATGCAAAACTGGGAATAAAGAAGTTATCCTCAAAGCTGATAATCGAATATTTTCCCAGATGGTACTGATTGCAAAGAGTAGACAGCTCAACCTGAAGGAGGTGTTATCTCATCCCCTTGGACCACTTCCATGGGCTCTTGCTTCACCAGATGGCAATGTGAGGAAGACTTGCAAATCCTCACTTGCCAAGCAACTGCTCAAGTTCCCATGTGTTGCTGAATCATTGCCATTAAATTCTACCTGCGTAATAGATGTCATGGCACTTGTTCAGAAGCCGAACGGTGATGGCAAGACATTTGCTGATATTGCAGACTATGCCTTGTCCACTGTGCTAGCTGAAGCAAGTCACAGCACCCGTGTTGACATTGTTTTTGATGTATATAATGAGGCTTCTATCAAACACATGGAGAGAGTGGCCAGAGGTGCAGACTCTGTCTGGTCAGGTCAAACAGATCACTGCAGGGCACAGAGTTCAGCAATGGAAGAAATTCCTACAAAACAACAACAACAAAACAAATCTTGCTACCTTCTTGCTGAAAGAGTGGGGCAAAGAACAGTCTAGAACAAGATTCGGTGAAAAGGTTCTGTACACTACAACCAAAGATGAGTGTTACAAGCTGACCCAACAGGGAGTGCACAAGGTAGCAGACCTGTCGTCCACTCAGGAAGAGGCTGACACCCGTATGCTGCTCCATGCTTGCCATGCTTCAAGGACTGGTCACAAATCTGTCATCCTTGTGTCTGATGACACTGATGTCTTGGTGATAAGCCTGGCTACCAGTGACGCAGTCACATGTGACCTGTTCCTGAAGACGGGGACAAAGAATCGCACCAGTTATATAAACATCTCACAACTCGCTCGTGGTCTGGGTTCACAGTTGTGTCAGGCTTTGCCTGGTTTACACGCATACACAGGCTGTGACACTATAAGTGCATTTGCAGGTCGTGGTAAAGTGTCAGCCCTAAAACTTCTTCAGAAGAATGAAAAGTTCTGTGAGACCTTTCAGAAGGTTGGGGCAGACTGGACAATTACACCTGAGTTGTATGCAGCCTTACAGTGCAAAGAAAGGCATAGAATCCTGGCAGTTACCTCCATGCTCAGATTCTCTCACTAAGCACTGTCTCAGAGCTAACTATCAAGGTGCTATCTGGAGAAGATGCCTTGAGAACAACCCTGACGTTTCTTCCCCAGTTGAGCATGGGTGGTCTAGGGTGGACCAAGATGGTGACTTGCAGCTCTCCATAGACTGGTTCAATGTCTCCATTGGTCCACAAGCAGTACTTGAGTTTCTGTCCTGCTCATGCAAGAGGGAATGTGTCACTCCATCATGTCAGTGTGTTGCCAACAACTTGCCCTGCACTGACCTATGCCATGCAAGACCAAAAACCAGAAGGATGACTTTGCTGA
>CM050205.1:5217500-5225000 GCA_027475355.1 Coilia nasus
AAGAAAAATGAAGGGAATGCAGAACGTTACTACGGTTGCCATGGAGCTTATCGCGGGCTCTGAGAGCTGTCCGACTCCAACACCTCAGTGGAAACCATTCCGCTGCACATTTACAAGGCTTTTAACAGCACTCACAATGGAGGGACCCGGTAATTTGATAATAAAAATAATCGGGGCTCTGGGTTGCGAGACTGCACGGTCGGAGGCGCACACATCATTTCCTGGAAATATGTAGCGTCCAGGTTATCAATTTTGATTACGTTTTTAAACCCATTTATTAAATAGCATATTTTCCGCTCCAGCCTGCTTTTCGCCACAAAGTGGACAATGATATGGATTGAAACAGCAGAAGCCGGTAAAACACTGCCCAGATGAAGCCGTAAGTGGCTGTTCACAGCTTTTTAGCCTGCTAAGTGACAAGCCAGGACTGCTGGGTAAATACAGCACTGAAATCTATGCAAGAGGGGCCCCTCTAGGCCTCCTTAGCGGTCAAGGAAAGACTGAACACTTACAACTAGTCTCTGAGGTCCCCATAATTATTGAGCAAGCAGCCTCTAGGCATAGAAAAGTACCTCTGCACAGGCTTTATCTACAAAGGCCAGAAATTCAATACATCCAACTTTGAATTTGGCACAAATTAAAGCTTTGCTGTAAGTCTATTCTAGCATTTGTGCCTTAAACAGGTATAACATTGCATTACATTACGGTATAATAAGGGTCGACCAATTATCAGCTAGGCTAATTATTAGGACCGATATTTAGCATTTTTATAATAATCTGTATCTTTCATTTATTCCACCAATAAGCCAATATTGAAACACGTTAGTGATATGCCGTTTACTTGTGCTCCATCATTAGATAGCTCATCTAGAGCCTACAAACTACAGCCTTGAGTCAGAGACTCGCAGCCAAACAGACTATAACATTTCATAATAACTAGTCCCAAATGATGCAGACTGCCACACCACACAGTGTGTGGTCATGTGTAGTCTACATGAAAATAATTGCTATCACTCAGATTAACATGATACACATGATTTACACTTATGACGCAAGATGATAGATACGCGTCCTTTAATGGTTTTGCATTAGACAGGCCTATTATGGTAATAAACAGATTGGAATAGTCACCTCTGCTATTAGGCTACAGGTCACACAGGCCTACCGTACCTACAGGAGCCTAACCGCCATTAGCAGGGTTGTAGAGAGGAATTATAGATGACCGTCTCCTCAATACCACACATCAATTTCAAACATGTTAATAATGAAAACCAACTTCATTTGTAGTCCTTCCACATGTGAAATTTGACTTTACATAACTTTATTTTCCCAAATGCTGCAGGCAGCTCCCTGCACTTTGAGTAAAACAAGAAAGAAATGTTTGCATAATTGAATGCTTTTGAATTAAATATCTGTTGCTTCAGCCTTTATTACCCTCACTTTTGCTTTACAACAGACATATCGGTTTTACATATCGGTTGTCTGCCTTCCTCCTTCCTCTGTGCTGTTTACATCACTAATGCCATAAATAAGATTGATAAAGCTAATATGGGACACAAATTCCAAATAATAAACAAATACACTCACAGGATGACTATAAAAATGGACTGATGTATAATTGTGATACAGTAGCCTACATGAAATCTGTTTAGTGACTGGATGGTGCATTCTTACCTGGAGAATGTATTGAAGGGTAGCTGGTCATTAAGAGATCTGTTTCGGACTGTAAAATAAATGCCAGTGTTCAATATTTGCATGAACACATTCTTTACACTTGAAGTTCAAGATGAACAATTTATGCTCCTATCTACAAAAACGGTCAATGGCGCCCTCTAGTGCCATACAACGTATAAATGCAATACTCACTCAGACCGTTGTAAAAAGTTACTAGGAAGTACTGTTTGCCTTTACTTACATAGACTAGAAATAATTTGTCAACATAGCCCACCTTTGATGGCTTATAGCCAAACAGCATGACAACAGCCATCTTCATGTCTTCTCTGCTTAAGTAAGCTTTCTTGTCCATGTCACACAGATGGAAAACCTTGACAACCGTGATTTTAAAACCAGACAGTAAATCAGACAGTTGATACAACATTCAAACATCATTAATAGGGCATTCAAACTGCATTGTTATCGCCAAAAATAAAACAAAATCTAACAAGTCATAAACCCCAGTAACATTTTAGCAAACAACGGCAAAGCAAACCAAAATGTTTTTCAAAACAAATGTCCTAACAGTCAGTCACTCTACCTGGCGATTTGTTTTGGAGATGGCAGGTTTCCTAACAGACAAGGCATACATTGTTTTATAAAAGAACGAGAAACTTTACTTAAAGCAATGACAGAAACTGGGTACCTCCACAAAACGTCTTATGTCCGCATCAGTTGCTTTTCTTTCACGTTTATGCAAAGTAATTGTGGGAAACATCTTTGGCAGTTCAACCATAGACAGTAGAAGCCCACTCTCCTAGAGAAACACAGCGTGCGTTGCCATAGGAACTCTGTTTCTTGACCCGATTGGTTATTTGCCTTTGTAAAAAGGCGGGTCTAAAGTATCAGTGATTGCGATTGGTTTATTATTCCGCGCTTATTTGTTAAAGGCACAGTAAAGACTATCACTTGTTGTGGTCTTACTTTAGCGATAATAAAAAAATATATTGACAGTAAAAAATAGATAGTCAAGACAATACTTCAATGCATAGTTATATTGTTTCACACAGTGTACATTGTGCGTTTTTATGTTAAGTAGGACCAGTTGTTACTGCGTCAGTGTTTGCCGGAAGGAAGAATAATATGGTTACATCCGATCCTACAAAAAAAAAAAAATCACTGAAACAAAACAAAGTAGCTCAGACCACATGCTTCAAATGCATTCAGTGATTGATAGAAAAAAAAAACAGAGCACCTGAATCTCAAAGGACGCTTTCTTGTCTGCCTGAACAATGATGATTGCACATCAATACAGCAAGCTTTCTTAACTATTGTGTTTCACGTGCAGGTGTACGATTAGCCAATCGTAACTCACTATTTACACCGCCAGAGTAAGTCTGCATGTCTATTGTAAGTGTTGATATCGCAGAATTAACCAAATAATTCTAAAAGGCATGTAAACAGTGTGACTAGCTAGTAGTAGTTTTAATATTGATGTGGTTCTCAACATGCACATCACATTACAGATATCAAGTTATGTATGCTGCTTTCTGTTTTGCATAATATTTGCAGATTGCTGAGATTTGGGGTCAAAGATCAAATCGGGTGTCTTGATTTCTTTGCATGTAGCTCTGAAAAAAAAAGGTCCTTGCGTGTTGTAAAAAGTTTGCAGCATTCCAACAACATATTGACAACTTCTGTATTTAAGTTTACAAATGAACCCCTTTGTCTCAGTGTGTATTCATGTACATATTTTTCCTCTTGTGTAGCAATGTCACAGCAAAGTGCACATGGCAGGTGGACCCTTTCTGACAGTGACGATGATGATGGCAATGTGCCACCGCCACGCACAAACACCATCAAAACAGAACGCACAGAGGTCCCTGAACAAGACACAAGGAAGATTGATTCTTTCTTCCAGCCAGGCAGAGGCACCTCTGATGGCAAGTCTGTGCCGCCGTCGTCAGTGGTGAAGAAGGAGGAGAAGCCTTCGGTGCTCGCCATGGGCTCGGAGGCCCGGCATGCTGCTCACGCCAACCAACAGCAGCCGGTGAAGTGCGAGACGAACCCCTCACCTGCCGTCAAGAGAAAGAGGGAGACAGACGAGGCGGGCTGGGCGTTGTCGAGCAGCGATGACGATGACGACAGGCCCATCCCATCTGGACAGCAGCAGGCACAGCCCAAAAAACAGGAGTGTAGCCCCAAACGGCAACCACCCAGCCCCAAAAGGCAACAGCCCAGCCCCAAACGGGTGAAGAAGGAGGACGCTCGGCCACCCAGTCCTCACGGTCGCACCTACTACATCGACGAGCCTCCGGACTTCTTTGAAACCAGCATTGATGAGGAGACTGAGACGTACCGCTTCTACCTAAACAAGGTGGTGGGTCTGGACAAGAAGTACAACACTGGAGCTGTGCACATCAGAGGTACCCTTGGTGGCCGTTACATGATGTAAACCAGACTGAGGAGAAAGGGTGCATTATTATGAGATAATGCACTAGACTGGTCAGTACAGTCAGGCTGCATCAATGTGATGTAGGCCAGTGTTTCTCAAATTGTGGACTGAGGACCACTGGTGGTCCGCACGAAATCCCAAGTGGTCGTGTTTCTTAAGCTATCTATGCTATACGGCATATAGTATAGGCAGTGTGTTTAAATGACACGTGTCAACTTTATAACATGAAGCTGTGATGCTGCACCAATTCCTTGTTAGCCTCAGATGGTGTGGGGGTGGTGGTCCTTAAGGTTTTTTTTAAGAGGAAAAGGGGTCCTTGGTCTGAAAAACTCTGCACTTGACAGTGGGACAGGCTGCATCCTATGCGGTAGAACATTAGTCAGTAAAGACAAGCTGCATCATGTGATGTAATGTACTGTGATGTAATGCACCATGTTTTTTTGTCACTCTTTTTTCTGTGTGTTTCATCTAGACATTCTCTCCCCCATGTTTGGAACCCTGAAAGAATCTGTGCAGGTAGAGTATTGATGACTGGTACAAACAGGTTTTAATGACGTGTGTGTGTGTCTGTGTGTGTGTGTGTGTGTGTGTGTGTGTGTGTGTGTGTGTGTGTGTGTTGCATCCCCTTAATGTAGCATGTCTTATTTATCTCTTCAGTTCAACTACTGCTTTGATATCCCTTGGATGGTTAAACAGTACCCTCCAGAATTCAGGTAGGAAATCATGAATATTTACTACAATCAAAGTACACTACACCTTGAAACTGTCCTTTGAGTTAAGAGGTGTTCTTTCCTTTATACCACATACATACAGATCACAACAAACAGATGCATGCGCACACACACACACACAGATGCACACACATACACAAGTACACACACACACACACACACACACACACACTCAGATGCACACCTATGCATTCATGGCCTTACATCCACCAACAGGCTCATCTGTTTTGTCCCTCAGGGACAAACCTGTCTTAATTGTTCACGGCGAGAAGCGGGAGTCCAAAGCCCGGTTAATCCAGCAGGCACAACCTTATCCACACGTCCGCTTCTGCCAGGTTTGGTACTTTTGGGCACAACCTATCTGTACAGTGAGGAAAATCATACGAAGAATGCAAATACTTCACTCTCGCCTGTGGGCATGAGTGCAGTTTACACATCCATCCACTAGGGGGAAACAGAGGCATGTGTATGTCTCGATTTTGATGTGAATGAGTTGTACAGGAGGCCTAAGAGGATTGGTCCTCAGGGACATCCACTTGACATTCATGAATAACCTCCGGTGAATGCAGACATAATTGTGGGAAATAAAATGCCCTCTTGAGTGAATCAACAAAGTTAATTGCCAAAAATATGCTCCTGTTTATTGCAATGAAATTGAGTCGAGTGTCCTGGTTTTAATAGGCCAAGCTGGATATCGCCTTCGGCACACATCACACGTAAGTGTTCATTTCCTTTTTCTGAATATTAAACATTTTCATCATCCTGCACTTTATTTATTAGGTATGATGTCATATATTTGCATTACAAGGCCTTTTCTATTGTTATTAGATCAAATGACTGTTTGGTCTCTGGTAGAGTCATCTAAATCATGAAGTAAATACATATGCGACTTGACTGTGCTGTAACTGTGCTGAAATATATATGGCAGCACTTTCTAAATATAATTAATATGTCTAGATCATTGCTTATCATATTTTTACACATTATTACTTTCATACCTGTGTTGGTCTGTACCCTTGAAAAAACATTTTTGTTATATTGCAGGGTATTGGTTAAAAAGCCATTTTGATGTTAAAAATGCAGTCCATGTATCAGTGTCAAATTTATGCTGTTTTTGCAGGATCGTCTTCGTCTCTGTGCAAACCACTGTGTTTATTTTCCATGAACAGAGCCAGACCTGCATACAAACACAAGCACCAGAGTTTTCAGCAAAAACAGTCAGACGACTATGACAAACAGTTCACTGAATCTGTCAAACATCTATGGGATAGAATTAGAATTAGATAGAATTACAGACAGAGTTGTAACAAACCATTAGAGCTGATAAAAAAGTAATCAGTAGATGGCACTTAGATGTGTCTTTTACCTTCAGCCATACAATCCTGTCACAGGCTGGCCAAGGCTAGCAGCATCCAGCATAACAAATAGCCTTGAGCTGCTGGAGTCTATAGTGCTTTATTATGGTGATCCATTATTGTGTTTTTGCGTGTTGAATGTGTGGCCGAGGATTTGTCTGGTGCTGTAATTGCTGTCCGACAGTGATTGTATATCCCAACCTGTGTCACCGTCCCTGCCCGTGCTCCTAGGCGGCCCTTGCTCACTGGCAGCCAGACAAGAGAAGAGCCAGATTTTAATGATCAGTCACAGAGAAGAGCCAGAGCATAATGATCAGTCACAGAGAAGAGAAGAGCCAGGGCTTAATGATCAGTCACAGAGAAGAGCCAGAGGTTAGTGATCAGTCACATAGAACAGACGAGCCAGGGCTTAATGATCAGTCACAGAGGAGAGAAAAGATAGATCGTAATGATCAGTCACAGATGAGAGAAGAGCCAGATCTTAATGATCAGTCACAGAGGAGAGAAGAGCCAGATCTTAATGATCAGTCACAGAGGAGAGAAGAGATCAGTCACAGAGGAGAGAAGAGCCAGAGCTTAATGATCAGTCACACATGAGAGAAGAGCCAGATCTTAAAGATCAGTCACAGAGGTCAGAAGAGATCAGTCATAGAGGAGAGAAGAGCCAGATCGTAATGATCAGTCACAGAGGACAGAAGAGATCAGTCACAAAGGACAGAAGAGCCAGAGCTTAATGATTGATGAGAGGGGTGCTCCTCAAGACTTGTTGGGCAAGCACTGGTTTGTATGTGTACGAGAGTGTGTGTGTGTGTGTGTCCTGAATTAATATTCTGCCTGGTGTTATGCTGAATGAGCGCTATGTCCTCAGTGTCTGGTGAAGTTTGGGAAAGGTTCAGAGCCTTATGAGTATGGCATATTAATGTGATCTAGCACCATCACTGCCTCTCTCTTTCTCTCTCTTTCTCTCTCTCACTCTCTCTCTCAATCTCTCTCTCTGGTTCTCTCTTCCTTTCTCTCTCATTATCTCTCTCTCTCTCTCTCCAGTCTTTCATGTTGTGCATTATTAATGCAAAAGGCAAAGCATGAAAGCCGCTCTAAACAAGTCCCTCAAGCAACAGATGTGTTTAATCACCCTACCACTCTTAGCCTCTCACTCAACCAGCACCAACCAACACCCCCATCTCCCTACCACTCTTACTCAGCCCCCTATCACTCTCACTTAGTCAGCACCAACACCCACATCACCCTACTATACTCACCCCCCATCCCCCTACTATACTCACCCCCCATCCCCCTACCATATTTC
>CM050205.1:5230000-5232500 GCA_027475355.1 Coilia nasus
GAGGGACCTGCTGGAGTACCTGCAGGCCTACCGCGCCCCAGAACTCTCAGACTGGATCCAGCGCATCAGGGAGCACGACCTCTCAGAGTCCAGGTAGGACCACACATACACACACACACACACAAACACACACCTGTCAGAGAGGACCACACACGCACGCACGCACACACACACACACACACCACACACACACACACACACACACACACACACACCACACACCACACACCACACACACACACACACACACACACACACACACACACGTCCTGTCAGACACAAGCTAGGACCGCCCCTCCCTACCACCTGACAGAGGTCAGGTAGAACCCCCTCAACAAACACACACACACATCCTGTCAGAGGGCAAGTAGATTGTAGGTAGGATTTCTCATGACCTGTCAGAGAACAGCTTTTGCACTCTTTAGTCTCTGTGAGAGTAGATGGCCATGGCATATTAATTAGTTAATTAGTATTAACAGTAAATGTCTCCCTTTGAGCAGACCTGCCTAGAGAAGGTACTACACACAGAAATAAACTTTAAGCTCTGATTCTATCAACATGGATCATTGCCATATATATACGTATATATATAGCCCAGATAGCCCAGACTTATATATGTGTGTATATAAATATGCTTTATGGATTCACTGTGGGTTTAAATGGATTCAAACAATATAACTGGATAAAAAGAGGGAGTAGGTCTGTCCAGATTGATCCTGAGCTATATATATACACCAGGGGCGATTCCTTTAAGACAACAAGGGAAGCTCAACTTCCTCTAACATTTCACACAATAAATGGTCAAATATGCAAGGTTGAATTTACATTAAATTGGGATTGACATTATGTTTAAAACTAGAAGCATCCTAGAAATATGTTTAACTTCATAGCTAAGTCTTGATAACTCTGTTTATTATTGTCGGTTCCGACGCGATTTTCCGAGGGTTTTGAATGCACAGCACAGCGGGACACCCCATTGAAGCTGAACGTCTGATGCACTTTTTTTCAATGCAGTGAAGCCATGTGTTCATTGGATAAATGCTGAAAATCGTCATTTCCTCGGACGCTCAGCGTCTCTGGGGGTGAATGGAAAATGAGATGGGCGGGGGCGGGCCAAGACGCTAGGCTTACACATTATAATTGGTGGAACTGTCTAAAAGACTACACCCCTTTTGATTGGCAGGCAAACAAACATCGGAGTAAAGTAGAATTCAGTCGCTAGCGGATTTCCCAAAGACAAGTGGTGAGAGAACGTGTTGTCCGTCCAGAGTGCTTGTTATTTACACATTGCACATATTATATTCTAAATAAAACATACCAGTCAGCACAAAGTTATTGAGTTTTTTGTCTAAGTTTCATTAGTTCGTTCACAATCATATTGTTCAAATTAGTCAAGTTGTTAAGGAAACTAGCCCGCTAGTTAGCGTGCTAGCCCAATACAATGGCTACTGCTAATATTGTTGACAATTTTGGCAAACCCATTCGATAGTCTTCCGTATGAGGAGAGACTAGAAATTAAACAGCAGGACAGACCAACACCCAAGACTGATTTGGCCCACAAAAACTGGTGAAAGTAAAAAAAAAATTCTTCAACTTTCCTGGTATGACGAGATGAACTGTCTAATTGGACGTGCTGTGAAAAACAGAATGTACTGTTGGCCATGCCTCTTGATAAAGCTGTGTCAGGGATATGAAGTTTTAGTCAAATGTAGGTTTTACGGACCTGAATAACTTTGACAGGGCATACAAAAAGGCATGAAAAAAGCAATGGCATTTCCTGCAAAAGGAGCGCAGCGCAGAATTTATACACAATAACGTGTATTTCTAATGGTTCTGTTATATATTTCTGTTCATGTTCTGTTCAGTTCTGGTATTGTTGTATACAGATACAGTTTGGGTGTGTGTTACTCCTGAAAATCATTTTCATGTGTGTGTTACTGTAGTTCTGTGGCATGGCTGTGGTTGACAACAGTCTCAATTAACTTTTTTTTTTCTTAATAACGGCCAGGCTCCAATAGGATAAAAATAATAATAATAATAATATATATATATAATAATGTACACCTAAAATGTGCTTCCCCTATTTGAAAGACCAGCAGCCGCCACTGATATACACCCACACACACACACACATATATGCTGCTGTTCAGGATCAATCAGGACAGACTTACCTGCCTCTTTTTATCCAGTTATGTTGTTTGAATCCATTTAAACCCATAGTGAATCCTTAAAGCCCGCAGCACTTTATAATATCAGTGAGCTGCTATTGATGACGCAGTAGAGTAGGCCAGGGTCTAATACACTGTGTGGCATACAGTGCAGGGGCAGACATGTTGGCTGTGTGTAATACAGTGCAGTGGCAGACATGTTGGCTGTGTGTAATGCAGTGCAGTGGCAGACATGTTGGCTGTGTGTAATACAGTGCAGGGGCAGACATGTTGGCTGTGTGTAATACAGTGCAGTGGCAGACATGTTGGCTGTGTGTAATACAGTGCAGTGG
>CM050205.1:5237500-5325000 GCA_027475355.1 Coilia nasus
TAATAGTGCTGTGTGTGTGTGTGTGTGTGTGTGTGTGTGTGTGTGTGTGTGTGTGAGTGTTTCCTAGCTAATACTGCTGTGTGTGTGTGTGATTTTGCGTGTGTGTGTAACTCCTGAAGCTGAGTCTCAGGAATAATGTACTTCATAAGAAGCGACGTGTGAACGATGTACTTCATAAGAAGCTACTCTACTTAGGGGGGAAATAAACGCACATCAGCTATGTTTGTGTGTGTAATGTGTGTGTTAAATAGTCTCGCTGTCCACTCAGTCATCTTAAACAGTCTATCAATTGGCTCAGTTATGCTAAATAGTCAATTTACTCAGCCGTAATAAATTCTCTCTCGCTCCCACATACATGTAAGCCCTTATATCACAGCACAGCTGTAGGCTTGTGTAGTATACACCTGTTGCTCTCCTAAGACATGTCTCAGGCCAGTCTGTGTTTGTGTGTGCTGATTTAGTTAGTGCGTAGTGGTGTTTAATGAGACCGATCCTAGCATTGTCTTGATAATGTCATCCTTCACGGAATAAAAGCTGCCCATCTTTAACCTAGAGCCATTTTCTCAGCTAATTAAGGGAAGATTTCAAAATAGCCAGACACACTGAAATGACAGAGTTACAAACATGGGGCAATGGCTTGCTCTGCAGCCCTGCTCCGCAGCACGAAATGTGTGTAACAGACCAATGTGTGTGTGTGTGTAACAGACCAATGTGTGTCTGTGTGTAACAGACCAATGTGTGTGTGTGTGTGTAACAGACCAATGTGTGTGTGTGTGTGTGTGTGTGTAACAGACCAATGCGTGTGTGTGTGTGTAATAGACCAATGTGTGTGTGTGTAACAGACCAATGTGTGTGTGTGTAATAGACCAATGTGTGTCTGTATGTAACAGAACAATGTGTGTGTGTGTGTAACAGACTAATGTGTGTGTGTGTGTGTAACAGACCGACGTGTGTGTGTGTGTAACAGACCAATGTGTGCCTGTGTGTAACAGACCAATGTGTGCCTGTGTGTAATAGACCAATGTGTGTGTGTGTAACAGACCAAAGTGTGTGTGTGTGTGTGTAACAGACCAATGTGTGTGTGTGTGTGTGTAACAGACCAATGTGTGTCTGTGTGTAATGGACCCATACGTGTTTGTCTGTATGTAACAGACCAATAGCAGTGCAGGGTTCACTGAGGGCACTGTCCTGTGTGTGTCTTAGCGGGCCTGCGCTGCTCTGCACTGACTAATAGACTGTGCTTTAACATTGATGAAAAGGTTAAAAAGGCCCTGTTCCAGCCTGTCAGGTAAGAGTAAGTTGTAGTCTTCATCTGTTGTCATGGTGACGAAGGTTAGCCGTGGTCCTAGAATGTTGTCATGGTGACTAATGTAAGTCATTGTCTTGGAGTGTGGTAACAAAGGTTACTTTAAGTCTTGGAATACTGTCACAGTGACAAAGGTCAGTTGTGGTCTTGCTATGTTGTCATGCTAATATAGGGGTCATTTGTGGTCATGGAGAGTTGTCATGGGGACAGAGGTTAGTTGTAGTCATGGCGACTAACAGTGACTGTTGTGTTTCAGTCATTGGCGTGCAGAAACAACCGGAAGAAGCCACGCCATGCCCCACATCAAGACCTACATGAGGGCATCCCCAGACTTCACCGAGCTCGCCTGGTTTCTGGTCACGAGGTAAGACACTGCCATATTCGGCATATCCAAAATGTGTGTGGATTGTGTATTTTCACTGTTGTGATGTGCACGTATACTATAAAATATTGACTCATAAGCTCCTGCGTATTTGCATCATAGCCTTTTGAAAAAAGGCCCTGCTTATGAGAGAAATCTTACTGAAAAACGAAAGGCCTCTGCCCGTCACGCGGTAACTAAGCAGTAATGAAATACAGTATTTATGCCAGGAACATAGCGAGGATACTGTACCCACATTAGGAATATATTACACATTTGTTCTTGGCTTTAGGCACAAATAGCTAAGACCAGTGCGCGCGTGTGTGTGTGTGTGTGTGTGTGTGTGTGTCAGTGTGTGTCAGTGTGTGTCTGTGTGTGTGTTTCAAGAATCCTCCACAGAGAATTGCACGGCCTATTCAAACACATCCCACACAGTTTCAAACACTGTGCCTGCTATGGTGTAGCGTGAGTGTCCATAAAGTCAACACATTTAGTCGTAACAGAGAGCAATAGCTATTCATTCAGCATTTGTCCACATGCCTCTGAATTTTAAAATTGAAACAGTGTTCAACATTTGTGTTGAAAACCCATCTCATTTTCAGCTGTCTAAAAAAAGGGCTTTGTATCCATGTGGCAAGACGCAGCCAGTGTTAGTGTGCATTAACACACAATGTGGCGGTGTTATTTTGGAGGGAAGTAGCAAAGAGACTTGACTACAGAGTGCACCCACAGACACTTGGAACACTCTGGAGTGGTCCTAATTAATTCCTGTTAATTGCTCCTCTTTTTCATGTGGCTCACCCCGGCTGGCTGAACAGGAGTGCCGTTATGGAAAACAGCTTTATGAATAACCATCTGTTCCCTAAATAGCCCGCATGACACATAAAGGAGACTTGCCAGTGAGCAGGAGGCTAACACAGGCTATACAATCATGGGGGTTGCTTGGCCCTTAAGGTGGTGCAGCTATTGGTTATGATTGGGACATTATTTCATATATATATATATATATATATATATATATATATATATATATATATATATATATATATAGTTTGCATTATATGTTGTTAGTTTATATTAGTTTATAAATAAATGAATATTCAACAAAGTAAGTGGAATACCATAAAATGTCTAAATATTATAATCTTTACAGTGTGATATTTGGTGGAATTGCACTTAAAACAAGATGAGGAGTAAGAAGAGATGGGAGGGTGGGAAAAGCATCTCTGAAGGTGGACAGGGGACATCTGACCTCGGTTAGACTCTAGGTCGCTGTAATCAGAAGCCACAGACAGTTATTTGCTCTGATATCTGTGTGTGCATGGATCTGTTTTACCATACATACAGGATGCCCATGTGTGTATGTGAATCAGGAATGTATAGTCATAAAGGATGTGTGTGTGTGTGTGTATGTGTGTGTGTGTGTGTGTGTGCGTGCGTGCGTGCGTGCGTGCGTGCGTGCGTGCGTGCGTGCGTGCGTGCGTGCGTGCGTGCGTGTGTGTGTGTGGAGCAGGATTGTATATATTTACCCAGTCTCTCTGCATGTGTGTTTACGCCTGTTTAGTCACACTGCGCTGAGTCTCATTGGCTGTTGCCAGGCAGTGGGATCATATTCATTTTCCGTCTTGGCACTTTTATGTCTAATCCGTGTTTATCCTGGCCGGCTTTAATTTGAGTGGCAGGTCGGGGCGATAAGTGGGACAGCGGACTCTGATCTGAGCTCTGATGGTTATCATCACCTCCGGACAGGAAACATCTTTTCAAATGGGCCTTTTGTGTGTGTGTGTGTGTGTGTGTGTGTGTGTGTGGGTGTGTGTGTGTGTGTGTGTGTGGAAGGTGTGAATGATGACAGAGAGTCTTTTTCTAGTAATGATTAGTGGGGGTGTTAAAATGGAGTGGATAGGCTAAGGGGTTGTAAGCTGATGCACTGAGGTATTAAAAACTGAGGCATGCTTTGCCAATAAGTAACTGCATCGATGACCCCTTCAACTCTTTTTTATTAAAGAGTAGATGAGTTTAGCTCTGGCTGAAAAAAGAACTGGAACATTTTTTTCTTGAGGAATAATGTAACAAGAAAGATAAGCCAAATCTCAATACAAATCAAATCTTTTGAAAATAGAGGGCATTTATTGGTCGTGCTGCTAACTACTTATTCCTGCTAATCCTCTCCAGCCTCCCTTGTGTAGAGACAGAGAGACAGAGAGAGAGAGAGAGAGAAAGTGTATGGTGGAGTCTGTGGTGGAAGAGAGGAGAGACGGCCTTGAAGTCTCACACTGCAGGCAGCACTAGCAGCAGAATTAATAAATACAGAAAAATAAATCTCAGATGGTTTGCAGGGGCCGCACCCTCTGCTTTGAGGAATGATGTTTCTCAATAAATGATTGATGATTATCCCGGTGCTAATTGCAGCCTTACCAGTCGTACCAGTAGGATCACTCCTGCATAACTCCTGCCATAATTAAAGCCAACAGTCAGGACAGCTATTCCATTATTCCTGTGGGATAGTTCCGTGAGAATATGGATTTATATGGCGTGCTGTTAGGATTAAGTGCCTCCGTGGCCTTGGCCAAACGGCCATGCCCAGCAGAACAGAGGGAAAGTGACTGAGCCACTGAGATTTACACCTGCTGGAGATTGGCTGCAATGGTGCAGCAGTGCTGTGCTGTAAACCATAGTTCATATACTGCTGTTAAAACATAGTTCACTTCATGTATTGCTGTTAAAACATACTGTAGTTCATCCATTGCTGTAAAACTTAGTTCATTCATTGCGATAATAAACTGTAGAGAAGTGTGTATAAATGTGTGTGTGTGTGTGTGTGTGTGTGTGTGTGTGTGTGTGTGTGTGTGTGAGTGTGTTTGAGAGAGAGAGAGAGAGAGAGAAAGAGAGTGAATATGTGTCTCAGGAGAGTGTGGGCACCATATTATTTTGTGTGTGTGTCTCTCTATCTTCAGTAGGCCTGGGTTAGGCATTCTGTTTCATGAAGATGAAAGTATGAATCAGACGGTAGAGGTCCTTGAACATCTCTTCTCTTCACTCTGCCCTCCCACACTCATTCTGTGCATCTTTGTCTTTCATCCTGTCTCACTCCTTCCTCTCGTCTCAGGCCACTCGTCTCAGAAGCTCACCTTACAGGTGCTTCTCCACACCAACCCATACAGTAACTCACAGCTAATCAGGGATGACAGATCTCAGGCATGATGCCTGAAATCAGCCGTGGAACAGTAGGCTACATTTAACATCTGGTAGTAGATAGTCATAATAACTTTAAAACGTTTTGATGATTTCAGGCATAGAATTATTTTCTGCTTGCTGGCGTGGTCACTGCCCATCACCATCTCCCAGCACCTACATCCCAGGTTCTGTTCCACACTCTGTCAGTACGCAGCCACAAGTGGCAAACAGAAGTGTTAAACCCCCTGTGACATTAATAACCATTCTCAGAATTACAGGCACTTGCACCTGTTTCTCCATGAAGTACTGTATATTCTGTGCAAATATAGAATAGAAAGCCTTTTTAATGTCACTACACACATGTACAATGAGACTTAAAGCAGCTCCTTCTCCAGTGCAGACATGTATGTAGATATGTAAATATTTCTGCTGCGCTATATTTGCAGAAGCCGTATCATTTATTTCTCTGCTAAAATTAAAATGTAATAAAATGAAAACTGAAATATGTATGCAGGTATTCAAGCAAGGCCTCGATGTCTTACACTGCAAGAGAGATTAAAATAGATGTATTCTTCTGGCAGAAAAAAACATTTGTGTCTGACAGCCATCAAGCAGGTTGTGGAACAATAGAACAAAGGAAGACTAGAGAGGCAAGATAATTACAGTTCATTTCATAAAAATATCTGTGTATTTGCATGGGTAATTGGGGATGATTGGGACTAGAACAGGGATTGCAAGTTGCATCACACCATAGAAATAATTAGTAAAAAATAGATCTCTCCCAAACTTAGCATGCGAGAATGATGTTGACTAGTAAGGGATGTCACTGACTGACATCCAGTCATCACTACATGGAAAATGTACGAAATCCAGTGTCATGGAAGTGACAAGCTGGGGTCAGATTGAACAAATTAGCCATCGTCCTGAATTAATCAGAAAGATTTAAAGGCTGAAAGTTTCCCCAGTCCTAAAATCAGACTACTGCGAGAAAGAATAGAGTCCACTTTTTAGAAAGAGTTTTCATGCTAAAACTTATGGTACCGTAATTAAATTGTGGTATGAAAATGTTGAAATTATGTCAAAAGGGTCGAATACTTACAAGCAAATGTATAGTTCTTCAAGTTTTTACTAAAGTAAGCCATGCAACAATGTTTTGAGTCTACTGTTCCTGGATTCATTATCATACAAGACGGCACACCTTCCTTGGAGCTGAAATTATCTTCTTATGTAATTGTATTCTTGTTCATTCTTTCGCTTTCTACAGCAATCTACAACAATCGCATTATGCAGTGCCATGCTCTACATTGGCTTTGACTTACTTTCTTCCAGCCAGACTACTAACAACTATGCAGCCTGTTGAAGAGAAGCTGGACTGACTGACTTATTTATTTATCTCATTGCATCGTTTTTTCATTAGTTTTGCGGTGGTCTCCAGTATTAATGAATGCCCTGTGAACTGGTTTTAGTGAAAAAAATGCTTTAGTGCCCCTTTTACAGGCTTTTCTAGTTTGGTGGAGGAGATGGAGCAGGGAGAATGACTGGTTCTCGGCTATGCTAGTCACAGGCTACAATCACGCAAAGCCCATTCGGTCGTAGCAACATTTAAACCTTCTAAACAAACACACATACTTACCTATATTTCATTACCTGAATGTGTGCTGCAACCACTCCTCCGGCAATCTGTGGCATGGCTTTTTCTATTTAACAAACTTACGTCACTTTGTTTGCGTTTTTCTTATCCGCTCGTTTTTCCGCCTATTTTCTTTTATTGACTGATAGAGGCAATCGATTTAGAAGAACATTTTTGCGTGTAGCATATATATGCAACTCAGAGTGACCTGTCGTATTTTAAAAAGAGCAAGTGCTAAACGGTTTCTCGGAATGACCTGTCGTATTTCAAAAAGAGACGGTG
Organism: Coilia nasus; assembly: GCA_027475355.1. Taxonomy (NCBI): domain Eukaryota; kingdom Metazoa; phylum Chordata; class Actinopteri; order Clupeiformes; family Engraulidae; genus Coilia; species Coilia nasus. Next base: position 5,244,254 of record CM050205.1, read on the forward strand.
CTAAACGGTTTCTCGGAGTGACCTGTCGTATTTCAAAAAGAGCAAGTGCTAAACGGTTTCTCGGAGTGACCTGTCGTATTTCAAAAAGAGAAAGTGCTAAACGGTTTCTCGTGGAATGAGACCCTTAAGGGAAGCAAAATGGGGGGTGGGATATTTCTTTCTTTCGTTTCTTTTCTTCTATCCCTTGTTTCCAGGCGGGGGAGTCTGGACATGTGAAAGATGCTATTCTACAGTAGGATGCTAGGTTTCCTCCTCTCCAGTGTGTTACCATAGTTACCTCGCTTGGAAATGATGCCTAAACTCTGTGTGTGCAGTACGCCGCAGATTATGTATAATTAGCCCTAACATGCGTCCTCAGAAGTGTATTTGAGTCTATTATCTGTTGTTGCATATTTCTTTGTCACACCACACCACAGCACTTAATTTTATGCCTGCCACCAGAATGCATAGCAGTCAATATTGTGAGCAGTTACTGGGAAATCTTTTCACTTGACTGCAGTTCCTTGTGTATAACATATACAGTATAAAAAATGCGATCTTAATGATATCATGGTGTACTGAAAAGATAACTGCAGCCATTTTATAAACCATTTACCCAATGTCCCAAAATAATATAAAGGTCTATTACAACCTCTGAGAATACAAAATGTAGCAGGAAGGTTTTGAAGGTGTAGCCATTGATTCTAACATGGTAAGCTGTTTTGAGGTTCACCAGCCATACATCAGATACAACATAAGTTTTTTTTTTTTCAGAGCACAGTACTCCTCATTAGCTGATTCAACAACACCAAGCACATTCACTCTGTGCATTAAGGTGCTTCACTGAAGCCAGTCCTTGCTCATGCTAATTTGCCTGCTAAAGGTGTGAAACGAAATGAGAGAGGTCCTGAATCTGACCAAAATGGCTCTTAACAGCACTCTTACTAAAGCCCATCAGCAACCTAATGGTTAGGCTATTTCAGTATTCATTACTTATCTGAATTAGACACAGCTCTCAAAACATGGATAACAACAGCAAATGAGCCTATTTGGATTGTACGCCTGCTGTAGATGAATGGTTTTTGATAGCAGCGTCCCAACAGTGTACCAACACCACCATGTGCACCTCTCTCTCTCCCAAACACTGACCATGTGTACCTCTCTCTCTCTCTCCAAAACACTGACCATGTGTACCTCTCTCTCTCTCTCCAAAACACTGACTGTGTATGTCTCTCTCTCTCTCTCTCTCTCTCTCTCTCTCCCTCCCAAACACTGACCATGTGTACTGTACCTCTCTCTCTCTCTCTCCAAAACACTGACTGTGTATGTCTCTCTCTCTCTCTCTCTCCCAAACACTGACTGTGTATGTCTCTCTCTCTCTCTCTCTGTCCAAAACACTGACTGTGTATGTCTCTTCCTCTCCAAAACACTGACTCTCTCTCTCTCTCTCTCTCTCTCTCTCTCTCTCTCTCTCTCTCTCTCTCTCTCTCTCTCTCTCTCTCTCTCTCTCTCTCTCTCTCTCTCTCTCTCTCTCTCTCTCTCTCTCTCTCTCTCTCTCTCTCTCTCTCTCTCTCTCTCTCTCTCTCTCCAAAACACTGACTGTATGTAGCTCTCCCCGTCTCCATAACATAATATAATTTGTGTGTGTACCTCTCTCTCCCTCTCCATAATACTGACCGTGTGTATCTTTCCCTCTGTATAGGCAAGGCAAGGCAACTTTATTTGCATAGCACATTTCATACACAACAGCAATTCAGTGTGCTTAACAAAAATAAAAGCAAAAGACAATATGTAAAAGCATAAAAGACAAAATAAGTGTAAAAGCATAAAAGTAAAATAGGTATGTGGTAAATAAAAGACATAAAGGCATAGAAACACATAAAATAAGTATAAAATTAATAGAAATAGAAAACATCTGAAAACAGTTTGGTCTTGAGTCTAGATTTAAAACTGCCAACAGAAGGAGCATTTTTAATATATAACCCTGAGCATGTATCTCCTGTCCTCAGTGCCAACAGAAGGAACATTTTTTATATATAACCCTGAGCATATGCACCTTCTCTCCTCAGTGCCAACCTGTCCAAAGCTGCATGGGGCGGTCTTGAGAAGAACAACACCCAGGTGATGGTGCGCTCCTACGAGTTAGGAGTCCTGTTCCTGCCCTCAGCCTTCGTAAGTCCCTGACTTTCTGACGAACTCTACTCACACCTACAAACCTCTTTTCACCACATTCATACAGCATCTAAATCTCTGCTGCAGAATCTGTATTTCACTGCTGGAGCCATGTGTGTGTGTGCTGTGTGTCTGTGTGTACTGTGTGTGTCTCTTTATTCTGTTTAGGGTGTGTATTGTGTGTGTGTGTACTGTGTGTACTCTGTGTGTGTGTGTGTGTGTGTGTGTGTGTGTGTGTGTGTACTCTGTGTCTCTGTGTACTGTGTGTGTGTGTGTGTCTGCTTTATATTCTCAAGCTGACCTTTAATGGCTGGGAGATTTTGTCAGACTGGGTACGGTGGAGCGGAGCTTTGCTGTGTGCTGGTATTACATGGCTTTGAAAAGCTCAAGGACTCCCACCTCCCCCCTGTGAACAGAGCCGGAGGAGTCTGTGGACTATGCTATTGCACAAAGTATACTGACAGCCTGTCAGCTAGTTCCCACTTTAGGCTCGAAGCAGAGAACTTAAGGCTTTGTTGTGTGTGTGTGTGCATGTGGTATGCCAGAAACAGGTGACAGCTTAACTTTTCTTTCACTTTTATGTGTGTGTGTAAGAGAGAGAGAGCGAGAGAGATGGGGAGAGAAAGAGAGAGAGAGGGGGGGGGTGCTTTTGTGTTTTCTTCACAGTATAATTTGTCCTTGTCGTCAGTGTAGGCCTTAGAATTGCTTCAAAAGTTGCTAAGCAACAGCCTGGTTCAGTTCTCACCCTCTGTGGTGGTTGGGTGGGTGGGGGGGGTGGGGGTGTGTAGGTGAGGGTATGACATATGATATAGAGCATGCTGTGTCTGTCTCATAGTGTGTGTCCCATAGTGTCTGTCTCATAGTGTCTGTCCTATAGTGTCTGTCCCATAGTGTCTGCCTCATAGTGTCTGTCTCATAGTGTCTCATAGTGTCTGTCTCATAGTGTCTGTCCCATAGTGTCTGTCTCATAGTGTCTGTCTCATAGTGTCTGTCCCATAGTGTGTGTCCTATAGTGACTGCCTCATAGTGTTTGTCCCATAGTGTCTGTCTCATAGTGTCTGTCCCATAGTGTCTGTCCCATAGTGTCTGTCTCATAGTGTCTGTCCCATAGTGTCTGTCCCATAGTGTCTGTCTCATAGTGTCTGTCCCATAGTGTCTGTCTCATAGTGTCTGTCCTACAATGACTGCCTCATAGTGTCTGTCTCATAGTGTCTGCCTCATAGTGTCTGTATCATAGTGTCTGTCTCATAGTGTCTGCCTCATAGTGTCTGTATCATAGTTTCTCATAGTGTCTGTCCTATAGTGTCTGTCCTATAGTGTCTGCCTCATAGTGTCTGTCCTATAGTGTCTGCCTCATAGTGTCTGTATCATAGTTTCTCATAGTGTCTGTCCTATAGTGTCTGTCCTATAGTGTCTGCCTCATAGTGTCTCTCTTATACTGTCTGTGTCATAGTATCTATCTCATAGTGTTTGTCTTACAGTGTTTGTCTGATAGTGTCTGTCACATAGTGTCTGTCTCATAGTGTCTGTCTCATAGTGTCTGCCTCATAGTGTCTGTCACATAGTGTCTGCCTCATAGTGTCTGTATCATAGTGTCTGCCTCATAGTGTCTGTATCATAGTGTCTCATAGTGTCTGTCTCATAGTGTCTTCGGCAGGCAGTGCTGTGTCACTGTACTCAGTGTCTGATCACTTATCACAGTGATCCCTGTCTGTCACGGTAGTTACGTTCCAGCCTCCCGGCGATAGGTGAAAGTCCACGATATAGCGAGACCATATAGAAGACATTTTATTTTATAGTTTAAGCCCTAAAATCCCCCTCCCACGCACTGTTTTAATACATTTACTGTATGGATTATTGAATTATTACTGCGTTTTAATCAATATTTATATGTTACAGTATAGTTATCATAAATCATAATATTGTTCTGATGAACTTTTCTTTAGCATGCATAGTGACATAGCATGCATTAAGTAATGATAAATCTGCGATATAACGTTAGCAAAGGTGAACCGCGATATAGCGGGGGATCACAGTACTTGCATTTGGCCATCACTTGTTGTTCAGTTCCAGGCACACGTTTATGTTGCCCGTCTTTGCTCCACAGTAGAAGCTGGAAACTCAGCAGGGTCTGAGCAGAGCTGCAATCATCGGCCCGTTTTAGAAGAGCATCACACAGCAGAACGGCCATGTCTAATTTAGGCTGCACTCTCTGTTCTGAGACAAAAGACCTCTCTGAGACAGTTTTCTTTGGTCTGTAAAAGTAAAAGCCATGTCCTTGTCATGATATGTTACCCAACTGGTGACAGCACAGCTAATCACCCCTCACTGTACAGTATGCGGTATGATGGTGTGGATTAGAGGTAATATATGCACAATAATGTTGTTGCAGTCCAGAGTAATTGGCAATTTGGTAAATTAATTGCTCATTTGAAGCCAGGTGTGTATCTACTGGAAGGGTTGTGTGTGCATGCGTGCGTGCGTGGGTGTATTTGTGTGTGCGCGTGTGTGGGTGCATGTGTGTGTGCATGTGCGTGTGTGGGTGTGCATGTGTATGTGTGTGTGTGTGTGTGTGTGTGGTTGTGGCCTCCTGGTCATCTCAATGGGCTTATCCTAATAAAGAAATTCTAAGAATTCTGAGTGTTCTCATGCGGTGACAGAACCTTCTGTTCCTGTGCTGTCGTCGCTGTTGTCGCTCTGACATGGAGACTGTCGGTGAGGTTGTGTGCTTGTGTCATCTCCTCTCAGATGGAAGAGAAACAGCCTTCAGAGAGAAGTAAAATCAACTCCAAAAGTCTCAAAGAGCAAAAAGTCTTGCAATCCATTAGCTTTACTTTCACACATAATTCAGGTGGTTTCAGCTAAAGAGTTGTGGTAATTATAATTGGTTGAGTTGTGTCAGTGAATGGCTGGATGAAATATCAGGAGCACACAGGATAAACGGGTGTAGTCACAAAATGACATTTTTAGTTGCATTGAAACCCCAGCTTTTTGAAAAGTAATCCTGTGAACAAACGAGCATAGTCTCGAGCTAGAAGCAAAACCTAAAGTGCTCAACTTCTCCCAAACAGTAGTATGTTAGAGTAAAGTTTGTAGCCAGGAAGGCTTAAATCTCTTCTCCCAAACAGTAGTATGTTAGAGTAAGGTTTGTCGTCAGGAAGGCTTAAATCTCTTCTCCCAAACAGTAGTATGTTAGAGTAAGGTTTGTAGTCAGGAAGGCTTAAATCTCTTCTCCCAAACAGTAGTATGTTAGAGTAAGGTTTGTAGTCAGGAAGGCTTAAATCTCTTCTCCCAAACAGTAGTATGTTAGAGTAAGGTTTGTAGCCAGGAAGGCTTAAATCTCTTCTCCCAAACAGTAGTATGTTAGAGTAAAGTTTGTAGCCAGGAAGGCTTAAATCTCTTCTCCCAAACAGTAGTATGTTAGAGTAAGGTTTGTAGTCAGGAAGGCTTAAAGCTCTTCTCCCAAACAGTAGTATGTTAGAGTAAGGTTTGTAGTCAGGAAGGCTTAAATCTCTTCTCCCAAACAGTAGTATGTTAGAGTAAGGTTTGTAATAAGGAAGGCTTAAATCTCTTCTCCCAAAGGTAGGTACTCATCCTAGGTGAACGAGTATCTTGTGCTTTGTCTTAACCTATTTCCTGAAGCTGAGATTGGCACCTCTGCTTAGCTCTCCCCACAGGACCTCAGCCAAGACTCGGGTGCCAGAGCTGTTGATGGGGTGCCAGTATCAGATCGTGAGAGTGTCTGTGCGGGGCTGTGCGACTGTGGCTGGCGCGGTGTGCCCTGGCGCGGTGTGGGCATCACACTGTAGCTGGCCTGGTGTTGTTTGCTAAAAGCAAAGTATGAGATCGTGAGAGTGTCTGTGCGGGGCTGTGCGACTGTGAGAGTCTCTGTGGGGGCCGTGGCTGGCGCGGTGTGCCCTGGCGCGGTGTGCCCTGGCGCGGTGTGGGCATCACGCTGTAGCTGGCCTGGTGTTGTTTGCTAAAAGCAAAGTATGAGATCGTGAGAGTGTCTGTGCGGGGCTGTGCGACTGTGAGAGTCTCTGTGGGGGCCGTGGCTGGCGCGGTGTGCACTGGCGTGGTGTGCACTGGCACGGTGTGGGCATCACGCTGTCACTGGTGAGGGCATCACGCTGTCGCTGGCCTGGTGTTGTTTGCTAAAAGCAGCCGAGAGTAAACAGGCACCGCCAGCTGATGAAGTCATCCATTAGCGACCCGCCGCGGGGACCTGCCACCCCACATTTACACCCCTCTAGGACACACTCACAGACAGACACCGACCAGCGATGCTACCCCAGAGCATCCCTACACACTGTGTGTGTGTGTGTGTGTGTGTGCGTGTGTGTGCGTGTGTGTGTGTGTGTGTGTGTGCGCGTGTGTGTGTGTGTCTATGCATTGATGTGCTCACAGCAAGACATTATAAGTGATGCAACCCCTGCCACCTAGGCTTTTAGGAGAGTTTCTCTCTCTCTCTCTCTCTCTCTCTCTCTCTCTCTCTCTCTCTCTCTCTCTCTCCCTGTCTCTCTCTCTCTCTCTCTCTCTGTCTCTCTCTTTTTGTCTCTCTCTCTCTCTCTCTCTCTCTCTCTGTCTCTCTTTTTCCCTGTCTCCCTCCTGATCCCCCTCTTCTGGGTGCATGGTAAAAGTGTAAATGCACCTAGCTGTGAAGACGATGAGGAGGAAGGTTACAGCACACAATTAACTCGTCTGAAGAGTTTTCTCAAAGATTCTAGAACACCATATACTCTAACTTAATCCTCTCTGGTTCTCCATGTTCTGATTGTAAACTACCTGTTTAACAAATCCTTCTAGAACCCTATAGAGACTTCTGTACAGTTTATGGGCAACTGTGGCCATGTCCAAAGTTCACTCATTCACTAGGATGAATTGTCCTAATGTGGGACACTGCCTAATGTGGAACACCTAAGTTTCTTTAGTCACCCAAACTAATGAATGTCAGTGAAATTATTAACAAATCAAAGATGTACTTTCATGTCATCAAATATGGGTTTGGATTTACCATGTTGGCCTAACATTGTAATGCACTACAGTCCGAAATACACACAAATGTCCCACATTAGGGCCGTCCACCCTATAATAGTGCTGTACATACAGTAGACTGCGGGTTATATTGTTTTGGTCCTTACATAGAGCACTCTACAGAGAACGAGTGAACATTTCAAATTCAGCCTATGAATTACATTTTGTATGTAGCCATGACAACAGAATCCACATATGAGGAATTTTCTCTGAAGAATGCCTGCGTGGAATTCCAGAGTAGCATTTTTAAGAGGCTCTATTGAAGGTACAGGAGAAGCCTGAATAGCTCACAGTGAAACAGCCTTTAGTTTGGCAGGAGAATAGCACACATTTATCAGAGAGTACGTCAAGGCCAAAACGATTGAGCGGGAAGAACAGATTGTGACTGCTCTGTAGAGCTGTGTCTAGTGCGTGAGGAAACTCTGCTCTTGCTCACCTTGTCCTCTCAGCACCCTAAACTGAACTTATTTTATGTCTGTGTCCCAGACAAAAGCCTCAACCCCACCATGTGATATAGTAGTTACCATTATTTATAAAAGGTTAAGAATTTTTAAGTTTTATGTGATCAATATGCCTTTTTATTTCATTAGTTTTTCAAAGAGGTTGTGTTAAAACACTTGTTAATCAAGGGTGTATTCACTCAGAGTAGGTTAAAAATACCCCAAATTAGATGAGAAACCACTTCAGCTGGTATTTGGCTGAGGGCACGCAATCAGACCTGTCTGCCTTCCTGCTAATGCCAGGAGTGGAGGAATCAGGAACACATTCTGCACACACGCACAATAGTCCACACACACCGCAAATCCAGCCAGTTTTGACCAGCTATACATTATGGACCGCCATTGGCCATATATAAGGGATATGCAGACGTCTACCAGCCTGTGTCCATTATATAGGGAGTTTGTACATTAAGGACCAGTTTTGAACAATCTGTGTTCACCATATAGCAGTTGGCCCCTCTCATCCAGGCCATGGCTTAACTGCTGCCCTCAGGACGCTACAGATTCCTGAGATGCAAAAGGTGTCTGTTAGTCACACAGCTGTGGGGCATACACAAGATATATAGCTATGCCTGAATACACATCATGGGGCTGTGTGCTGTGCTAGACCAAGCAGGTTGTTGGTGTGTGTGTGTGTGTTTGTGTGTGTGTGTGTGTGTGTGTGTGTGTGTGTGTGTGTGCGCGTGCGTGCGTGCGTGCGTGCGTGCGTGCGTGCGTGCGTGTGTGTGTGTGTGTGTGTGTGTGTGTGTGTGTGTGTGTGTGTGTGTGTGTGTGTGTAGCTGAGGACTACTGGAAACGTTTACTTGCCATATTAGCCTCCCGCTGTTCTGTCCCATTATTATGTGATTCATTTGCTGTGGGAAATTACTCTCCATGTTGAGTCAAGGTACAGCTGATTTCACAAAGAGGGATTCGTTAGAGGGGAAGAAAGCACTTTCTTGTGTGTGACCTGTGGCACTGTGGTTTTGTGAGTTTGAATAATTCAGCCCTCCGCTTAATCCTTTATTCCTGTTCCTCTCATCACCTCCCTTTGATGTTCTGACAAGACTTGGCCTCAGTTAACCCTGAGTGTACCTTGGGGAAGTGTTTCTCCACTTCAGTGTGGTCCACTGGGGGGTGGGGACTGGGAGTCCTCCAGTGTTTTTAAAGGGGAGAGGTGGTTCTCTTGTCTGGAAAACTTTGAGAAACATTGTCCTCGGGGATGCCCTCTGCAGTGAAGCCTCTAAGGTCTGTGTGCTTGTGTGTTTGCAGAACATGAGCACGTTCCGCGTGCAGAAGAACGTGTTCCCCGTTGACGGAGGTTCCTCTGGGTTCCCTGTGCCCTTTGACCTGCCGCCCCAGCGCTACTCTGGCAAAGGTAAACGTGGTTTCTCAAAAGTTCCATAAGCCATCCAGAATATGCACATCACACCCACTCATGTAACCTAGCCATTAAAAAATAATATATTGCATAATAATAACCAGAGTTTAAACTGGGCCGGAGCCCTCCAGAGCTCAGCTCCGCCTCCTCACCTCGGCAATACAGCCAGCCGGAGCTGAGCTCCCTCTGCTACAGTATTTATAGTAATACAATAGAGTGAGATATTGACCACTGTGAGTAAACAATGCCACCCCCCTCCTTACAAAAGCCAATTTAACCACTGATGATAACTGAATAGTAATTACATTTTTGTTAACTTTTAAGTAACAGCAAGAATCTAGATATGTCTGGCAGGTACAGGTATCTTCAGCAGGTGGGTTGATGCACGCTGACCAAATCCAGTGTGAATACCATGTGCTCAGCAGTGCTTATGCCCCGTTTATGCAGGCTCTCAACAAAGCCAGTAATTATCTACAAAGCCCCGTTTATGCAGGCTCTCAACAAAGCCAGTAATTACCTACAAATGAAATCCTGCACAGCAAGGCCTTGCCATTAACAACTTTACTACATTTACTGTATGTATTATTAAATTATTGCTGCATTTTAATCAATTTACATGTTATAGTTGTCATAAATGTTTACATGTGAAATCCTGCACAGCAAGGCCTTGCCATTAACAATGCCCGAGAAACACATGTTCCATTGTCCTTGTGCTCTGTACATCGATGCTGTACTCTGTTCCTCCTGCTGTTAGTAATGTACTTTATGTGAGCTTGTCGTTGTCGTTAGAGTGATGATAGACCTCTGGGCAAGGCTATTGTGTGGCGGGTGGTGAACTGTCAGTCTGTCATAGGCATCCTCACTGAGAGTGTTTGGATCTTAATTGCGTCGCAGCACAGCGGTGGTGTGTGTATGTGTGTATGTGTATGTGTGTGTGTGTGTGTGTGTGTGTGTGTCTGTGCGTGTGTGTGTGCGTGTGCGTGTGCGTGTGCGTGTGCGTGTGTGTGTGTGTGTGTGTGTGTGTGTGTGTGTGTGTGTGCGTGTGTGTGTGTGTGTGAACCGATGCCTGTGAGACACACACAGGAGGAGAAGGAAAAGAGCGACCCAATCAGCTGTCTCTCACCTCTTAACCTCTCTCTCTCTCACACACACACACATACACACACACACTAACACTCTCTCTCAAACACACACTCAAACACACACAGACACCTCCTGCTGGTTTCCTGGAGGTAGCCCGGAAGGCAAGCATTTCTTCTGTTATTATCATAATGCATTTCTTTGTTGAGAAGAAAGACACATCAGTGGCACACAGGGCTTGTCTGAAGAGTTCTGGGTACCTTAAGAGGAAAAAGGTCTTAGCAAATGTTTCTGCTGTCTGACCTCCCTCCACTGCTGTTGATTTTTGCCTCCTAGCAATGCTTATGGACCAGCGTTTACTGACTCAGTGGGGTATTAAACAAGCTTATTTGTATTATGTATGGTATTGCATTTTATACATAGAGGCAGTTCAATGTGCTTTACAGAAAACAAGGAACCGCCGAAACAAGGAATCAGTCCTTCATTAGCTGTGAGACGTCCTGGTGAGGTGCGATGCATGTCTCTTGCCCCAGTCAGGGTGGGTGGAGCATTCCTAAGATGGCAGCTACTGCTGGGTTCAGGTCCTGTTTGGGCTGGTGCAGGGTTCATACGATGCCAGGTACTGCTGTGTTCAGGTCCTATTTGGGTTGGGGGAGTGTTCCTAAGATGGCACCTAAAGCTGGGTTCAGATCCTGTTTGGGCTGGTGCAGGGTTCGTAAGATGCCAGGTACTGCTGTGTTCAGGTCCTATTTGGGCTGGGGGAGTGTTGGTGGAGTGTTCCTAAGGTGGCAGGTACTGCTGGGTTCAGATCTTGTTTGGGTTGGTAAAGTGTTTGTAAGATTGCAGCTACTGCTGGGTTCAGATCCTGTTTGGGTTGGGGGAGTGTTGGTGGAGTGTTTGTAAGATGGCAGGTACTGCTGGGTTCAGGTCCTGTTTGGGCTGGTGGAGTGTTTGTAAGATGGCAGGTACTGCTGGGTTCAGGTCCTGTTTGGGTTGGGGGAGTGTTGGTGGAGTGTTTGTAAGATGGCAGGTACTGCTGGGTTCAGGTCCTGTTTGGGTGGATGTAGAGTTCGACACGAGTGCAAGTGCACAGTCTCTCTCTTCTTTCTGACTGATTTTATTATGTGTAAAAAGCAACCTGTGATCTCCTGCTCACGTGTGACCTTTAACCATCATCTTAATCTGAGTTTTTCAAAGCAGACCTCATATATTCATTTTCACCGTTTATGTACTGTAACATTTTGGGGTGCACTTAAGTGATCCAAAAAAACATTATCTTTCACATATTGCACACATCTGTTCAGACTCTATCTACAACATGTCACTAGTCAGCTTGTCTGCTCCATTCTGATTGGTTGAATACAGTAGCATTATTTTCCATTCTCTCGTAGAATTGTAGTGCAAGGTGACAGTAAGTGAGTAACTACGGAAACGGGGGCGGGAAAAGCTGATTCTGCTGTATTATTGGACCTGACAGACCATTTAGCGTAGGCAAGCCTTTTACCGGCATAGCGCCCATTCTGTTGCTGCTCCACGTATATGTAATGTAACCCCAAGAACAACTTCTTTTTCACTGAGTAAATCCTGTAAACCCTTTACTGTAAGTGAAACAGCAACAGAAGTGGCTGATAATGTGCACTATGCCAATGATAGGCTTGCTTACGCTACATGCACAAAAGCTACAGAGCAAACCCATGGAAAAGGGAGAAACAGGCAGGCATAGTACAAGGACCCATTTCAATCGGCTAAAGAATTATCAGTATTTACCCCTCGAAGGTATCTGTTCATCAGGCAGCAGCCCCAGTGCAATTAGAACAGGCCTTCTTTTTCACCTGCAGGCAGCAGCCCCAGTGCAATTAGAACAGGCCTTCTTTTTCACCTGCAGGCAGCAGGTTGTAGGACAGGTCTGCAGAGAGAGCATATGTAAATGAACCAGAGGAATGATGATTCAGAGTTTGTCAGGCTTTGTTCAGATGTAATGCTAAATGTACCATCTGCAGGAATCAGTTGGACACATTCAATGGTTTCAGTTGTAGAACAGCAGAATCATTACTTTTAAATGAAGAGCAAAGTGCCTAATGCCAAATGATTTGTCTTTATTTCTGGTCTAAGTAAGTGAAAATGTCATGGGAATGGGCCCCCCTGTCCTGGTGTTTAATTCCAAGTGGCTGAAAGCTTTATAAAAATGCAGCCCCTGACCCCAAACACCGAGATGAAGTGGGAACAAAGGTGTCACCGTGGTGGTGGCGGCGTGGCGCCCACGCAGAGAGGCTTTGAAAGGGCACCGTGTCTGACTAGAACATGGCAGCGCCTTCATTTGTCTTAGCCTGCTTCCTCTCCTCTCCTCTTCCTCTCCTCCTCTCCTCTTCACCCCCTTCCCTCCCCTCCTCTTCCTCTCCTCTTCCTCTCCTCCTCTCTTCATCCCCTCCCCTCTTCTTCCTCTCCTCTTCCTCTCCTCCTCTCTTCATCCCCTCCCCTCTCCTCTTCCTCTACTCTCTTCTTCCTCTCCTCTCCTCTTCCTCTCCTCTCTTCTTCCTCTCCTCTCCTCTTCCTCTCCTCCTCTCTTCATCCCCTCCCCTCCTCTTCCTCTCCTCTCTTCTTCCTCTCCTCTCTTCATCCCCTCCCCTCTCCTCTTCCTCTCCTCTCTTCTTCCTCTCCTCTCCTCTCCTCTTCCTCTCCTCTCTTTCTCCTCCCCTCCCCTCTCCTCTTCCTCTCCTCCTCTTCTCTTCATCCCCTCTCCTCTTCCTCTCCTCTTTTCCTCCTCTCCTCTCTTCCTCCTCTCCTCTGGGGGACAGACAGCATTAGTGATGAGATACAAATGTTCCAGACAGTCATTAGCCCCACCACGCCCCCTCAGCAGAATCGGCCAGGTAAAATGTATATGATTTTGGTCCAGTTTGGGCTCAGCTGTCTGATTGCGGCATTTTTCTAATTGCGGAGCGACAGAGGATGGAGCTCGTGTGGTGGGTAAACAGTAATCATGGAGCTGGCTCGCCTTCGCCCTCCCTGACTCCACATCTCCCTCACTAACTCCACATCTCCCTCACTAACTCCACATCACCCTCACTAAGTCACCATCGCCCTCCCTGACTCTACATCTCCCTCACTAACTCCACATCGCCCTCACTAACTCCACATCTCCCTCACTAACTCCACATCTCCCTCACTAACTCCACATCTCCCTCACTAACTCCACATCTCCCTCACTAACTCCACATCTCCCTCACTAACTCCACATCTCCCTCACTAACTCCACATCTTCCTCACTAACTCCACATCTTCCTCACTAACTCCACATCTCCCTCACTAACTCCACATCTCCCTCACTAACTCCACATCTCCCTCACTAACTCCACATCTCCCTCACTAACTCCACATCTCCCTCACTAACTCCACATCTCCCTCACTAACTCCACATCACCCTCACTAACTCCACATCTTCCTCACTAACTCCACATCTCCCTCACTAACTCCACATCACCCTCACTAACTCCACATCACCCTCACTAACTCCACATCTTCCTCACTAACTCCACATCTCCCTCACTAACTCCACATCGCCCTCACTAACTCCACATCTTCCTCACTAACTCCACATCTCCCTCACTAACTCCACATCTCCCTCACTAACTCCACATCTCCCTCACTAACTCCACATCACCCTCACTAACTCCACATCACCCTCACTAAGTCACCATCGCCCTCCCTGACTCTACATCTCCCTCACTAACTCCACATCGCCCTCACTAACTCCACATCACCCTCACTAACTCCACATCTTCCTCACTAACTCCACATCACCCTCACTAAGTCACCATCGCCCTCCCTGACTCTACATCTCCCTCACTAACTCCACATCGCCCTCACTAACTCCACATCTCCCTCACTAACTCCACATCTCCCTCACTAACTCCAGATCTCCCTCACTAACTCCACATCTCCCTCACTAACTCCACATCTCCCTCACTAACTCCACATCTCCCTCACTAACTCCACATCACCCTCACTAAGTCACCATCGCCCTCCCTGACTCTACATCTCCCTCACTAACTCCACATCGCCCTCACTAACTCCACATCTCCCTCACTAACTCCACATCTCCCTCACTAACTCCAGATCTCCCTCACTAACTCCACATCTCCCTCACTGACTCCACATCGCCCTCCCTGGCTCGACAGCCTGACCTTTAATCACATGGTTAGCGGTGGCAGCACTGGCCGGTAGGGTACAATCACTTCATGTGCACAACCAGAAGCTGTCGCCCGTTTCTATGGCAACCGGGCCTAGCAGCCTAATCATGAAGGCCATGACAGGGTCTTTTTTAAGAGCAGATCGTGCTGATATGAGACGACAGAGAGAGAGAGAGAGAGAGAGAAAGAAAGAGAGAAAGAAAGAGAGAGAGAGGGCAAAGGTTTTTGGAGTCCGTGAGGAAAGCACTCAAGTGGTCACGGCTGTGCTGGCGGGACCTCATGGCTTCTCTGAAGTGCTCCTCTGCGCTGTGGCGGCACCAGACGCTGGAGACATGAAAGGAACGCTGCAGAGACGCTGCCGAGCCCGAACACTGTTTACCAGTAAACAGCCTTTTCATCACGCAGCAGAGACGAGAGGAAGGTGTGCTGCGTTCACTAAAGGAAGGCGCTTGCTGCGTAACGTGCCGGAATATGCTTGGGATGCTGAGACGGTAGAGGGTAGATGGGGAGGAGAGAGGAAGGCGTGGTGTGTTCACTAAAGGCAGGCGCTTGCTGCGTAACGTGCCAGAATATGCTTGGGATGCTGAGACGGTAGAGGGTAGATGGGGAGGAGAGAGGAAGGCGTGGTGTGTTCACTAACACTGTTAGTGAAGGTGTGCTGTGTTCACTGTGTAACATGCAGGAATGTGATTGGGATGCTGAGACGGTAGAGGGTAGATGGGGAGGAGAGAGGAAGGCGTGGTGTGTTCACTAACACTGTTAGTGAAGGTGTGCTGTGTTCACTGTGTAACATGCAGGAATGTGATTGGGATGCTGAGACGGTAGAGGGTAGATGGGGAGGAGAGAGGAAGGCGTGGTGTGTTCACTAAAGGCAGGCGCTTACTGTGTAACATGCAGGAATGTGCAGGGTATGCTGGGACAGTACATGGGGAGGAGAGAGGAAGGTGTGCTGTGTTCACTAAAGGCAGGCGCTTACTGTCTAACGTGCAGGAATGTGCAGGGGATGCTGGGACGGAGACGTGTTCCACAGCGGCCTTGTAGGGAGTGATTGATGCTCCAGGCTCTAAGTCTATAGCCTTTATATAGTCTATAGCACTGATTCCTTCTATTATCTTTTCTCTTTTTCCTTCTATCATCCATCTCTCTTGCTTTCTCTCTATCTTCCATCTCAGGCTCCTCCCTCCATCTTTCCCCTCTCCTTTCATTCTTGTCTTCTTTCATCCTTTCTTCCATCTCTCTCTCTGTTTCTTGCCCTCCCATCTTGGTCCTCTTTTATCCTTTTTACTGTCCTGCTCTCTTTTATTGTCTTTAATCTATCACTCTTGCTTTCTGTCTTTTTCTCTATCATTATCTACACTCTCGGCCTCCTCAGTCCTCAGGAGGATGTTTGTTTGTTTGTGTGTTTGTTTGTTTGTGTGTTTGTTTGTTTGTGCTTTCATAGATGGAGAAAGGGGTGCCCATGAGAGTGGCTCTGACACAACATCCCCATGGCTCGGCTGTTTCTGTTGTTGCTTTTCTGTTCAAAAAGTCTGTTTGTGTGTCCCTGTGTGTGTGTGTGTGTGTATCTGTGTCTGTGTGTCTCTGTGTGTGTCTCTGTGTGTGTCTCTGTGTGTGTCTCTGTGTGTCTGTGTGCATATGTGTGTGTCTGTGTGCGTGTGTGTGTGCGTGTGGAAGAGTACATGAGGTTGCCAATTGTTTTCACTGAGACACATCTCATCTCTTCTTGTACGGTATGTGTTCGTGCGCACATGTTTGTGTTTGTGTGTGTGTGTGTGTGTGTGCGCGTGTGTGTGTGTGTGTGTGTGTGTGTGTGTGTGTGTGTGTGTGTGTGTGTGTGTGTGTGTGTGTGTGTGTGTGTGTGTGCGTGTGTGTGTGCGTGTGTGTGTGCGTGTGTGTGTGTGTGCTCACGTGCCCACAGGACAACAGCATGAACCTCCTGCTGGGTGTTTTCAGACAGAAGGCGCACATGTAATAACCCCTTTCTTTCTAAGCAAACAGAAGCCCTAGCAGATATAATGGCCAACACAAAGCCTTGGCCATGCACTCACATGTGAATGCCACGCGTGCACAACCAATCGCCTGCTTGTGAATGTCAGGCTTTGCTTTCTTTCCATTATCCAAATGCACAGTAATATACCGCAGAAAAGGTACTGCACTTACTGTAGGCGCTATAGTGTGTTTGGCGTATTCATTAGATCTCAACGGGCCTCCATAATCAGCCGGCAGACACTCACAGCTTGATGTCTAATTGGAGTGAGAAGGTAAACCACAGGCTGCATAGAACAGACTGGAAAAAGTTTGTTAGGGATGAAGGGGACTAGGTTGTTTTGTGGTGTAGGGGACGTGTGTGTGTGTGTGTGTGTGTGTGTGTGTGTGTGTGTGTGTGCGTGTGCGTGTGTGTGTGTGTGTGTGCGTGTGCGTGCGTGCGTGCGTGTATGTGTATGTGCGTGTGTGTGTGTGTGTGTGTGTGTGGATGGAGGATGGGTTGTCTCTAAAAAGGCTTAATTACAGGGTGAGCTGTGGCATTTCGATTAGGGCATCCTTACGCTGGTGCTTACACAGTTCCCAGAGTCACCCCCCGGTCACCAGGGTGATCACCTGTGGTCACTAAGTGGGGGGTTGTTAACACACTGACCAGCGTGAACTCCCTGCGGAGGTGTTCGCTCGCGGTACGGGTGGGAAGACAGGTGATGGAGGAGGAGGAAAAGCGACACAGATGAGTATTTCTGGCTCTGCCTGCCTGCCTGCCTGCGAGCTCTCCCACCCACACCATTACCTCTCTCCCCCTCTCAGCAGCGCCCACGACAGGCTAATGACACCCTGGACCAGCGTGGTGCCTCCAGCCCCGTGTCACCGAGGGGGAGAGGAGGGACGCTGGCATTTCAGCCGTTCAGTCGCAATTCACATTTAAATGCCATCTCAATTCATCAATGGAGCGCTTGAAAATAGGCACTAATTGCAGTGCATTAGATGTATAAACCAGAGGGAGGGGGTAGAGGGGGAGGGGCGGGCTTTACTGTTGACTTCAGGAAATCAGGAACATCAGGAAATGCCTGTGATGGAAGTGGCTGCTATTTTTTGAATAAGGAGCTAATGTCACAGCCTAATGGACCTGCACTATTGAAGGCATACCGGCTTTATTTTAAACTTAAAAAATTTATTTTCCCAGTAGAACAGAATCAGCGCAGACGACACGCATGGATTCTTCTGAAGCCTAAGCATATTTGCATTATCTGCCTAAAAACCTACTCTCTGATTTGGGTTGCAATGGTATGAGGTTATTATGGGATGGTGATCTTATCAGAAAATCTCATGGCTTCATGACCTATAACTACTGGTGTAATAATAACAGTGAGATGGAAGAAGTAGTAGAAATCTAAAATGGGTGAGCCCAGAGAAAAAACAGGTGGGCGTAGCCCAAAACACATAGGTTATCATTATTACTGAAACTGTCAATCGGACGTATAGAGCATTCTGATTGGGTGTGCCTGATTGACAAGTGGGTGGGCACAGGCCCACCACAGCCCACCAGTGGCTACTCCTATGGTTGTAATGGAAAGCAAGTACATAGAAGTAACATCAGTTTTCATATTCTGGTATACTGTTTCAACCTTTTTTTCTGATCCACATGTCTCATAAAGTCCTCAAATGCCCCTCCTAACTGGCAGGAGATAATGGGCTCAGTTTGTAGTGAATGGAGACCGCTGCCCAAACAGTGTGTCAAAACACTGCTATTAACTTCACGTGGAGTCAAACTCCACAAACAGCACGCTTCTTCCTTTCCAGTTGCTCCACTAATGCACTTATGAAATCCACTGCTAAACAAAGATTGACATGTTTACGGCTTTGTTGTTTTTTTATCTATTTATTTTCCCGCTGGTTTCCATGGACACTGGATTGTGCTAACAATTCACCACCAGCGTGCAACTAAGCAGTGACTAAGTCCCAGTGGGACTTGGAACCGCAGGGCTAGCAGTCTCATTGGCTGGGCCCTCAAGCCTGAGTCGTGCGGCGTGTCGGAGGTGACGTCTGACTTCTCCATGGGCACAGAGGTGTTTAGCCCGCAGTGGTGACGACAGAAAAGTTCAACAAGCAGGCAGGAAGAAAGGAACTATGCAGAGGCAGATGCCAGTGATGTTCAAAGCTAAGCTAAGCTAAGCTAAGCTAAGCTACACGTGCACAGGATCTTAGAGGGACTTGGTGAAAGTGAGGTACCAAATGTGTTGCGCTAAGGCCATCCCCGGGTTTTGCCTCTATGATAAGCAGAATCTCACTTTTTTTTGGTTACAGTAACTATAAAGGATCCATGTCTTTGACACCTTAGTGAGCAAGGCCATAGCATACTGAATAAGTGGTCCTGTCAGTACAAACTATCATGACTTTGTACCCTTATGGAAATATCCTTCCATAAGCTTTTGCCTCTGTAACATCTAGCTGTTGGTGCCCTCCGTTGGGAAGCTTAAAATGAAATAAATAAATAAAATAAAATTAGGTTTGAGCTTAGGCCTAAGGCTGTCTGGCACTGCAATGTAGGCCTGTGGCCTGTGGCCTTGGGCTGCTTCTGCCATGTTTCCTCTCTCTCACTATCTCTCTCTCTCTTTTTCTTTTCTTTCTTTCTCTCTCTCTTTCTCTCTCTCTCTCTCTCTCTCTCTCTCTCTCTTTCTTTCTCTCTCTCTCTCTCTCTCTCTCTCACTATCTCTCTCTCTCTTTCTTTCTTTCTCTCTCTCTCACTATCTCTCTGTCTCTCTCTCTTTCTTTCTCTCTCTCTCTCTCTCTTTTTCTTTTTTTTCTCTCTCTCTCCCTTTCTCTCCCTCTCTCTCCCTCTCTCTCCCTCTCTTTCTTTCTTTATCTCTCTCTTTCTTTCTTTATCTCTCTCTCTCTCTCTCTCTCTCTCTCTCTCTCTCTCTCTCTCTCTCTCTCTCTCTCTCTCTCTCTCTCTCTCTCTCTCTCTTTCTCTCTCTCACACACCACACAGACACAGACATACATATATACACACACAACATTGGTGGACTATCATATCTCATGTCCCTCTGCCACCAGTTGGTCCTCAGTACATAACCAGATAGACATACACACAAAAACACAATCATACACAGACAGACAGACAAACACACACATACACACACACACACACACACACACACACACACACTTATTCGCCACCATGACGCACTACCACACTTCATGTCCTCCTTCTGCTTTTGCGCCCGCAGATCAGCCTTGGATCTGGAACATTCCGTACGCCTCGGCCCCCGACACTCACGGCAACATATGGGTCCCATCCTGAGGCGGTCGAGCCGCGCCGTCCCCGTATGTCCAGAGGAGGAGATCAAACGAGGGAGGGAGCAGAGAGATATGGTGGGGGGGCATCTGAGGAGGAGAGAGAGAGAGAGAGACAGAGACACAAAGAGAGAGAGAGAGAGAGAGCGAGAGAGAGAGACATCTGCCTGACACTCTGCTATCTGCTGATGGTGGCTGTCTGTCATCATAAGGATTCCAGTCATCCCTGGTCATGCTGTCTAGGAAAACACAAGAAACTGTCAGCCGAATAGAGTGAGAAAAGATACAGTTCTTTAACCTTGTAGTATTGATGATTGATTTAGTTTATGCAATGTAGCTATATACACAAAAGACTTACCAGGACGTATCACTTTGTGTCAGAAATGTATGACGTTTTTTTTTCTATGTTGCAACTAATAAAAAAGTCTAACATGTTGATTTGTCCATATGTATAGCACCTTGCAGATAACACAGGGAACAAACAAGAACATCTCTCACTAGAGATGCAGGAGGAACAACAGATGTGTAATCCTTTAGAAATGGCACCATAACACACACACACACACTTAAAATCATCACGTTTGGCGTCATCTCTAGAGAGTCCACGAGCACAGCGTATGACAGCCACTCGCTTTGGAGCCAATTTATTGGAGTCATTTCTTAGATTGCTTGGAGGATTGAAATATGACTTCAGAGGCCAATCTAGCAGAAATGAAAAAGGTGAAATAAATGGATTGGTTTGTAGAGAGGGAAAGCCTCTCGATAAGAGAAGTGGGAAAGGTGTCTGTCCTTTTGCAAGTCTGAGGGGAATTAGATTTTTTTCGTTTCTGTCCCTGGTGGTCAAAGCATAGTGTGTCTGTGTGTGTGTGTGTGTGTCTGTGCTGCTGTGCCTATATCTGTCTGTGTTTGTTCGATCACTGTAGCAAGTGGGGTGGATAGTTTAAAAAATGACAGAAAAAAACAGCAATTTGACAGAATTGTACGCCCTTTTTAACATTTAAAGTATGAAATCCGTTGCCAGGCAACAGGATCAAACTTGGGCATGTCTTTTGTCACTGCCATGTATTGTTCTAGATATCCTCTGCCATTTTCTTAACGCAGACCATCCAAATGTGTGTGTGAGCTGAAGGTATGGTCTCCAGTCTTATTTCCAAACACTTGTTGAAAGCTTAAAGCTTTCAGCCCTTTGTGTTCTTTGTACTCCGAAGAAAAAGAACCCTCTAATACTCAAGGGCAGTAGGTACAGTAGCTCGGTTAAAACCATTTAAAAAAAATTCCAAATCGACATAATGCTGCATGTGCATGGAAAGGTGTGCAATTTTAATGTCTGATGATCTCAAATATCAACAACCTCGCACAAAACCTGAATCACTGACAGCATAACTAAACACATTCTGTGTTATTGTGCAGATGTTTGCCTCTCAAAGGTAACTGCATGACCTAGATAGCAAGGTGTATACTTTAGGGCAGTCATTGTAATTATTAGGTCATAGACATGAGCATAATTTCTAGAGCAGGTGTTTGGTGAACGCTGTGTGGATTCAGACCAGATGGGTCATGCAGGTGTCGGAGTACTATGTGGGGCAGGGGCACTGGGAACGCCCATACATTATGCATGCCATACGTCTCCACAAGGAGATTTGTGGCATTTCATGGAACTATTTTGGCCTTCCACAACAAGTACTGAAGTTCTGCAGCTGTATAAAAAAGGTCAGTTGGTATCGATCTCAAGAATCAAGATGAGGACATGCTATTTCCAGCATCAGCAGTGGGATTGCTACCAAATGTGACACACGGTCGTTTCGGCAGAGCAAAGGAACAGCTTGCCTTGATTCATATTAATGACCTGAGTTATGTCTCTGTTTTTCTTTCATGAGATGCTGTGGCATCGTCACACATTGCTGCGCCATTTCCCAGCAAATGTCATTACACTTAGACAGCTGTTTGATGACTCATAGACAACTGCCTTATTAGATCACGAACTGTTAAGTCAGGTCCTCATAAAGTCTACGCATGCAATTATAAAAGGTAATCACGTACGACTCCATCACAGTCTGTGGGGAATGCTTTTTTACACACTAATTAAATAAAAAACTAAAGGAGGCAGAGCAAAGCTGGTTAAAGTGAGCACTGAGCACCATCCAGACTACATTATAAAGTTGCTAATAACAGCTGGATATGTGCAGCAGGTTTTAGAGGCCTGCCACATTGTGACCATGGAAAACACCCTAGGCTGTTGGCCTGTTGCAATGAAAGTGTGGCTGGTAAAGGATATTTCAAAATTATTTTCTTAAATGAAACTTTAAGCCAAAGGGCAAGATCGTGTGGATGGAATCAAGGAAAGTACAGAGTATTCTTCAGTGGATTTTCCCAGGTTATTTGCCTGAATTTAATGACAATATGGTGAATTTGAGGTAAACATGTCGAAACAAAATAAAAAACAGTTTGGCCCTGTTTGTATAGTTCCTTATCATATACTGTATACTTTTACTAATGCTTACATCAGGGGTCTCTAACCTTTCTGAGACAGGGGGGCTATCGGAAGAAACTATATGGAGGGCTACTCATTCAAAATAATCTACTCCAAATAAATTAAAATACCTTTAAAGATCATCCTTTGTGGGCTACCTAGTTCCCACGGGCACCGAGTTGGAGACCCCAGACTTACATCATTGTCATAAGTCATGTCTAAAGCAAACACTTGGTATGAAAAGCATGTAGTTCTTAGCAAACACTTGGTATTAAAAGCATGTAGTTCTTAGACCTTAAAGTCATGTCTAAAACAAACACTTAGTATTAGAAGCATGTAGTTCTTAGACCTTAAAGTCATGTCTAAAGCAAACACACTCATTTACTGGCTTCAAAAACCTCTGTGGTTGCAGGAACAAACTTCACCTTCGAGAGGAGTGTTTGGGTGCCACTTGACTGAAGTGTATGACTCAAATGTCATAGGAGGCAAACATTCATTTCTTTTTTACAGAAGACATCACCATACTGAATGCTTATGGAACCCTAGAAGATTATCTTCATTTATTCGCAGTTTGTTACAAATATGCTGTGAAGTTCAACACCAATCTTAATTCACCAGTGATGACTCGATTTTCAACTGGTTACATCTAAATCCAGACAGGAGAGCCCCGCACTGTGCAGTCCACCCTGAGAGCCCCATTATCACTGATGATGGCATGTCTTACAGAGCTGATAGCTCGCTCTTCTTCACCCTGTCTGAGAGGATGAAAATGGCTCTGAGGCTGTTTCCAGTATATAGGCTGAAGACATTCCCAAAGGTTTGGGCTGAGTAGTTCTTTTTGCATAGTGAGACATGATCAAATGCTTGATCACTGACCTGTTGTCTCTGACTGACTATACTACCAACATCTGCTCTACTATTTGATGAATTTGTAATATTTATTGGGTTGTGTGTTTAAAGAGTATTCAATCAAGCTGCTGCTCTGACACACTATGTAAAATAATGCTTACGGGGGTGTGCAAGACTACTGTTTGTAAAGGGCATGCGAGTATGCTTAGAATAGAGTATGTCGAGCAAAATATGGTACTGGAGACACGTCTCAGTTTTTTTTAGGAATAAGGATTCGTGCCACCCTGACTGTACATGGCTGTTAAATGCTGGAGTAAGTAGCACCCTCGTATGGCGAACAGCAGCAAGTGACGGAGAGCATCCGTCATATCACTCAACTCCACAACTTTGCCATCCGCCCCGGATCGGAGCCTAAGAAAAAAAAAACACACAAGAGGGAGATGATTACCGCTCGGAGTATGGCTCTACATCTTCCAGTTTTATAAGAACGATGTTTTCCAATATTAGGTGCAACATGTGGCCTTGTTAATTATGCCGTAATTGCCTTCGATCTTGCGTGAGCTTTTCGGCTGGTGGTGTCTGGTGTGAGCGATTCCTACTGGGCTAGCTTGTTATGGAGTTAATGAACGTGATTGCTATTCGGCATCTTTTTTTGTTCTTTAACAGCCCAGATGTCAGACGACTCGGACTGGGTAAGCAAAGACGCGCAACAATGAGTTCTGTGAACATCTGTGTCCAGGATTATTACTGGCTGAAGAAAATCTGAATAGCTTCTACAACATTTAAAACAACCTACATGCAATTCTGTTGTGCGTAAAAGATGTAAAGTTTTCTATCTTTCATCAAGCAAAAAGGTTACTTCGCACAGAATGGTAAATGTCATTCACTTGCTGTCCACATAAGTAGGATTGGATATTTATTTTTCACTATTGTTATTGAATACAAAATATAGTTGTGGTCCAGTTTTGAGGATCAAAATAGGATTTTGCGTGTGGAATTTGGGTTCTGAATGACCATAAGAGGAATTAAGGAATGCGTGTACCTGCGCTGAACAGAGATGTATTGGAAGTATAATGTATAATCACTTTAAAAATTGCTAGGCTTTCTTTTGCTTTTCGGCAACATAGTCTTTCCACACCCCCTGCAACGCGCATGAAACACTGGAGGAAAAGTACAGCTTTTCAAGCTGTGGCTTCGCAATGACTGGTTGCTGGGAGGATGTGTCGTTGGGGAGCTACTCGGGGATTTTTTACATCCAGAAAATGTGGAGGTTGTCTTGGAAGTGTTCAAATGTTGTGACATAATGGCATGTCGCAGTGCTTGTTGCTGTGGGTTTGGTCCTGTGAACGAGGATAATGCAAGGTTCGTGATGCTGGCTCTTCTCATTATGATCTACCTGCTTTGTGGAGCAGCTGTATTCTCTGCACTTGAGCATCCCAAAGAGAAACAAGCTAAGGAGAAGTGGGCACAGAGGTTTGAACAGTTCAGCCAGAGGCACAACCTGAACAAAAGCGACCTGGAGAAGTTTCTGAGGCACTACGAGGAGGCAAACGTGGCCGGCATACGTGTGGACACGCTCCGACCTCGCTGGGATTTCACCGGTGCTTTATACTTTGTGGGCACGGTTGTCTCCACAATAGGTGAGAGGCAACGTAAAACAGCATTGCACAGGCAACACATACATAAATGACGACATGCATTAGTAAGACATTAGCTAAGACTTTACGTTCTGCATCTGAGTAGTCTGCTGCTTAGTTATTTCTAATCAGAAGCTCTGGCGAAGTATATGGTTTACTAAGCCTCATTACAGCCCGTGTAACACATTTAATTGGACATTCAACTTAGGCAAAATCAACAGACCTTAATTAAGTTCTATGATCAGTTGTCATTGGAGTGTAACACTTTTATCAGAATCTAAACCTGTAGTTATCTTTGTAATGAGTTGCACTGCTGCATCACTGAGTTGGAGTAAAATGCTAGAGCCCAAAGAATTATATAATAAAATATTACAGATCTAAGTCAGCGGTACAGTGTATTTCATGCAGCCTACAGGAACTTGCTTTGGCCTGTTTCTAACAAAGCTATACATGAATTAAGGGGAAAGCAGGTAATGGATTCAACACAGTCTGTTGTAATTTATTAGAGCCCTCAAATTGTATGACATGTTCATGCATTGGTTGACAAGCCTGGTTGAAGGCCTAAGCCAACCAACAGGCTGACAGATGGCATTTTTGATGTAGTTTCTGCATTAGCCTGATGTGTCCCTTGAGAGGTACTGTGGCTAAAAGAGAGACCATTTACAGAATGCTTTCACATTGATTTGTGAACAATGAGCAGAGAAGACCCCGTTTGTCATCTGTGTTTCAGGCGTTGGCCAAAGAGAGACGGGTGCTGCATTATGCAGAGGGGAATTAGTAGCCGTCCGTCACCCGGGGCAACCAGGGGTACTTTGTTGTGCTGGGGAGCAGGGCGCTAGTTAAAGGCAAAACGCAGCAAGTCTCACAAATCTCACATCAGGGGACTTCCCCATTGTTCCCACTGACATCATCAAAGGGAGTATCATTGTGTGGGAGGCTCCCTGTGTTAGCCACCATTGCAGGCTAATCCAGTTTGTCTCTCTCTGTGTTACACAGCATTATTACATCTCATAACCATCTAGCTTATCTCTCTGCCCCAGGGTTTGGGATGACCACGCCGGCCACTGTGGGAGGAAAGATATTCCTCATCTTTTACGGCCTGGTCGGGTGTGCGGCCACCATCTTGTTTTTTAACCTCTTCCTGGAGCGCATCATCACCGTGCTGGCCTACGTGCTGAAGTCCTGCCACGAGCTGCAGCGTCGCCGGAAAGGCGTGGCGCCCCAAGACAGCAGGAACCCCACCGGCGCTGCCACCGGCGCCGCCTCGGCCAGGGGGCCCCCGTCAGACAGCCTGGCCGGCTGGAAGCCGTCGGTGTACTGCGTGATGCTGATCCTGTGCGTGGCGGCCGTCATCATTTCCTGCTGCGCCTCCGCCATGTACTCGGCGGTGGAGGGCTGGGCCTACCTGGACTCGCTCTACTTCTGCTTCGTGGCCTTCAGCACCATCGGCTTCGGAGACATGGTGAGCAGCCAGCGGGCGGCGTACGGCAGCCAGGTGGCCTACCGGCTGGGCAACTTCTTCTTCATCCTGATGGGGGTCTGCTGCATCTACTCGCTCTTCAACGTCATCTCCATCGTCATCAAGCAGGTGCTGAACTGGCTGCTGAGGAAGATGGAGGTCCCGTGCCGGCACTGCCCGCGCAAGGCCTTCCACCCGCGCCGCAACGCCGTGGTGCCGGGCCACCCGCGCACGCGCCGCAACATCTCCATCGACACAGACGCCATCAACGACAGCGAGACGGACGGCCGCAGGATGTCGGGGGAGATGATCTCCGTGAGGGACTTCCTGGAGGCCAACAAGGTGAACCTGGCCATCATGCAGAAGCAGCTGTCGGAGAGCGCCAACGGGCACGCCTGCCCCCCCACCGCCAGCAGCGCCCGCCACAACGACTTCTCCGCCGGCGTCGGCGCCCTGGGCATCATGAACAACCGCCTGGCGGAGACCAGTGTGGACAGATGAGTCGGGGGACTGACAAGACACAAATTCCCATGTAGCCAAATCAATAAGCCAGTTTGCACTGCCCTCCCCCCGCCTCCCTATGCTATCTTCAACATGGCAAAATAGGATAACAGTAGATCAATAAGTGTAATTTTCATGTTTCATTTTTTGGATAGAAGATTTAGTTTTGAGAGGCAAACAACTGTTGAATGTGTTTTAAGTGGTTAAACACAGCACAAGCTAAAGCCAATAAGAGTTGGTCTGGTCTAGTAGTAGATGTAACATTCAGCTGACCCCGACTGTCCAAACCACTTGATCAGACTAACTGCATGTGTCAATACTTGTGTCACTTAGAGCACTTTAAATGACAAGCAGGTACTGTAGGCATGTAATGATATCAAAATCTCATAATCTGGTTACATGACCCAAGGTGCATATGAAGACATGGGGAAAAATCTGGCTATTAAACAGTTAACAGTCAAAACTGGAATTGGGACCCAAACATCATCAACACACTTTTGTTCTTGTGATACTGTGAAGTTGAAAATACAGTTACATCCCTACAAGCAGGGTAACAGCTTTAGCTAGGCATCACTATACACCCTAGAAATGTGAATAAAATGAATGTCACAGGTAATTTACACAACACAAACATTTTAATTACACACTTGCACAAATACAATTTAGTCTTCACTCATTGGGTTATGAGTCAAAACGAATACCAGATACTCCATTTCATGTCAGCTGGGAATTACATTCCGAGACTTTTTTGATTCATTATGATGAAGCATATGACTCCTGTTCAGTACACTTTTCATATTTCCTCACCCAATCATTTATAACACCAAAAGTCTTTTCTGCAAGTTGTGCAGACACAAATAGTGGACCATTGACTGTATACTGTATATGGCCACTGGAGGGAAAACCATAACAGTTAACAGCACCTTTTACAAATGTAATAGATGGTGTTATAACCATACAGTCTATAGTTATAACAGAATGACATTTTGTTTGAATGTCAACAAATTTATTGCACTGGCAAATGGTTATGCGAAAGCTCAGGTAAATAACTACATACGTCGCCTGGTTCCCCTCTCAGTTGAAAATGCAGGAGCCTATTGACCTGGCATATTGGATTGACAGAGCATTTGTACTTTCCATCGTATAACAAACCTTGTACATAGTTGCCACATTATGCACTGATTGTACTTCTCAAACATAAGAATGTGAGGAGTAGAAAACTAACATTAAATTGCTTGTTAATTTGTTTTTCTGTGAAGAATGCAGGCGAACTGTCACAACCCGATAGCCAAGGCTTTACTCCTGGTGTCAGTCAGCCTGAGGCTGTATGCAGCAAGACGGCTTTGACGTTTAAACTGGGAAATGAATGTCATATGAAATGCTGGCATGTAACTACTGCAATGGGGGTTGACAGTATGAATCTGCTGGTTTGGATGTGTAACATAGCATGATGCAGGGCATCAGATAGGACCCATGTGTTTTGTGTTGACATGGCAATCCATGTCAAATCATGTTTTTGTAGGGGACACATTACTGTACATATGAAGTCAAAGCAATGCATGATGGGTACCAGATTAACCCCTGTTTTAGTGGGGACTTTTTGTCTTCCCTATTCTCCTTCAAAGTTGTTAAACTGTGTCATGACAACATACAACACCAGTGGCAGAGCATGCTGTGCCTCAGCTTTTAATTTAAATATATGTTTAGGCTAACAGGTCAAACACAACTGCATAATAAAATCCATACCCCTGTTTCTCTGTGCAATGCCCATTCTGTACATCTGAACAAGGATTTAATGCCTGTGTAGTGTATGTAGTCTGGCGGTGGGAAGTTTTATTTATTCTAGATATTGAGTGTATCTGTAATTCTACCGAGAGTAAAAATCTGCCTGCTCTGCAGCAGTGCCTGGAAAAGTTTAGGCCTTCTGCGTATACTGCTACGTGCTTACATCAAAAAGAATCCACGTTCAAAATAAGCAGCAAGTCTGTAATAGCAAGCAAAAGACTGCCGTCTCCCTTCTACAGTACTATTTACTAGGCTGGGGAGCAACTCTGCAGTGTTTGTGGAGCCTGTGCTACTTCATGTTTTGCCAATACGCTATGTGTCACACGTTCGACTGCCACACCCACATTATGTAAATAATAAATGTACAGACTATGGAGCATTTTTGTCGCAAGCGGTCACTAGAGGGCACCCATGCCATTCCAGAATACTAAAGTGTATTTTTTTCTAAGCCTGATACGGTCTATGGATATTCCATGTTAGTTCTTGTATTTAGCGGTTAATAGTTGCCAATTTAAACTTTTTGTTTATAGCTTAGGCTGCATCATGCTTATTGGAATGTAACACTGGCATCCTGTGCTCGTGCCAGACATGTGGCAACAGTTCTCAAAACTTAATAAAACGTTCCGTTCGAAACTCTTTATTCCATAACTTACCAACTCCGCTCCCATGCATGCTCACCCCTGCAGTATTTTTCTGTTTTAATTTCAGTTAATATGTCATCATTGCATGCATAGCACAACCGAAACAAAAGTACCAGCGATAACTACATTGAAAATAGACAAATCGCAGAGGAGGTGGAGAAGTAGACTGACTGACTGCTCTCTGCTCTGGGATTGCTGCTCTCCGCACACTCATCATTCCTCCCGGTTCTTCATGCCAAGGGAACTACGACTCCCATGAAACCGCATAGTGCCTACTGTTAATATCAATATGGCTTCTGTCTGTCAGACAAAGGCAAATCTGTCTCGCATCGAAATGAAATCAATTTAGTAGGACAGTGAGGGCGAGCAAAGCAAACAAAATCCCCGGTGCATATTTGTATCGGGAATCAGGGGAAACAGTTACAGTAGGACCAATACATTGCCCAGTAATTAAATGCTGTGGTGGACAGAGGCCCAAGATTCACAGATCAAGGTAAGACTATAACGCCAGCTCAAATTATGAAGCGAGCAAGAAGGGCTCTGCAAACAAATCTGGCTATTATTTTGCTTTGACCCCATGTCTTGCAAACTAGACCCGTACAAATTGTCTGCTTTCACAACTAACACTGCACTACTTGCAATTGTTCACTCGTCGCATGCACTCTAGTTTTTAAAGGCTGTCAAGAGTTTACGAAATATTGTTATGACTAGCTTTGTCGCTAGCACGCTAGACAGAATTGAGATTTGGCGTTAGCTTGACGTATGACTGACGATGGTTAGCCAATGTATATAGCTAGGAAGCTAGCGAATGCAACTGGCCATGATTCCGTTTAGTGTACATTGTTAAGTATTAACTATGCAATGTGTTTGTGAATAAGGCAAGTTTCATTTACAATCCCTGTGTAAAAGTTAGTGACAGTTCGATTCAAAGTCATGCGGTAATGCGACAGTTAGCTAGCTAGTTTTCTTTGCTAACGGAAAATGAGCTGTCACATAATGGTAGGTCGGTATCAGTAACATTATATCTGCGTTAGTTACAGTAGAGCACTGGCCAGCCAGCTAGCTATCAAATTGTATAATTTACCGGTAAATAAATGCAACGGGAGTTGTAATACTTGTGTTGCTTTACAGTTGATTGAGGAAAGTAGCCTTTATAACGTACAGAGTGTCTTTGAAGAAATCATTAACTGTATAGCTAACCAAACAGTCATGAAAAAAAAATCTTACATCCATCGTAGGATGCTAGCTCAAATATGTGGTTGCATAATTAGCTGGCTAGCGAGCTAGGTGAGCTAGTGTACCTTGCAAGCTATTGTTTGCTAGTTAGCAAATTATAAGTTTGCAAGGTAGTTGTATGTACAGAAGAAGTGACTTCTAAACCCTAAAAGTTAATACATAACCGTATCTTATCCCCAAGATGTTGGTTTAACTAGTTAGACGCAAACAAGTACTCCTGTTGGCGGGACTGCTATTTATATCCCATAACGTTACTTAAGAGCCCTACTCAATGTTAACGTTATCATCTCCGCCAATACATGGCGGCTGCAACTGCAGTTCAACGCTTAAACTTTCATGCCAAGTCCAAGGCACGCTTCACAACTTTCCAGATTGTGCGTTCTTTGCAATTTTTTTTGACTTTCTTACTTGTAGACATTGCTATGCGCAGAATTTTGCACTTTACATAATTATGTGGACGAGTGTGGTAAAGCTGTGGTGCTGTGCTTGTTGTAAATGTAACATTTTCTTTCTTGGAATTTGACATGTAGTTAAAACATTTTGTGATACATTGTTAACCCAGTTGTATTCTGAACTTGGGACATGACAATGTCCAGAAAGCACTTGGTTCTGGTGGATGGCCGTAGTATAGGCTCAGTGGTGTGATCTGCTTTTGGGAACCATAACGCAAAGTATTTATAATAATCATGTAACGGGAGGAGTATGGTTTCTTATGCATCTTGAAGGTCATTGTGCTGTATGGCAGTGAGGCTTGTGAAATTTATTTTCCTCTAACCATCATTCATAGGGGCATAACTTGCCCATCGAGTGGAATCACTGTAGGGTATGGTCCTCTTGTTCTGTTCAAGTCGAATGGATCACCAGAAAGCAAATATTGAAGCCAGGCAAAGGGCTGTAGAATCTGATAAAGTCGTGGACAGAAGGCCCAGTGTCACTAAAATAGACTGAAACACTCCTCCTCGTGGTGTTTATAAATCCATATCCAGATGGGTCTATGCCTAAGCTGTCAGGTGATATGAGCAGAATTTAATCAGCAAAAATACAAGCAGATAAAAGATAATTTTTTTCAAGCGTGATATGAAGTTGAAGTATTTCACTCTTATTTGTTTGTGGCCTTTTTGTCGCAAAATGCAACACAAAACACAGTATAACAGTTGTCAACTCAGGGTGAGACTAGACTTCATACAGGCCATAGCCTGAGGATCGGGAAGCATCTAGTAACTCGGGACTTCAAAGGCCGGCAGCTACACTGCAGGTTGGTGTGAGCGGAAATATCTCAGCAGAGATTCTGCTGAGCAAAGGTGCGTGAATAAACCTGACGAGGGCTTGTCAGCAGGGCTAAACCGTTCCTGTCGAGCTGGTCGACATTATACAGGCAACAGCTGTAGGAGAAGATGTGTAATAGATGGAACAGATTTATTGTGTTTTTCCCTTTTTTTTTTCATATTATTCCATTTATTGTTTTTTTTTTTTTCCTTTTTCTTTTCTCGTTATTCCAGTTCTGTTGTTTCACCCCTGTGAGGTAAACTTCTGCCAGTGTCATGAATAAAAGCAATTTTAGCCTGGATGCTGTTTCTGTCATATTTGTATTGTCAGTTTGTCAGTATTGGTATGTGGACAGAAGGCTACCTCAGGCACTTCTAAGCAGCTGAGAAGGGCTTTCAAAGGTTGACGCTGAGAAGGAAGCCAAACAAAAGGAGAGTGTTGGCTTAGCACAGGTGGTCTGGCAGCGGCCACTGTGTCCGCAGATGTCACCTAGCCTTGTTGTTGCTGCTTCTGAAAGAATTCAGTGCAAGGCTGTACTTTTCCCCCGCCACCAGCGGGCTAAAAATACGCACACCTGTAGGAAAGCTGGCTAAAGCCAGGAAGGTATCATTTCAAAAATAAAAAAAAATGCCTCATTGCCATTGCTGTCCTGTGTCACCCTTCATGCCAAATGTTTTCATTCTGGTGTGCTGACACTTTGGTTCCTGCATACATTATGTGACCACAAACAGTCACCTGCAAATGTGGCCCATTAGCAGGAAATGTGACAACAAATACAGTACATTTTCACAGACAGAGATCGCACATAGTTTGACAATAAAGATGTTACTAATTTTCACTGACAGTTTCAGGAGAGCGCTTTGTTTGTGATGTGTTCATTAAGGTGAGCATTGCTTCACTTTTTCTGTAGCTGTGAGATGTTTGAAAGTGAATTTATAAACATCTAAAGTGTGCTCTGTTGTTAAAATAGGCAGACTATTCTCAGCTCAGTGTCCTGCCACACAGGCGCTCGGTGGCGTTTGAAGATTTTGAGACACTGAAAATAGATGACTGTACTGTCTAAATGAGACGTGCTTTAAGAGAAAAGCATTCCACTTGTTTATTCATAATGAACTGAAACCTCACATTACATTACTGGCAATCGATCCTGAATCATCATACTAAATTTCACAAAATACTTGTTTATAATAAACTCCGAACATATATAGCATTACTGCCTATTGATCCATTAGCGCAATACTAAATTTCACTTAAGTGAAGTTTTCTCACTGATGTCTTTATCAGAGGAAGAAAGTATGCCTTGGCAGCAGCACAGCCTGCATCATAACACAGGTGTCTAATTCATTTACCGTGCCTTTTCGTCCATAGCACATTTTGTACATGTAACCTATACAGGCATGGCACAACATAGTGCGGAAGATCCTACAGTATACTCGGATGAGTCATGTCTGCTTTCATTCTCCATAACAAAGAAGAGGGAGGGTTAGAGAAAAAAAAATCATAGACTTCTGTTGCTCGTCTGTTGTCTTGTATGGATATGATCCTTGGCAATGTTTTATTTGGCAATTTTTTACATGTTTCTTTCTAGTCTGACTAGTATTTACCAAAGCCCCACCCCTCCGCACACCACCCCACCCCACCCCACCCCAACTCATTTCACTTTCTCCAGCAGCCTCCCCGCCCTTCCCGCACTGATTGTGCCACTGCTGCTCTGCTTTAAGAAGCCTGCTGAAGTTCACTGATACTGGCCTCCGCTATCGGAGGTGGTGGTGGTGGGGAGGATTAGGGTGGGGGGAGGGAGGGAGGGACCCAGAGCGGATGCTGTCGGAGCTGGGTGGTTGGAGAGCAGGCGATAAATCTCAGACGAGCCGCAGGCCGTGGGCAGATGTGATTGTGTGTGGGGTGAAGGGCCCTTGTGTGTGTGTGTGTGTGTGTGTGTGTGTGTGTGTGTCCGCATGTGTGTGTTTTTCTGTCTGCAGTGTGCGAGAGAGTGTTGAAGCTTAGGCAGTCTGTGCATGCACTGATGTTGTATATCATGCGATGTCAGGACCGCTGCGAGCCAAAGGCCCTATTGTCATGGCAGAGTGTCTCGATATGTAATAGTCTGTCCGTGTTCCACATCGCTCTCTCAGCCCCAGCCAGATCTGCCCTACTTTGGCGCAGTGGAAAGCGATCAAAGGAGTCAAAATGGTCGACACGCCCTCGCACACACGCACGAAAAAATATCTGTATTCATAACAGATGTGAAATAGACACCAGCTCTGGAGCGGGGTAAACATGACTTCAACGTATTAATTTAAAGAGGAGTAGGTCAGCTGAATACACGTTTTGTCATAGGACTACCCGTGGGACATGCGATAGAGAGGAATGTTTTTTTGGGGGGAGAGGGGGGGTAACACAGCACCTGGAGAGGGTGCAGGGGTGGGGGGTAGCTGGGTGAGGGTAAAGCCCACACGTTAGCAAGCAAGCAGAGGACTTTTATTCCAGCAGATATGTGTTTTGTTTAAGAGTTCCCTCAGCCTGCACTTCTTGTACTGGCAGAACCCCTTGTATCTTTAGGAAAGAATGTAAAATTTCTTAATTTGTGATGAGAAGATATGTAGGCTGCATAGCATTGTGGTCGCATAGCATGGATAGGGAAAGCAAATAGGAAAGCTAACCACATCATTCAGGTTCCACAAGCTACAGCGTGCATAAAGGCCTAATTCACGGTCTCTGCATCACTAGTAGGATTCCTATGAAAGTATGGATGTATGGACGGAGCAGTAATTCTTATAAGTATGGAAAGAAGACCAAAGGCTATGCTGTATAAAAGATAAAATAACAGTCACATTTCCATAGGTGATGTAGTTTCAAGGATACAAGAATATTTTATTGTCACATGCGTAGACATACTGGGTAGAGTAGGACATGCACGTGAGTAGGACGTGAAATTTCTGATTGTCAGTCTAGTTGATCTGCAAAGTTAATCAACAGTTTACACATAAACTGTAAGGTTGTAATATAAAAGTCTATCTGAATGTTTGTTTTAGTAGAAATAAACCAAACATTATTTTTATTCTTGTTTAGCTGCTCAGGAACACAGTATAAATATTCACATCCTCAGCTAACAAAGTTGGCCTTCCTTGTGTTGCCGTAGTTAGTGGTAGTGTCCCTGTTGTGGTGGGTTTGGTCTATGTTTTGCTCTCCATAGACCATGTGTGTTTACATGTTGAGATGCCCAGGTCGTATCCAGAAGCACTCTTGGCGTAGGGAGCAGAAGATCACGAATCCAAAGCTCCTAAAGCTCTGCTTCTTTCTCTGCCTGTGTAACATAATGGTGACAATTTGGCAGCTTTTCTAAAATTAACTTTGAACTTTTTGTGTTTGTTTCTCACTTTGTTTGACTGTCTTCTCTCTCCCCCTGTCTCTCTCTTTCCCTGACGGTCTCTCTCCCCCTGTCTCTCTCTTTCCCTGTCTCCTCTCTCCCCCTGTCTCTCTCTTTCCCTGACGGTCTCTATCCCTACAACCCGTCTCACACTCTCTCTCTTTCCCTGACTGTCTCCCTACAACCCGTTTCACACTCTCTCTCTTTCCCTGTCTCTCTCCCTACAACCCATCTCACACTCTCTCTCTTTCCCTGACTGTCTCTCCCTACAACCTCACACTCTCTCTCTTTCCCTGACGGTCTCTCCCTACAACCCGTTTACACTCTCTCTCTTTCCCTGTCTCTCTCCCTACAACCCGTTTACACTCTCTCTTTCCCTGTCTCTCTTTCTCTCTTTCACACTCTCTCTCTTTCCCTGTCTCTCTCCCTACAACCCGTCTCACACTCTCTCTCTTTCTTGTCTCTCTCTTTCTCTCTTTCACACTCTCTCTCTTTCTTGTCATTTCTTTATTCCTCCGCCTCATCTCTCATCTCACTCACTCTTTTCTCATTATGTCTGTCTTTCAATCTTCCTGTTCTCACATCTTTTTTTTTGCTTTTTTTCCACTTTTCTCTTCCTTCTTTCTCTCTGTCCCTCTATCCATCACTCTTTCTCTCCCCCTACTCCTCGTTTCCTCCACTGTCCTTCTATCCATCTCTCTTCTCTCTCTCTGTTCCACCTCTCCTATTCTGCCCCTCTCTGTATCACTTTCTCTTTCTCCACTCTCTTCCTCATTTCCTCCTCTCTCCCCCTCTCCATCCCTCCATCATCTCTCTCCCCCCCATACATCACTCCTTCTCTCCCTCCTCTCTCCCCCTCTCCATCCCTCCATCATCTCTCTTCCTCCCCCCCCATACATCACTCCTTCTCTCCCTCCACTCACCCCTCTGTGTCCCTTTACACATCTCTCTTTCTCCCCCTCTCTTCCTCCTCTCTCCCCCTCTCTGTCCCTCTATCATCTCTCTTTCGCTCTCCCCCCCTCTTCGTCCATCTATCCATCCCTCTCTCCCCCCTCGTCCCCCGTGTGTGTGTGTGTGTGTAGAATGTCTCATTACACAGACGAGCCCCGCTACACCATCGAGCAGATCGACCTGCTGCAGCGGCTGAGGCGTACTGGCATGACCAAGCAGGAGATCCTGCACGCGCTGGACACGCTGGAGCGCCTCGACCGCGAGCACTCCGACAAGTTCGGCCGCCGGCCGCCCCCCGCGCTCGCCAACAACGGCACGCTCGCCAACAGCGTCGTCGCCCCCGGCAACGGCGGCAGCAACAACAACAACGGCAGTAGCGGCAGCTCCGCTGGGCTCACCTCCTCCAACAGCAACACCTCCAACCCTGCCAACGCCAACACCTCAGCCGCCATCGCCACGGCAACCACCACCACCTCCACCGCCACCCAGACGGCCTACCGCGCCGCCGCCCTCTCGCCGCCCTCGGCCAACAGCTACGACACCTCGCCTCCTCCTCTGCCGCTGCCTCTGCCACTGCAACTGCCACTGCCACCCCCCGCCCTGCCCACCCCCCTGCCGGTGCCCTCCCCCGCCCAGAACGGCCGCGGGGACGGCCTGGCCATCGTCCCCAACGGCAAGCTCTCGCCGCCCCGCTACCCCGTGTCCAACGCGCCGCCGCGGCCCTACGGCTACGAGGCCTCGGAGGACGAGCTGGACATCGAGGACAAGGTGGAGGAGCTTATGAGGTCAGTGTCGCGCTGCCAGCATGCTGTGGGTGTATGTGTGTGTGTATGTGTGTGTGTGTGTGTGTCTGCGAGTGTGTTTGTGTGTGGCCTGCTGCAGCATAGCAGCTCTCTTTCAGCTAGTCTAAAAGTCCGTTCACACCATGAACTATAACTACAACGATAGCTATAACTATATTATTACTATACTGTTATATAATTCATTACAGTTCTAATTATATATGTACCGCTATTATACTTTTTAAAAATCGTTCTTACTTTAGTAAATGGTACTGTTGACATAGAAACTATACCGACAACGACAGGCTGAATGACATCGTTGGGATCACTCTCTGAGCGATTTTGTGAACTATAAAGACACTGTCAGACCACCAGAATTTGTACGAATTTACAGGAAGTCACGTTCTATTAGATGTTTAAAGGTCTCATTCCGCGAGAAACCTTTTGGTACTTACTCTTTTTGGAATACGACAGGTCACTCCGAGTAGTATATGCATGCTGCATATGAAAACGACAGTGCTGCCGTTAAAATGTCGTTCTTCAGTGTGGCCGCCCATGTTGTTAGACTCTGACACAGGTGGAGCACAGGTGGGTAGACTTGGCCTCAGAGAGCAAATGGCCATACTACATATTTACGCCAGCCGTTCACGAAATGATCTTCTTCGAGTTAGCACAGCTCCTCAGCCATAGAGCCGTGAGCTGATAAGAGGAATTATCCGTGTTATGTTTTCAGGTTGACCCAAGTCAGAGGTGGATGTGCTCACCTCCAAACAATAAAGTCTTTGGGTGCACAAAAAGAACAATGACTGGATCAAGGGAAAAATAAACGCACTCTCAAGTACTATTTCTTACATTTTATTAAACTGACCGCATGTCCAAGACAGACGGGTTTTGGCAAAAAGCAGTTTTTTTTTTTTTTTTTTTTTTTTTTTTTGATCCAGTTCAGGGTGAACCAATACATGGCAGGACTTCTACAGTTTGGAGCAGGAATTAAGCATCTGTCCTGGGTCCACTTTGGCTCCTTCACCCCTTCAGAGTTATTAGATATGCCAAACCACCAGATAAGCATCTGTCCTGGGTCCACTCTGGCTCCTTCACCCCTTCAGAGTTATTAGATATGCCAAACCACCAGATAAGCATCTGTCCTGGGTCCACTGGCTCCTTCACCCCTTCAGAGTTATTAGATATGCCAAACCATCCTCTGAAGCATCTTCCTCTGCTTCCCATAACCCAAAATGCTGAGGAAATTTGGGCAGAAATCAATCTGATTTTATCCGGATATAAATTCTTAATGTGTGTGTTTCTTTACTGAGAGCAAAAACTCGGTGTGTGGTGGTAAACAAGTTATCACCTGAAAGAGCTCAGGGTGCACACAGGTGTTCTACATACATACAAACACACCCACACACACACACACACACACACACACACTCAAACATGCACACACACACA
This sequence comes from Coilia nasus, assembly GCA_027475355.1. Lineage (NCBI taxonomy): Eukaryota > Metazoa > Chordata > Actinopteri > Clupeiformes > Engraulidae > Coilia > Coilia nasus. The sequence goes on from CM050205.1 coordinate 5,282,248, forward strand.
CACCACACACACACACACACACACCATCAGGTCTGGTCACCGGATAGGCCAGCAGACAGCTGTGTTACAGAGAGAAACGGGGCCATGTCTTATGGATTAGAGATGATATCGCGTTTCGCAGGATCCTGTGTGCGCACAGATTCAGGACGGCGCAATAATAGGACGCGTAGACAACGCCACATCATCCATTTGCCCCCAGCACAGCTGATTAATGTGTAATGTGAATGCCACATGAACGTGTGTGTGTGTGTGTCTGTCTGTGTGTGTCTGTGTGTTTGCATGTGTGTGTGTGCAGGGAATGAACACTGCTGCCTTCTGGATGTTGTGGTGAGCGGGTACGTCACGGAGTGTGTGTCAGTATCAGATTGAACATGAGAACCTGGAGGCCCTTCACATAGTGTATGAGGTGCCCGGTCCTTTTGAAACCTGCATGCCTGTTAGAGACGGAGAGGCATTTAGGCTAAAGGCCCCTGTCTTATAAACAAAGCTTGGCAGGATGGCTTCAGTCAGGGTTACATTAACTACACTACACACACACACACACGCACACACACACGCATATACAGACTTACACACACACATTCTCAGAAACAAAGGCAAGGAGAGGGAGAACACACTCTCACTTTTGGAACACACACACTCACACACACACACATACACACACATAGTCTGTTCTGAATCAGTGTCACTCTGGTGAAGTTGTAGCCTGGTAAACCCGCCCCTTGTACTTCATTTCATTTTGTACAGAGGGTCTGGACCGGAATCTCTTGAGGGTCATGTAGTCGGCCCCAGCAAGACCGATCCAATCAGCAAACAGAGGGTGTGTTCGTTAGCCATGACGTTGACTTTGTGTGCTACATTTGAATTGTAGTGCGTAGGTAGGCTAATTGCATACGTGACGACCAGGTGTTAGCGATTGGGTAAAGGCAGAGGCACTTGTTTTAAACTGCAGCAGAGTCCACACCTCCAGGAAGAAATCGTTCGTGACGGTGTCTGGTCCAGACCCTCTGTACGAAATGAAATGAAGGACCAGGGGCTGGTTTACCAGGCTAGGCCACACCCTCTGTACAAAATGAAATGAAGTACAAGGGGCTGGTTTACCAAGCTAGTGAAGTTGTGTCTGTTGGGCACACATCCTGTTGTTTTAGCTGTGCTGCCCTACAGATATGCCAGTGTTAGCTAATAGAGAGAGGGGCCACACACACTCTCACTTTCAGAAACACACATACACACAAACACACACACACACATTCTCAGAAACAAACGCAAGGAGAGGGAAAACACACACTCTCCCTTTCTGAACACACACACATAGACACACACACTTACTCCTCAATCCAGAAACAGCACAAACACACACACACACACAAACACCCAGCGGTGTTGGGTCCTGTCGGAGCATGCTGGTGAGCAGGTTAAAACACTGGCCTATAAACTAAACCAGGTGTGCACTTCACTGACTGCAGGTGTCAGAGACGTCTTATATATATATATATATGTGTGTGTGTGTGTGTGTGTGTGTGTGTGTGAAGATGCTAGGCACTTGCTGTTATATGGATGAGAGTAACAGTGTCAGATTGTGATCTGATTGTCATTTCTTTTGTTTTGCATCTAGTTTTTCCTCATATGTTCCAGCATATAAACAGAGCACAAATCCGTATGAATCATGCAATGACTGAATCATGTCTAACCGTGTGTGTGTGTGTGTGTCTACAGAAGGGACAGTGCCATAATAAAGGAGGAAATTAAAGCCTTCCTGGGGAACCGGCGTATCTCTCAGGCAGTGGTGGCTCAGGTCACAGGTAGGTCTGCTATTCACCGCACCAGCCACACACACACACACACACACACACACACACACACACACACACACACACAGAGCTATGGCTCTAATATAACATCCAGCGAACACACACACACACACACAGTTATGGCACTAATATAACATCGAGTGAACACACACACACACACACACACACACACACACACACACACACACACACACACACACACACACAGAGCTATGGCTCTAATATAACATCCAGTGAACATACACACATAAACACACACACACAGCTATGGCACTAACATAACATGTAGCGAACACACACACACACACACACAAACTATGGCTCTAATATAACATCCACCAAACACACACACACACACACACACACACACACACACACACACACACACACACACACACAGCTATGGCACTAATGTAACATTCAGCAAGCTCACTCTGATGTGTTGTATGAGCTAAAATAGGCACTTTTAGTGTTAGTTTTTTCCCTTCACAGAGCCCTTCTTTTTTACAGTCTCATGTTTTCCTCTCTTTCTCTCCTCTCCTCTCTCTCTCCTCCCCCTTGCTGCCCCTTCACTTCTTTTCTTTTCCTCTTTTTCCCCTCCTGCCGTCACTGTCTCTCTCCTATGCACCTGCCTGCACCTGCACCTCCTCCCTCTCTTTCTTTCCCTCTCTCCCTTTCTCTCTATCCCTCTCTATCCCTCTCTTTCCTTCTCTCTTTTTCTCTCTCTTACTCTTGCCCTCTTTCTCTCCCTCCCTTTCTCTCTATCCCTCTCTTTCCCTCTCTCTTTTTCTCTCTGTTACTCTTGCCCTCTTTCTCTCCCTCCCTTTCTCTCTCTCTCTCTATCTCTCTCCCTCTCCCATGTTCCCAATCTCTCCCTCTTTCTCTTTTCCTCTTTTTTCCTCTCTCCCCATCGCTCTCTGTCTCCCTCTCTCTTTTCCCGTCTCTTTGTCTCTCTACCCCCCTCCTCCCTCTCTCTCTCTCTCTCCTCCCATCTCTCTGCACTCCCTCCTCCCTCTCTCTCTCTCTCCCTCTCTCTCTCCATCCCTCTGCCCCTCCTCCCTCTCTCTCTTTCTCCTCCCATCTCTCTGTGCCCCCCTCCCTCCCTCTCTCTCTCCCTCTCTCTCTCCTCCATCTCTCTGCCCCCTCCTCCTCCCTCTCTCTCTCCTCCATCTCTCTGCCCCCCTCCTCCTTCCCTCTCTCTCTCTCTCCATCTCTCTGCCCCCCTCCTCCCTCCCTCTCTCTCTCCTCCCATCTCTCTACCCCCCTTCTCCCTCCCTCTCTCTCTCTCCTCCCATCTCTCTACCCCCTCCTCCCTCTCTCTCTCCTCCCAACTCTCTGCCCCCCTCCTCCCTCTCCCTCCCTCTCTCTCTCTCTCCTCCCATCTCTCTCTACCCCCCTCCTCCCTCTCCCTCCTCCCTCTCTCTCTCTCCTCCCAACTCTCTGCTCCCCTCCTCCCTCTCCCTCCCTCTCTCTCTCTCTCCTCCCATCTCTCTACCCCCCTCCTCCCTCCCTCACCTTTCCCATCACCCCCTGTCCCTCCCTGCTCCTGCGTGTAGGTATCAGTCAGAGTCGTATCTCGCACTGGCTGCTGCAGCAGGGCTCTGACCTCAGCGAACAGAAGAAGCGCGCCTTCTTCCGGTGGTACCAGCTGGAGAAGACCACGCCTGGTAATGCCCAACATCAACAACAGCAGCAGCAACAGCAGCAGCTCCACCCCCCCCATCGCTACGGCAACAGCACCCTGCTCCCGCCTGGGCAGCCCCTCTTCAGCTGTTCCACTCGATCCATCCATTACTAATTCCCGATAGATTGATCATTAATTACCGATCGATTGGTCCGTCAATCAGAATCAATTAATCAGTCGGCCGAACAGGCAGTCAGTGAACCCATGATGAAAAGCACTCATCTCAACCACATCCACTCGTGTCCCCGTGTCTGTGTGTGCCGTATCTCCACCCGTAAACATGCTCAGCCCAGCCTGCCCCTGTCACCTCTGTAGGAGGACAGCGCCCCCTGTTGGTCGGCTGGGAGCATAGGGGAGGTGCAGCCCTCTGCTTCATGCACGGGCGTACATGTGGAGAGCGTTGGCTAGGATTAGCCAGCTTTTGTTTTGCTTCATGCTGTCATGGAGAGCTGTGCCTTGCAGAGCGCGGATGGGGGTGTGGGGAATTATATGCTTCAAAGAGTAATGGATGTAAAACCTGTGGCCACATGTACACAGACTATCAATCAGGCCACTGGCCAAAGGTCACTATGTAAATGATATAAAATATCATGAAAAATACCCCTGTGTCTGCACCGCATTATGCAGCAGATTTTATTTTTTATTAAATATATCATTCCATTAATCTCATACTCATGTGTTTTTCTGTGTGTGTGTGTGTGCATGCGTTTGTGTGTTACAGCTGCTATGTATGTTAGTTACACTCCAGTGCCCCAGTGTGTATATATATATATACAGTATGTATATACATAGTAATATATGTCATCATCCTCTGTCTGTCTGTTTAATCAGCAGACACGTTGAAGCATGCATCCCCAGTGTAGTCTTGCCACATCCCCTCAGCCTCTTGAGTCAGGCACTGCAGTGTTGAGTCTGAGGGAATTGGTGTGTGTAGGCGGTGACCTCGCCTTTGCAGCGATCCCCCCACACACACACACACACTCCTCTAAGGGATGAAACGTGCCTCACTTACACACACACACACACACACACCCTCGCGTCTGATCAATGTCACCCTGTTAAAGCAGAGAGCCCAGCCAGCAATGCGTTGGCCAGCGTTCAAGCAGCCCGCAGACATAAAAGAGTCTTAATAGGAGGCAGGAGACAGACGGAGCTTAGCTATGATGGATACGAGCATGGAGGTGGGGTGGTGGAGTGGAGTGGAGTGAGGTGGGGTGGGGGGCCTGGTGGGGTGATGGGGGTGGCGAGGTGAGCTTAGCTATGATGAATACGAGCATGGAGGGTGGGGGGCGTTGAAGGTGGTGTGGGTGGGGTGATGGGGGTGGCGAGGTGAGCTTAGCTATGATGGATACAAGCATGGAGGGTGGGGGGCGTTGAAGGTGGTGTGGGTGGGTGGTGGGTGTGCTGAGAAGAGCGTAGCTATGATGGATACGAGCATGGAGGGTGGTGTGGATGGGGGCGTTGAAGGTGGTGTGGGTGGGTGGTGGGTGTGCTGAGAAGAGCTTAGCTACGATGGATAGGAGCATGGAGGGTGGGGGGTGGGTTGGGGTGGGGGAATGTAGGGTGGCGAGACGAGAATGAGGGTGACCCTGGCGTCGGGAGTGGAGATGAGGTGAGCTGAGGCTTGGCTGGGCTCGCTGCATCATAGTGGCCTGAGGCAGCCCGTCCTCAAGGTGAGAGGGATCAGGGCCCGGGTGACTCCGGCAGAAAGCAGACGGGTCCAAAACATGTCCAGCTCAGCACCTTTGGGGCGCGTCTGGGAAACAAAAGCCTCATCCGCAGCCTGGCCTTTGTCCAGCTGTCACCCCGCGTTATGCTCTTGCCCTGACAGGATAAAGGGCATCTCTTTATTTAGATTCTTAGAGCACAGGTGGTAATGAGAAACTACCCCCCTACCCCCATCTGATCACCACCACCACCAATGCAGCAGTATGGACAGAATCCTATCAAGCTTCCTTAAAAGAGACACTCTCTCAGATGCTCACTTTCCCACAGCCTCCTGTCTTTTCATGTACAGTCAAAGCCCAGTGTCATTATTGTGTGTGTGTGTGTGGTTGTGTGTGTTTTTGCTCATTCCGGTGTGTGTTGATTGGCAGGTGCTACTCTGAACATGCGCCCCGCCCCTCTGGCATTGGAGGACATTGTGGAGTGGCGGCAAACCCCGCCCCCGTTAGGCTCCGCCCCTGGCAGCTTCCGCCTGCGCCGAGGAAGTCGCTTCACCTGGAGGAAGGAGTGCCTGGCCGTCATGGAGAGGTGAGTTGATTCACCTGGAGGAAGGAGTACCTGGCCGTCATGGAGAGGTGAGTTGATTCACCTGGAGGAAGGAGTACCTGGCCGTCATGGAGAGGTGAGTCGCTTCACCTGGAGGAAGGAGTGCCTGGCCGTCATGGAGAGGTGAGTTGATTCACCTGGAGGAAGGAGTGCCTGGCCGTCATGGACAGGTGAGTCGCTTCACCTGGAGGAAGGAGTGCCTGGCCGTCATGGAGAGGTGAGTCGATTCACCTGGAGGAAGGAGTGCCTGGCCGTCATGGAGAGGTGAGTCGATTCACCTGGAGGACGGAGTGCCTGGCCGTCATGGAGAGGTGAGTCGCTTCACCTGGAGGAAGGACTGCCTGGCCGTCATGGAGAGGTGAGTTGATTCACCTGGAGGAAGGAGTGCGTGGCCGTCATGGAGAGGTGAGCCAGATGGTCTACGCTGGGAACCCTGAACCTCTAGCTTAGGGTCACCCCATGCCCCCCCCCCCTTTTTTTTTCAGTGACAGTTTTTTTTTTCAGTTCCCATTTTGGTTGGCCTGTTCCTAGTAAAACAGGCGAAAGCAAACTTTGTTCCTGTTTTTTGTAGCCAAAACATTTGTTAACTTTTATGATAATGACTGCAGAACTGGGAATGTCCCTGGTTTTGCAACTGAATGTCTCCGGTTTTGTTCTGGCCACCCTACTATGAAATAGAGCTCTGAGATAACTGAGCACCCCCAAGGTCATGGCAGCAACCCCAAGGTCATGGGGTCAGTGTTTAATTTTACATCAGAGAAGTTTTATCGACACATTTTTCCTGACCGTGTTTCTCATTGGTATGTGTTTATTCCATTTGTACATCTATTGCACCAAATACACGTAGCTCAGTACTCATTTTCATGTGTACTCCATCGGCGCACCAACTACAGTGAAACTAAGTATAATTTCAATGCACTACATGTTATGTAAGCCACGCTGTACAAAAGCATGTGAAAGATGTCAGGTTCCATCTGCTATTTGCACCTGCATCCAAATAGGTCACACTTGCCTGTATGGTCCTCTGTAAACTCTCCACAGATGCTTCAGTGATTAATAAAGCAGGTGAAACACTGTTACTAATAGCATATGCAGTGGTGCTGCTAGAATTTCTGTCCCCTCTGAAAACGTACAATTATGCCCCCCCCTTAATAATAATAATAATAATAATAATAATAATAATAATAATAATAAAAAAAATTATAATGATAATGTTAGTTCTAGTGTCCTCAAATCCCCCCCGTCAGTGTTTGGCCTGAACCATCCTAACTGCCTTTGACAATAACCCAATTCTTCAGAGATTAAGACTGGCATTTGCTGAAGGTGAATCTGACACAAAGGTAGCCCAGCAAAAATGCAGGAGCCTGGCAGTGGCATCTCAAAGGGTAACCTGTCCTGGATGGACATTTTTGGAAACTCACCTGAGTGCGCTGCCTGTTCTTTGCCCCCAGCTACTTCAATGATAACCAGTACCCTGACGAGGCCAAACGGGAGGAGATAGCCAACGCCTGCAACGCCGTCATCCAAAAGCCAGGTGAGCTCCCCAGGCGGCCATTTTAGTTTAATGACACCCCACCACCACAAATACACTCAAATTAATACACACATCCACTTTTACAGTCACCCCTGCCACTCTGCCCCACTGTATGAGGGTAACTATTCTGGTTCATTCCATGAAAGTGTAACTAATTTGGGGGACTGTGTTTTTCTATGTGGTTTTTCTAGTATTGCTATATCTGTAGATTGTCCTGACCTGAAGGTATCCAACATACGTATATAATTTAGAGGTACATGAAATGACCAACCCCGACCTATGGGCCAAACTAGAAACCCTGGATCCTCAGGTGCACTGCCCTCTGCTAAGGTCACACATGTCCTTCTCCATTTTCCTCGTCCTCGCAGGGAAGAAGCTGTCAGACCTCGAGAGGGTCACGTCCCTCAAAGTTTACAACTGGTTTGCCAACCGCCGGAAGGAGATCAAGCGGAGAGCCAACATAGGTAAAGTTGAGGCTCCACTGGGGGAACCTCAGTTTACAGTTATTTTAGTGTCATTGTCACACTTAATCTACCTAATGAGGGACAGTGGTACAGCCTGTGTAAAAATATGTAATTCGTCTCTAAAAAACATTGTTATTACAACACTTGTACATGATATTACATATTGTTACACAGGTTGTACCTAATTAGATATACTGTAACACAGACACCGTAAAGTGTTTTCAGTGTTTCGGTCTAGTGCTCAATATGTTATAGAGGGGTCTGTTTTCAGTGTGTGGGTCTTTATAAACCTTACCTGGCTGCATAGTTTCCTGTGTATGTGTCTTTATAAACCCTACCTGCCTGCGTAGTTTCCTGTGTCTGTGTCTTTATAAACCCTACCTGCCTGCGTAGTTTCCTGTGTCTGTGTCTTTATAAACCTTACCTGGCTGCATAGTTTCCTGTGTATGTGTCTTTATAAACCCTACCTGCCTGCGTAGTTTCCTGTGTCTGTGTCTTTATAAACCCTACCTGCCTGCGTAGTTTCCTGTGTCTGTGTCTTTATAAACCTTACCTGGCTGCATAGTTTCCTGTGTATGTGTCTTTATAAACCCTACCTGCCTGCGTAGTTTCCTGTGTCTGTGTCTTTATAAACCCTACCTGGCTGCGTAGTTTCCTGTGTCTGTGTCTTTATAAAGTGTACCTGGCTGCGTAGTGCACAGATATGTTATGGAGGGATCTGTTTTCAGTGTGTGGGTCTTTATAAGCTAGCTTTATACCTAGCTGCGTAGTTTCCTTTGTCTGTGTCTGTATAAACCCTACCTGGCTGCGTAGTGCTCAGATATGTTATGGAGGGGTCTGTTTCCTGTGTCTGTGTCTTTATAAACCCTACCTGGCTGTGTAGTGCTCAGATATGTTATGGAGGGGTCTGTTTCCTGTGTCTGTGTCTTTATAAACCCTACCTGGCTGCGTAGTGCTCAGATACTGTATGTTATGGAGGGGTCTGTTTCCTATGTCTGTGTCTTTATAAATTCTACCTGGCTGCGTAGTGCACAGATATGTTATGGAGGGGTCTGTTTTCTTCGAAGAAGCAGCAATCCTGGAGACCCACGGGATAGATGTGCAGAGCCCAGGTGGTCACTCCAACAGCGATGACATCGACGGCGGCGACTACCCAGAGCAGGTGGCCTCAGACCAAACTCTGGCAGGGGTAAGGCTCAGTCACCTCCATACTCTGTATTCTGTATACCCACTGAAGACTAGCCTGGTAAACCGGCCCCTCGTACTTCATTTCATTTCGTGCAGAGGGTCTGGACCGGAGTCTCTTGAGGAGCATTTGGCAAGTCGCAGAAAGTACGGTCCAATCAGCGAACAGAGGGTGTGTTTGTTAGCTGTGACGTTGACCTTGTGTGCTACATTTGAATTGTAGTGCGTAGGTAGGCTAATTGCATACGTGACGACCAGATGTTAGCGATTGGGTAAAGGCAGAGGCACTTTTTCAAAACTTCAGCAGAGTCCACACCTCCAGCAAATCATTTCTGACGGTCTCTGTTCCAGACCCTCTGCACGAAATGAAATGAAGTACGAGGGGCGGGTTTACCAGGCTAACTGAAGACAACCATGATGCTGTTCACAAGCATTACTGGACATGGTTGCCTTGTGTATTTGGTGCAATGTTTTATGATTTGTCCTCTTTTTGTTAATGATATTTGCTAATAATTTTATCTGCCTGAACGATCTAGAATGCATCACACACAAGGGAAACACTATGGTCCTGTTTAAAATAAAATTCTTAAAAGCATATTACATATTAATAGAGTTTTGTTGTCAGTCTGCAACTTTGGGCACAAAAACTCCTCCATACTGCCTCTTCATCTTCTGTGGGTGTTGAGTGTTGAGGCCTCAGTCAGAGACTCCCACCCCAGTAATTTATGCCAGCGTTTATCTGATCTGAGAACTGTGCCGGCATGTTGCCACGGCGCTGACCTGTGATGTGGTCTGTTTATCTTGATAAGAGGGCGGTGGCCAGAGCGTTTGCCTTCAGCCGAGGTGGCCTGTCATCTCCCACTCAGGTATGCCAAGATTCTCACCAGATTAATTAACCCAACTCCAAAATATATTCTCACCAGATTAACCCAACTAAAAAAATTATAATCTTGCCAGATTAACCCAACCAAAAAAATAATAACAAATCTTTCTAAATCAACATAACCAAAAGTATATATACCATGTTGAACATGCACAGAAATGCTCTATTTACAATCCTACCGGATTAGAAGAATCTACATCATTGCCAGCTACTCTCTTTATTCTCTTTAGCAAGGACAGTCTTTCTTTGCTAAGCATTCGTATGCCTTTGTGGGCAGTGACAACACACCACTGGGTTACTTGAGCAGGGATGATGTCAGTTTGATTTTGACGGAGAAAGACATAAATCCAAGTTATTGTTTTATGAAAATGTTTTGCTAAGTGCCAGAAGACCTCAGAGGCCAGTGGTAATACAAGTCATCACTGGTTGTTTTTGCTCTAACACAGAAGATTTTCACTCAAATAATTGAAAATAAATGAATGGTAGGTGGAGACGACACTGGTTGATCCCTGATGGTTTTCTAGGATTCGGAATCAAATTGACAACATCCTTGGTTTCCTGATTTTCTTTTTTCTGTTTTCCCCTGGGTTTGATCCATTTGGTCCCCTTCCCCCACACACACGTTTGCTCTCCTCTGAGAATCACTCGCTTTGTTCTGCATCCAGCGCCGTTGAAGAGATGACTGCATGGAATAAAGACCCTGGCTGTGTTAATTCTCATTTCTACCCTCCCCTCACATTTCACACTTCCATGACGATAGCTCCTGTGTAATTACACACAAGTGAACACACACAGCACTTCAAACAGTGTGTGAGCTATACACACACGCACAAGGGCCTGGGTCTACGAGCAGTTTGTGTGTTTATGTGTGTGTGTCACATATATAGCACATATGCATGCGCTAAAATATGCACTGACACATCCTTACTAGTCCTCTAGCTGAATGGATGCACAGACAATGCTGTCTCTCTCACAATGCTGTCTCTGATTAACAGACAGACAATGCTGTCTCTCTCACAATGCTGTCTCTGATTAACAGACAGACAATGCTGTCTCTCTCACAATGCTGTCTCTGATTAACAGACAGATAATGCTGTCTCTCTGACAATGCTGTGTCGCTTATTAACAGACAGACAGATAATGCTGTCTCTCTGACAATGCTGTGTCTATGAATAACAGACACACAGGTAATGCTGTCTCTCTGACAATGCTGATGAGCAGACAGACAGACAATGCTGTATTTCTCATAAGCTTCCTAGCATCTCTAGGGTGTGTATGATGCTGTGCCTTGATGAATATGCATTATGCTGCTGTTCTGGGTACATTCAGAGACCATCAAACAGCAGATGGGTTCATTACATTTTTCATTTCTGGATATATATATATATATATATATATATATATGTGTGTGTGTATAAAAAGTATACATTTGGAATTACATATTTACTATATAACTATATGGCAGTATATATTATATTATTATGTTATGTATATTTATTCTTATATATATACAGTACTCTGCAAAAGTCTTAGGCAGGTGTGAAAAAATGCTGTCAACTAGGAATGCCTTCAAAAATGGAAGTGTTAATCATTTATGTTCATCAATTGACAAAATGCCTTTAATGCCTTTAAAAGAGCATCAATCCTTCTAGGTCTATTGAGTTTTTGAAGAAACTTGGCTGGTATCTTGCGCCAAACATCTTGGTGTAATTGGTTGATCATACACTTTAATCCTGCAAAATCCATGACATTGTGACACCTGCCTAAGACTTCTGCACAGTACTGTATATATATATATATATATATATAGTTATAGTGACAATACTGAGTAGGACAGACACATTCATCCATTGAGATCTTGAGGATTGTCTCAAAAGGCAGGACACTGTTGTCTTTTGTCCCTTCCGGCTTGTCTTACCAATAGTTTGTCACGTTGCATTGCCTCTTGTGCTTTCTCCTGTCAGATGCTCTGCGCATCTTAATGCTGTATTTACCTGCTGCTTGAACTTACCTGTTTTAGGGCTGATTTATTAAATATTCCTTCGTGTTTGTGGTTCATAAATATTCTGTTGTAAGTGGTGATGGCAGAGATATACTGCAGACTCAGACCAGTAAGTGTACACAGGGGCTTTGTTTCTGTATAGTATACTTTGCTTACCTGCGCACTGTCAGTAAATCATGTAGATGTTTACATACACAGTGTACAAACCATTACAGCGCGTAAGTGAATTAGCTTGCTTTTTTTGTAATCCCTGTAAATGAGGGCCAGACGGTTTTGTAAGGGGAAAAGTGCATGTCTGTGTTCGACATACCCAGCTAAACATGCGAGGAAACGAAAACTGATTGCAGCAAAAAAGGCGCGAGAGTCAGCAGTCATTTTCTGCTCATGCTCACAGTTCATTAGAGATAACATTTGAACACCACGCTGGTCTTCGTGTGGAGGCCCAGACCAAACACATAAAACACAGATAAGTCCTGGAGCACAAGCAGGTTGCGGATTCTCGTTCCTTCTTTTGCGAGAGTGTGACGCTAAAAATCCTCCCCACCCCAACCCCAACCCCAACCCCTCCCCAACCCTCCCCTCCCCCTTCTTGCGGTTGTAGGTCCCCACCCTGCTCCCCACCTGGCTCTCCCCCTGGCCCAGCCCGGGCAGGGTGAGCCTGGGAGCGCAGCGGGGGGCAGTTGCAGGTGGCGCCCCCCTGGGGCGACTCGGGGCAGGGCATCAGGGGCAGCAACAGCAGCAGCAGCAGCCATCACAGCAGCAGCAGCAACAGCCCCAGCAGGAGCAGCAGCAGCAGCAGCAGGCACCGTCCGAGGGCCCCAGACTGACCGCTGTCTCCTGGTCTCCCTCCCCCCTCCAGGAGGACGGCGCGGCCCACGGCCCCGAGCACCAGGACCCCATCACGCTGGCAGTGGAGATGGCCGCCGTCAACCACTCCATCCTGGCCCTCGCCCAGCAGGCCACCGCGGGCGCCAGCGACATCAAGACAGAGGTGCTGGACGACGACTGAACCGCCCTGTCCTGTCCTGTCCTGTCACACCTACCCCACTCCACCCCACTCTGCCACACACACACACACACACACATTACACACATACACATTACACACGCAGACACACACACACATACACACACACAAGACCCAAAAACCAGTATCCTCCCCTTCCTGCCACCTCCAGGCCATCTCCTCTCTCCCCCTACCCCAAGAGCATTCTCTGTGGACGGGGAGAGGTGGCCTGGGGGTGTGGAAGGGAGCAGAGGTGGAGGTGGTGGAGAAGAGGACCTCGTGAGTGTGCGGGAGACGAAGGGAGTGTGTGGGAGTGTGTGTGGGAGGACGGGAGGGAGGCAGTGGAAGTGTGACGTGAAGATAAATAAGGGGAAGGTGGTGTGTTCCGTGGTGTTGGTGACATTGACGACCAAAAGAGAAAAACAGACAAAAACAACAAAAAAAAGCAAACAGATATAATGATATAAGTAGAGACTCGCCACCATTTCCGACATCACCTGCTTCCTGCCCATCCCCCCAAAACCTAACCTAACCTTCAGCCAATATTGTGATATGGCGCCCCCTATAGACAGAGGTGAGAATAGACGGACATTCTCTGCAGTTTTCAGTGTCTGTGAAACAGAAACATATATGCTCTTGTCTGTGTGAAAAATCAGAGTACTCTAATAATTATTCACAGAACCTGTTCATTTCCTCTGGGCATGACACCATGCTGTCTATGCTTTTATTTCTTTTTGATACATTAGCCCCGGCAAATCAATAACTGCCCCACACCCACCTGTCCCTGTAACTTCTCAACTGTTTCCCTGGAGGTGTTGAGGTTGAGTCGGATCTCTCTGTGTGGGTATGTACAGGAAGCCAACTGGACATCAGGTGGTCCGCATGATTAAAGTGATTGTACTCGGTTGACATACGACAGGTTCTTCCACTGTTCAGCATCAGTATCGGTTCCTATCAGTACAAACACTGAGGAACCGATGTGATTCTTTGGGATTTTTTTGGTCCTCTTTTTTCAGATTTCTTAGACAGTGATACTCCTCACACGACAGATAACCTCATAGAGTTATGTACAATAATATATTCTCTGACAGCTGCTGTAGATTATTAACATATTATCAGTACAAATGTTAAAGACGCCATACTCCTCAGTTGCAAATAATGTGATACTAACGGTGGGCTAACGTTGGGATTGTGTTTGAGATAGTTTGAGACATGTCTAGGAAGAATGGGACATTTTAAGGTAGCATAAGCAATTCTAATGCAGTATGAGCAATTCCAATGTGGTATGAGAGATTTAGGGTGGTATGACCGACTTTGAGAGGGTATTTGCTATTTCAAGACAGTATGAGCGATTTTAAGGTGCTTCTTTCTTGCACTCAGAGTGCAGGTGGGAGAAATCAGCTTCCTGACAATCAGGTGATGGAGAGGGCCAAGACACGAGGGACAAGAAAGCTGTTTGTGTGTGTGTGTGTGTGCTATGCAGGCATGAGAAAATGTGTGTGTGTGTGATGTTTGTCTTTTTGACGGGTCACAATAGTCTGGCTTTATCCAAAGTGATTATGTTTGTGATTCCACTGAATAAGGCAGAGCATGATACGATGAGGGTCACGGTCATTTGCTATGTCCACTCAGACAGGCTAAAGATGAATGAACTCAGCCTGTCGTGTCCTAGCATTTTGCTACTTGTGTTAAATAATGCATTTAGCACACTAAACACTTATTGTAGCCTTTCTTATTTATCTTCTTGTCATCGTTAAAGAGATTATGGCAACATATGCTACTATTTATTTTATTCTTTTTTAAATATTTCCCCCCTTAGATCGTCACTTTAGTGCAGAAGTACAACTCATCCCTCCAATCTCAGTACGAGAGCGCACATGCCTGGGAAAGAAGGCCTGTCCGAAATTAGCGTTGCGTTAGCTTGCTGTCATTAGGTGCTAGCTTGAGACTATGATAGCGGCCGCGTTGTAGGGTAGGGGTTTCATTTCCTGCTCTTGTCAGACCTCATGTAACACTGTGCTGACCAGGGGGCGGGGCATTCTACATAGGGATTGAAAACAAACAAAAAAAAGTGTTATGTTAGCCCCTCCCCTTCTGCTCACTCATTGGCTGATGAGTTCCACTGGCAGATGGAACTCGCCACTTTGCGCAAAGTTCCAGTGTGGACTGGCCAGACATGGCTGGCTGGAGGCACCAGTGCAGGGAGCTGAGGGGGATTTGTGGTCAGACGTCAATAGATAAGCTTCTGGTACAAGAACTCTTTTCATACCCGAAAGGAGTTCTGACTGAATCTATTAGATTCAGTGTAGACCTGTAGTGGAAGTCCACTTTTGCTGTCAAAACCATTTCTTCAGGAATGAGATGAGTTCTAAAAGAACCTCATAAGGGATCATGTATACGGGGTCAAGCCAAAGAGACTGTGGTTTTTTTTTTTAGGTTTTTTTTTTTTGCACCCCTGCACAAGGCTTGGTGGCTTTCCAGTTTAATCATCCAGGCCTTCCAGAAGAGTGTCAGAACAACAGGCAGGTGTGTGTGTGTAGAGCCCCAGGTCTGGAGAAGGAATTTTGCGCCCCCTTAACCAAGAACCCCCCCCCCCCCCCCATTTTCGTGTGTTTGTGTGTTTTGCTACGTGGCTCTGTGTTCTCTGGGAGGGCCCAGGAGTGAGGCTTGAACCAACTGTGTCCACAGGGAGTGTGTGTGTGTGTGTGTGTATTGGTAACAAGACAGAGTGAGGACAGGTTGTGGGTATCCAGTACCTCCCACTGTGCCATAAGCAGGTTCCCCTGACCCCTTTAGGACGCTGCTTTCAATGTGAATGAGAAATGACTAGATAAGCTTTTTTAAGAAACCTACCCTTCTCCCCCACCCCCTTCCTCTTTCCTCAGTATGTGTTGGATGATGGTTTAGCTGGTGTGTCCACCATTTCCTTTCCTCTGGAGCTAGCCAGACCCCAGCAATGCTCTGCTACCAGTATCTGCTAACCTAATGCTTACTTCTATATCAAGTGTAACTCAAAAGACTATATAGGAAAGCTGTTCTAAATCACGAGACAGAGGAATATTATATGTTTTGATTTCCTTCTTCGTGTAAAGTTCTGCCAAGCAGAAGTGTATAGCATCAAATGAACCTTTGTTATTTTGTCAAAAAAACGCTTTATGTGTTTGAAACACATTTCCAGTTTCAAACTGTTCTTTAAAAAAATCATGTTTTGTTGTTTTCAGGTTTATCTCTTTTGTATTTTTTTTAAATCATGTGTGCACAATCTGCCTTTTGCGTTCCCCCTGATGTATGCTCTCAATGGTAAATTCACCTTATTTGGGAATTGAGAATTAATATTACTAAAAGATTCAAGGCCGTACTAGACTGCTCTGTAGGTAGATCTCAGATAGTCATGCCCAATGAAATACAAATTTGATATAATAAACACACACACAATCAGGGGGGAATTCCAGGTATGCGGTATAGTAACTCTAGCCTGGTAAACCCGCCCCTCGTATTATATACAGAGGGTCTGGACCGGAATCTCTTGAGGGTCATGTAGTCGGCTCCAGCAAGGCCGATCCAATCAGCGAACAGAGGGTGTGTGCGTTAGCCATGACGTTGACCTTGTGTGCTACATTTAAATTGTAGTGCGTAGGCAGGCTAATTGCATACGTGACGACCAGGCATTAGCGATTAGGTAAAGGCAGAGGCACTAGTTCCAAACTTCAGCAGAATCCACACCTCCAGGAAGAAATCGTTTCTGACGGTCTGGTCCAGACCCTCTGTACAAAATGAAATGAAGTACAAGGGGTTGGTTTACCGGACTAATAGTAACTCCCCCAAATAGGGGAACTCAGAGTGAGTGGTAAACCTCCAAAATAAGAAGTCGTCTGGCTTCATTCTTCTAGTAAAACCAAGCCGCAGGGCTCCTCTCTTGAGGTCCACCACTTGCTCTAAGTTAACGTACCCAAGTAAGTGACTAAACCTGCTTTCTGGAAATCCCCTCCCTGCTCAATCTCTCACAGGGGTTACAGTGCTAGAGTTGAGCTCGTTATTATATTAGCAGTTTCACTTTGCCTTCAATCATGACACATAATGAACTAACCCTGTGGAGTGTAGACAGTGTAGGCACATCAGCTCGCTTGCTAACAACACTTTATAAACAAGACTCAAAGTGCAAGTACGCCATGCACTTTCCATAGTATTTAGTCTGCCCGCACAGGTGGGTGGACAGGCGGGCGCGATCATCTGTTACTCTTCATGGACACTGTTGGGTCAGCCGCTGCTTGTGCGTGTGTAACGCAGTGCGAGTGGACTTAACAGCTTCAGACCAGGGACAGTGCCACGGGCATCCGATAGGCTATTTCACTCAGTGCTTGCAGACGGTTACACGAGTTGGCTGTAGAGCTCTCTCCCCGCTCTACTCCGATCCTAAAGGAGGTAGTTTGCCATTGAACACACAGGGGTGTAGAACGCAGCCGTCTTGCTCCTGTGCCCCTTGTTGAATATGTGAATATATTGACAAATATCATCAGATGTTCTATGAGGTGAAATGGATGAAAATTGTTGTATCAATTTGAAATAGTTAAGTCCTGTATCTTCTCCTATTTCAGAATTTAGTGCCTTTTTTGGACAGTAGACTGTTCTGTAATTACTTTGTAGTATAAGATCTATATGGCTTTGTTACTTTTTCTTTGTTTATTTTCAAACCTTTTTTTTTTAAACTTGTGTTTATTTTAGTATTGTATCTTCTAGAGAATAAAGACTGATCAACGACTGTTGAGCCACCTCTTTGTGTGTTTGTGTCTATAATGAATGTGTCAGTGCACTGCAAGGACAGGCCATTCAATACCAAATGAATTAGGTCATGTTATCATTTTCACATACTGAGTAATATTACTTATGGTAATGACCAGTAAGTGTTTAAGGCCACTAGGAATGTTTTAAGAGATAGCAGCTATTTGTGTGTCATCTCAAATGGGAGACAGAGTCCAGGGACACTTCCAGGCTTTACATGAATTATCCTGTCTACTCATTAAGCAAAAGTATGCGTTATGGTCAGCAAGTACGCATTATGGCCAATAACACATGCACTTACCACATTGCAAATATAATAATGCTTGTGCTCAAGACTCCAAAACTGTATGATTTCAAAGAAGAAACATCACACACCAAAAATGATTTGTAAATCAATGCACTTCTTTATTTTCCTTTACAGAGATTATTGTACAGTCAATACAAAAGAAAATTATAAATGAATTATTATACATGATTATTCTTTGGATATCAGCGTAGAATTACAAATAATTAAATTAAAAATCAAACACTTGTGCTCAGGATTTGAGTCTCCATATTCGACTGTACACTGGGAAAAAAAACAGCAACACACTCAATAACACTCAAAAAAAAAAAAAAAACACACCAATTTGTAGCACGTGACCAGACAAGTTCAGGAAGTGATTAATGATCTGGTATTGGGAGCCGAGGCCAGGAAGGTACACGCTGATCAGAGGTACAGGGGCGATCTGTGCAGATGTGTCGCGAGGTAGCCCCTACCTCATCTCAGACGTACGGACAGACGGACAAGTGTTAGGGTTAGACTTGGGCGAGTGTCTCAGTTAAAGGCTCCCATTAGACATGTTGTGCAAAGAGCAAGAAAATAATCCTTTCTTTCCTTCGTTTCTCCTTTTATCAGATCCTCGTGGTCTGCCACCACGAGTAGTCTCTAGCTCTAAACGTCACTGCACAGAGACTAGCGTCACGGATGCTTCAGCCAGAGGGGGGAAAAGGCCACCTCTGTGCTGGCTTTTGATATCGCTCTGGTCCGCTGTGTGTGTGTGTGAAAGTAGATGTACAGATCATGATACAGTCAACAATGAACTACATTTTAGACACCCCCTCTTAGTCGCTGTGAAGCTCGATACACTCTGTTAGACAGCAGTGTGACACGTTGAGACCCAGCATGAGTGGGCCAATTGCACTTGTCCATAACCGTAGAGGACTTGGGTGGGGCGGGGGGCATTGTCTGGCTGTAGTATTAGTTTTCAAGGAAAGTCTGGGGCACAGTATCTAGTAGGTTCTGTTAATGTGACATCAGATGCGTGTCAGTCAGTCGGTTAATGCGTACTTGTCTGTGTGTGGCGTTCAAGGTGGTCATCTGTCAGCAGCGAGTTCGTCAGTAAGGTATGCTTTATTAAAACTGCCAATACTGTACATGCTGGTTTTAGAATGCTTTAGAAAAACCAGTCAGTCCTGCATGGTTTAGAAGGACCAGTCAATACTGTAGTTGAGTAGGGCCTGTCAGTACTGCATGCTTTAGAAGGACCTTCAGCACTGTAGGGTTTAGAAGGACCCATTAGTACTGCATGGTTTACAAGGACACGTCAGTACTGCACAGTTTAGAACAACCTGACAGTATGGTTTAGAAGAACCTGTCAGTACTGTACGGTTTAGAAGGACCGGTCAGTACTGTACGATTTAGAAGAACCTGTCAGTACTGTATGGTTTAGAAGGACCGGTCAGTACTGTACGTTTTAAAAGGACAGACCCCTGCCCCCTGTCCTGCGTTGCTGAGGGGCTGGGGGGCTTTTCAGTGCGGGGGACCTCTGAGGTAAAAATAGGTGCTGAATGCCAGAGAGACTGTAATGGATGGCCATTAAACTTTACAGAGCACCGGGTTAGCTACAGAGAGACTGCATGGACAGCTATTAAATTTTACATAGCACCAAATTAGCTACAAAAGCATTGAGGGATCGACCAATGCTGGCCTTGCTGCACAGGGGAAAGGGTAGTGTGTAAGTCCAAGAGGCCTTTTTATACATTTATAAAAACAAACAAAAACAAACCTAAAAGGCACCACCATACTGGAACCAAGAATGAGCTCCACACCAGATGCAAGTTTTAAGTGCAGATGAACACTTCCATTTCTTTCCACTTCCTTTTTCTGTGCTGAGCTAAAATGGAAATAAAGTCATGACATCCCCTTGAATGAAACTCAGACTTGCCCTGAGGCAAAGTTGCTTGTGCGTTTGTTCAGCTCTCTGGGTGAGTGAGGCACGTTGAAAGCAAAGGCAATATTTCAAAGATACTCCGCTGATATTCTCTCTCTGCAGGGAATGCTGAAATGGATAATATCAGGCGTCTCTACCATCTAATCCGCTAGTGTGTCTACAAAACGTGGACGAAAACCCCTATCAGAGCTGGCAACAACAGCACAAGGTCAGAGCAGGTGATGTCACCATTAACAAATGGAAAAAATAAATAAAACCATGAATTTTACATGCATTAGGTAACTGGACACAAGTGTTTTTGTTTTTACTTTTACATCATTTTAAAAAGGAGAATTGCTCTACTTGTTCTCAAATCACAGCATGAAATAACTATATAAAAGTTCATGTTAATTTTTTGCTAAAAATGTCATTAATTTGAATCGTGCTAAATAAATCAAATAAATCATGTGCAAATGACATCAGTACAGGGGCTTTCATTTTGCTTTCATTTCTTTATACATCAGTTCAAATACAATCATTAAAATATATTTAGTAGAGTTTTCATATTGCATCATAATTCCCAAGATCATTAAAAACAAATAAAAGTAATGGGATTTTACTATAAGAGTTCTTAATGGCGTCATGATGCCCTTTAAGCAAAAAAAAAAAAAAAAAAAAAGCCATTTTCCTTCATCTTTTCTAGTAATGTGCCTTTGTTTTTAAATGGAATGAACATCAGTGTACAGGAATTTAAAAATAAAATCCAAACAAACAAAAGGGGATTCTGCCAGTTGTTGAAGCTGTCTGTTGGTCCACTTCGAGCGCTCCTGGTGAAGGCTCCAAATGGAATGTGCTTCCAATGAAAGCTCCTCATATGATGGAAGACTGGGCCACACACACACACACATCTGAAGAGTCGCTGAATCGCAGAGGTCCCCACCTGGTTGCACTCCTACTGTGTGTGTGTGTGTGTTTCAGTCTGAGGCCGTAGGCCAGCCTAACCCTTCACAGGACCCGTATGCCTCTGGGGCCGGGCACTCAGGGTTCTCTGTCTCTACACGCCCACAGCACCAGCTGAGCAGCCAGCACATGGGGCCGGGTTCTCAGGTTTGTCTGTCTCTACACGCCCACAGCACCAGCTCAGCAGCCAGTACATGGGGCCGGGTTCTCAGGGTTCTCTGTCTCTACATGCCCACAGCACCAGCTGAGCACCCAGTACATGGGGCCGGGTTCTCAGGTTTGTCTGTCTACACGCCCACAGCACCAGCTCAGCACCCAGTACATGGGGCCGGGTTCTCAGATTTGTCTGTCTACACGCCCACAGCACATGGGGCCGGGTTCTCAGGTTTGTCTGTCTACACGCCCACAGCACCAGCTCAGCACCCAGTACATGGGGCCGGGTTCTCAGGTTTGTCTGTCTACACGCCCACAGCACCAGCTCAGCACATGGGGCCGGGTTCTCAGGTTTGTCTGTCTCTACACGCCCACAGCACCAGCTGAGCAGCCAGTACATGGGGCCGGGTTCTCAGGTTTGTCTGTCTACAAGACCACCAGCTGAGCACCCAGCACATGGGACTTGCATGTAGAGGCTTAGTGTCTCTGCTGCTACAGTCCTCCAGAATTCTGACGGGTTGCAAAAAGCAACAAACAAGGTGTGAAGTTTCTGAAAAAGCTCAAACGTCAGGCTTTCTCCCCATTAGAAACACGTTGACTAGGTCTGTACATGCAGAAGGACACTTCCAAACACAAGTAGTGGTCGACATAAAACACACACACACACTTTCACACAAAAACACACACACACACTTTCCCAAATCACAACCGCTGAATGAGGGTTAGGAGCATGTTATGTTACACACACATGCAGAGGTGATATTCTCAGGATGAGCAGCATCATTCTGTAGTCCTCTTGCGCAGTATTGATAACCCAATCTGTCCCAATGGCACAACACCAAAAACTACATCTCCCACAATCCCCCTCCAGAGGACAGGATTCTCTCTCTTGTGCAATATTTATACATATACATACATATATACTATATTTTTCTCTTGTAAGGGATTTCTCCCTTTGTCCATTTTCTGCAAAAAAACTATGATATTATCTGTCCACTTTAAGTCACCACATAGCCTTATCGCTGTGCGAATCCTTTTATCTGTTTCACACAAGACAAACGACTCCGCTCTCCGCACTTACGCGCTCCCATCTTCACACATACGGTGGCGGCCGAGCCCCCACTGGGTGGTGGGGTGACCCTGCCTCCACGCCTCTGCTCTAGGAACAGCTCCCTTCCTTGCCCCTGCAGTCTCACAGACATCACAGCTCCCTGAGATGACCACACACACACAACACACTTTAACACACACCACCCAGACGGCAGCTGATTTGGTGGGGGGGGGGCCATGGGGGTCAAGTTCTGGTCAGGCTACACCACCAGACGCCCAACTGAAGTGGTCCGTTTCTCTGCAGCACACGGTGACGATTAGCTTTCAGAGTAAGCAGCTACAGCAGCCGTCAGGGCACTGTGTACATTTGAAAAATACCTTTTTACGCTCCACGAACACCAATGCTTCAGTTGTACGCCCAGCGTAGCATAGTGTAGCCTGCCAGCCACACCTGGCACTGCGCCGAACCCCCCCGCAACCACCCCACCCCGCAACCACCCCACCCGAATCAGCGGCCGTCTCGGAAAGGCGTTCTCACCAAGATGAGGGGAGGGGAGGGGTTGCTTTTTTAATGGAGTTAAAATCTGGAGTAAAAATGGCTGATTCAGAAAAGGCACATTCGGGACCCATCCGCCTCCTCTCAGGAGGGGATACATCATGCATAATCATCAGGGAAACGGGCCGGCACCACAGACCCACAGGAAAGACCGCTCGCCCAGCAGTTCGGCCACAGAGCGGTAGACACAGAGAGGGAGAGGGAGACAGAGAGAAAGAAAGGGAGCGAAAGAGAGGGACAGAAAGAGGGAGTGAAAAAGACAAGGAGAGAGAAAGGGAGAGGGAGAGTAAGGGAGAAAGAGAGAGAGCGAGGGAGAGAGAAAGAGTGAGGGAGACAGAGAGATGGAGCGAGACAGAGAGGGAGAGCGAGAGAGAAAAAGGGAGAGAGCGAAGGAGAAAGAGGGAGGCAGAGAGAAAGAGGAAGAGAGAGGAAGAGAGAGGGAGGTGATATTTCACCCAGAGAGAGCACGGACCCCATTTAACGGGGCTCAGACGGCTGATCTGTGGCTGATACTGAAGCGGTCAAACTCAAGGAGAGCCGGAGCCACAGACGGGCCAGACTGGGCCGGGCTGGACCGCTTCGCTCCGCTCCGCAACGCCTTCATTGATATTCAGACAAAGCAGCACTCAAGGACAGCCTGTATGGCTCCTAGGGATGGGGGGCGGGGGATGCTGACACTGCTGAGAATGGGGTGGGGGGGGACCCACCCTAGCAGAGTCTTAACAGCAATACAGAAGAACACAGCAGCAGACATGACCTCAAGACTGATAGGATGACTGCACACGTCTCTTAGACAACAATCTATATTTTTTTTGGTGGGGGGTGGGTGAGGTGGGCTTTGCTGGGGGTCCTTGGTGGTCTCTTTCTACTGGACTGGGCCGGACAGTGCCCTGTGGGGGTTGGCGGGAGGGGCAGAGGCTCTCAGTTGCTCCAGGACTTGCGGTTCTCCCGTCGCTGGGCGGTGGCCTCGGGGGCGATCTTGGGCCGGGCCAGGCTGGCGTGCCGGGCGAAGTCTCCGCTGACCCGTTTCTCCGCGTGGCGCCGACCCGCCTCGCGCCGCGCCACTCTGTCCGGCCGCACCAGCACGCCGAAACCTGGGCTGCAGCCGAAGTACTGCCGACCTGCCACCGAGCCGTCGTGCTTCCCTGCAGACAACACCAGAGGTCAAAGGTCACGGGGCAGGCAGCTTGAGGAAGCGGGAGAACGTGAACCTGAACTGCTTTTAACTTGTTAAAACACGGCCATGAAGTGGAAGGATCCTAAAAAAAAATTTCCTTAAAAAATGACAAATATCTTTAGGTAGTTTCTAGGCATATTCTAATTGCACACCATTAACACACTGCTTTCACACACAAGCCCGTCGCTCACCTGCAGGTGTATCGAGCTCCACACCAACCCAGGTGCCCTCTGCAAAGTCTGTGTTGCCCAGGTATCTGACGGTGCCCGTCTTCCCCCCGCCCAGAGTCACGCTCTCGCCCACCCTCAGCCAGGCGGGCACCTCCACCTCCACCTCCTGCCCCACCTCCTCGTCCGACAGGATCTCCAGCTTCTCCAGGGCACCTCCTCCTACTCCACCTCCTTTTCTCCTCCCCTTCTCGTCCTCGGGCTCCTCGGCCCGCAGGATCTCCAGCTTCTCCAGGGCACCTCCTCCTACTCCACCTCCTCCACCTCC
Source organism: Coilia nasus (assembly GCA_027475355.1). NCBI lineage: Eukaryota > Metazoa > Chordata > Actinopteri > Clupeiformes > Engraulidae > Coilia > Coilia nasus. The sequence continues at coordinate 5,306,450 of CM050205.1, forward strand.
CTTTCGCCTCCCCTTGTCGTCCTTGGGCTCCTCGGCCCGCAGGGTCTCCAGCTTCTCCAGGGCACCTCCTCCTGCTCCCTTCCTCCTCCCCTTCTCCTCTTTGGGCTCCTCGCCCCTGACGGCCCTCATGGGCTCTGACTGCCGGACCCTGGACCCTGCGGTGCTGTTCTGGCTCGGTGGCCGGAGAGGGAGGGGCTGCTGTGAGGGGGGAGGGGCCACACCGTTACGATCAGCCGCTCCAGACTCCCGCAATCCCACAATCCTCTGGGGCTTCAGTGCAGGGGCTTCTGCGGGGGGGACGACAGGGGGTTGCACAGGGGGGGTGGTGGTTACTGGGTCTGTGGGGGGGTCGGCCACGGTTCCTGCCGCTTCGCTAAGGGTCGCCGTGGAGACGCTGCTGGAGAAGTATCCGCTGGACGCCTCGCTGATGGGGCTGAGGGACGTGTCATGCGCAGGGTCATGCGTGGGAGGGGGAGGAGCCTCAGGGCTGTCCAACTGACGCTCAGGGGCGGGGCTTTTAGCTGGCACAGCCACCTGGGTGGGGAAGGTGGGGAGGGGGGCGGGGTTGGGGATAGAAAGGGCATTGTGACCACCACACATCACTCAAGGTTGGCAAGACGTAGCGGAAGTGATCCTATTATCACCATAGCATCTATTAACAGTCATTTATGTTGCTGTTCCTCTTAAAATGAGGCTTTACCCGGTGAAAAAGAAGTTATTCCCGTAAAGACAGACACAATTTGGCTGCCGTAAACCTTTGGTTTCAGTAAGTGAACTTCATTTTTAAACTGATTTCGCATCAAAATGTCTGTCACCACCCGGTGGATAATAGGATCACTTTCGCTATGTAACCTATGACGATCTTCATCATCAGTCTGTACAATGCACACACACAGACAACAACCTCGCCATGCTTACTGCTCTGCAGTTGTCTGTGTTCTCTGAATGCAATTTGGCCACAGGTTGTATAAAATGACAGCATGCAAATATACTGTATGCGAGCGCACACACGCAAACACACACACACACACACACACACACCGACTTTGCCATAGCCACAGGTTGGGTTGTACGGAGTGACAGCATGCAGGTACACAGTCTGGAGTGAAAGCGTTAGGCCCATGCTCGGCTGACAGGTTGATACAAGCCCCTAACAGCCCCCAGCACTCACATACGGATGCAATTAAAAAAGGCCTGACTTCAAAGTGTAAATGTGCTTGAGCATGCACGTGTGAGAGTAGGTGTGTGTTGTGTATGCACGTGTGTGAGAGTAGATGTGTGTTGTGTATGCACGTGTGTGAGAGTAGGTGTGTGTTGTGTATGCACGTGTGTGAGAGTAGATGTGTGTTGTGCATGTGTGTATGTATGTATGTGCTTTTGCATGGATGTGTTGTGTATGCATGTATGTATGTATGCATGTATGCATGTATGAATGAATGTATGCATGTATGAATGTATGTATGTATGAATGAATGTATGCATGTATGAATGTATGTATGTATGAATGTATGTATGTATGTATGAATGTATGCATGTATGAATGTATGTATGTATGAATGAATGTATGTATGTGTGTATGTATGTCTGTATGTATGTAATCATGTATGTCTTTACCGGCTCTATCTTGGATTTGCTGTCGTCCGAGTTGCCGCTGGTTTGCATCATGATTCTAGGCGTGTGCTGTGAAGGAGGCGGCGACGTCAGTATTAGATATGACTACTCAGATGGGACACCGTCAGACACACACACACACACACACACACACACCTTTCCTTCTCCTATCAGGCACCGTTATTTAAAAGGGCGCATTGCCTATTGGGGCTTGTTAATGGTTGTCTGGGTATGAGGGGGTGCTAATGGGGCGCTGTCCACATTAGAGGACTCCGCAAGGGGAAGGAGATGAGACTCGGAGGGCAGAAACGTGTGCTCTCGCTGGATCCCAGACTCACGTGGCCACAGGAAGAAAAGGAAACGTTTTCACTGAACGGATATTATGCATGGAAATCTTCCGTAACGTCTCACTACCTCTCCCTTTCTCTGTCTCTCTCTCTCCCCCTCTTTCGCTCCCTTTCTCTCTCCTGCGCTCCCTCCCTCTCTCTCCTTCTGTGGCTTTGTGATTAAAATAGCTCTTAAAAAGAGCCGCCCTTTCACCGACTGCGAGAACTGTCTCTTCATTTAAGCAGTTTATGGTGCGAGCGCAGCCGGCAGTGATTTTAGTATTCACAGCCAAACGCAGTCATTAAAAGACAGAGCCCAAGTGAAGGGGTATGGGGGTGGGGTGGGGGGCGAGTGAAGAATCTGTCTGTATGGAAATTACAGCACAAATAAATCCTACTGGAAACAGTCCACCTTACAACCCCCCCCCTCCCCCCCGGCGTACTGTCAAGCGAGCCTTAACAGGGCTTGTTGAGGGCCGTCAATGTGAATTTCACTCTTTGGAAATCATCTCCAGTTTCCTCTGTAATTACTGGAGAGTCGGATAATCCGAGTCATATTGAAAAGGCACGGCGAGTGCGAGGCCTGTGATGAATGGCTTAAGCGTATTGACTGTTTGCCGTCTGCAGAAATGCTAAATTGCAGACAACCTCCCTACACAGCACAAAATGCCACAGCCTTTCTGCTTCTCTAACGTTTCACCTACAATAAATCTCACATATGAATGAAGGCCTTATCATCAAACGCAGTTCTCCAGCAGACTGGCGGAAAGCCGCAGAAGAGAATCACGTGCCAATGCAGCCTTAAATTGTTCTACAGACATTCCTTTTTAGGCTCTGCCATCACAACGAAGCGTAAGACGGGTAGAAATACAAGCACAAAGCACTTGGATTGTATCCTGCATTCCGATCTGCCTTCTGTCCGTACTCTTTCATCATGTCCGTTGTTTGGGCACATCTTCCGAAAAGCTTATAGACCACACAGTAGATCCTTCCCCACCTACTGTACATCTATTACACTGCATATAGCTGACGCTCTTATCCAGAGCGACTTACAGTAATTTAGGTACAGGGTACAGTTCCTTGAGTAATGTAGTGTTAGAAGCCTTGCTCAAGAGCACTTCAGCCATGGATGAGGGTGCAGGAGAGCACTAGTTGTTTACTCCCCCACCCACATTCTTCCTAATGGTACAAGATTTGAACCTGTGGCCCAACATTTACTTTATTGTAAATATTTTTAAGATAAGTTGTCTTTAAGTTGCAATAAAGTCGACTTGGAGCGAAAACAGTGTGCCCTCCTCCCCATGTCTCATACATTTGTCTGGCAACTGTGTTCACTTTTTGGATGTGCGTGCATTTTAGTCCCTCTTACACACCTCCATATTCCCATGGCATAACCCTTTAGACTGACATGTGTTATTGATAAAGTACTGATTGCCGATAGCCTTATTGATAAGATATTGATGTGGGGCGTTTGGACTGTATCCTGTCTCCCCATGTCATAACCCTTAAACTGATATGCGTTATTAAGTCCTGATTGCTGATAGCCTTATTGATGAGGGGCTTTTGGACTGTATCCTGCATTCCCATGTCATAAGTATAAAACTGACATGAGTTATTGATGAAGTGCTGATAGCCTTATTGATGAGATATTGATGGGGAGCTTTTGGACTGCATCCTGTAATCTTATATCATAACTATAAAACTGATGTGTTATTGATGAGATATTGATAAGGGGCTTTTGGACTCCATCCTGTAATATATCATAACTATAAAACTGATGTGTTATTGATGAGATATTGATGGGGGGCTTTTGGACTGCATCCTGTAATCTCATATCATAACTATAAAACTAATGTGTTATTGATGAGATATTGATAAGGGGCTTTTGGACTGCATCCTGTAATCTCATATCATAACTATAAAACTGATGTGTTATTGATGAGATATCGATAAGGGGCTTTTGGACTGCATCCTGTAATCTCATATCATAACTATAAAACTGATGTGTTACTGATGAGATATTGATGGGGGGCTTGCGGGAGACCCACCTGCTGGGAGTGTGGCGAGGGGCGCAGCTCCTTCTTGTCGTCGCGGGCGGGGAACAGGGACTTGAGCAGCTTGGGCATCTGGGGCACCACGGCCTTTACTGGGGGGAGAAAAGAGGCAGCGATCCCTAAGAAACCTGCTGGGTGGGGTAACGGGGCGGGTAACGGGGCGGGGGGGTAACGGGGGTGGGCGGGTAACGGGGATGGGGGGTGGGTGGGGGTAGGGGGGCGGGTAGCGGGGCGGGTAACGGGGGTGGGGGTAACGGGGGTGGTGGGGGGGTAACGGGGGTGGTGGGGGGGTAACGGGGCGGGTAACGGGGGTGGGGGTAGCGGGGCGGGTAGCGGGGGTGGGGGTAGCGGGGCGGGTAACGGGGCGGGCGTGTGGAGGTGGTGGGGTGGGTTGGAGGGGGTGGATTGACATGGGCCAGGATAGGATTGGCGGAAGGAAGAGGAAGTGAAAGAGGAGGAGGAAGAGAAGAAAGAGACAAAAGAGTAATGGAGCATGGAGTGGAAGAGAGAGAGAGGTGAAGAAAAACAGGAAGGGGGAGAGGAAGAAAGGAAGGCAGAGAAGAGGGAGGGGTGAGAGCGGACAGAGGGAAGAGAACGAAGGAGAGAAAGACAGGAAAAGGAGGAGTGGAGGGAGAAAGAAAAGTGTCAGAGGTGGACAGCCAAAGATTAAAGACAGAAAAGCCCAGCGAGCACATAAGAGACAATGCTACAGGCCTCCAAGCAGCTAACACTACTAGCAGCTAACACTACTAGACCAGAGGTCACCTACAGGCCTACTAGCAGCTAACACTACTAGACCAGAGGTCACCTACAGGCCTACTAGCAGCTAACACTACTAGACCAGAGGTCACCTACAGGCCTACAAGCAGCTAACACTACAAGCAGCTAACACTACAAGCAGCTAACACTACTAGACCAGAGGTCACCTACGGGCCTACAAGCAGCTAACACTACTAGACCAGAGGTCACCTACAGGCCTACAAGCAGCTAACACTACTAGACCAGAGGTCACCTACAGGCCTACAAGCAGCTAACACTACTATACTATACGTCACCTACAGGCCTACAAGCAGCTAACACTACTAGTCCAGAGGTCACCTACAGGCCTACAAGCAGCTAACACTACTAGACCAGAGGTCACCTACAGGCCTACAAGCAGCTAACACTACTATACTAGACGTCACCTACAGGCCTACAAGCAGCTAACACTACTAGACCAGAGGTCACCTACAGGCCTACTAGCGGCTAACACTACTAGACCAGAGGTCACCTACAGGCCTACTAGCGGCTAACACTACTAGTCCAGAGGTCACCTACAGGACTCCAAGCAGCTAACACTACTAGACCAGAGGTCACCTACAGGCCTACAAGCAGGTAACACTACTAGACTAGAGGTCACCTACAGGCCAATGCTACACAACACACTACTAGACCTGAGGTCACCTACAGGTCTACACGCAGGTAACACTACTAGACTAGAGGTCACCTACAGGCCTACGCTAGAGCATTGTCTGCACTCTACTCAGCAACTCTGCAAAAGCTACGGAGTACAGATGAAAATGGGTTAGAGTGAATGCCTAGAGTCAGAAAGACCCGCATCCAACAGAGCTATGAGACCTGGTGCAGAGCCACAGAGCCCGGTGCAGAGTTCTGTGTGGCAGAGAACCACAGAACCACGGACAGAACCGGGAGCAGGTGAAGAGAGAGGGCGTAGTACGAATATACCGGCAGATAGAACCCAGAACTGCACCAGGGGGGAAGAAAAAGCCCGTAATGGTACTGGGGTACAGAACCAACCCGTATCGGACCCACAGGTGAGGTGCCAAACACAAGCCCATCCTTCTAGGGCAGGTGTTGTGTGTGTACAGCCCTAATGACTAACCTACCTTGGCCACGTTACCCTGTGTGAGCTAAACCAGTGCTTTTAATAAATCACTAATTTAACCTCTGAATTATACACTTGTACAACTCTAAGGGGTAGGTCTTAGACATTAACACTGGCCTAAAAGCTGAACCTAACCTGTACTTATTAATTTATACAGTTACTATTATAAATTCATACAGTTACATGTAGTTACAGGCTACAGAATACTGCAGACTGGCTCAGCTCACTACCGCTAATGTATGGAATAACAATGCATATAATGTATGAAATACTGATGTCTATATGCAATAACGCCACACATAACATATGCAATAATGTGCATGCTGTATGCAATACTGCTACTGCATGTAACAATAGCTATAATGTAAGCGGTGTCCATGTCGATGCAATAAGTCTATGCTGAATGCAATAACAATGTCTATACTGCATGAAATAGGCATGTCTATATTGTATGAGATAGGCATGTCTGATGTCTAAAATAATGTGTATATTGTATGCAATAACACAGCCGTTAATGTATAACAGTGTCTGTGATATATGGGTCATTCCATGCCAAACCACTCAATTTTTTTCCGCCCCCCCCCTCCGATTTTGATGAAATTTGGCATACTCATGGGTATCCTTGAGAAATGACAACATACCAAATTTCAGCTCATTCGGACCATTTTTCGAGAATCTAGAGAGTTTTGAAAATTTCACAGTTTTTGCATCGATTAGTGACTATAAAACAGAAAATTGGCTAAATTTCGCAAACCCATCACTCGATTTTCATAACTTTGGTATCATTACCCCTTTCCCCCTTTTAAATGATATATAACACGATGACCTTTCAAGGTCGTTGCATTTTCAAGGTCATTTGATGTGAGCTTGACCTTTGACCTAATTTTTCAGACAATGAGTATCGATCAATTTTGACGACACTTTATTATCTGTTAGGCAAAGAAGTATCAATTATGCCTGCAAAGTTTCAGTTTGGAGAATCAAATGGTTTGGGAGATATTCAAGGAAGACTTTCTGATATAGAGGGTGTTCCAGAAATAAATGCTGGCAAATAGACAATGTCAAGTAGTAACATTTATATTTACATTTAGGCTACACAAATTTGCTGTAAACAGTGCTATGGAAGATATTCAAGGAAGTCTGTTTGATATACAGGGTGTTCCAGAAATAAATACAGGCAAAAATGCAATATCAAGTATTTATTAGTTTATGCAATATCATTTATTTATTAGTTCCAGCATTTATTTCTGGAACACCCTGTATATCAAAAAGTCTTCCTTGAATATCTCCCAAACCATTTGATTCTCCAAACTGAAACTTTGCAGGCATAATTGATACTTCTTTGCCTAACAGATAATAAAATTTTGTCAAAATTGATCGATACTCATTGTCTGAAAAATTAGGTCAAAGGTCAAGCGCACATCAAATGACCTTGAAAATGCAATGACCTTGAAAGGTCATTGTGTTATATATCATTTGAAAGGGGAATGTCTCCCCTTTGCAATGATACCAAATGTATGGAAATCGAGTGATGGGTTTGCAAAATGTAGCCACTTTTCTGTTGCATGGTCACTAATCGATGCAAAAACGGTGAAATTTTCAAAACTCTAGATTCTTGAAAAATGGTCCAAATGACCTGAAATTTGGTATGTTGTCATTTCTCAAGGATGCCCATGAGCATGCCAAATGTCATCAAAATCGGAGGGGGGGCGGAAAAAATTGAGTGGTTTGGCATGGAATGACCCCTATGTGATAATAGTGACTATTATGGTCTGTAATGTCTGACAGAGACAGTTCCTCCTCTGCGCTCCTGCTCACCTTGGTCTGAGTCCTGACTGGGACTCTGTGTCTGGTTCTGGGTCTGGGACTGGGTCTGGTTTTGGTTCTGGGTCTGGTTCTGGCTGTGGGCGGCTGAGGGTCTGGGCAGGGTCCGGCTGAACTGGGGTGAGGTCATGAAGATGTCCTGCTGGCTCTCCCAGCGGTTCTGCAGGAGACAGACGGAACCACATGAGTATGCATGCAGAGAGCACACAGTATATACTTCAGCAGCATGAGTATGTGAGTATGCGTACAGCACACAGTATATACTTCAGCAGCACGAGTACATGAGTATGCATGCACAGAGCACACAGTATATACTTCAGCAGCATGAGTATGCATGCACAGAGCACACAGTATATACTTCAGCAGCATGAGTATGCATGCACAGAGCACACAGTATATACTTCAGCAGCATGAGTATGCATGCACAGAGCACACAGTATATACTTCAGCAGCATGAGTATGCATGCACAGTGCACACAGTATATACTTCAGCAGTGCGAGTACATGAGTATGCATGCACAGAGCACACAGTATATACTTCAGCAGCATGAGTATGCATGCACAGTGCACACAGTATATACTTCAGCAGCATGAGTATGCATGCACAGTGCACACAGTATATACTTCAGCAGCATGAGTATGCATGCACAGTGCACACAGTATATACTTCAGCAGTGCGAGTACATGAGTATGCATGTGTGCATATATATATGAAGCAATGTCAAGAGCAAAATGTTTTTGAAAAATACACAACCCAACCCCTGCGGTGTCACTGACCTTGTTGTCCTCCAGCGTGGAGTTGAGCGAGAGGTCCTGCCGGCTTCCAGATAGCTGAGGCAGAGAGAGTGGAGAGAGAGGGAGAGGGAGAGAGAGAGGGGGGGAAAGAGAGAGAGAGAAGGAGAGAGAGAGCGGAGAGCAGAGGCAGCCATTACAGCCAACAATAACACACTCACTCAACACTGGGCCATATCTCTGCTAGCATAGCGCCGCGGTGGAATGTATAGGGCAGAGGCTGCAGCACCGAGGGGAACAGAGCGGCTGAAGAATGTGGAGGAGGAAGAGAGAGGGGGAGAGAGGGAGAGAGAAAGGCGGAGAGAGAAAGGGGGAGAGAGAGAGAGGGGGAGGGAGGGAGAGAGAGGGGGGGGAGAGAGAGAGAGAGAGAGAGAGAGAGAGAGAAAGAGAGAGAGGGACAGGGAGAGAGGGAGATAAATGGAGAGAGAGAGAGACAGAGAGAGAGAGAGAGACAGAGAGAGGGTGAGAGAGAGGGAGACAGAGAGGGGGAGAGAGAGAGGGGAGACAGAGAGGGGGAGAGAGAGAGAGATAGGGGGAGAGAGAAGGAGAGGAAGAGAGGGAGAGACTTGAAAGAGATTTGAGAGAGGATATAGAGGCAGGGCCGCCCAAAGGGGGAGATGAACATGAAAGCTTTTCAGGGCCCAGCCACCAGGGGGCGCCCAATCAATTTAAAAGCACTGGGGCGCAGAGTTGAGGTGGGTAGAGAGACTTACTCTGTGCACACTGGGAGAACTAAGGCTTCTTCTGCTCCCCTTCCCTTTAGTGGCCAGATGCTCCTTCACAGCCACCTCCTACAAGCGCGCGCACACACACACACACACACACACACACAAGGACGGATGTGCCCACATGCAAGACAGACAGGCAGGCAGGCAGCCAGGCAGACAGACATAGACGCAGACAGACATAGATGTACGCACACACACACACACACACACACACAAGGACGGATGTGCCCACATGCAAGACAGGCAGGCAGGCAGGCAGACAGACATAGATGCAGACAGGCATAAATGTACACACACACACACACACACCAGCACAGATGTGCACGCATGCAACAGGCAGGCATGCAGACACAGTCGCACACACTCACACACATACCCCAGATAGACACACACCCCAGCACAGATGTACACACACATAATATAAAGAGACATACATACACACAACAAATGGATACACAAGCGAAAATATGCACATGCATATAGACACACACACACACACCACAGACACACATGCAAATATGTGCACACACCACAGACAGAGAGACACACGCGGACACACACACACACACACACATAACCGATAGATCAGATTTTTGCGATACAGATACAATTATTTCAATAACAACCATACAGTGATATGCATACAGTCAGTGGATATGCACTTCTGAATATAAAGTCCAAGCTGCAACATGATGATGACCATCTATCTTTCTTATTTACAGTGCAACTATGTGTTTCGCCTGAGTTCAGATTGAGGAGCGTAAGGCCCAGTCTATTCTACAACCTGAGGAGGCAATAGCCCATTCTGACACGAACTCCAGGGGTGGAAAACCACACCAGCCAGCAGCCACATGCTGGAAAAATATGAGAATGGCTGGCAGATTTCAGACACAGAATTATAATTTACTAGTAAGTGGCTGGTGAATTCCACCATCTATTCGTCAGTGGCTGGTAAAGGTTCACATTATGTGAAGATAACTTCCACCCTGTGGAACACTAGGAGGGGTATCCCGTGAGGGGGGCGCAGGGCAGGGCGGGGGGGGGTTCACACCTGGCGTAGGCGGTCGAGCGTCAGGATGTTCTCCACGGCCAGCACGCTGCGCAGGTACTTCTCGATGGCCGCCTCGTTGTCCGAGGACTTGGGGTCCTCCGCACTGGCGGCCATGCGGGCCAGCATCTCTCGGTCCTCCGAGCCCTGGGCATCCTGAGGCACACACACACACACACACACAATACTAATGATACACAATAGTGGACTGCACACACACACACACACAAACAGCAGGGTTGACGCATGAGACTGACACCAACACATTACCACACTGTTCCTGACACTACTAATAATACACAATAGTGGACTACACACACACACACACACACACACACACACACACACACGTAGAAGCGCACCCACACACACTCCCACATCCACTTTTTTTCAGGACAAAGGAACAAGGGGAGGGGCAAAACTAATGAAGGAATATCCAATTAAACTACATATTATTAAAAACCCAATAGCCAAATCAATGGCCTAAATCAGCACACATGTATGTAAAACAGATTCATTTAAAATAATTAAATGAAATTGAAAAGACAAAAGGGACTGGCATTCATTAGGAGCGTAATTAAACTGAACAGAGAACGCATGATAAAAAGACAAGTGTGTGGTGATTGCACGAGACGCAGAATGCTGCTCTGTCTCCACTGACAGACCCATCTGGTGCTTTCTGCATTATAGGACGCCATCACAGACACAGCTTTCTCTTCCTGTTGTTATTGATGAGGAAAACATCTGCTTCTGGTATTCGCAAGTATTCGCAAGCCATAAAGCATGCTCTGAATTCCTCTCAACCAGCGCACGGATATAAAGACTGCAATCCACGGAAACACGAGTCAGCAGAAAAAAGCCCAGAACTAAGTGAAGATGGCACGTGCCCTCGTCGGATGCTCTGTATCCTGTGGAGATGTACCCTGTGTCTGTGCTGCTCATGTCCTTAACATTGTGAAGATGCTGTGTCTGTGCTGCTCATGTCCTTAACATTGTGAAGATGCTGTGTGTGTGCATGGTTGCTGTCCTTAACATTGTGAAGATGCTGTGTGTGTGCATGGTTGCTGTCCTTAACATTGTGAAGATGCTGTGTGTGTGCATGGTTGCTGTCCTTAACATTGTGGAGATGCTGTGTGTGTGCATGGTTGCTGTCCTTAACATTGTGAAGATGCTGTGTCTGTGCTGCTCATGTCCTTAACATTGTGGAGATGCTGTGTGTGTGCTGCTCATGTCCTTAACATTGTGAAGATGCTGTGTGTGTGCACTGTTGCTGTCCTTAACACTGTAAATATGCTGTGTGCCCTGGAGCTGCCCTGTGCCATGTGAAGGTGTGTGTGTGTGTGTGTGTGTGTGTGTATTTGTGTGTGTGTGTGTGTGTGTGTGCGCGTGTCCTGATGTTGGCCTGTGTCATGTGAAGATGTTGTGTGTGTGTGTGTGTGCGTGTCCTGATGTTGGCCTGTGCCATGTGAAGATGTTGTGTGTGTGTGTGTGTGTGTGTGTGTGTGTGTGTGTGTGTGTGTGTGTGTGTGTGTGTGTGTGTGTGTGTGTGTGTGTCCTGATGTTGGCCTGTGTCATGTGAAGATTGTGTGTGCCCTGCTGCCTGCCCCGTGTATGTAAAGATGGCGTGTCGGTCCTTTTTGTCTTTTCTTTCTTTGGGGCAGTAAAGGGCTAGTGGTTCAGGAGTCGGACTTCCACCCAACTGGTCACGGGTTTAATTCCCCACACCGACGGGAGTGAATGACCAGTGCTGCCCTGAGCATGGCACCGTCCCCTCTCACTGTTCCCCTGGCGCCCCCTGTTGTCATGGCAGCCCGCTGCTCACACGTGTGACGGGTTAAATGCAGAGCTTGAATTCAGTTTTATGTACAATGTGCTGTGGTGTGCTGTGCGATCACCCTGACAAACGGGGATAAATCTTAAATGTTTTCTTCTCTTTAAAGAGAGCATGTGCCCTGGTCGTGCAGTAAACCCTGTTAGGACTGCACGTGGTCTGGACCAAGCGTGCGTGCCACAGCACAGCAGACATGCTCACCCCAGGAATGTTGGACACCACCTCGAACGTCACGCCACACCCCGGGATCGTGCTGCGCGTCGACATCCTCCGCAGGAAGTTCTGGGCAAATCCCTGCTGTAAACACACACACACACACACACACGTCAAAACCACAGGAAGTCTCCCTAATCTTTCACTTGCTATCAACCCAAATTCTTCCTGATGTTGCTTGGGGGCTACATGACAAAAGTACACTGTGTAAAAACAAGTGACTGCTGTTCCTGAGTGTGTGTGTGTGTGTGTGTGTGTGTGTGTGTGTGATAACAAGCAGGCACACCTGTCATACTTCATAAACTTAAGCTGACACAAACAGGCATGTCTGATGACCCAGCTTGTGTGTTTGTGTGTCTACGTGTGTGTGTGTGTATGAGTACCCCTGCCGTGCAGTACCAGATGCATATGTGTGTGTGTGTGTTTGTGTGTGTGTTTGTGTGTGAGTTTTTGTGTGTGTGTGTGTGTGTGCCCACCAGCCCGCACTGCATTGAGCTGCTTGTATAGCACCACCTGCATGCTAGCTGGCTGTATGCGTGTGTTTTAGTGAGTGTGTGTGAGCTCAAATGTGCTGAGGCTGACAATCACCTGCCGTACATTCAGGTCGACACACACACACACTTGAGTAGCACCAGGTGCATGTCGGCAGGATGGCTGTTCATGTGTGTGTGTGTGTGTGCTCACCTGTCGTGCGTTGAGGTTGACACACACTCTCTTGCGCAGGACGAGCTGCATGTCTGCGGGGTGGCTGAGTGTGTGTGTGTGTGTGTGTGTGTGTGTGTGAGCTCACCTGTCGTGCATTGAGGTTGACACACACTCTCTTGCGCAGGACGAGCTGCATGTCCGCGGGGTGGCTGAGCTGCACGATGGCGCGGATGGTCAGGTAGACGCGCTGCTCTGGGGACGCCCCTCGGCTCAGCTGGGGACACTCGTGCACCGTAGAGTCCCACGAGGCCTCCGCACGCACCTGACCCATCACATACACACACGGGTGTGGACACACAGGTGTGCTTGAGTGCATAGCGCTATTTGGGTTTCCTGCTTGCTGTCAATCAAGGTGCCCCAATAATAAGAATGTAATAATATTAAGATTGACTTGTACAGCACATTTCAAAGCAGCTTTGTTATAGTCCAGTAGTGCCAGAGAAATCACTATTTGGGTTTCCCACTTGCTGCGAATCAAGTTGCCCCAATTCACCTTATTCTGACACGCCCATTTTCAAAGTTGCTCGTCTTCTGCAATTGTAACACTACTTCCGGTCGGTTTGCTACAGCAAGTCATCTACCACACGAAAATGTTACAATGTTTTATGTCGTGTTTGGTGACATTCAGAAATACTACATTTAGAAGCACGGAGCAGTAGTCTAATTGCATAGCTTACTCCGATACTAGATGTATGGACCGGTGTTTTATTTCGTTAGATTTCAAGTAACATCAGTTGAGTTGCATTCATAGACAGTAGAAGGTTACATTAGGGCGCGTAGTAACTGGAAATGCCGTTGCACACCGGAAAAGCGTCACGCCGCCCATGGTCTGTTCCAGAATAAGGTGAATACAACACATTTCCATGTAGGGACACAGAGTCACACGTCGGCAGAACTGAAGTGGGAAAGGATAACTTGGCTAACACCTCTGTAAAGTGACCCACAGGTTTAGAACTGAAGTGGGAAAGGATAACTTGGCTAACACCTCTGTAAAGTGACCCACAGGTTTAGAACTGAAGTGGGAAAGGATAACTTGGCTAACACCTCTGTAAAGTGACCCACAGGTTTAGAACTGAAGTGGGAAAGGATAACTTGGCTAACACCTCTGTAAAGTGACCCACAGGTTTAGAACTGAAGTGGGAAAGGATAACTTGGCTAACACCTCTGTAAAGTGACCCACAGGTTTAGAACTGAAGTGGGAAAGGATAACTTGGCTAACACCTCTGTAAAGTGACCCACAGGTTTAGAACTGAAGTGGGAAAGGATAACTTGGCTAACACCTCTGTAAAGTGACCCACAGGTTTAGAACTGAAGTGGGAAAGGATAACTTGGCTAACACCTCTGTAAAGTGACCCACAGGTTTACTAAAGAGAGGTGTAGTGAAGCCGGAGAAAAGTGCCCCCAGCCGGTTTTAAACTCGGGTCTCCGGGGTACCAAACATGCACTCTGACTGCAATGCCCAAGAGCCATAGAGCTGGGCAGCTGCGGCCTAGTGTTAGAGAGACAGAGTTTAATCGAGTGCAGGCTGCGTGTCCTCACCTCGTCGTCGTAATGCTTGACGATCTGCAGCTCGAAGAAGTCGTCGTCATCCTCCCCGTTGAGCATGGCGTCCCAGCCCCCTGCATCGGGCACCTCCAGGTTCTCCTGGGAGCTGAAGTCATCCGCTGGGGAGGCCGGGGGTGACATGAAGCCCAATTTTAGACAGCGCCATTCACAACACCACCATGCAGCCACAGTACAGGCATTAGTGCAGCACCAAAATAAAATACTGTACCATACATCAGTATATATTAGTGAGATGCTTTCTAAGAAGCTAAAATCATTTGTAAAGATGCGGAGTACAGTGGGGAGTGAACTGACTGAAAAACATACAAATGCTTCAAGCCCATCTACAAAGATAGAAATATTACACAAACAATAAGAAATAAAGAAATAAATGTAAGAATAATGAAGAAATATTTTCAGCGGCATGAGAATGGGGTCTTACCACTCAGGTCCAGGAAGAGCACTGGTATGTGTGTCTCCATGCCAGGGACAGGTACCCTGGGGACAGAGGAGAGGTCACTGCTATGGGTATACCAGAAAAACATACGCACACATAGACACACACATAGACACACACATAGATGCACACATAGACACACACATAGACACACAGCATAACAAACTCCCACTGGCATGTGTCTGCTGCTGTCCCCCCTTCTTGCAATGTTCAATAAAACTGTAAAACAGCATATTGTAATTTTAGTAAATAATCATCTTACTTTTCTAGCATCCACATTCCTCATGTGCAACCAGCACTCTTACACATTCAAATCAAAGGCATCATTTTTTAACTGATCTGAGCAAGCGCACATACCGATGATCACATTTAATTACATTCCCCTCGGCCCTCTAGTGGCGGACTTTATATTAGCGCATTTGTCACAGCATCGCACAGCTAAGATAATCAAGAGTCAGCTAGGCTTTATTCCCTAAGAAACAGAAAGTACATGTGGCAGAAATAAAACTAAAGTTTAAAATGACAGACACTCATGTCTGTCGGAACTGTTCTTTTCCAAATGCCAGAGCAGTATGTCGCTTTGGCTTTCCAGAGAACTAAGACATTTGTGAAAAGCATCAGAAATCTGAAAGAATATTCCTCATTACTAATAAAGCCTTATAAATATCTAAGTGATAGATGAATTGAGAAAAAAGCTAAAACCCTTTACATCTTTACATCAAATATTCTCTGTAGCACGAAAAAGGGACTGACCCATTTAGCTCATTCACCAGATACAATTTAAAAACAAATGTCAAGCCACCCACACATGAATGTGTGTGTGCCTGTGTGTGTGTGTGTGTGTGTGTGTGTGTGTGTGTGTGTGTGTGTGTGTTTTTAAAAACACAGTGGCAACTGTGTGTATGAGTGGTGTGCATGTGTGTGACGTACCACTCGGCGGGTGCTCCGGGTATTCCGCTGCCAGCAGAGGGCACCATAACAGCGTTTCTCTCCTCTGTCAACGTCAACCTCCACTCCAACAGCTGAGCCTCCCGCTCCACGTCATCCTCTGACTTATCTACACACACACACACACACACACAGAGCTCAAACTCATTTCTGACACACACATGATGTTGATGCTCAGGCATAATTACAAACTCACCCCCATGAACAGGGTTGACCACTGGCTTGATCACAATAACCTTTAATTTAATTTACCGGTAAATTACATTTACATAAATTACTTCAAATCCAGTGAGTTCCTATGGCAGCTGTGACAGATCACTGTGGCAACCATGTGTTCTCAGCCACAACAGAACACCACTGACCTGTCAATCACTACCCACGGGCATTTGTGTTTCACGCAAGTCTTTGCAAGTGTGTGTGTGTGTGTGTGAGAGAGAGAGAGCGCGTCAGTGTGTCTGTGTAAGAGTGTGTGTGTTAGCAGTGCTACTGCACGCAATTTATGCAAGTGTTCATATGTTCAAGTGTGTGTGCGTCTGTAAGAGCGTGAGTGTGACTGTGTAAGACAACAAGTGTGTGTGTGACCAGTGCTACTGACCAGCTTTGCCAACTAGCATCTGGAGGTGCTGATCCAGGTACTCCTGTCTCTTGGTGAGCGCCGTCAGCCACTGCCTCCGCAGCCGCTCCAGGTCTCTCTCCTGCCACACACACACACACACGCACGCACGCACGCACGCACACACAATGACTCATCAGTCTACTGTGACATCTAAACTTTCAGCTCAACACAGCCTCTAGTAGCTGCAAAGACCAAAGGTCATGTGACCACGTGTGTGTATCTTTACTTGTCTAAAAAATAGTTATTTGGTCTACAAAATTTCAGAAAAATGCCATTTTTTTTGATGTCAAGATGTCTTGTTTGAAAACTATAATTAGTTTACTGTCACAGTAAAGAAACCACAAAACATTCAAATTATGATCAACAAAACTTTTACTTTTTTCTTTTAAAATAGACAATAAAATTGGCAATTATTGAATTGGTTTATTATAAGTCAACTAATCAATTATCTGTTGCAGCCCTAGTCTAAACCACCCAAGCAACTATTATTCTGTGGTCACTGAATCTAACGGAATTCTACCATGACACACAAAGTGGGACAGGAACCGCCATCTACCCGGAGCTACTGTAACACTTTCAGGAACTTGGGCGTTAATTATTTACATATATACACACACACACACACCCTGGGCTATGGTCACACACACACACACACCCTGGGCTACCGTCACTCACACACACACACACACACACACACACACACACACACACACACACACACACACACACACACACACACACACACACACACACATACCCTGGGCTACACTCCTATGACATGTAGGTGAGTGTGGGTATTGGTTACAAAACACACATACCTGATAACTGTCCATTTCATCGCCTTCAGGCTTCACAGCATGAATGAACACACACACACACAAGAAAAAAAAGTACAGTTACCACTTAATTATGACAGACGTGTCTTACCAAATTCATGTGCTTGAGGTCAAATGACAAATAAAAGTGAGTTATTTAACAGAAGTGTGCAGGCAGTTAGTTGTAACTGCAAGAGAGGTCACACGGTCAGTCTTGTGCAACTGTAGGAAAGCAGGAGGGAAGCCATACTGAACTCTGGGAACTCCGTAAGAACGTAGAATAGAAAAGGGAAGTCATGCAAAAACAAGGGCGATTTGGGGGGTTTCCAGGTATGTCTGTAACTGCTCTGAATGATTTAAGACAGGCACAGCAGTCTAAACCACAGAAACACAGACTGCATGTCTGCTCCATGTCTACTCCAGTTCAGTGGGCTGACTGCAGTTCATGTCCACCAGCATGATTCATTCTGACTGATACTGTGTACCTGATAACAACTAAAAAAAAAGACTCTACTACTGTAGATAGCAGGGGGGAGGGAGGGACAGAGAGAGAGAGAGTATGTGTGTGTGTGTGGTTTATCTGGTGAGTGTGTGGTTTATCTGGTAAGTGTGTGGTGTATCTGGTGAGTGTGTGGTGTACTGACCTGCTGGTTGTCGTTGCCTTTGAGGGGGCGGGCCTGCTGGATCTCCACGCAGCCCACAGACACGCCCAGCACAGCCTCCACTATCAGGGGCATGGTGCCTGAGTCCTGCACCGAGCGCACTTCCACCTGAATACGCCGCGACTGACCCTGATATACACGCGCGCGCACACACACACACACACACACACACACACACACACACACGCAAGAAATATTAACACAGACAAACATCTAGAGAATGTGATTAACATGTAGGGAACATTGAACATTGCTAAGCGGCTGTAACATTGCTAAGCGGTTACAAAATAGAGCATTGCTTAATCTCAATCAGACTGCTTTTGGCTTAGGGCAGGATTGAAGAGGAGAGCAACTCTTTATATTGACATTTATTTACACTGTGTATTTCTGTAACAATTTAAACCCCATTATAAGAACAATGCACATCAGTGCCAACACAGAGCATGGCTTAACCACAGGCCAGTAAGACTGTGTCTTAAAGGACATGTGGA
>CM050205.1:5327500-5337500 GCA_027475355.1 Coilia nasus
TTGCTGAAACACAGAGACCTACATCCTTTGTATAAAATGTGCTATACAAGTATTATTGCTATTATTATTATTATTATTATTATTATTATTATTATTATTATTATTATTATTATTCATTTAGGCCAGAAAATGAAAACCCTTAAGTGATAAAACTGAACCCATTTTCAGCTGTCAAACACGACCATGCAGTGGATTTATGTCTGTTCTGCAGCAGTATGCATCCAGTAGGGTTTCTGACTTAAATAAACTGTGTGTTTAATAAATCATTATCGTCACCTTGCAGCTGTCGAATACAACCATGCATTGGAGTTGTGTCTGTTCTGCAACAGCACGCGTCTAGTAGGGTTTCTGTAGACTGTGTGTTGCAGCCTTGCAGCTGTCGAAGACGACCATGCAGTGGAGTTGTGTCTGTTTTGCAGCAGTATGCGTCCAGTAGGTTTTCTGACTTAAATAAACTGTGTGTTTAATATTATGTTAAATATATGATCATCATTGTCACCTTGCAGCTGTCGAAGACGACCATGCAGTGGGGGTCTTTGCCGGTGGGGGAGGAGGCGGATGGGTCCACCTCAGGGGCCACGATGATGGGCTCGGCCTGGTCCCAGAAGGAGTACTGACAGAACACGAAGTTGGACAGGTACTGGGGCAGACCCGTGGCCTGCAGGATCTTGATCTGCAGGACAGAGGCATTCAGGAAGGAAGGGAGGAAGAGAGAGAGGCAGAGAGAAGAGGGGGAGAGAGAGGGATGAAAAGGAGAGGGAGAAACAGACGGAAAGGAAAGTGATGCAGAGAGGGGAATCCAAACACTAATGTCAGACAGACTGGAAATAGGGGTGACAGCCTGTTAATAGAGGCCATCATCACTAATGCTTCCCACTGACTTTTGAGGCAGCATGGCACTACACACTTAGCAAAAAGTGTACAGTGTAGAATCCATCAATCCATTTACTGCAATAAATTGATGCATGCTAGCTTAATATTGTTAGCAATATTCTACTAGCTACAGCTTGCTAGGAGAGATTAACAGCAATCCATACAGCATTAGCAAGCACCAGATTATTCTTTAGTATTCAGTGTTAACGCAACACATAAATGTGAACAGGCTGTAAAGGTAGCATTTACTGTATGCTAATCGTGCCAAGGCATGAGGGCCACACCTAATATCATTTACAACCTTAACAGCCTCTTTACAACTGGCTTCAGAGTCATTACAGTACAATAAAGCACACAGGAAGTGATGCGGCCTGTCTGCGCCTGCAGAGGAAGTGAGGTAGACTGTCACTCACCATGCAGACGAGCTTTCTCTCCTGCAGTTCCCCCTCTGGGCTTCCGTCACTCTCGTCTCCCCCCGCCATACTCTCCTCCACGCCCCCCGCTACACGCACCACCTCCACGTGCAGACGGCCCGCCACCTAACACACACACACACACACACACACACCATATGAGTGAATGATTATGCTATGACAGCATAACAGTCCTGAGAAAATTGATATGCAAAATGACCAGCTCAATGTTAGTTTAGGTAACAAAATGACTCCAAATTGCCAAAAAATCTGATCTCTTTTTCTTTTTCTTTCTTTCTTTCTTTCTTTCTTTCTAAATGACAAAATGCTGTGAAAATGCAAAAGTAATCTTAGATGGGCAAACAATCCAAAATCTCAACTTGTGATATGTGATTCCCTAAAGCTGAAGGTCCTGTCACCCATGAGCTATCACTGAGCCGTGACCTCTTAGCAGGCCTGCACAGAGAACCACCGGCGGCTAGACCCCGAGAAGCATCCGTGTTTATCCCCCAGCCCCCAATGGTCAGCCGTGACCCCTCACCTCTCCCTTCTGGTTGATGATGGGCACGGCGTACTGCAGCTTGACGTCGTAGAAGAGGCAGGACAGGAAGACATTGGCCACCCCGATCAGACTGTGGTTCTCCTGCTCGTCGAAGAACGGGTCCGCCCGCCGCAGGTACGACCGCATCACCTGTCAATCACAGGCCTCATGTTTATTAATGCTTCAGGAGTAATGACCCCCCTCACACACACACGCACAAACACCGCATCACCTGTCACAGCACAGCACAGACCTCATGTTTATTAGTGCTTCACACACACACACACATACACACAGACACACACACACCACATCACCTGTCATAGCACAGGCCTCACATTTATTAGTGCTTCAGCAGTAATGGCCACACACACGCACATAAACACACACACACACACGAACACGCGCACACACACGCACACACGCACACACACACACACATCAGCTTGTGACTGCATCATCTGTCCAATCACAGGCCTCACATTTATTAGTGCTTCAGCAGTAATGGCCACACACACGCACATAAACACACACACACACGAACACGCGCACGCGCACACACATGCACGCACACACACACACATCAGCTTGTGACCGCATCATCTGTCCAATCACAGACCTCACGTTTATTAGTGCTTCAGGAATAATGACCACACACAGACACACACCCATCAGTGTGTGACCGCATCACCTTGTCACAGCACAAGCATGATGTTTATTTGTGCATTAGGAGAAGTCAGACCCATGTGTATTGCCAAGTCTGCACAACAAACAAGGCATTTGCCTTTGTGCAGGTGCACAAGATTGCAGATTACGGGTATATTTACAGATAATACAATGTAAACATACGCATCCACATAAACATGCTTACATAAAAACATATGATAAGCAAGTCCTTAAGTTATAGAAAATTAATAATGAAATAATGCATTTAACTAATGTTTTTTTGTATTTATATAATGATTGTCATTCAAAGCTAATGTGTTCCTTGTCTGAATTGTATGCAAACTAACCCCGCACGAGACAGAATTTTACAACTACTTATGATGCCCATAGCAAAATGCAAACTGGCCTTTGCCATGCAGTCAAATACTATTAAAATCAGACCCAGTGGAAGGCATGAGGTGTTCAATGGGGAAAATTAAGCAGCACAATGCAATGAGACAGAGAGAGCGAGAGCGACAGAGACAGAGAGATAGAGAGAGACAGAGAGAGCGAGAGAGAGCGAGAGAGATGGATAGATAGATATAGAGAGACAGGGAGAAAGAGAGAGAAAGAGCCTAAAATGGACTGTAGGAAGGTGTGTGTGTGACTGTATGCGTGTGTGACTGCCAGATTGTATGAGTATGGGTGTGTGAGACAGACAGAGTGTGTTTGCGTGTGTGTGTCTATCCTTACAGGGTTGTCATCGCCGTAGTCCTTCCACTCCTGTGTGTGTGTGTGTATTAATGTGTGTGTGTGTGTCCACCCTTACAGGGTTGTCGTCGTAGTCCTTCCACTCCTGTGTGTGTGTATGTATTAATGTGTGTGTGTGTGTCCACCCTTACAGGGTTGTCGTCGTAGTCCTTCCACTCCTGTGTGTGTGTATGTATTAATGTGTGTGTGTGTGTCCATGCTTACAGGGTTGTCGTCGTCGTAGTCCTTCCACTCCTGTGTGTGTGTGTGTGTGTGTCCACGCTTACAGGGTTGTCGTCGTCGTAGTCCTTCCACTCCTGTGTGTGTGTGTGTATTAATGTGTGTGTGTGTGTCCACCCTTACAGGGTTGTCGTCGTAGTCCTTCCACTCCTGTGTGTGTGTGTGTATTAATGTGTGTGTGTGTGTGTCCACCCTTACAGGGTTGTCGTCGTAGTCCTTCCACTCCTGTGTGTGTGTATGTATTAATGTGTGTGTGTGTGCGTCCATGCTTACAGGGTTGTCGTCGTCGTAGTCCTTCCACTCCTGTGTGTGTGTGTGTGTGTGTGTGTGTGTGTCCATGCTTACAGGGTTGTCGTCGTCGTAGTCCTTCCACTCCTGTGTGTGTGTGTGTGTGTGTGTGTGTCCATGCTTACAGGGTTGTCGTCGTCGTAGTCCTTCCACTCCTGGTAGAGCTCCCTCATGTCCACCAGCCGGTTCTCCATCTTCTCCAGCGCCCAGATCTGCTTCCCCTTCCCCTTACGCCGCACCTGGATGGCCGGCTCACTCAGCACCGCGTCACGCTACACACACACACACACACACACACACACACACACACACACACACACACACATATATACATGTTAATGTAATAATACCACACACACACGATCCACACACACCACGTCACGCTAGACACGCACACACACGTTAATGTAATAATACCACACACTCGCGTAGCACTGCGTCACGCTAAACACACACACACACGTTAATGTAATAATACCACACACACACATGTACACACTCCCCCTGGATGTGTCAGAGGGCGCATGCTGAAGACACACACACACACACACACACGAAAGTAATAATACCACACACACACTCTCCCTTACGCCACACCTGCATAGCCGGCTTGCTAAGCACGGTGTCATGCTGGAGACACACACACACATCAATATGATAATACAACACACTCAAACACACACACACACACACACATTAATATGATAATACAACACACTCAAACACACACACACACATTAATATGATAATACAACACACTCAAACACACACACACACACATTAATACAACACACTCAAACAAACACGCACACACACACACACATTAATACAATAATAATATGACACGCTCAAACACACACCACGATGGCTGCCTCACTCAACACAGCATCATGCTGGAGAGGCATACACACACACACACACATTTAATCACTACATAATAATACACACACACACACACATTTACTCACTACATAATAATACATACAAACATACATTAAGGCAATAATGACACACAAATACATGCACAAGCAGAGACATGCACACTCCACAAAGACACACACACACACACACACACACAAGCACAGCTACAATTGAAGGAAGACCACACACACATACACACACAGAAATATGTACATACACACACAGGCTTAAGACATGAAACCAGGAAAACACACATTGGAGAGTGAATCTATGTTAACACACATGCACACACACACCACATACACAAATACACACACACTGACAGTGTGCTTTTTATAGGTTTTTGCATCAGTAGTTGGGACTGCTACAGAGAGGAAGAGGGGCAGGCTTATGGGGTTCTAGCAACACACACACACACACACACACACACACACACACACACACACACACACACACACACACACACACACACAGTAGTTGGGGCTGCTACTGAAAGCAAGAGAGGCAGAGCTCTGGGCTCCTAGCAAGCCAAACACACACACACACACACACACACACACACACACACACACACACACACACACACAGTAGTTGAGGCAGGGCTCTGGGCTCCTAGCAAACACATAAATAAGGATGTGGACACTCCATGGAAACTCTGCTTCAACACTTTCCTTTGCCCTGCCCAGTGGAGAAAGTGTGTGTGTGTGTGTGTGTGTGTGTGTGTGTGTGTGTGTGTACGACAGCAAGCATACTCAGTGGAGAAAATGTGTGTGTATGTGTGTGCATTCGTGCATGAAAGCAAGCATGCATGTGGGTGGGTGTGCCTTAAGAAACTGACCTGTGTGTGTGTGTGTGTGTGTGTGTGTGTGTGTGTGTGTGTGTGTGTGTGTGTGTGTGTAGAATAGGTCACTTACCGCAGTTTATAAGCATGCGTGCATGTTTGTATGCAGGGAGGACTGTACCCTTCAGAAGTGGTTGTATGCATTGAGAAGACAGTGAGCTATAATGTCTGTGTATGACTGTTATACATAAAAGTCAGTGGGTAGAAATAAAGTAATAGTATTCTAAAGTAATGGTGTATGAGAAAGAGTGTGCATGTGTATGTGTGTATGTGTGTACATGTATGAGAATATATCCAAGGGCCGTAGAAGACCTTCCTGTTTGTGTTGAGTGGCTGTGGGGATATGTGTGTGTGTGTGTGTGTGTGTGTGTGTGTGTGTGTGTGTGTGTGTGTTTGTGTGTACATGTATGAGAATATATCCAAGGGCCGTAGAAGACCTTCCTGTTTGTGTTGAGTGGCTGTGGGGATATGTGTGTGTGTGTGTGTGTGTGTGTTTGTGTTGAGTGGCTGTGGGGATATGTGTGTGTGTGTGTGTGTTGAGTGGCTGTGGGGATATGTGTGTGTGTGTGTGTGTGTGTGTGTGTTTGTGTTGAGTGGCTGTGGGGATATGTGGGTTTGCGCGTACGTGTAAAGAGAAGAGAAGGACAGCGACAGATCTTCCCTGTTGCCTGGCTGTGTGTGTGTGCGTGTGTGTGTGTGTGTACAGAAGAGAAGAGCAGCGACTGACCTTCCCTGTTCGCTGGGTGTGTGTACAAAAGAGCGGCTGACCTTACTGTTGGTGTTGAGGTTTGCTGCAGGGATATGTGTGTGTGTGTGTGTGTGTTTATGTGTATGTGTGTGTGTTTGTGTGTACAGAAGAGCGACTGACCTTCCTGTTGGCGGTGGGGATGTGTGTGTGTGTGTATGTGTGTGTGTGTGTGTTTGTGTGTACAGAGGAGCAACTGACCTTCCGGTTGGCGTTGAGGTTGGCGGCGGGGATGTGTGTGTGTGTTTGTGTGTGTGTACAGAAGAGCGTCTGACCTTCCTGTTGGCGTTGAGGTTGGCGGCGGGGATGTGTGTGTGTGTGTGTTTGTGTGTGTGTGTGTACAGAAGAGCGTCTGACCTTCCGGTTGGCGGCGGGGATGTGTGTGTGTGTTTGTGTGTGTGTGTGTACAGAAGAGCGTCTGACCTTCCTGTTGGCGTTGAGGTTGGCGGCGGGGATGTGTGTGTGTGTTTGTGTGTGTGTGTGTGTGTACAGAAGAGCGTCTGACCTTCCTGTTGGCGTTGAGGTTGGCGGCGGGGATGTGTGTGTGTTTGTGTGTGTGTGTGTGTGTACAGAAGAGCGTCTGACCTTCCGGTTGGCGTTGAGGTTGGCGGCGGGTATCTGCAGGGTGACGCGGTACTCCGTCTTCTTGTCCAGCTCCTCGGCGATAAAGCCCGCCTCCTGCACCAGCAGGTTCGCTCGCACAATCTGCTCCCGAAGCTTCCGCAGGCTCCGGGTCAGAACCGCCTCCCTGGGGACACACACACACACACGGGTCAGATGACGGGTCAACAAGAGGCCACGGTGCTGCTGAACACATTTCACTGGCCCAGCACCATGTGGTCATGCCTCTGGCTGCGTCTTACACACGGGTCAAACATGGGTCAACAAGAGGCTTGTTTGAAATGACTGGCTGGCTGAGTGGCTGGCTGAAAGCAATGCATTCTGGACTGGAAATAGTGCTGTTTCTGGACAACCTCATCCGAACGTCACTGACCACATGGGTGGGTATGGTGACGTTCGGACAAGTGTGTCCAAAAATGACACTTTTTCAAGTCCACTCAGCCAGCCAGTCGTTTCAACAAGCAAAAAAGGATCACAGTACTGAATGCATTTCATTGGCTGAGGCATCATGTGGTCATGTCTCCTGCTGCGTTTTATTGGCCGGCTGATCTGAGGTTGCCCCCCTCCCCTGGCAGTTGATGATTGGCTGGTTCGTTTGTTTACACTGGGGAGAATTCCTGATGCTAACACTGCAGTTAACTTCTGGGCAACCCCAACCCACTCTTCTGCCAAAAGACTTACCTACCCTGATGGGAAACAGGTGTAAGTCAACAAGGTGGTGATGCATCTAAATGCGTACTTGTACAACTGCAACAGCTTTAAGACATCCATGCATTTTGTAAGACTGACAATGATTCAGTTGGTAATGTTTAAAAATATAGATGCCTCAGAAAGACACAAAGATAGACACACACACACATTTAAATAATACGAACCCTGGCAAGAACCTTGCCATACTATGTAAAATGAATTGCGTGTAGTACTCCATCTGCGCAGTATTGCTACAGCTCCAATGTTAAGAACAGTAGGCTCGCTCTACTCCTTAAGATAAAGACGTTTGTTCGGGCGCGAGGTAAAAACCAAGTCAAGTAAACGAAAAACCCAAACAACCACCAAACAAAACAAAAAAAAGTGCTCTCTTTTGTGTTTTTTGCATAGTGATTTTTTGGAAGAGGTCCACAAGGTTGTGATGGCCTAGTACCAAAACACATATGGGTGTGGACATGGTCCAATACATCTGTACACCAAAAAAAGAGAAATGACTGTGTGTGTTTTTTATTTCTTTTAAGTTTAAAGTTCTAATGTACCACCACCCTATTGTGAAGCTGTGTCTCGCAGTCCCACACCTGTACCCTGCGTGTGTCTGTGTGTGTGTGTGTGTGTGTGTGGTTAAGATGCCTTGACAGCGGCCTGCTAGACATGTAACATGGGCCCCCTCGTGATCTCGCTGAGCTGGCGTGCGACGGCTGCTCCGCTCCGCTCCCAGTTACAGCGCCGCATGATCAGCCCCCGCAACCAGCTGAACAAGCTTAGCACGCCGCCATGCTGCTGAGGTCATGTGACCACTGGCTGAACCCCCCCCAGTCCCCCCCAACACACACGCACACACACACAGTTTCCAAGCTCGACCCTCCGCTATGGCATAGTCGGGCTCTACACTCAACATCCGCGCCACAGCACGGCATGATGCTGCTGAGGTGATGTGACCACTGACTTAACCCCCCTCCCAGTCCCCCCCAACACACACACACACACACACACACACACCATCCAGGCCCAGCCCCCGGCCATCAGGCCTCTCCTCTCTGCTATGGCACAGTCAGGCTACACAACCACAAATCGCACGACAGCATCTGTTGGGAGGCTTAGCAAGCCTGGTATGCACTGCTGTTCTGACTGATGATGATGCTACTATGCTGGTCAGACAGGAGAGCAGAGGGACTTGTTTACATTGGAGAGACATCAGAGAGATGGCCTTCACCATCAGCTGCCCTGTTCCTTACCCCTGCCCCCCCACCCCCCTACTCTACCAGACCCCACCGCTGCACTCCTGTGCTCTCTGTCAGTCACAAGACCTGCTGGTCTCCCAGGCTGGTGTGCCTACCTCCCCCCTCCTGAACCCCCTGCACTGCTGTAGTCTGGCCCCCTAATCCCATTATATAGTGCGCTGTACAGGATGAGAGTCATGATGCTTTGTTCCCTACATACTGCAGTATATAGGCAAGGTAAGGCAAGGCAAAGCAAAGCAAACCAAGCCAAGCCAAGCCAAGCCAAGCCAAGCCAAGGCAAGGCAAGGAAAAGCAAGGCAAGGCAAGGCAAGGCAAGGCAAGGCAAGGCAAGGCAAGGCAAGGCAAGGCAAGGCAAGGCAAGGCAAGTATATTTGTATAGCGCATTTCATACACAACGGCAATCCAATGTGCTCCACAAAAATAAAAGCAAAGGACAATAGTGGATGAATTCTGGATTGGGCTTGAGGGTTGAACTGCAAGAGAAATAGAGCGTTCTGCATCCTCGCAGCTGTGTGTTCAGAACTTCTGCAACTGCTTGCCAAAAAGGGCTGCTGTTGACTTCTTTCATATGCCAGTAGTGTAGTGTTATCATACGGGCTTCCAGTCCTGTCACCCAGGTGAAAGGTTTGGGGGAAAAGGAAGCATCCAGGGGCCTACTGTCTAGGGTGACATTCTTGATGTCTAAGGGGGTGTTCACATTGGCAGTTTTTTAATTACAGAAAACACTTGACCAGAGCATTTTTTTAAGAGATAGAAAGCCGTCAGTTTCCCCCCCCAAAAAAGCACCAACTGTTTTTTTATCGCCATGACAACAGTTCGTTCTGAAACACAAGTACGTTGCAGCATCAAAGAGGCTACGCTAACTTGTATCAGTGTTAACCAGCAGCTGTTGCCGTTACTTAAAGTGTCGAGGATGAGAAAATTAGCCCTTGCTTTGGCGTTAGATGCCAACAAGGATGACTCTCGTTCATTGGTCAGCTGTGAAAAAAGCACTTGACGTAGGACGCTTTTTCTTGGAGAGTAGACATTTTCTCAACTTGAAAACCACCCGGGGAAGGAGGAAAAAAACACCGGCAGCAGCGTTTTAAAAGCGCCCAGGACTTTTTTTTTTGAGAAACACCCTGTATCATAGGAATATAATGTAAAACATCCACCCGCATCTGAGAAAAAAAC
>CM050205.1:5347500-5357500 GCA_027475355.1 Coilia nasus
AAACACACACACACTCATACACA
Organism: Coilia nasus; assembly: GCA_027475355.1. NCBI lineage: Eukaryota > Metazoa > Chordata > Actinopteri > Clupeiformes > Engraulidae > Coilia > Coilia nasus. The sequence goes on from CM050205.1 coordinate 5,347,524, forward strand.
CACACAAACACACACTCAGACACCCACAGAGTGGAAACTCTACATCATGCCATGCTGACTCATAGCCCTGAAAAGCAGCCTGTTGTTAGAGATGTTTCTACTTTAACTGTGCTGTTCACCCCCCCCCCCTCCCCTCCACACACACACACACACACACACACACAGATGCACATACACACAGATGCGCACACACACACACAACAAACCAAACATGACTTATGACTGCAGTAGTTCTATTATTAAGTGTGGTATGTACGCATGTCTGCAAGGGGAAAATGCCGTTTTGTGTGTGTGTGTGTGGGGGGGGGGGGTTCAGTAAGTATGCAGGTGCGTTTGTGTACTGAAACATTTTATGTGCGAGAATGTGTGTGTGTGTGTGTGTGTGTGTGTGTGTGTGTGTGTGTGTTTACCTGTGCGATCTCCTCTGTCTTCCTCAGTTTCTCCTCCCAGGTGACAGTCATCTCCTGAATCAGCTTTTCCGACTCCTCCAGCCTCTCCTTCAGCTCTGGGGCCTTCATGGACTACACACACACACGCACGCACGCACGCAAACACACACACACACACGCGCACGCACGCACGCGCACACACACAAACCAAAGACAAACAAACCTTGTTGCCGTTCCTTGCTTGCTAATGTGTTAAGTGAAGCTAAGGTACAAACGAAGTACCCTTCAGGTCACTAAAGAGAGCTGTCCCCAGCTTTTACTTTGTTTCAAAAAGACTGACCATTTCAAAGTAAAGCTGACATTTTAAGCATGGTTCAATGTGTGTATGCATGTGTATGTATAAGCATGAAGATCCCCAGCTTTTCTGTGTATGTGTGTGTGTGTCTGTCTTTCATCGGTGTGTGTGTGTATGTCAGTGTGTGTGCATGTGCCAGTGCTTGTGAGTATGTGTCACCGTGTGTGTGTGTGTGTGTGTGTGTGTGTGTGTGTGTGTGTGTGTACCTCGGCCTGTGTGAGCTGATCTCTGAGCTTCTCCACCTCCTCGCGCAGCTCTCTGATGATGCGTGCGTTGGGGTCCTCGTTGACCACGGCGTGGTTGACGATGCTCTTGGCCCGGTCGGCGTAGCGCAGCGTGGACAGCGTCTCGTCATAGTTATCCGCCGCCGGACTCACCGTGGCAACCATCGCCGTGCGACTGTTGCCCCCCAGACTGTCCTGTGGGAGCAAAGCAGGAGACATATTTAAGACATGGACAGATACTGAAGACATGGAGAGAGAGATAAAGAGATGTTTAAGAGATGGAGAGAGAGATAAAGAGATGTTTAAGAGATGGAGAGAGAGATAAAGAGATGTTTAAGAGATGGAGAAATACTGAAGAGATGTTTAAGAGATGGAGAGATATTGAAGGGATGGAGAGAGAGATGGAGAGATATTTAAGAGATGGAGAGATACTGATACTTACACTCAGACAATGTAAACAAGCTTGTCTGTCTGGGCAACTGGCTCAAGGAGACATAAAATTGTTTGTTGTCAGATCCTGTAACGTTAGCTTAGGGTGGGTTTTTGATTTTAGGGGATTACTGTAACCCCAGATCCTCTTTTGGGTTTGAGTTGTTATGCCCCAGATACTGTAGCTTTTCATTTTTGGTCTGCTTAAGTGCCTATTTGGGACTCAGCCTTACCCATTTATGAATTTTATTTATTTAGCTGTATTTGTATTGCATTGTTAAATAACGCACCTGGCGTAACTGGTTTGCTGGGATATGCTTGACCTTTTTCTTTAGAATTTAAATTTACAATGTTGTAATGTCCTAGAATATGAATTCTTTATTTGGGAAAATTAGCAGATATGAGATTAAAATGTGATTAATCAGATTAATTAATTACAAATCCTGTAATTAATTAGATATTTTTTAATTGCCTGACAGCACTACTTGACACCCACAGCATGGGAAGACCATGGCCTATTATAAACAGGTAAGGGGCTTGGCTAGGCCTATTTTAAACAGGTAAGGGGTTTGGCTAGGCCTATTATAAACAGGTAAGGGGCTTGGCTAGGCCTATTATAAACAGGTAAGGGGCTTGGCTAGGCCTATTATAAACAGGTAAGGGGCTTGGCTAGGCCTATTATAAACAGGTAAGGGGCTTGGCTAGGCCTATTATAAACAGGTAAGGGGCTTGGCTAGGCCTATTATAAACAGGTAAGGGGTTTGGCTAGGCCTATTATAAACAGGTAAGGGGCTTGGCTAGGCATATGCAACTTGCTCATAATGCTCATGACCACGTAATAAGGTGTGTGTGTGTGTGTGTGTGTGTGTGTGTATGTGTGTGTGTGGGGGTTGTGTCCTCACCTTCAGCAGCCAGGTGAGCACAGAATCTCTGTAGGGCACAAACTTGGTCTTGTTCTTGCCAGCTCCCTGGTCCGCCAGCGCAGAGATCACCAGACCTAGCGTGGTTAAAGACCTGCCCGAGAGAGAGAGAGAGAGAGAGAGAGAGAGAGAGAGAGAGAGAGAGAGAGAGAGAGAGAGAGAGACAGAGACAGAGACAGAGACAGAGACAGAGACAGAGAGGGAGAAAGATAGAGGGGGAGAGATGGAGTGAGAGGGAGAGAGAGGGAGAGGGAGAGAGAGAGAGAGAGAGAGAGAGAGAGAGAGAGAGAGAGAGAGAGAGAGAGAGAGAGGGAGAAAGATAGGGGGAGAGATGGAGTGAGAGGGAGAGAGAGAGAGGGGTAGGGAGAGATGGAGGCAGAGATGGAGGAAGAGAGATAAAGATCGGAGAAGAGAGAGTAGGACGAAGGAAGAGAGGGAAGGAGAGAGGGACAGAGGGAGAGAGAGAGGAATATAGATAGAGAGACGGGGAAAGAGGGATGGAGGGACAAGGAGATGGAGGGGGAAAGGGAAAGATAAAGGAAGAAAGAGAGAGGAGGATAAAACAAGCAAGTGAGTGAGTCAGAGAATAAGAGAGGACTGTGTGTGTGTGTGTGTGTGTGTGTGTGTGTGTGTGTGTGTGTAAGACCACACATGAACATGCAAGACCTGCTATCCTGCCATTACTTCAGGGCAGAGCCAGTCTGGTTTCAGTATGACTGGCTCTCTTTCTCTTCTACACACACACACACTGAAGGAGCACGCACGCACGCACACACACTGAAGGCACACACACACACACACACACACACTGAAGGCACACACACACACACACTGAAGGCTATGTGAGGAGGTTTCCGTCTAGGTGGCCAAGTGAGCGGAGAGTAAAACAGCAGCAGAATACAGACGAGCAGGAGCAGCGTTAGCGGCCAACACCAGGGAAACATCCACAAGGAGCCTTGTGTGTGTGTGTGTGTGTGTGTGTGTGTGTGTGTGTGTGTGTGTGTGTGTGTGTGTGTGACGAGCAAGAGCAGCATTAGTGGTCAACACACACCAGGGAAACATCCACAAGGAGCCTTGTGTGTGTGTGTGGGTGTGTGTGTGTGTGATGAGCAGGAGCAGCGTTAGTGGCCAGGGAAACATCCACAAGGAGCCTTCCACAGCCTCACAGACCGCCTCTGTGTGTGTGTGTGTGTGTGTGTGTGTGTGTGTGTGTGTGTGTGTGTGTGTGTGTGTGTGTTGATCAAGAGGTGTGTGTGTGGACAGGAATGCATGGATAGGCAGCGAAAATGCATGTGTTTGTGCAAGTCTGAGTGTTTCTGTGTAGCTGAAAGAAAAAAAAACTGCGTATGTGTGTGGGGTGTGTGTTGAGGGTGTGTGTGTATGGGTGGGGAATATGCATGTGTTTGAGCAAGTCTGAGTTAATAGATTTTGTAGCTGGGAAAATATCTTTGTGTGTGTGTGTGTGTGTGTGTGTGTGTGTGTGTGTGTGTGTGTGTGTGTGTGTGTGTGTGTGTGTGTGTGTGTCATACTTGTTGATGTTGCTGCCTTCCTTCAGCCTCTCTCCTGCGGCTCCTGTCTTGGCTGCTCTCTCACTGCCAGCCAGGTCCACCAGACTCAGCTTGCTCACTTTCTCCCCACTCGTCTGCACACAACAGCAGGAGGAGAGGATGAGGAGAGGAGAGGAGAGGAGGAGACGATAGAAGAGGAGAGAGGAGAGGAGAGGAGAGGAGAGGAGAGGAGAGGAGAGGAGAGGAGAGGAGAGGTGAGGAGAGAGGAGAGGAGAGGTGAGGAGGGGAGAGGAGAGAGGAGAGGAGGAGAGGATATGAGAGGAGAGGAGAGGAGAGGAGAGGAGAGGAGAGGAGAGGAGAGGAGAGAGGAGAGGAGAGGAGAGAGGAGAGGAGAGGAGAGAGGAGAGGAGGAGAGGATATGAGAGGAGGGGAGAGGAGAGAGGAGAGGAGGAGAGAGGAGAGGAGAGGAGAGGAGAGAGGAGACGAGGAGAGGATATGAGAGGAGAGGTGAGGAGAGAGGAGAGGAGAGGGGAGAGGAGAGGAGGAGAGGATATGAGAGGAGGGGAGAGGAGAGAGGAGAGGAGGAGAGAGGAGAGGAGAGGAGAGGAGAGAGGAGACGAGGAGAGGATATGAGAGGAGGTGAGGAGAGAGGAGAGGAGAGGGGAGAAGAGGAGAGACAGGAGGGAGAGAGAGGGGGTCAGTACAGGAGAGGATGAGAGGGAGGGAGGGAGAGAGAGAGAGAGGAATGAGGAAGAGAGGAGAAAACTTAGCTTGCTCACCTTCTCACCACTCGTCTGTCAAACAACAGCAGGAGGTGTGTGTGTGTGTGTGTGTGTGTGTGTGTGTGTGTGTGTGTGTGTGTGTGTGTGTCTGAGTGGGCGGGGGGCAATGAGAACCATCAAAGGCAATGTTTCAAAGTAACGTCGTCATCATACACACATCATACACACATCATACAGGGACAAAAGGTCTCCAGACCTGTTTGCATGGTCAACCTAGTTCATTTACATCAAGGACATAGGAGGACCCTTAACAGTATAAATGGCTAGAGTTTGAGATGCTTGTGGGTGAGATTAACACAGCTGGATGTGGAGTATGTTTCTTATGCTTCCTCACTGCTTTTCACTGGAATAAAATAAATGAGGCCACAGGAAAAACTGGCATCGTCACAAAACGCAGAAACAGAAAATGTGATGTATGTTTGTTTTTTAATTTGATTTTATAAGTAAATGTTATTTTAAAATGCTTCTAGCTCGAGACTATGCTCATTTATGCACAGGATTACTTTTGAAAAAGCCGGGGCTTCAATGCAGCTACTGATAGGGGGAGTAACTTGAAAAATGTGATATTGTGACCATGGCCGTTTTCCCCTCAAATGTGATTGCTGCATCAACCCAGAGGAACACGCATCCTCTTCCTGTCAGCAGCTCTGTGCGAGCAAACGAGCGAGCGGGGTGGAAATGGGGGCAGCTGATGTATAGAGCTCGTTAGGCAGACTCCGCCCACATGTCCACATGGGGCACAAACAATGGGACGCGAGGGGCTACTGCTGCAACACACTAACAAGCCACCATTGTTCTCCTCCCTTCTCTCTCTCTCTCTCTCTCTCTCTCTCTTCCTCTCTCTCTCTCTCCATCTTCCTTTCTCTCTCGCCATCTCTTTCTTTCTCACTCTCTTTCTCTCTCTCCTGCTCACTCTATCTCTTCTTCTCTCCCGCTCACTTTCCATCTCTTCCTCTCTCTCGCTCTCTCTCCATCTTTCTTTCTCACTCCCTCTTCCTCTCTATCCCTCTCCCGCTCACTCTATCTCTTCCTCTCTCTCGCTCTCTCTCCATCTTTCTTTCTCACTCTCTTCCTCTCTATCCCTCTCCCGCTCACTCTATCTCTTCCTCTCTCTCGCTCTCTCTCCATCTCTTCCTCTCACACACACACTTTCACTTTTCCTCTCTCTCTCTGTCACTTTCTATCTCTTGCTCCATCTCTTTCTCTCTCCCTCACTCATCTCTTTATCTCTTTCTGTCTCTCACTTTATCTTTACCACCATATTCATCTCTCTATCGCTTACACGGTATATCTTATTCACTCACTCTTTCTCTTTCCCCCCTCTTCCTTCATATTCTTATCTCTCTCCATCATCCACACAATGTCACATGGTCTCACTCACTTTCTCCCTCTCTTCCATCAAACTTGTCTCCCTTTCACTCAAACACAATGTCACTCTCTCTCTCTCACACTCGAACACAGTATAACCCTTTCACTAAAACACAGTGCCGCGAACGCTTACTCACTTTCTCTCTCTTTTACTCAAATGCAGTGTCACTCTTTCTTTCATTCTCCCTTTCATTGTCTTTCTTTCTCACTTTCTCTCTTTTACTGCCAAACACTCACACACCCACCCTTTTTCACTGTCAGTGTCCTCATCTTTTCCTTATGGCTCAGTGTCATTTCACTCGTTTTTTTCTTATTCTCACTCCTTCGTTTTCTCTCTATCTACTGTTCACATACATTATTTTTTCTTCATTCACGCTTTTTTCATAATCTATCTATCTATATATCTATCTATCTAGCTAGCTAGCTATTTATTTTCTCACTCTTCTCTATGGCCCAGTGTCATTTCACTCTTTTTTTTCTTCCTCCCACTTTCCCTTCATTTTCTCACATCTCTCTTTTCTTCACATTCTTTTTTTCCTCCCTCACGCTTCTTTTATCATCTTCTATCTTTCTCTCTTTTGCACAAACACAGCTCCGCTATTTATTTTGTCACTCTTCCAGTCTTATCTCCATTCATGTTCTTCTCCCTCTCTCTCTTGCTAACCTCCAGTGTCTGTCGCTGTCTAATCGCCATCTTTCTCGCTCTCCAAACACAATGTTCCTCTCATCCTCCCCTTTGATCATTCGTTTTTCTCCTCTTATCTCCTCTCGCTCACACACAATATCCCTCCTCTCACCTTCATTTTTTCGTCACTACATCTGTCTCTCCTTTCACTTTCTTCTGTCTCTCTCTCTTTCTCTCTCCAAGGTGCAGTGATCCTTGTTCTCCTTTGAGCTGACATTATAAAATGTGATACTGTACGAGAGTAATGTGTGTGATACTATGCGACAGTTAAATGTGTGATACTGCACAAGAGTTAAATGTGTGATACTGCACAAGAGTTAAATGTGTGATACTGAACATGAGTTAAATGTGTGATACTGAACATGAGTTAAATGTGTGATACTGCACAAGAGTTAAATGTGTGATACTGTTTCAAGAGTTACATGTGTGATACTGCACAAGAGTTAAGCATAGGATTGCAGGCCCTCTCCTGTTTCACGGCGTTCCAGACCCTCTCTCCTACCCTGTTTCCTGACATTCCTGATCCCGACTCGGATCATGTGGGAGGATGGATATGGGGACCCTCTACCTTGTAGGAACACTTGGAACTTATGTAAGCATACCAACACACACCGAACCACCCCACACACACACACACACGTGCACAGATGGACTCCTTCTCTTGATCTTTTTTGATCTCTCGGAATGAGTCCATTTCTCTCATCTCACACTACTTATTTTTGCTCTTTTTTCCCTCTCTTTCTCTTTGCTGGCTCTGTCTATTTCTCTTATGCGCCATCTAGATTAGCCCTCTTTTCTCTACTCATATTCTTTTTGCCCTCTTGTTCCCTCACTTTTACTGTCTCTATATGTCTCTCTCTCTTTCTCTCGCTCTCCCTCCCTCCCTCTCCCGCTGTCTCAACTTCCCTTCCGTTTGCTCTGTCTCCATTTCTCCCTCGTTGCGTCTCCATTTGCCTCTCTCCCCAGAGGTGTAGCTGTGGCCTCGGGGGGGGGGGGGGGGGGTCGCATTCCAGTGGGGAAACACACAGCCTTCCACAGCAACACACTCCGCTATCACCCCTCATAACACATCCATCACCCCTCATAACACATCCATCACCCCTCATAACACATCCATCACGCAGACCTCCAGAGGAGACAGATGAACCACGGGAGGGTAGGAGGGGTGGGGAGAGGGAGGTAGGAGGTAGGAGGGGTGGGGAGAGGGAGTAGAGGGAGGAGAGCGGAGGAGAGGAAAGGGAGAGAGGGAGGTATGAGGGGGTGGGGAGAGGGAGTAGAGGGAGGAGAGGAGAGGGAGTAGAGGGAGGAGAGGAGGGGAGAGGAGGGGAAAGGGGGAGAGGGAGGTTGGAGGGGTGGGGAGAGGGAGGAGAGGAGAGGGAGGAGAGGAGGGGAAAGGGGGGAGAGGGAGGTAGGAGGGGTGGGGAGAGGGAGGGAGGAGAGTAGAGGGAGGAGAGGAGGGGAGAGGAAAGGAGAGGAAAAGAGAGGAGAGGAGAGGACAGGAAAGGGGGACAGGAGAGAGGAGGAGGTAAGAGGAGAGGAGAAGGGGGAGAGGAGAAGAAAGGGAGGGAAGAGTGGAGAGGAGAGGAGAGGAGAGGAAGAGAGGATGAAAGAGGAGAGGAGAGGAAAGGGAGGGAAGAGTGGAGAGGAGGAGAGGAAGAGAGGAAAGGAAAGGGGGAGAGGAGAAGAAAGGGAGAGAAGAGTAGAGAGGATGAGAGAGGAGAGGAGAGGAAAGGGGGAGAGGAGAGGAAAGCAGTGAGAAGAGTAGAGGAGAGGAGAGCAGAGGAAGGGGTGATAGAAAGAGATGGAGAAGAGGAGGGCTGAGGACAGGGAGACAGGGAGAGACGAAGCGAAAGAAGGCAGAAGAACAGACACCGCGGAGGAGAGGAGAGGAAAGGGGGATAGAAAGACGGAGCGGAGGAGAAGGGTGAGAAAAGGGGGATAGAAAGAGACGGAGCGGAGGAGGGGAGAGGAAAGGGGGATAGAAAGAGAAGGAGCGCAGGAGAAGGGTGAGGAGCGGAGAGTGCAGAGTCACGGCGGAGGGACAAAGGGCGCCGTTGTGTGTGGTGATGTGCTCATCCCTGCATCACACACAGCGAGGGTCAGACAGCCTGCTGACCAACACAGCTGTCATGTGCCATACGCCTTCAGTTCATTTACTGGTTTATAGGCCATGGAAACACACACACAGCCTCATGACACACACACACACACACACACACACACACACATGCATACTCATGACACATACACCCAGTTCATTTACTGATTTACAGGCCACGGCAACACACACGCGCAGACTCACCACAAACACAATAACGTTTTTTTAACGTTAATAAAGTTTTTTTTTTCCTTCCCACATATCAAATCTAATTAGTAAACAGGGATGTTATCTGCCATTTAAAAACACATATACCATTTAATCGCAGGGCTATCCCACCCCTGCTAGAATGCTACTAGACATGGGCCGCAGCAGGCCACGGACAGCAACTGGACACTAGGACAGGCTGCCAGAGCCCAGCGACCAGAGCCCATCGGCCAGAGGGCTGCCAGAGCCCATCGACCAGAGCCCATCGGCCAGAGCCCAGCGACCAGAGCCCAGCGACCAGAGCCCAGCGACCAGAGGGCTGCCAGAGCCCTCTAATTTACTGGGGCATTGTGTCCACTTACAGGGGTAGGTGGGGTACGGTGGGGGGGGTGAGGGGGTAGGTGGGGTCAGGGGTAGGTGGGTGAGGGGTAGGTGGGGGGTAGGGTATGTGGTGTGAGGTTTGGTAGGTGGGGGGTAGGGTATGTGGGGTGAGGGGTAGGTTTGGTAGGTAGGGGTAGGTGAGGTGAGGGGGTAGGTGGGTGAGGGGTAGGTGGGGTCAGGGGTAGGTGGGGGGGGTAGGGTATGTGGGGGGTAGGGTATGTGGGGCGAGGGGTAAGTTTGGTAGGTAGGGGTAAGTTTGGCAGCTGTGCTGAGCTGAGCTGAGCTTACAGGCTTTAGCGGCCGCAAGCAGGGCTGTCAGTGAACCGAAACGCAGCCCACCGCCCTGTGACTCCACTCAGAGAATGAGGTCACCTGCACCCTGTCAGGGCATATTTACTCTCCCAGTGCTCTGCTTCGCCTACGCATGTTGCTGCTTTCTGGATCAGAGTCCAAATGTAAACTTTTGTAAAAGAAATAGAAGCAATACACTCTCTCTTTTTGGCATTCTGAATGATCGAATGAGTGAATGATTTATTTTCTTTAATAATGCTTGTGAAGGAAGAGGTGGCGTCCGCGCCTTTGTCTTTAAAAGAAAGTTTTGCTCGGTGCGTAATTCCAAACAACGTAAACC
>CM050205.1:5362500-5440000 GCA_027475355.1 Coilia nasus
TACACTTACATTACACTACATTACACTACACTACACATTACACTTACATTACACTACATTACACTTAGCAGACATTACATTACATTACACTTAGCATACATTAAATTACACTTTAGCAGATGCTTTTATTATTACATTACATTACACTTAGCTGACGCTCTTATCCAGAGCGACTTACAGATATTTACAGGGTTTCAGTTACAGTCCCTGGAGCAGTGTGGGGTTAGATGCCTTGCTCAAGGGCATCTCAACCATGGGTAGGGATTCGAACCGGCAACCTTCCGATTGCAAGACCAACTCCCTAACCACTAGGCCACAGCTGCCAAAGTGAATTACAAAAGGAGGACATAATAAGCTAACAGATGTGTAGAGAAACACAGAGTAAACAGACTACACACATACACACAAGGAGAAACATGTGCCTTAGCTAAGTTTCCCCGGGCAGTGACACCTCAGACACACACACCCCCTACACACTCATACGCTCAAACAGGCACGGGGCACCTAGGTAGAGAGACGGTTAGTAGAGATCAGTTATGTTAGGAAGGGAAGCAGTCTCGGAGAAGACAGGACACACAGATCAATGAAGCCAAGCAAAACCCCATTACGGGCCGCGCTTGGCCACTTTGCCTCTGATTAAATGGACGGGAGAGGAGTGCTTAGCTTAGGGAGCCCAGGGGGACAGGTTTACTGCTCTTGCACAGACCCTAAGCACGGCCAGGCTTAAACACGACCATACAAAGAGGAAAATAAACCTAAACAAGCCATTATGCCTGGAATAGCCAATACATGGCTGACGCTTCAATTATTTGATAAAAAATATGAAAATTCTGGAAGCTCCTTAAAAAAACACTACAAAGAAAGCGAAAAAGGTGAATCAGTTGGTACATGGAAAATCCATCATGACCGAGAAGACTTTTATTCACACTCCATGTGCACTCGTCTTGTATGTTATGTCCTTCTTCTACATTATGTCCTACTTGTATATTATATGTACCTGTACGTATATCACTGCCTGAATGAGGTGCCTCCATATGTATATTGTTGTCTCTATTGTACAGGATGTGTCTATGTATTTCTATTTTCACTACTACATCTCTATATGTTGGATGTATGTATAGAGTGCCAACATCTGGCGGTGTCAAATTGCTTGTATATGGAAATATACTTGGCCAACAAAACTGATTCTGAGACGCATTTTAACAGGGGTCAGAAGCAGCAGGAGCGGGTTTAGTTTGGGTTTGGGAGGTTCTGATCCCGGCCCGGTTGGTTCCTCACCCTTTGGGGTCGAGCAGGTCTCGGACCTTCTCGTTGTAGATCTCCATGTAGGACACCTCCACGGTGAAGCTCTCCTCCTCGCGCTGCTCCTTCAGCGTCCGCTCGAACAGCGAGCTGCACAGCCGAGGAATCAGGCCTGGCTGGTCCACCGAGCCCATCATCGTGTAGGACTTACCCGAACCTGCACACACACACACACATAAATATATACATGCGCACATGGGGACACACACACACACACTCGCTCGAACAGCGAGCTGCACAGCCAAGGAATCAGGCCTGGCTGGTCCACCGAGTGGTCCACCATCATGGTGTACGACTTACCCAAACCTGCACACACACACCCACACACACACACACACACACACACACACACGTAAATATATACAGACACACATGGGCAAGCGTACACACAGACACATTGACCCCATCATGGTGTACGACTTACCCCCAAACCTGTGCGCGCGCACACACACACATAAATATATACAAGGACATGGCCACACACACACACACAAGTAAATATATACAGACACACATGGGCAAGCGCACACACACACACATAAATACATACAAGGACATGGCCACACACACAAAAGTAAATATATACATGCACATACACCAAACCCATCATGGTGTACCACTTAACACAAACCTGCACGTATGCACACACACGTAAACTTATACATGCACATATTGGCCAACACACATTTACATACACATACATACAAACATACGTAAATATATACATGCACATATGGGTACACACACAAAGACACACACACACACCCCCATACACAGGCAACTCAATGCACAGTCAAAGCATAAAATATGGCCATCTTAGGGTGGCACAGACAACTCTGCTGACAGCTGACTTCTCAGTTGACTCACAATATTATTGCAGTTCTCCAAAACCCAAACAATCAGCAGTAATTTAACACCAGATTGGCAAATGCGTGGCAATTCTCATTTATGTTTACACATTAGCGGTGTTTCTCAGCAAAGGTAAAGCCTGTCCCAAAGTCAACAGTGTAGAGCCTGTGCAAGCTCTCTGTGTATTTGCAAACCTCCAAACCGCATGCACATGAAAGCAGTACACTGCCCTCAGAAACAGAATCTGACTCTGTAAACATAATGATGAACGAGTTTGCTGTACAGCTTAGAGAGCTCCGGAGGGGCTGAGAGAAAGTGGACCATCAATGCGCTCCACAATAGATTCCTTTGGAGTGCATATTTCATCTTTTGGCCCAGAACTGGCATCCAATGAGGACGTTCTCAGGGCATACACCAGGAAGCAATTTTATGCCTGAAATGATCAAAATGGTTCAGAAAGTTATTTATTATGTATTATTTACTGGCCAATATTAAAGTGTAGCCTGCTGACCCGTGCCTGATTCCAGGCACCATGCCTGAGCTCTTTCAGCCCTGCATTCCAATGATGCAAACTCGATGCAATGTGGTGTTGGAAATATAACCCTGGTAACATTAATGTCCGCAACAGTGGATCAGCTCCACATTCTGAGAGTAACCCTGAGGTGGACCCCACCTGGAAAAGGGAAACAATGGACGCCAACAACAACTTGGAGGAAAACCGTGACCTCAGAGGAGAAATGGCTGAACTCTACAGGGGTGGGGCACAACAGACCACACAGGAGGCCAACAGTCACGGCCGTGGGTTTAGCAGGGAATAATGGGGACTGAGTCACTGGGCAAAACTGCATTACATCATGCCTATGAAAACTGCTTAATTGGCAAAAAAACAGTAATATGAATGGTGAAGGCACTGCCTGAACATCTGCCCATCAACAGACTGGGCAAGAGCAGCAGAGACTACTGCCCTACAAAGCCACAAGGCAGTAACTGCATATTTTGTCAAATTGAGTTTAGACTGGAAATTGACACCACCTTTGTCTTGTGACTAAATATCTTGCTTCTTTCTATCAAGAAAGTACACAAAAGCATCACCACTGTTTTACATACAACATGTTTGACTGGGCAGTGTGACAACTTTAAAGACATGTTTTCCTCAGTTTCTATGTTCATGTTGTTACTGCACTCTGCCTTTGTAGGGCAGAGACGAGTGCTACTGCAAACATGTCTGGCACTGCAATGACTCATGAGTGACAACTGCTCAGTGGGACAGGACAACAGAGGGAGTCTATGGAGGTCATGATCTAACCACACATCACATAAATAAACTGCCCAGTGGAACAGTACAACACTATGGAGAGGGAGTCTATGGAGGTCATGATCTAACTACACAGCACATACATAAACTGCTCAGTGAGACAGTACAACGCTATGGAGAGGGAGTCTATGGAGGTCATGATCTAACTACACATACATAAACTGCTCAGTGGGACAGTACAACACTATAGAGAGAGAGTCTATGGAAGTCATGATCTAACTACACATAAATAAAGTGTTCAGTGGAACAGGACAACACTATGGAGAGAGAGTCTATGGAGGTCATGATCTAACTACACAGAACATAAATAAACTGCTCAGTGGGACAGTACAACACTATAGAGAGGGAGTCTATGGAGGTCATGATCTAACTACACATCACATAAATAAAGAATTAAAGATGAGTCAGAGCTGGGAAAAACAAAGTGTGCCAGCCAGCCACACCCTTCCACAGGCCTCTCTTCTTCCTGCCCTCTGGCAGAGTTGGGCTCTAGCCCCAAGCTCAGCCACTCTGCCCCACAAAGGCAAAGTACTGTAACTATACTTTAAAACTCAAAAATATGCCTTCAGAAGTTGTCACACTGCCCAGTGAAACACGTTGTACGTATAATAGTGATGATGCTTTATGCACATTTCTTTTAAATAGCAAGAAGCAAGACATTTAGTCAAGCAAGGCAAAGGAGGCGTTATAAAGTCAATATCTGGTCTGAACTGAATTTTGACAAAACATGTAGTTACTGTGTTTTGGCTTTGTAGCTCAGCCCTACCACCACTGCACCCCCACTGCACCCCCCTCTACCACAGTCTAGTGTGGCTGTCTCAGGGAAAGTCCCTTAACTGCCTAGAGCAGAGCAGAGCAGAGCCGAGCAGAGCCGAGCATAGGGGTTAAGCTCCCCACATCTCCCCCCAAGCCTCTACACACTTCCCCCAACCACAACCTACACACACACACACACACACACACACACACTGACAGCAGATGAGTCAGGGTATGTACCGTCAACCATGCGATGAGAGGCAGATAAGGCCAGTTTAGAGGTCAACCCTGCAGGACACAGGGCACCTTTAGCCCGGCTAAGCCGCTGCCCCAGCTGGTCTGACCGGGTCAAGGTATGCATTTGCATCATTTTTAAAGGTTAAGCTGCCCATACCATAAGGGCTAAGAAAACAAAAATATTCAGGTCAAAGTTGACCAGGGAAACGAACTGAAAGAGGGGCTTCTTGGCTAACCTGGTCTGTTTGATTATGTCACACACCCTCTCACACACACGTACAAACACACACAAGCCCCCAAGGAAGCCTCTCCGTCGTCTAGCACTGCCAGTATAATTCAGAGCTGTGGGAAACGCTAGAGGCAGCTGCCACTGTGCAACATGCTAAACCTGTATGCTAAACCTGTATGCTAAACCTGCTCCAGAGGCACAAGGAGCTCACTCACACACACACTCTGGATTTCACTCACTCACACACACACTCTGGATTTCACTCACTCACACACACACACTCTGGAGTTCACTCACTCTCTCACACACACACTCTGGAGTTCACTCACTCACACACAATCACACTCTGGAGTTCACTCACTCTCTCACACACACACACTCTGGAGTTCACTCACTCACACACACTCACACTCTGGAGTTCACTCACTCGCACACAATCACACACACACACACACACACACTCTGGAGTTCACTCACTCACACACACACACTCTGGAGCTCACTCACTCTCTCACACACACACTCTGGAGTTCACTCACTCTCTCTCTCACACACACACTCTGGAGCTCACTCACACTCTGGAGCTCACTCACACACACACACACACACACACACACACACACACACACACACACACACACACACACACACACACACACACACACTCACACTCACACTCACACTCACACTCTGGAGCTCACTCACACTCTGGAGCTCACTCACACACACACACTCACACACACACACACACACACACTCTGGAGCTCACTCACTCTCTCACACACACACTCTGGAGTTCACTCACTCTCTCTCTCACACACACACTCTGGAGCTCACTCACACTCTGGAGCTCACTCACACTCTGGAGCTCACTCACACACACACACACACACACACACACACACACACACTCTGGAGTTCACTCCCACACTCTGCTATGTGAGCAGGACACACAAAAGGTCCCCACAAACAGACCTTTGTGCGTGCTGCCTGAGACAAAGAAGGGTCACTACAGGAGAGCACAGATGATTTTATTTATTTATTTACTTTGTAATGTGTCTGAAACCCACCTGTCTGCCCGTAGGCAAAGATGCAGGCGTTGTATCCCTGGAAGGCATTGTCCAGAAGGCTTTCTCCGAGGCACTGAAACACCACATCTTGACCTGCAACACACACAGATACACACAAAAGAGTGTGACACACACATGATCAGATGTCCTGTGTACAGTATGAGGTCATTAAGTCAGCTTGCCCTGGGCACTATCCATCACCACCTGACCGCTGACTCAACCACATGCTGTGACTCGGTAACTTGTCAAAGCAGCGAAAACGGCAACAACTTTCTCCCATTCCAGGAAGGTGTGCCATGCCGCTCTTAATCCCCATTCAACCTCGTTAATCTGCTCTTCGCCGGAGGGCGTTTGAAAGGGCACATTAAGGGTGTCGGCACATTCCTCTGATGGTTACTTCGCTCACAGAGCCGTCTCCAGTCACAGGAGCACCCAGCACAGGCAGAGAGACTGCCCGCCTGCGGTCCTCATCTTATGATTTGTAAACATATATACTGTATCAGCCGAACCCATGATTTGTAAACATATATACTGTATCAGCCGAACTGCCCGCCTGCGGTCCTCATCTTATGATTTGTGAACATATATACTGTATCAGCCGAACTCATGATTTGTAAACATATATACTGTATCAGCCGAACTGCCCGCCTGCGGTCCTCATCTTATGATTTGTA
Organism: Coilia nasus; assembly: GCA_027475355.1. NCBI lineage: Eukaryota > Metazoa > Chordata > Actinopteri > Clupeiformes > Engraulidae > Coilia > Coilia nasus. Next base: position 5,368,933 of record CM050205.1, read on the forward strand.
AACATATATACTGTATCAGCCGAACTCATGATTTGTAAACATATATACTGTATCAGCCGAACCCATGATTTGTAAACATATATACTGTATCAGCCGAACTGGCATTGAGTGCAAACAGAGAGGAATTTCAAGTACTCTGGTTATGCTTTTATATGTTCAGGGATTACAGACAACAAAACAAATAGCATATAATCAAGTTTATCTTGCCTGTCGTAAGTGTCTTTTCATACTGTTTAGCCGATGGTGGCACTCATTAAAGATAATAAATGCTGATAAAAAAGATACCAACCAGCAAATTTGTCTTTTTCCGACTCATCCATGGACCAGAAGCAGTAGTCATAGGCAAAGACCTGGCAGAGAGAGACCACAGATGGCATTGCATTATTAAGCAGCCTTTGCATGACCTGAGGACAAATGCATACTAAAATACACAAACATGAACAGCAGCAAAACCACTGAATGCATACAAAGACACAAATGCATGCTAAAATACAGAAACATGAACAACAATAAAGCCACTTGAAGACACAGAAGACATACACTGGGCTTCCATTCAACGTGTTTGCATTAGATATGCACATGCATGCTAATTCAGCTGCACAAAAATGTGTCACTTTTGCATCGTGCTGAGAAAGTTTATGCAAACTTAAATTCCAGCTGAAATACTATTCCAATGGCCATAACAACAAGTTGACTGTAAACCCACTTAAAGAGAGCGACAAATATACTTGAATACAGACACACACACACACACACACACACACACACACACACACACACACACACACACATAACTGAAGACATGCTGTACCTTTGGCTGGGCTCTGATGTGGACCAACATGACGGTGTGCCAGAAAGATGAACCAGTGCGAAAGAAAAAAAAGAAAATGTTTATTAGGATTGTGTGTCATCTTTTATAACACTGATATTTCAGTCATGCATGGGACAAGATGTTCATCAAATGACATGTAATCACACCCATCTTCCTGTGTGCTTTGTCCCAGGACAGGAAGGCTCTGAGGCTGCTTGTGTGGCCTATGCCAGTGCACTATTACTGGCCTTCACGCAGCACAGCGGAAAGCCCCGGACTAGCACTGATATGGCAATGACCCTCAGCTACATGCAAAATACCACAGCATCTTTATGACCTCATCTCGGAGAGGGGGGGTGGAGGGAGGGAGGGAGGGAGAGACAGACAGCGAGAGAGAGACAGTGTGAGGGAGAGAGAGTGTGAGAGGGCGAGAGAAAGCGAGACAGAGAGAGAGACAGAGAGAGAGAGAGCGTGCAGGGGTGAGCGTGAAGGGGGGCAAGAGTGACAGAGCAAAAACAAAGAAAGAAAAGGAAAAGATCGCTCATGTAGAAGAGGGTGGAGGGGGAGTGTCAGAGTGTCAAAGTGAGATTCAGGCCCCGTCCACACGACAACGTTCCTGGATTTTTTTCTTGCCGGGTTAAAAAAAAAGTCGCGTCCACACGACATCGGAGCAGTAAATATTTCCGTCCACACGGGAACGTTTTCATTGCGTTTTCATTGCAGAAGGTGCGCTGTCCCAGCTTGAGGGGCATGATCAGAAGCCAATGATTCACTTTAAACATGTAATGTATGTTGATTTTAGCAATGTGGGTTCTAGTTTAGATGGGTCGGATGCAGCGACAGTTGCCCTATTTAAAAAGAATAACGTGAAAAGCGTTTGTTGGGCTGAACTAGCGATGTATACAAAAACATCCTGTAGTTCAATGTCAGAAGGTAGAAACAGTTGCATTACACATACACTGTAGACGATGTTTACCCCAAAGTATCTCACAACAACCTGTTTGTAAAAGTTTGACGCTGTTGTGAGATGTCACGTCGTTAAATTGACCCATTTAAGCGATACGGAGCAGAGCATGAAAAAATAGAAGGAGCTGCAAATAAACTTGAGACAACTGCGCAATTATTCGCTTAAAACATGCCATATGTTGATTTTAGCAATGCGTGTTGTTACTGAGGGGAACTGAAAGCAGCGACAGTTGCTCTTTAATTAATTAAGAATAATGAAAGCCTACAAGAAGTATTTGTTATAGCCTACTAGCCATACAGACAGTTTAATGGCAAAGGATAGAAACAATTGCACAACAGCCAGCCTACAGTACAAGCTAATCAAATCACAATTTATTCGACAGCAACCAGTTTGGAAAAGTTTGAAGTTGTTGTTATATGTGCAGCGCAAGGTGAATGGGCGACGACGTCATCGTTTTCAAAAGGTTGCGTTTTGCCTGTCTACACGAAAACGAAACGGCGGCGTTGTCAGACTTTCTCACTTTGGAACCCGTTCTCAAAAGTTATCGTTTTCGGTCACCCAAAACGCCGGCGCCGTGTGGACGGAAGGCCAAAACGCAAACAAACTTTACCGTTTTCACCCGAAAACGTTGTCGTGTGGACGGGCCCTCAGATGGAGAGTGTGTGCTCGAGTGACTGGTAGCGGGGAGGGCACTAGGACCCTGCAGCTTCCCCAGTGCCTGCTGTCTCCATGTCATCAGCTGTACTTTGGTCAGTGGACCCAGAGCACAAACAGCCCATCCGTCAGCAGGCAAGGCCGAGAGTGCGCTGAGCAAACACGCCGTTACACAGCGGCCTCTAAGCGGCCTCAACTCCCCCGCCTCACACACACACACACACACACACACACACACACAGCTGACCTCCGCAGCTAGCTCTCTCTCGCTCTTGCCGTCACAGCTCTAAGCTGCCGAGTCCCCTGCCTCTTACTAGACACACGGGCAAACCTCCGCAGGCAGCTCTCTCGCGCTCTAGCTAGGAGCAGCGCGGCCACGCCGACCCACATACGCTCACATATGCTCATGTCGACCAACTACAGGAGGCGGGCGAGCTGGCCAGCGGGGAGAAGGAGCCTAATCATTCACAGACCGCTCTGCATTTCGCTGCCTGATTAACTAACTCAGGAGGGAACACTAACAAGCCCCAGCAGTGACCCAGAGCTGCCCGCTGCAGTGGACATCATGCTAACCGAGGCCATCAGATACATGCTGACCTTGGCTGCCAGGGTTTAGGGCTTAGGGGGCAGGGAGTTTAGGGCTTAGGGGGCAGGGAGTTTAGGGTTTAGGGGGCAGGGAGTTTAGGGTTTGGGGGGCAGGGAGTTTAGGGTTTGGGGGGCAGGGAGTTTAGGAGTCAGGGAGTTTAGGAGGCAGGGAGTTTAGGGTTTAGGGGGCAAGGAGTTTAGAGGGCAGGGAGTTTAGGGTTTAGGGGGCAGGGAGTTTAGCGGGCAGAGAGTTTAGGGTTTAGGGGGCAGGGAGTTTAGGAGGCAGGGAGTTTAGGAGGCAGGGAGTTTAGGGGGCAGGGAGTTTAGGGTTTAGGGGGCAGGGAGTTTAGGGGGCAGGGAGTTTAAGAGGCAGGGAGTTTAGGGGGCAGGGAGTTTAGGGTTTAGGGGGTAGGGAGTTTAGGGGGCAGGGAGTTTAGGGGGCAGGGAGTTTAGGTTTAGGGGGTAGGGAGTTTAGGGGGCAGGGAGTTTAGGAGGCAGGGAGTTTAGGAGGGGGCATATTTTATGACAACTAATTATAAGCATTCTATATTAGATCCAGTCACAGATGGCAGTGATGGGAACACCACATAGGCACTCACACACACGCGCGCACACACACACACACAATCATATGCACAACCACTACTAAACCCACACACACACACAAATAAATACACAAACGCAAGCTTACATGTACACACACACACACACACGTCTAAACATACATGCACACAATCATACGCACACCCACTGCCAAACACACAAAAAACACACACAATCATATGCACAACCACTACTAAACCCACACACACACACAAATACACACGCAAGCTTACATGTACACACACACACACGTCTAAACATACACACAAATGCACACTAACTGCAAAGCTCACATGGAGCCCTCCCATCTGGCGAGCATACGTCCTTCTGTGTGTGTGTGTGTGTGTGTGTGTGTGCCTGAAGCGGCTACTGAAGCATGCTGCAACCAGGAAGCAGAGCCAGCAGACTCTCACACACTTAGAGAGAAAGAGAAAGAGGAATAGGACAAATAGAGAGATACGAGGAAAGCTCGAGAGAGAGAGAGAGAGAGAGAGAGAGAGAGAGAGAGAGAGAGAGAGAGAGAGAGAGAGAGAGAGAGAAAAAAAAAGAGAGAGAAAAAAAGAGAGAGAGAGAGAAAAAGACAGAGAGAGAAAAAGAGAGAGAGAGAAAAAGAGAGAGATTAAATAAGGGAAAGAGAGGAAGGACGGTAGAGAAAAAGAGGAAGGCAGATACAGACATGATGAGCTGAAAAATGAAAACAACAGAGAGAGAGAGAATAGAGAGAGAAGCACTAGGAGAGAGAGAGAAAGTGGGGGAGTGGGATAAGGAGAGGGAGAAGAGGGGGATGAGAGATATGATGAGCAGAGTGGAGAGAGAGAATAGAGAGAGAGAATAGAGAGAGAGAAGCACTAGGAGAGAGAGAGAAAGTGGAGGAGTGGGATAAAGAGAGGGAGAAGAGGGGGATGAGAGATATGATGAGCAGAGTGGAGAGAGAGAATAGAGAGAGAGAATAGAGAGAGAGAGAAGCACTAGGAGAGGGAGAGAAAGTGGAGGAGTGGGATAAAGAGAGGGAGAAGAGGGGGATGAGAGATATGATGAGCAGAGAGGAGAGAGAGAATAGAGGGAGAGAATAGAGAGAGAAGCACTAGGAGAGAGAGAGAAAGTGGGGGAGAGGGATAAAGAGAGGGAGAAGAGGGGGATGAGAGATATGATGAGCAGAGAGGAGAGAGAGAATAGAGAGAGAGAATAGAGAGAGAGAGAAGCACTAGGAGAGAGAGAGAAAGTGGGGGAGTGGGATATGGAGAGGGAGAAGAGGGGGGTGAGAGATATGATGAGCAGAGTGGAGAGAGAGAATAGAGAGAGAGAATAGAGAGAGAGAAGCACTAGGAGAGAGAGAGAAAGTGGGGGAGTGGGATATGGAGAGGGAGAAGAGGGGGATGAGAGATATGATGAGCAGAGAGGAGAGAGAGAATAGAGAGAGAGACAAGCACTAGGAGAGAGAGAGAGAAAAAGTGAGGGAGAGGGATAAGGATAGGGAGAAGAGAGGGATGAGAGAGAAGATGAGCAGAATAGAGAGAGAGTGAATAAGCAGGAGAGAGAGAAAGAGAGAGAGAAAGAGAGAGAGAGAAAGAGAGAGAGAAAGAGAGAGAGAGAAAGAGAGAGAGAGAGTTGGAGCGAGGGCACGGAGGGGGGAACGAGTGCGTATTTAAAAAAACCAAGGCGGGCGGCTTCAGCCGTAGTGACCCCGGGCCGAGCCTGTCGTATAAAATCAGGCCACGCCACACAAAGCGCTCACTGTAGAATACGCACAACAGCACACACTACACACACACTACACACACACTCCCAGCACACACTACACACACACTCCCAGCACACACTACACACACACACTCCCAGCACACACTACACACACACTCCCAGCACACACTACACACACACACACACACACACACACACTCCCAGCACACACTACACACACACACTCCCAGCACACACTACACACACACTCACAGCACACACTACACACACACTCCCAGCACACACTACACACACACTCGCAGCTCACACTCGCAGCACATTCCACAAATAGTAGCGAGGGATTCAACCCCCACTCACTCTCTCACACACACACACACACACACATTCTCTCCCCCGCAGCAAGTGTCAGAATGAAGCTCATCTTGGACAGCCATGAACAGGGAGGTGGAGACTAGTGGGGTGCGTGTGTGTGTGATGGGTGTGGGTGGAGTTTTAAGTGACAAAGTGGTGTTTGCAATGGCTAAAACTGTCGTGTGTGTGTGTGTGTGTGTGTACTCAGCATGGATGAAACTGGTGGGGGAGTGCATCTCTGCAGGAGTTTGGGTGTTAAATCTCTCATCGAGGACAGTACATAAGTGTGTGTGTGTGTGTGTGTGTGTGTATGTGTGTGGAGAGAGAAAGGAGGACAGGAATACTTGATCTCTAAACTCAGTAAGGTAGGATTCAACCCAATTACTGTAGCACCAAAACCCCCTCTATCCATCTTTCTTACTCACTCTCACACACACACACACACACACACACACACACACACACACACACACACACACACAACCTCAGGAATGTCGTCTGCTCATGAAAACACAGATACTAGAACAGTGTACTCTGGCATCACTTCACACAGTCTCCCCTCTCTCTCTCCTTCCCCATCTCCACACTCTCTACCTCTCTATTCTTCTTCCTCGCTCTGTCCATTCTCTCTCTCCATCTCTCTACCTCTCTATCTCACGTACTGTTGCAAATCCTCAGGAATAGCCCTTCGTCTTAGCAGGCCTGCATGACTGCCTCATTAGCAGGCACTTTGATCAGAGAGCAGTGGGAGTCTGAGTGTGTGTGTATGTGTGTGTGGGTGTGTGTGAGTGTGTGTGCGAGTGTGTGTGTGTGTGTGTGTGTGTGCGAGTGTGTGTGTGTGTGTGTGTGTGCGTGAGTGTGTGTGTGAGTGTGTGAGTGTGTGTGTGAGTGTGAGAGCGTGTGAGAGTGTGTGTGTGAGAGCGTGTGTGAGTGTGTGAGTGTGAGAGAGTGTGTGAGTGTCTACTGCAGAGGGGAAAGAATGCAGCTAGGCCTGTTGGAGGAGGAGACAAGGAGAGAAGATGAGAGGCGGAGAGAAGGAGGGAAGAGGAAGAGGAGGAGAGAATGCAAAGGAGAGGTGGATAGAGGGAGAGAGGAGGAGGAGGGGAGAATGCAAAGGAGAGGTGGATAGAGGGAGAGAGGAGGAGGAGGGGAGAAGATGAGAGGTGGAGAGAAGGAGGGAAGAGGAAGAGGAGGAGAGTGTAGAGCAGTAGAAGGAGAGAGGGAGAGGAAGAGGAGAGTAATACAAGGAGAGAGGAAGAGGAGGAGAGAAGAGGAGAGGAGAAGGAGAGAGGGGAAAGAATGCAGCTAGACCTGTTGGTGGAGGAGAGGAGAGGGGGAGAGGAAGAGGAGGAGAGGAGAGGAGGAGAGGAAGAGGAGGAGAGGAGAGGGGGAGAGTGGAAGAGAGGAGAGGAGGAACGAGACTGCAGGCTGAAGCCAGAGGCAGTCAGAGGAAACACTTCCAGTCTGGCTAGAAACATACACAAGAGGAGACGAGATGGTAAGAGGAGAAGAAGAGAAGAGAAGAGGAGAGGAGAGGGGGAGAGGAAGAGGAGGAGAGAAGAGGAGAGGGGGAGAGAGGGATAGACTAGGAGGAGGGGAGGAGAGGAGGGGTGGAACGAGGCTCCAAGCTGAAGCCAGAGGAAGTCTGAGGAAACACTTAAATGCATAACGCAGTCTGGTTTAAAACATGCACTGCACACCTGACTGGACTGAACTTAAGCTTAGGTGCATGTATGTGTCCGTGTGTGTGTGTCAAAGACAGACAGAACGTGTGTGTGACATACAGATGCCAAAACTAAGTGAGTGACGGTGTGTGTGAGTATGCAAGAGATCCAGTGAAAGTGCTCGTGCAGCAGACAAGGAGGGCACTGGACTAACCCAGAGTCAGAGACATGAAAGGCCTGTGGCGTACACACACACTCACACGGGTACAGGAGAGCAGGGCAACAAACCACAGTAGACACACACACACACACACAGGCACGGGAGAGCAAAGGAACCAGTCACACACACAGATAGCACTACGGGCAGGAGACAGATAGCGAGAAAGGAGGCCAGCTAAGTCACACACACACACACACACACACACACACACGCAACCTGAGTGAGCTCATGTTCCTGCCATTCCTACTTTGGCAACTCCCTTCTCAAACACATGCAAGTCCCAGCTCCTTTGACCTTGCTCTATAACACACACACACACACACACACACACACACACACACACACACACACACACACACACACACACAGCTCCTCTGACCTTGCCCTGTAACACTGCGCCTCAATGTGTACTGCCAATTAATCATATGTTATGAGACACGTGCACAATATGAATGATGCAACCCCCTGAAACACAACACAACTCACAGACACACAATATACCACACTACACATAATACACACACACACACACACACACAGCACAACTCACAAAGACACAATATACCACACTACACATAATACACACACACACACACAGCACAACACAACTCACAAAGACACAATATACCAGACTACACACAACACACACACACAGCACAACACAACTCACAAAAGCACAATATACCACACTACACATAATACACACACACAGCACAACACACACAGCACAACACAACTCACAGACACACAACATACCAGACTACACATAATACACACACACACAGCACAACTCACAAACACACAATATACCAAATTACACATAATACACACACACACACACACAGCACAACACAACTCACAGACACACAACATACCAGACTACACATAATACACACACACACAGCACAACACAACTCACAAAAGCACAATATACCAGACTACACACAACACACACACAACACACACACACACACACACACACACACACACACACACACACACACAACACAGCCCTCTGACACACAACACACAGGACAAAACACGGCACACAAAGTGACAACCAAACTAAAGCATGACAGGATACACAACACAAGACACAACACACACACACATCACAACACACACACATCACAACACACACATCACAACACACACACACATCACAACACAGCACACAACATACACACACATCACAACACAGCACACAACACACACACACACACATCACAACACAAGACACAACACACACACACATCACAACACACAGCACACACATCACAACACAAGACACAACACAAGACACAACACACACATCACAACACACACAGCACACAACACACAGCACACAACACACACATCACAACACAAGACACAACACACACACACACACATCACAACACAAGACACAACACACACATCACAACACACAGCACACAACACACACATCACAACACAAGACACAACACACACATCACAACACACAGCACACAACAGACACATCACAACACAAGACACAACACACACATCACAACACAAGACACAACACACACATCACAACACACAGCACACAACACACACATCACAACACAAGACACAACACACACATCACAACACACAGCACACAGTGACAAAACACACCTAAGCCCAACAGAAAACACAGAACCAAACCCAACACCACACTGAAGTTTGACAAAACATCACACACACACACACACACACACACACACGCAAAACAATACACAAATCATAATGCACAGAACACTGCACAAAAACACCCAACTCATACACACACAACACATCCCACTGAAACACACACACACACACACACACACACAACACATCCCACCTAAACACACACACACCACAACGCATCCCACCAAAACACACATCCACACACCATAACACAGCACACTAAAACACACACACACACCACAACACAGCACACTAAAACATGGCGTCAGGAAACAAAGGAAACCCCATTCTCTCAGTCAGCCTCATTAGAGGGCTGGTTTGCTCCGTGCTGTGCACAGGGTTATGGCACACACACACACACACACACACACACACACACACACACACACACACTTGCTATCTTAGATGGGTGTGTCATGTTAAGAGTCACACTGTTGCTACTGCTTGTACTGCTGTTGTCTTCCTGTCCTTGACTGTATTTGTGACACTTTCTGCAGAAACCTGCGGGCTTAAACACAGAACGTGGGGGCAGCTGCTGTCCCCCCTTACACACACACACACACACAAACACACACACACACACACACACACCAGAATTGCTCCCCCAACTGCGCATCATCCACCTCATTGATTTTCACACTTGAGTTTGAATGTTTGTGTGTGTGTGTCAGTGTTTACACATATGTCGGTGTGTGTATGTGTGTTTGTGTCTGTGTCTGTGTGTGAGAGAGGGTACGTGTGTGAGTTTGTGTGTGCGCGTGAGTGTGTGTGCGCGTGTGTGTGTTTGTGTGCGTGTGTGTGTGTGTGTGTTCTGATCCACTGCTGTTTCTGCCCTGCCTGGGCATGCCTCTGCCAAATGCACAAATAAAGAATGCACATCTGACATCACGAGCGAGAGAGCGAGAGATGGAGAGAGAGGAAGAGAGGGGGAGGGAAGGAGAGAGAGAGAGAGAGAGAGAGAGAGAGAGAAAGAGAGAGAGAGGGAGGAAAGGGGGAGAAAGAGGATGATATGAAATGTTTCCCCTACATTTTTTCATAACGACATGTGATGATCAATTTTATATTTGAGCTGATCATATATTTCATTTGTCTAATTAGTCTCACTTTCTCTTTGATTAGTGACAGTTACTTTTAAATTATATCGCCAACATGTTAAATTGAAAACAAAACAAATAAATTATACATACATTTACATTAATTACATACATTAAGCTGAACTAAACCTTTAGATCTCTGGCTTCAGAAGACGTACAAGTACCTCTCAGATCCACTGAAGCCCTTTTAAGAGTTTAAGAGTCTGAAACATCATAAATTGTGGAAACCTTAAAAGGTCTTGAAATGGTTCCACATGCACTGTGAATGTGTGTGTGTGTGAGAGAGAGAGAGAGAGAGAAAGTGAGGGTGCAGGACAGAGTAAAACTGTGTGTGTGTGTGTGTCTGTAACAGGGAAAGAAAGTATGTCTTTGTGTGCATGTATGCATGCATTTGTGAGAGACACTGTGTGTGTGTGTGTGTGTGTGTGAGACGTGGGCAGCGTGTCAGAGGCCGACAGGCCCTTGTGCTGAGTTATGTGGCGTAATCCCAGCCAGAGCGCAAACATGTGCTTGTTTTTCCCCCGAATGCCAGCTAGACAGGTGAGACCAATCACTGCAAGATGACCCAGATCTCAGGGGGAGCAGAGAGACCCTCAGAGCTCAGTCTCAGCACTCCTCAGCCCTCTCTCTCTCTCTCTCTCTCTCTGTCTCTCTCTCTCTCTCTCTGTCTCTCTCTCTCTGTCTCTCTCTGTCTCTCTCTGTCTCTCTCTGTCTCTCTCTGTCTCTCTCTGTCTCTCTCTCTCTGTGTCTCTCTTTCTCTCCCTCTCTCCCTCCTCAGCCCTCTCTTCCCCTCTCTCTTTCCATCTCTTTCCTCATCCCTCTCCTCTCTTCTCTCTTTCCATCTCTCTTTCCTCAGCGCTCCCTCTTCCCTCTTCCTCTCTCTCTTTCCTTAGACTCTCTCTATCTACTATCTTTCTCTCTCTCTTTCCTCAGACTCTCTCTTTCTACTCTCTTTTCATAGCCCAATCATTCCTTTCTTTCCTCAGACTCTCTAGTCTCTTCCCTCCCTCTTCTCTCTTTCCCTCTCTCTTTGCTCTCTTTCCATCGTTCTTCTCCTAGCCCTCTCTCTCTCCTTTCTTTCTCTCTCTTTCTACTCTTTCCATCTCTCTTCCCTCAGCCTCTCTCTTTCTCCAGGCTCTCTCTGTCTTTCCATCTCTTCTCCTTCTTCCATCAGCCCTGTCTCTCTCCTCAGCCCTCCCTCTCCCTCTCTCCTTTCTTTCTCTCTCTCTCTTTCCCCAGACTCTCTCTCTTTCTCATCTCTTCTCTCGGCCCTCTCCCTCTCCTCAGCCCTCCCTCTCTCTCTCCTTTCTTTCCCTCTCTCTCTCCCGACTCTCTCTCTCTCTTTCTTCTTTAATGGGGGATCAGTGCAGGAGGCCCCTGTGCTGGAGTGTGTGTTCTCTCCTGTGAGGGGGTTCAAAGCGGCACCATGCCAGACATGCATGTCTTTAAAACGCACCCCTAAATCAGCCAGGATGGCGAGCAGAACCCAGAGCATGCCAGACATGCATGTCTTTAAAACGCACCCCTAAATCAGCCAGGATGGCGAGCCGAACCCAGAGCATGCCAGACATGCATGTCTTTAAAACGCACCCCTAAATCAGCCAGGATGGCGAGCCGAACCCAGAGCATGCCAGACATGCATGTCTTTAAAACGCACCCCTAAATCAGCCAGGATGGCGAGCAGAACCCAGAGCATGCCAGACATGCATGTCTTTAAAATGCACCCCTAAATCTGCCAGGATGACGAGCAGAACCCAGAGCATGCCAGACATGCATGTCTGTAAAACGCACCCCTAAATCAGCCAGGATGGCGAGCAGAACCCAGAGCATGCCAGACATGCATGTCTTTAAAACGCACCCCTAAATCAGCAAGGAAGGCGAGCAGAACACAGAGAGCTGCACACTTACTCAGGATCTCTCTCTCTTTCTATCTCTCTCTCTCTCTCTCTCTCTCTCTCTCTCTCTCTTTTACCTTCTCCACCTCGTCCTCTTTTTCGCCCTTTTTCCCTCCCTCCACTCTCTCCATCCCCCTTCCTCTACATTTCACACACACTTCACTGCCCCCCCCCCCCCTCTCTTCTCCCTGTCTCTTTCTCTCTCTTTCACCCTCACCCCCTTTCTTTCTCTTTCTCTCTATCCTCCTTCTCCTCCCTCTCTCTATTTGTGCGTCCCTCCTAGGGGCCTGGTTGCCAGCTGCTGCAGACTGACTCCGACACACATCCCCACCCCCACACACAACCCTTCCCCACACACACACACACACACACACACACACCCTCCACCCCTCCCCTCTGGGGCGCCACACTAGTCATTCTCCATTCAGCACCGTGAGGAACGCTTGGCATTGCCTGGGGAGAGGACAGACTCGACTAGAGCATGCGTTTCTCACTGCTCCTCAAGGGCCCGTTAATACTGCTAACATACAGTCTAACATAGCCCTCAAACCACACTACATTCAACACTACATTCATACCACAATACATTCAACACTACATTCACACCACAATACATTCAACACTACATTCAAACCACTCTACATTCAACACTATATTCTGCACACTACATTCAAACCACACTACATTTAACACTACATTCATACCACAATACATTCAACACCACATTCAAAACACTCTACATTGAACACACTAAACCACACTACATTCAACACTATATTCTACACACTACATTCAAACCACACTACATTCATACCACATCGATGACCAATGGCACTGCAGGTCTAATGTTGCCCTAAACCCACACTACAGTCAATAGACATTATTAATGACCCTTTATGATATGTGAAGTACTGAAGCATCGCTGCAATCTCTCCCTAGAGACCAATAAATGAACTCTACCTTTCCATCTATAACGCATTAAGACCATAATTGGCATGGTTATGTGTCATTAGGGTCGGGGGGGGGGTCTTCAACTACATTAGCTGTGCTTTCCAATGTTGTAAGTGGCTTTGGATAAAAATGCCTGCCAAATACGCAACTGTACATGTGTCAAGAGCTCACTGCGGTTACACAAAGAAGAGTGGTTAGCCTACGCATGCTTTACTGTTTATGATAAAATGAGCTGTTAGTTACACATGGTTTACTCTAACACTGCATATGCAACTTCTAACAGTTTAACCTTATATGGGTAAACACCAACCCCAATGAAGTATTATGGCCTAGCCTAATTATGCATTTTGGTCTTGTTATAGATGTTATGTACCGTTTGTGGTCTTGAACCAAATCAAGCATGGAAGTTGTTCTGTTCTTGATTTCTCATTAGCCACACAAACCAGATTCGGCCAATTAGGGGCGTTAATTAACATTGCACTGTGTCCAATCATGGAAATCATGCTACGTTCAAGAGCTCCAAGAGCAAAAACTGAGAAACAAACAGACAGAAGGTTGTTTCTGGGACTGCTATGTTCAAACATGGAAATTATGCTATGTTCAATAGCTCCAAAGAGCAAAAACTGAGAAACAGGCTGACAGGCCGACAGACAGACACACAGAGGGTTGCTTCTGGGACTGAATCCCCCGACCCAAATTGGGGCTTCTCCTCTTGGGCAGCAGGCGATGGCGCACCCTTAGTTCCCACACAGCTGCTGACATTTCTCCTGTCCTCCGCTTCGTGCGGGAGCGCCCCAGAAGCGCACACATGGCATTTTGGGGGGCATGATATTAAGAGGGGGGATCAGCACATGCGTGTGCCCCTGGCTCCGTGCTGTCACACGTGCTGAAGAAGTGCCCTAATTATCCTATCGGCTGCGTGCTGTGTGCTACGCTGGCTAATTACCCTATCGGCTGTGTGCTACGCCGGCTGGCGTGAATAACAATGGTGGCCTTTCCACTGTCAGCCTCAGAGTAATCCACCCATACCCCATCCCCACCACCACCACCCCGAGTGTAAGTGTGTGTGGCCCCGTCCACACGACAAAATTCCTGGATTTTTTTCTTTGCGGGTAAAAAAAAAAGTCGCATCCACACGACAACGGAGCAGTAAATAATTACGTCCACACGGGAACGTTTTCATTGCGTTTTCATTGCAGAAGGTGTGCTGTCCAAGCTTGAGGGGCATGATCAGAAGCGCAATGATTCACTTTAAACATGTAATGTATGTTGATTTTAGCAATGTCCGTTCTAGTTTAGATGGGTCAGATGCAGCGACAGTTCCCCTATTTAAAAGGTGTACTTCCACGAGAAACCGTTTAGTACTTGCTCTTTTGAAATATGATAGGTCACCCTGAGTTGCATATGCATGCTGCATATCAAAATGTTTTTCTATCCCCGTTTTCTATATCAGTCAAAAGAAGACAATAGGCGGAAAAACGACCCAATGCTAAAAGTGCCTCCGGCGTGACGTAGACGCGAATACATATAAGAGAAACTGACCGAATGGGCTTTAATTAAATAATGTTAGCCTGTTTGACTGACTCGCATAAGATTAGCAGGCTAGTTGAATGACTGAACTGCATTTAGCCGGGCACTTGCACTGTTTTGTCATGCAAATATTACCATTCTGAAACGTTCATTGACAAACGGTCAGGAAGCGACTGTGCTTGTGCCATCTCTCCTTCCTCTTCGGATTCAGGATCAAACACATACGGCTGTATCTCCGTAGGCATTCTGTGTGCAGTTTTAGCGCTGTCAAGTTGACTTTTCCCCTTTACCACTCTGCTATCAAGTTGACTGTGGGGCAAAGGAAGCTGCAGGGAGCGTGCCTCTGGTGAAATCGTGTCGTTCTCCCCACCCCTCCCCCTCTACCAAACTAAAACAGCCTGAAACAGAAGCACTAGAACATTTTTTTCATTAAAACCAGCGCACAGGGCAATTATTAATACTAGAGAACACCGCAAAATTAATGAAAACACGATGGAAGTACACCTTTAAAAAGCATAACGTGAAAAGCGTTTGTTGGGCTGAACTAGCGATGTATACAAAAAACATCCTGTAGTTCAATGTCAGAAGGTAGAAACAGTTGCATTACACATAGCCTACACTGCAGACGATTTTTACCCCAAAGTATCCCACAACAACCTGGTTGTAAAAGTTTGACGCTGTTGTGAGAGGTCATGGAGCAGAACATGAAAAAATAGAAGGAGCTGCAAATAAACTTGAGACAACTGCGCGATTATTCGCTTAAAACATATCATATGTTGATTTTAGCAATGCATGTTGTTACTGAGGGGAGCTGAAAGCAGCGATAGTTGCTCTTTAATTAATTAAGAATAATGAAAGCCTACAAGAAGTATTTGTTATAGCCTACTAGCCATACAGACAGTTTAATGGCAAAGGATAGAAACAATTGCACAACAGTCAGCCTACACTACAAGCTAATCAAATCACAATTTATTCGACAGCAACCAGTTTGTAAAAGTTTGAAGTTGTTGTTATAGGTGCAGCACAAGGTGAATGGGCGACGACGTCAGCGTTTTCAAAAGGTTGTGTTTTGCCTGTCTACACGAAAACGAAACAGCGGCGTTGTCAGACTTTCTCACTTTGGAACCCGTTCTCAAAAAGTATCGTTTTCGGGCACCCAAAACGCCGGCGCCGTGTGGACGAAAGGCCAAAACGCAAACAAACTTTACCGTTTTGACCTGAAAACATTGTCGTGTGGACGGGCCCTGTGTGTGTGTGTGTGTGACAGAGTGAGTGATGGTGCAGTCCAGAGTAAGACTGTGTGTGTGTGTGTGTGTGTGTGTGTGTGTGTGTGTGTATTTATGTGTGTGTGTGTGTGTGTGTGTGTGTGTGTGTGTGAGAGTGAGAGAGAGGGAGTGATGGTGCAGGCCAGAGTAAGACTGTGTGTGTGTGTGTGTGTGTGTGTAACAGAGAGTGAGTGTACAGACCAGAGTGAGACTGTGTGTATGTGTGTCTGCCTGTAAGAAAGAAAAAGAGTATGTGTATGTGTTTGTGTGTGTGTGTGTATGCATGCATTTGTGAGACAGTGCGTGGGGAGGTGAAAGCCAGAGTGAGACGGTGTGTGTGTGTGGGGGTACCCTAAGTGTTCGTGGCCAATCACATGGTTAGACAGACAGCAGACAGCCAATCATGTAGCTGGACAGACAGCAGACAGCCAATCACATGGTTAGACAGACAGCAGACAGCCAATCATATTGCTAGGCAGACGGCAGACAGCCAACCACATGGCTATACAGACAGCAAATGGTCGTAACCAGACACAGTGGATACCAGGGGGGCAAACTCAACTCAACCCTCTCCCCACCAGCATTCGGGGCAGTGCGAGCCTCATGATATGCCCATGTATGCAACACGGCCAATCCCACAACAGTGCCGTTTCAGTGCTGTTTCCACTGCGGCCTGCACATTCTGAATCAGCAGGGCCAGCCACCCACATCAATCATGCATCCGTCACCCAGCCATGATGGTGGGGAATCAAAGCCATCTGACCATCTCGATTCAGCACTTTTTTCCCCCGCTCGTGTTCCGCCACAGAGTCTGTGCGGGTGTTTATAAGGCCCGTCTTAATGACCTTCGTGAGGGAGATGGATCGCAGAACTGGGGCTGCTGCTTTGTTCCATCTAATGGCTCATCGGTCTTGAGAAAAAGGCAGACAAGACAGTAAGACAAACACAGAGACATACTAGCCTGCTCTTATGCAGCAGGTTTGGCAGAGAGACAGACAGACAAGACAGGCAGACAAACTGAAAGACAGACATACTAGTCTCCTTGTATGTAGAAGGCTTTGCAGACAGACAGAAAGACAATCAGACAGACAGACAGACAGACAAGAGAGGCATACAAACAGAACAGACATACTAGCCTCCTCCTATGTAGAAGGTTTTGCAGACAGACAGACAGACAATCAGACAGACAGACAGACAGAAAAACAGACAGACAGACAATCAGACAGACAGACAGACAGACAGACAGACAGACAGACAGACAGACAGACAGACAGAAAAACAGACATACTAGCCTCATCCTCTGCAGAAGGCTTTGCAGACAGACAGACAGACAGACAGACAGACAGACAATCAGACAGACAGGGGCAGACAGGCAGACAGACATGCTAGCCTCCTCCTCTGCAGCAGACTAAGCATGCTAAGCCCAGCAGCACAGAGCTGAGCAGCTCACAGCAGAGCAGAGCAGAGCGGTGAGGGTGTGTGTGAGCGGAGCAGTGAGGGTGTGTGTGAGCATCTGAAGGCTGAGGTTTCAGCCCGCATTCCTGTGTGTGCAGCTTGGAACGAGAACAAAAAGAGTGGGAAGGGGGCGAAAGAGAAAATGAAGGAAAGGCAAGAAAAAAAAGGAGACGGAGGAGAAAAAAAAAAGAAACCATCCACTCCTGCAGCAAGGCCCCTTCACTGCTGCCTTCTTGACATTTGCCACAGTGACAGCTGCCAACAACAGTCAAGGAGTGGTGTGTGTGTGTGTGTGTGTGTATGTGTGTGGTTGTGTGTGTGTGTGGTTGTGTGTGAGAGAGACATCGAGGCCTGTCTAACACCTCTCGATCATGCCCTGTGTATGACGTGAGAGACACACCAGCTGGGGAAGACGGGCACAGCTTGCCCGGGTGCAGGGGGGCAGAGAGTGGCAAAGAGTGAAGGACATCAGTGTTAGCACCTCTGTCACACTGTCTTTCTCACACACACACACACACACACACACACACACACACACACACCCCTTCCCCTTACCCCTCATTGCCATCATTTAAAAAATGTCTTTCTGCCTCGGTGGGCTGTGATCTTGCTGCCACCCTCGGCCGTGTGCGTGTGCGTGTGTGTGTGTGTGCGCGTGTGTGTGTGTGCTGTGATCTCTAAACCACCCACCCTCAGACGGCCGTGATCAAGATGACGTCTCGTGCACTTGACCTAAATTAGGCCTTCTCTGGCAGACACGTCCTGATGCATTAATGCATGAGAGAGAGGGGGGGGAGATAGAGGGAGAGATAGAGAGAGATAGAGAGAGAGAGTGAAAGAGAGACAGAGAGAAAGAGAGAGGGAGAGATAGAGAGAGATAGAGAGAGAGAGTGAAAGAGAGACAGAGAGAAAGAGAGAGCGAGAAGGGCCATTGCTTTTTCTTCCCCTCCTGCTTTACACAGCTCTGGCTCTCTTAACAGGAAATGAGGACCAACCCACACACCATTCCAGCCAATCACACTGATTTTCACACATGATGCAGACCTGCCAACCTTAAAGGATTTTTATGAGTACAAATACCCCCCAACACCCCCCCCCGAAACCAACACATGTGCAACTGAACAACCAATGTGCGCTTCACTATTGCCTACCCGCCACTGAAATACCTAGCCTTCTAGATGCTGTGTATTCATCTTCCCATCTTTTACAGTAAATGCACAACATTTTCATTTCTCTGTATTTATTCCCTATATTAGATCTAGAATATGCTCTACACTTATTTCGTTCCACTTTAAGCAACACATGAAAAAAAAATCTAACTTTCGTTCACTTGCATCCACTTGTCAAGGGTAGCTAACAATGCTATGCCAGTTTGTATGCACAATAGGCTTTATGTTCACGCTGCTTTGAAGTTCACAGGACATCAAACATTTAATAAGCAAAACGGTTTCAAATAAATTTGTTTATATAACGGATTTATATTCAGAATATATGAGTTACCAACCAGACAACTGCGACGCCTTGATATTGTGGGCTAACTTTAGGTGCTAATACAGTATTTAAATTCCGATTAGCATGCAGGTACACATAGATACCTCTACACATCTACGACAGCTACATTGGACATAGCAGGTCAACATAGCTAACTGCCTAACCGTATTTAATTGAAAACAATATTGTATTAATATGTAGTATGTAAATTGAGTTGAAGGTACATTAATTTTACAACTTATTCACATTGGTGGCGTTTTGAGGGTAAGCATGCTACAACCTAATTGCATGTTCTGATTCTATTGGTTACCTGAAAGCTTAGCATAAGCAAAGTTTATTTCTCTGACAAAAGACAGCTCTTATATAATCCGTATCTTGTAAATTGTATTCTTGTTGGTTTACACATTCAAAGTTCCAGAGCTTTTTTCCCTTTCCAGTGAGAATATTTCTGTAGTTGTATTCCTAGACCCACGTCTGACATCAATACCGCCCCTTGTTTAAGACTACCCCTCTAGGTGGGTTCGTTTGGTTAATTTTACCTTCTCCGTGTTATTTGAACAAGTGAAAAGGCACGAACTTGCAACCTGCTTGCAACTGTCTTCTTTGCAGCAGCACTGAACTGAACTGAGGCGCTAAGATAGGAGAGACGGGGCAGGCGGAAATTAAGATCTCTAATTGGTCAAAAACACCTAGAGAAAACACCCAGCTTACACAGATATCTGTGGCTCAGCGGCGGAGTCAACTTCAGTGACAACTTGACCAGAGAAACTGCTGAAATACGAGACCAAACGATATGCGTACTTTAGGACAAAAAATCGTACAACCGTACAATAAGGTAAAAATGCGTATCCGCTACGCAAAATCCGTACATGTTGGCAGGTCTGATGATGGGGAAGAGGTGCAATCTGATTGGCTACTGAGCTCAAACGTCAACAGAATCAACAACCATATTTGATGACTGGACTATAAATTTGTAATTCATGGTAGACAGACACCATTTATACCGCACTTTTTATTGACCGTTTAGCAGTGAGTGTGTGTGTGTGTGTGTGTGTGTGTGAGCGTGTGTCTGTGCATGTGTGTGCGGCGCTTCTAACGTCGGTGGCCTACATCATCTTGGGTATTAACACATGATTAATTAACAGTCACATGTTCACACTACATTAATAAATAAACTCCTTTCCCTTTCTCTTTCACATGATCTCTACGGCCCCCTGACACACTGCCATAGTTTTACAGCCTCTGCTGAACCGCCTATTGCACCTCATAACCCACGTTATTATTATTATTACTATTATATTATACGTAACCCACGTCACGTCTGCTGACTGCACCGTCGTGTCTCCGCTACAGCCAGGCTCCACCGGACATGCAAGTGAAGCACTCCGTTTGCGTGACTTCAGTGGCCATAATTAGCTCACCGTAGGTGGCAGAGGTAGGTGGCTACACCAGACACGACAATCTGGTGCTGCATACAAAACACAGCACCAGTTCTCTAAAAATATTTCAGCGCTTGCCAAACACTGAAGGAACGCTTCACTTGCGCATCCAATATAGTTCAGCTATGATGGCAAGGCAAGGCAAGTTTATTTATATAGCACATTTCATTCACAGAGGCAGTTCAATGTGCTTAACCAAAAGAAAAGCAAATAACAATATGTAAAAGCTCAAAGATAAAATGAAGGGTGATGTGTATGGCCTCACTAGCCTGGTAAACCCGCCCCTCGTACTTAATTTCCTTTTGTACAGAGGGTCTGGACCGGAATCTCTTGAGGGTCATTTAGTCGGCCCCAGCAAGACCGATCAAATCAGCGAAAAGAGGGTGTGTTCGTTAGCTGTGACGTTGTGCTACATTTGAATTGCAGTGCATAGGTAGGCTAATTGCATGCGTAACGACCAGGCGCTAGCGATTGGGTAAAGGCAGAGGCACTTGTTTTAAACTTCAGCAGAGGCCACACCTCCAAGAAATCGTTTCTGACAGTGTCTGGTCCAGACCCTCTGTACAAAATGAAATGAAGTACGAGGGGCGGGCTTACCAGGCTATGGCCTCGCCTGCTGTCTGCCCGATCTTCTATTAGTCGCCCCTATTTGCCAACCACGCTCCAAGGACAGGTGCACCAGCATGCAGGTGTACCTGTTCAAGCCTCAACTACGGCAGAACGGGTACAGTTGAGCACAAGCATCTCGCATCCCATTCGCAACTCGAGTGACGACTGCTGTTTTTTTTTTGGTGTCCTTTTGTAAACAACTGTTTGAAGCAGCTTGTCACTGCATGTTTTTGTTGTGTCCTTTTGTAAACAACTGTTTAAAGCAGCTCGTCAATGCATGTTTTTGTCCTGTCCTTTTTGTCCCCCACAACACTACCCAGGCAAACATTCACAGGTGCTTCTGTTGCATTTGGGACTCTGATAGACACTGCTGTTGTTGTTGTCACTGCATTTGGGACTCTGATAGACACTGCTGTTGTTGTTGTCACTGCATTTGAGACTCTGACAGGCCGCTGCTTTTGTTGCTCCTTGTACAGAGATACCAAGAGTAATGTAGAGTAATGTGTGCTTATGTATTGACGGATAGAGAGAGACTCCAACACTTGTATTGAGTATTGAGACTCCAACACTTCTGCAATCTCCACCAATGGAGACTGCACTAATGTCATTCAGATCTATTCAGCCACAGTGGTTACTGATTGCTTGTTTGTTTGTTTATTTAATTTAATGTCATATCATTGCTACTCACACTCAGGGTACACACACACACAGACACACACACACACACAGTCTCACTCTGGCTTTCACCCCCACACGCACCGTCTCACAAATGCATGCATATACACACACACACACACACAAACACACTGTACCCTCACTCTCTGTTTCACACACAGACACACACAGTCTTACTCTGGCCTGCACCATCACTCACTCTCTCTCTCTCACACACACACACACACACACTTACACTTGGGGAGGTGGTGGTGGGGATGGAGTATGGAGCAATTCTGATCATGGCTATTGATGGCCAAAGCTGGTATGATGAAACAATCACTGGAAGTTGGACTTAAACGAAAATACTCCTGCCATCATCCACAGGTGCACCAATGCCACATTCAGTGCAATATGTAATTAACGTGCAATAACCCACACTGCACATCACACTGTGTATAAAACCTCATTTATTCTTTTTGCACATGTATACAGCGCCTAAGGACTGTGCACCCTACCACTTTTTATTCTTTATCTTTTCTTGCACTATTCATTTTTTATTCTAAGTTGTAATATTCTATATACATATTCCACACGTATAGCAAAGCACAAATATCTACATAATCTACATGCATGCCTGCACTGGAGAAGGAGCTGCTTTCAATCTCACTGTACATGTGTACCGTGGCAATAAAAGGCATTCTTTTCTACTCCATGCCATGGTGGTTACAATGAGGTCAGTGGCAAAGGGCTTGGCTCTCCCCACCTCCGAGCGTGGCTCAGCTTCCTGTCTGGAGCGCCATGTCCACCATTCATATCCAAATATGCAACAGACAATGCACCGCCAACACACCAACACATCATGACTCATCACCTACAGAGAAAATCATCACGGCCATAACAAGGCTGGCAGACACATTCAGCCATACCTTTGGTACACAGAGTATGACAGGGCTGGGGAGTGGAGAGAAGTCATGTTTCATCAACGACTTTCCAGCTCACGTCTGACCTGCTAGCTACGAAGCACACGTCTACACACACACACACACACACACACATACACACACACACACACACACACACAGACAGTGTGTGGCCAAAGGGTAGTGTAGGCAGAAAAACAAGGGTTTATGCGTCTCCTTTAATAAGAGAAGTTACAAGGAACTGCCAATGGCACTCCCGCTGCGATTGTGGAAATGCTGGCGAGTCATGTATCCCAGTGGCATTCCACAAGTATGTTCCATTGTCTTTTAGTCGGGAATCCGAGGGGCTCTAGGACCCAGACAGGCCCCAGAGAATCCCCTGCGAGTTTTGAGCATGATCCAATCACACGGAGCATTCCGAGAGGCAAACATTCTCCTCCATTCACAGACAGACATGGCATTGATATTGTAAAATGTAACCATTATTCCAGCAGCGTTCCACCACTGCGTTTGTTAGCGGACTTTGTGCCCTTCGATTTTCCACACTGCCAATACCCGATTAAACATGGCTTTAGCAGCTCTGAGGGGACACTATTCTCTACGGGCATAGGGAGGGACAGGGCCGAGAGAGAGAGAGAGAGACAGAGACAGGGAGAGAAAGAGAGAGAAAGAGAAACAGAGAGAGAGAGAGAAAGAGATAGACAGAAATACAGAGAAACAGAGAGAGACAGAGAGGAGAGAGAGAAAGAGAGAGAGAAAGAGAAAGAGAGGGAGGGGTGGGAGGAAAGGACAGTGAAAGAGACAGAGAGAGAGAAAGAGAGAGAGAGAAAGAGAGAGAGAGAGAAGAGAGAGAGAGAGAGAGAGAGAGAGAGAGAGAGAAAGAGAGAGAGAGAGAGAAAGAGAGAGAGAGAGAGAAAGAGAGGGAGAAAGAGAGAGAGAAAGAGAGAAGAGAGGGAGAAAGAGAGGGAGAAAGAGAGAGAAAAAGAGAAAGAGAGGGAGGGGTGGGAGGAAAAAGACACAGAGAGAGAAAGAGAGTGAAATAGAGAGAAAGAGAGAGAGAAAGAGAGTGAAATAGAGAGAAAGAGAGAGATAAAGAGAGGGAGGGGTGGGAGGAAAAAGACTGAGAGTGATGGCACAATGGTGGGAAAATGAAGCGCAAGCATGAGAGGAGGAAGAGTGGAAAAGGGGAAAGTGAGAGAAAGGTCATGGGAGTGAAAGACAAAAGAAGAGACAGAGGGAGAACAAGAGGAAAGGAGGGATGAACAGAGAAAGAGGAAAAAGCCAGTAGGAGAGAGAGAGAGATGAGGTAATAGAAGGAAAATCAAGAGCAGGAAAGAGAGAATGAGAGGGAGGTGAAGAACAGACAGAAGTAAAACAAGAGTTAGAGGGAGGGGGAGAGAGGGAGGAAGGGATGGAGGGATGGATGAAGAGAGGGATGAAAGAAAGGAGGGAGGGACTGAGGGCCCATGGCTGGGCCAGCTCTCCTCCACATGTGGCCCATGTGAACGGCGCCTCCCGGGGTGTTTGTTTGTGAGTGTGAGTGTGTGTGTGTGTGTGTGTGTGTGTGTGTGTGTGTGTGTGTGTGTGTGTGTGTGTGAGTGTCTGAGTGTGTGTGTGTGTGTGCCTGTGTGTTGGCATGTGCGTGCATATGTTGTGCGTGTGTGTACATGTGTGTGTGTGTGTGTGAATGGGGGTCCAGTGGCTCATGAACTGAGCAAGGGCAATTACAGTGTCTATGTGGAGAGGGCAGCAGGCGGCAGTGCCTCTATGTGTGTGTGTGTGTGTGTGTGTGTGTGTGTGTGTGTGTGTGTGTGTGTGTGTGTGTGCGCGCTCATGAACTACGGGGGGCAATTAAAGTGTCTATGTGGAGAGGGCAGCAGGCGGCGGGGCCTTTCACTTCCAAGTTTAAAACCTGTTCTGCCAAACTCCTTTGTGTGCCCCCTTCTGCTTTACGCACCTCCCCAGAAAGGAGCCAGTGCACCCCCAGAAAGGAGCCAGTGCACCCCCAAAGAAGAGAGAAAGAGAGAATGCCTCACATAATTGTGCACCGCACGTTTGGCCCCATAAAAGTCACCCCAGGGATGTTTACGATCGACAGATGCTGAGACAGACTTTGTGCCCCCCACTACCAAACACACACACACACACACACACCCCTCCCACACACATACACCCCGACAGACCTCTCTTCCCCTCTGTCTCACAAACACACAGTCGCCGACACCTCGCGCTAGACCCCGCAGAAAAGGCTTCCTCGGCCGCGGGCGACCCGGGGTTAACCTCCGGCCGTGTTGCCGTGGCGACGGCGCGAGGAGAAAAGGGAGGAAGTCAGACGGGGAGAGTTATGTCCTGACGCTGGGAAGGACGGACAGCAGGGTTGCCGACGGCAGCAGGAGAGAGGGCTGGGAAGGAAAAGGCACTGCATGACTTCACACACACACACACACACACACACACACACACGAGACAAAGCACAATGCAGCACAGCACAATAAAGCAACACACACACAAACACACATACACATACACACACACAAACACATACACGCACACACACCACATCACAGGCATTCCGTGGTGCTTCACCGAGTCCAAACCATCACATTACATGTAATTTAGCTGACGCTCTTATCCTGATATGAGTGACAGTGAATTAGAGGGACAGTCCCCCTTGAGCAGTGTGGGGTTGCGTGCCTTGATCAAGGGCAGCTCAGCTGTGGATGAGGGTGCAAGGCAGCATTTTTTATTAACGCCCCCACACACACTCTCCCTAATAGTACAGGGATCCAACCGGCAATTCTCCGTGCACCGAAGACCCCCTCTTTAACTATTACACCACAGCTGCCCCAAATCCTGATTTGGATCGGCATCAGGACCAGGGTCTAGGGAGGACCCGTCACAACCATTGACCATATGTGGGAATGCCACGACTGACCCAGCCCATTTCCTACAGCACTTTAAGATGATGTACCGATTCACACACACACACACACACACACACACACACACACACACACACACACACACACACACAAAAACTGTTAACCCACACCTGCACCTGCAGTCCACCCAACTTCAGCCTCCACACCAGAGGTGTCAATCCCAGGTTCAGAAAGTAAAAACCCTGCCACGTTTTCCTTCTAACACGGGTGACTTCACTGAGTTGCTGATCTACCTGTCTTGAGCGCTCATTATGATCAGCTGATTCAGAGCTGGTTGGATCAAATTTGTGGCAGGGTTTTTACTTCCTGAACCCAGGATTGACGCCTCTGCTCCACACACACACACACAGCTCCACAGGAAACCACAACCACACATCAGCAACGATCAGCCACAGTGCACACCAGGGCCTGCACCCACAACAGCACTTATCTCTCACTGGCTCACAGGTCTTTGTAGATGCACACTCGAAAACTACACCACAGCATGCAGTTCTAGAAACATTCTCAGACCCTTCACCCGCCACCAACAGCTCTCCTGCAGACTGGACACCATCATGTGTGTCTTTCAGTGCCAACTCTCTCCAGCTAGCCAAAACAACAACACATTACTAAAAGCATCTGTTCGTAATGCAGCGGTCCCCTTCACAGACACTGACCCAAAGCTAAGAGCAGCAACAAGAGACGGCTATTGTTTCTTGCACCATGGAAGTGCCACTGGCTTCCTCTCCAATCCCCAAACATTCCAACGAGTGAGTTGTACAACCGCCTGCTAGACGACAACAAATCACATTCCAACGACCCCCCCCACCTTTGACCCCCTGTACAGCCCCCTGACCCCCTGGCCTCCCTCAGCAGGTAAACATTCCAGCTGACCCTGAACATGACCCGGGCCAGACCCAGCCCAGATAAAGGCGCTGAGAGGGGCAGACCCGGATAAGGCCGCTGAGTGGGACCCCGGGACCTGGTTCTGGACATCAGAAGGCAGGAAGGCGGGGGGCGGGGGGTGGTGGTGAGCTTGCTTTCCCTGACACAGCAGGCAGGCAGTGAGTCAGAGCACTCGCCGTGCCGGGCCACAGGGATATGAAACCCGACCTCAGAGGGAAGGAACCAGCCAGGAACAGAGGCCCCCGCCCCCTCCCCACACACACACACACACACACACACACACACACATCCATAAACACCCTAACAGCCTACGAGCTGACTCCGCAGATCCAGGCCTGTGGTGGTGTCTCACCGCCCGACCCCAACCCCACCCACCAAACCCTTCGCAGGCACCCCACCAGGGAACGGTGCCCAGCCAGGTGTGGTGGGCAGCCCCCATACTACCTGCGGTTTGTGGCCCAAGTTGGCACTGCCCTAGAAAGTGTGCCTGCGGGAAGCCTGGGAGCGGGAGCGTCTAGCTGCAGTCTGCAGTAGCCCCATTTGTGCAGCATCCAGCTGGGTGCGTTCCCCAAGGTCTCTGCTGACCCAGTATGCCTACCTCCTGTTTACGTATGTGTGTGTGTGTGTGTGTGTGTGTGTACCCAGTCTCGGCGGTCCCAGGATGCCTACCTACTGTTTGTGTGTGTGTGTGTATGTGAGAGAGTGTGCCCAGTCTCAACGGTCCCAGGATGCCTGTTTGCGTGTGTGTGTGTGTGTGTGTGTGTGTGTGTGTGTGTGTCCAGTCTCTGCGGGCCAGTATGCCTACCTACTGTGTGTGTGTGTGTGTATGTGTGTGTGTGTGTGTGTGTGTGTGTGTGTGTGTGTGTGTGTGTGTGTGTGTGTCCAGTCTCTGCGGGCCAGTATGCCTACCTACTGTGTGTGTGTGTGTGTGTGTGTGTGTGTGTGTGTGTGTGTGTGTGTGTGTGTGTGTGTTCAGTCTCTGCGGGCCAAGTAAGCCTACTTGCTGATGTGTGCACACCACCCCCACACCCCAGCAGTCTCTGGTACCCAACAAGGCATAGCATACCTGCTGTGTGTGTGTGTGTGTGTGTGTGTGTGTAAGGCACAGCATACCTGCTGTGTGTGTGTGTGTGTGTGTGTGTGTAAGGCATAGCATACCTGCTGTGTGTGTGTGTGTGTGTGTGTGTGTGTGTGTGTGTGTGTGTGTAAGGCATAGCATACCTGCTGTGTGTGTGTGTGTGTGTGTGTGTGTGTGTGTAAGGCATAGCATACCTGCTGTGTGTGTGTGTGTGTGTGTGTGTGTGTGTGTGTGTGTGTGTGTGTGTGTGTATAAGGCATAGCATACCTGCTGTGTGTGTGTGTGTGTGTGTGTGTGCACGTGCGTGCAAGGCATAGCATACCTGCTGTGTGTGTGTGTGTGTGTGTGTGTGTGTAAGGCATAGCATACCTGCTGTGTGTGTGTGTGTGTGTAAGGCATAGCATACCTGCTGTGTGTGTGTGTGTGTGTGTGTGTGTGTGTGTGTGTATAAGGCATAGCATACCTGCTGTGTGTGTGTGTGTGTGTGTGTGTGTGTGTGTGTGTGTGTGTGTGTGCACGTGCGTGCAAGGCATAGCATACCTGCTGTGTGTGTGTGTGTGTGTGTGTGTGTGTGTGTGTGTGTGTGTGTAAGGCATAGCATACCTGCTGTGTGTGTGTGTGTGTGTGTGTGTGTGTGTGTGTGTATAAGGCATAGCATACCTGCTGTGTGTGTGTGTGTGTGTGTGTGTGTGTGTGCACGTGCGTGCAAGGCATAGCATACCTGCTGTGCGTGTGTGTGTAAGGCATAGCATACCTGCTGTGTGTGTGCGTGTGCGTGTGTGTGTGTGTGTGTGTGCGTGCAAGGCATAGCATACCTGCTGTCCGACTTTCCCAAGTTGGTGCCCGCAGGGTGCAGGAACGTCTGGTTCCCCTCCATGTCCACCACGCATTTTGTGTTCAGGTCCTTTTCTGCAGGAGGAGAGAGGGAAGAATAGGGAAGGAGACAAAGAACAAAGAAAGAGAGAGAGACCAGGGGGAGGGAGGGGGAGGGAGAGAGAGAGAGAGAGAGTAAGTGAGAGAGAGAGAGAGACAGGCAGACAGAGAGAGAGAGAGAGAGAGAGAAAGACCGAGAGAGAGCATTTTTAACATATAAGTCAAACCTCAAATCATTGTTGTTTTCCTGACTTCTAAGCAAACTGCTTTCCCTTCCAGTTTAAACAGAAATTTACATGGCTTGGGCAAGACGAGGCCAGTCAGTTCAGCGAGAGAAACAACAAAAATCTGTTTTTTTTTTCGCCATGATCATCTTGGGTTTTCGTTCTAACGTTGTGTTGTTTCCAGATTGTGACAGATATCGGCAGACTCTCCTGGAGTAAATGATTCACCCCCAGCTCGCCGTGGCCATTGCATGCGTGCATGCTGGAGGCAACACAAACATTATGACAACACGGGCTCTCAGATGACACCGCACACAGGCCATGCCTTGGGACCCTTAAGCATCTGGTGAGTCTCTATATAAACACCAATGACAATGCCGCACACCACACACACACATTCCACCAGTGCTCAGTGCTTTATGTTAAAATGGGACACTGTGTGCTTTGTTTTACGCTGGTCCGCTGGAACAACAGAAGATCCAGCAGACAGATAAAACTAATGATGTAGGCCTATTGATTGGATGATTGGTTACTGAACTTGACTGATTAGTTTACCAAATCATCCTTATTACTACAGAAGTGATGGTATCGGCTCATCTCGTCCCATCTCATCTGGTCTCATCTGCGGCGTGTCCAATCTGCATGTTTGTGGAGGCACTACTTCCCCCACATGGAGGAGTCCCTAATAATAGCAGCATTAATCACTGCTGTGTCCAGCTGCACAACTAAATCCGGCCCCATCTCCCCGTGGCTTCCTCCGCATAGCAGTCACAGGGGGATCGGAGAGGCTCTGGGCTGCAGGGACAGACGCTGTGCTGTGCTCTGCTACGCTGGGCTGGGCTGTGCTGTGCTGCCATTCAACAGGCTAATTGGGGCTGTAACAGTGTAAAGGCCATCAAGCAGTCATTGTGATGGGTGCGCTAATTTGGCTGGAGAGGAAGGGAAGGGAACTAAAAGCATGCCACTGCAGCGCGGCAAACACTTCACCCTAAAGTACAGACGTGTGTGTGTGTGTGTGTGTGTCTGTCTGTGTGTGTGTGTGTGTGTGTGCCTCTGTGCCTGTGTGCGTGTCTGTGTGTGTGTCTGTGGGGAGGAGAAAAACAAGTCCTGCCATGTGCTCAACAATTGACAAACTGATGGGGGAGGGACTGAACGGCGGTGAGCGAGTAGGAGCGAGGGAGACGGAGAGATGGAGGTATAGAGAGCAGGAGACAAAGAGAATAAGTGGAAGGAAAAGAGATGGGGATTACGACAGAGAAAGGGTAAGGGGTTGGGAAGAGAGAGAGAGACAAGATGTGACAGCGGAAAAAGACAAACGCAAGAAAGACAAACAGAGGGAAACTGGAAGCAGAAAGGAGGACAAGAGTAAGAGCAAAAGAGAACAAGAGAAAGGGAAAGAGGGATGAAGAAAGGGAAAGAGGGATGAAGAACCAATGATGAGGAAAGAGAAGAGAGAGAGAGAAGGCCGACACTACAGGCAGTCACAACCAGGCAAACATGGGGCCTGGAGAAAGGAGGAGAAAGTGGAGACAGACAGTTCTTACAATAACAGAGGAGAGAAGAGAGAGAGAGAGGGAGAGAGAGGGGGGGGGAGAGGGGGAGAAGGAGGGAGAGGGAAACAGAGGGGGGTGGAGAGAGAGGGAGAGAGAGAGGTAGGAGGGAGAGAGAGGGAAACAGAGGGGGGTAGAGAAAGGGGGGGAGCTAGGAAGAGACAAGGGAAGAGAGACAAATAGAGCACAAGGATGGAGTGGAAGAGAGTTAGAGAGTAGATGTTTGTTTGTTTATTTAGTTTATTGCCATTTTGAGCTACTATGGCTATTTCATGGCCAAAGCAGGTAAAATTAAATATTACGCATTTTTAAAATGAAATAAATAAATAAATAAATAAATAAATAAGTAGATTACAATAGTTTTTAACATTAATACATGTTTAAAAAGTTCAAAACCTTTAAAGGTGGGACCTTACAAAAAATGTTAATTACATTATTTTCTTAAAAAAACTGCTAGAGAGTAGAAGGGAGGGAGAGAGGGAGAGAGAAAGACAGAGAGCTAGGAAGACCTGACAGAAAGAAAGACAGATGACCATTAAAAGCCAGTGAGGAGGGAGACAGAGAGGAAGAGAGGAAGAGGGGGCCAAGGGAAGCCCAGCTGAGCTGAGCGAGTTAACCCTTTAAGGGGGTGCATCCTGGCAGGGCTGGCCCGCAGCGGCCTGCTGGTCTGGAGGAAACACAAGCTTCCTGTTACCTCCTGCACGACTCAAAAGTCAGCTTAGCATCCGCATGGGGCAAGCCCTGTCCCAATCCAAACCTGCAATGCGTGAAGGTGTCAATTAGCCAATAAGAGGCTGGTGGTTTCCTGCCAGGCCTTGGCTGGATGAGAAGAGGGGAGGGGAGGGGAGGGGAGGGGAGGGGAGGACACCAACCCCAAACTGAACTCGGCTGCCATGACAACCAGAGGACCTGTAGTGCACGGGGCCTTCATCTCCTGTATTCGACACATGAACTGTGCCCCAGTGCATTACATAACTTACATGCCACTTACCGAGATGCCACGCCACACTGTCTTACATTGAGAACAGCAAATACTGGGATTAAAAGGCCTTTTTAACTGTGGCGCCCCTTTAGCCAAAATATGGTTTCCCCGTTCTAGTTGCTTAGTGTAGGCTACATTACAAAGTGCAACAACACATCACAAGCTACTGTGGGAATTAACACCATGTAATTCAGTGTTCGCAAGGATGCCAAACATGACACCACGATGTTATGCGAGATTAGACATCAACAATAACTTTGTCCTGAAGCCATCCCAACTTTCAGTATAAATAACTGTCATGTTAAACAAAGTGGGCCTGTGATTCAACTCATATCAAGTGTGATTAAACTCTGGCCTTTTCTGCAGTGGTGGCTTTCATTCTGCCAGCACTGACTGCACACAGCACAGCGGACGGAGATGTTTCAACTGAACTATGGAAAAAAAGACGGGAACAAAAACACGAGTGTGTTTTCACTTTTCGAGCCCTCTCCAAGTTGGCCAGACTACGCATTGGTGTCAGTAGCGGCTGGGGAGCGCATCTGTGTGTGTGTGTGTGTGTGTGTGTGTGCGTGTTTCTTCGAAGGTCCACCGGCTCTGGCAGCCCTGGGAACATGCTCCGTTACGCAACGCTGGCAAATAGTCCATTCAGGCCCTCTTCCTGCCTTTGTCCGCAGCCATGCAATGCACACACACACACACACACACACACAGCACTGGGAGAGAAGACAAGGAGGGAGAAGCACAGGCCAGCCCAGTGAAAGCAAACTAAAACTCAACAGGACTGGCACTGGCCCGTATTAAACATCGGTAATGCGAGAGGCTGGGTGGTGAACAGGAGGACTAGTGTGGCTAGGACGAATACATTACCTTACATGGGGATTAGCTGTCATTTGCTTTGACAGTTGACACAGTGGAGTAGTTTTTGTAAGGGTGAACAAATTCACCCATCAAGAGGGGTTTCTGTTCATACAAGTCTTTGTTGTGAAGGGGACCGATAGGGGGCAAGGTTTGGTTTGGGCTTACAGCATGACAGGCTAGCCAGCAAGAGCTGGTTCCGACAGATGAAAGAATACGAGTGACAGCCTAAAACCTCCGCCGTGGCAGTCTTGTGACCGAATTTTACGCTGAGGTCCAACACGTGACTTCCTTGGCTGTACTGAGGCCGATGTTTTCCGCTTCACAGACTCCCTTGTGAAGGCGCATGTTCTCCCACGGCAGAGACCCGCTAACCACATCGGCTGTTAATACCACCCTCGTCTAATTACTGGTGGTTTTTGACAGGGTGAAACTGGCTTAACAACGTTCTACCATGGTAATTGCTGTTTTGCAAAACACACACAGACACAACTTTATGTGAAAATGAAAGTACAACCTTCAAGTATGTTAGGAGGCTTCATGTTTTACATTTTCAATAGGTCATTTTATTTTACTATGATGACAGACACACCAACCCCTCCTAGTAACAGAGGAAGCACTAGTTTGTAAATGGTTAATATTAAACGGCTGTTGCTGATCTGTAAGAATTAGACCCAGTCCAGATCGAACGCATTCCAAAGGATACTGGGCTAAAATGACATGTGCCCTACTGACAATCACAACTAAATGACGCGCTAAGCCTGGACACTATCAAGAGGGGGAAAGCACTAGATATTAGTAGATCAATGATGTCTGTTTTGGGTGTGAAGACACTGACTTGACTTCCAAAGTTCAAATCACTCACCCCTCCTGTTCATAGGTCGGAC
This sequence comes from Coilia nasus, assembly GCA_027475355.1. Lineage (NCBI taxonomy): Eukaryota > Metazoa > Chordata > Actinopteri > Clupeiformes > Engraulidae > Coilia > Coilia nasus. Next base: position 5,401,763 of record CM050205.1, read on the forward strand.
CCGCACAGCGACCTTCACATTGGAGTCGGTCAGGTTGCTCTCGCCCATGGTGACCGACTGGCCGTTTCCCCGGTACTAAGGCTGAAATGAAACCTGACAGGCTGTTTTTCCTTGAGTCCAAGATATGCAGATCCAAGACACGTTAGAATCCATTCAGATATAGATTGTCCCACTGTCTGGCAGCCATTGTCTATCCAGAAAGCTCAGTATTTGGCTTCGGCTACTTGAAATGGTCCGAGGCACCACCACATTGCATATTCCCGCTGAGATGTAGTCCTCGATGGATGCGAAGAAATCGATAATAACGGTGTTAACACACATACACTAGCAAAAAACGTTGCCTGTTCTGTTCGTTTACTAAAATTATGTTAAAAGTTGCGTTAATTTTCCTGTTAACGCAACATTGTCCCAACTAAAAGCTTTATGAGACCTGGTTTGTTACTAGGTGATACACCTCCTCCATTCGGCAAGAGAAAATGTCTGGTTACCAAAGAAGACAATTTCCCAATTCACTAGCAAGACTTCCCATGTTAAAGCACAAACATTTCTATCTTGCAAGCGAATATGTCCAGAGAGCCCAGCATCAAATAAGTCTGTACGATTGTCTCCACTTAGACTAAATCTAACACCAGACCATGGGTAACGCGCTCTGAACCAGCGCAGCTTATTATATATTTATGGATGGCAACAAGTTCCTTTATCATATTGTGACAGTACAAAATGTCAAAGGGCCTGTATGGACATCATTACATATTTTTCAGACTAAAAACTAACACAGCAGAGATTTGCAAAACAGGCTAACAAGATCTCTAGCCACCTCTAGCTAACGGTACCTGCATATCTCAAACAAGTAGCTTGTTCCCTCAATTGCCACAAATTACTTGAAAAGTTTGCAACAGCAAACACATCTCTATAGAGATATGGTACCGGTCTATATTCTGAAGGATGCTATTTTCAACCAAAAAGCTAAAATGTGATGCACCTCTCCTCCTGGAGCTGGTACAAAACTAACAGTCTAATTAGCTTGGCTATGGCTAATGTTAGCAAACTAACGGGTTGGGTCAAGAAATAGAACTTCGCTGGCTCTGAAGGCTCTTGACTGACAAAACGGTTCCTGCGACGACTCTTACGAGTGTTCTTGACAAATCCAGCCTAGAACAAGGTGCCAATCCAACGTTTCTTGAGCTTCAAAAGAATGACTGATAAGTTTTCTCCAGACAATGAAAAAATATTCCCTGAATCAGCACCGCTCTCTTCCAGTGGCAGTGTGGCTAGTCCTCGCACACTGCTAGCTCTAACCTGGAATAACCTTCTCCCCGCCTCTTCCGACAGAGGAGGTCACCCCAAACTTGAGTTGGGTAGTGGGTTACGCCATTTAGATGAGGTCTTTACAACCAAATTTTACATAGAGCAAAATTGGTATTTAAAGTATTTACAAATAAGTGGTGGCTTTACAATGGTTTGTTGGCTTGTGTCTCATTCACACAGTGAACTGACGTTTTCGACTGATTAGGTTTAAGTTTAGGTTTCCTAAAAATGAATTTAGAAATGTTTAATTTGAAGAATTAAACATACTTCAACTGCAATATGACAGCTCGGTTCATGACTACATTTAATGTTTCTCTTACATATAATTTCCTTTGTTGCAGACTTAATATGCAGAAGGATACTGAGAATTTTATCATTGTACAAAGTAGATCAGTGACAGCTCTGTACTTTGGTTTAGTGGTGACATCTACTGGTAGGTTAATGTAGTACTCTTTGCAATGCCAAGCTACCTTGAATGAGGTCTTGCAATATAGCGACCTCTAGTGTACATTTCTAAAAAATGGGTCAAAACTTTAACACTTGTACACTAGAGGTCGCTATATTGCAAGAAAATGACAATTTGGTGGAACAAAGGCAAATGTACTGCGAATGAACAATATCTGCATTAAAAAAAAACAGGTATTGTAGAGGTGTTAAATTCACCATGAAATTCAGAAAAAATCTAATCTTAGTCATTTGAATCTGATTTTAATACGAACTACAATTGTGGTGAACTTAAAATGAAGACTCAGATTCACAGGCATTTACAGACACAGTCATCTATGTGGTTAACACAACTGTTTTTCTTTCCACTCACCATTAGAATAGAATAGAATAGAATAGAATAGAATAGAATAGAATAGAATAGAATAGAATAGAATAGAATGACTTTTATTGTCACTATATAGATGTTCAATGTACACTATACTCACTCTTCAGTACAAACATGTATATAGGATATTTACAACACAGAATAAAAGTAAATAGTATTAGTGCAAGACAAGATACAGAATAGAAGAGGGGGTGGGGTGAGGTGCACAGCTCTGAGGTAAAAGAGATAAGATATATACAGAGGTTTATATGCAGGGTGATATTGCACAGTAATTATACAAGTTATTGCTCATTGCACATTGGACAAGTTATTGCACATTGATTAATAGTGCACAGTAACGATTGCCTCATGCTATGAGTGGTGGGTAGACGTGATGATACAGTGTGAAATTGTGGTGGAACAGTGGAAGAGGGAAGGTGGAAGTAGCATTTCTGGCTTACTTTGACAATAAGATATGCATACTGAATAAGGCTGATGCATTCTCTAGTGTAAGCTATTATTCAAAGACAGACAATCTTACTTCAAAGTCAACCTTATTCAAAGTTAAAGACAATCTTATAGTAACTGGCTGATGTGTGGTATATGTAATTTAACATCAGCAAGAAACTACGAAATGAAGAAACTAAGAAAAAAAAAATCTAATTTAAAATTTTAATTCTAAGTGTGATCAAACACAATAATTTATCACAAGCCACATCTTTATCACCTTTGTCCTCTTCTTCATCCCCATCCAACTTCTCCTCCTCCTCCTCCTTTCCCTCCATCTCCTCCACCCCATCTCTCGACCTCCCTCCTCCTCCTCCCCCTCCTCCTCCTCCTCCTCATCACCATCATCACCACACCCCATAAACATAACTGTTTCCAACAGGGTTGTTTGCATAAGCAGCATGAATCCATAATTTAGCAACGCTTCTTCAGATTCCTCAGAGAGATGGACCCTCTGTCCCTTGTGTGTGTGCGGTGATCACCGGTGCCTTAATCAGGGCCGGCCAGCAAGCGGTCTTTGAAGCAGGGTAATTTAGAGTAAATGTTACAGCCCCTCCTGTGGTGGTGGCGGCGGCCAGGTTTGAGTGCTGCCAGCGCTGGGGATGGGGACAGGGGACAGGGGACAGGGGACAGCTCCAGTAGGGGCATATCTGGGGAAAGGGCAGGGCCCTTTGAAGTCAGCACGACGCCCAGCCAGCGCCACACCGCTGGGCTTGGCACACATCGCCCACCAGCATCCCGCCCAGCCCAGAGGGAAGAGAGGAGCAATCATAACATGACCTACCCGCCCGTTTATGTACTATTATCTATTTATCCATCCATCCATCCATCCATTCATCCATCCATCCATCTATCCATTCATCCATCCATCCATTTATCCATCCATTCATCATTTCATATCAAGACTAAAATGACTCAGTTAATTTTAGTAATGTTACTATAATTCTGCTTTCTGTCTGTCCATCCACATATTTGTGTATGTGTGTCTGTGGGTTTGTGTGTGTGTGTGTGTGTGTGTGTGTGTCTGTCTGTAAATAACTAGTGCAGAGCCCATTCATGTAGCTGTGTTGTGTGAGAGGGGGAGTGGCTACGGTGCCCAGAGTGACACAGAGACAAAAGGCAACTGAAGCTTGATTTAACAATATATTTGGCACTTGCTGTCCTATCAACATGAAACTTGGCACTGCACTCACTCGTGCCATTAGCAAGACATCTACCAAACTGAGCTTGGTGGAACAAATGTTTCGAGAGTTGTGCATGGAACAGACAGAGTGACAGAGTGACAGACTGACAGACGTTCTTTGCATGTATAGATAGATATGTACATTGTGTACATACTCTGCACTCTATGTGCTATATGTTATCAGTCTGTGTTGTTTTTTATATTGGACATACATTATCTGCACTGCTGGAGAAACACTAACTGCTGGAACCAAATCGTTCGCGTGTGTAAACATATTTGGCCAATCTAATCGATTTTGACACTGTGATATTTCTGCTTATCTCCCAGTCTGCTTATGGCTCTGCAACAGCTCATCAGGTTCTCAAGCACACCTTCTAAGTAAACATTTTGCTTTTTATTCAAAGAGTGACCGTGGGTGTAACTTTTACTGACCACTCAGACCATAGAAAGAGGATGGGATCGGCCTGAAGTAGCCATTATCTCCCAAGATGCACCACAAGTTTCCATAGATGACCACAGGAAGCCTGTGAAATGTGATTTATATGTATTACCAGCCATGATGGGCCACGATATCCAGCAGTGGCGTGGGTGCCTTGCTGTTGCTTATCATTCATTCTTGCGTAGCTTGTCACTGGGTTCGTTAAGATGACATGATTAGGATAATTGTTCCGGCCTCCGTAATCTGGAGGAAGTGTGCCTGGCAGAGGGTTCGATTTCAGGAACAACCCTTATCTTTACCGAACGGCCCAGCAAGGGACGGGGGGGGGGCAGGGGAGGGTGGGGGGACAGAAGGGGGAGGGGGGGCAGGGGGGGTTGGGGGGGGCAGAAGTGGTTATTGGTAATCAATTGGCCCTCCCTCTGGACAAAGACGGCTGAATGATGGGCCTTTCTGAACCATGCCAAAAATATAGATGATCCATAGCCCCCACACACACCTCGGGCCCCCAGGTCAATCCCAGTCTGATGTGTGGAGCCAGAAAGCTAATCAACAGTATCGTCAGGCCTAATGCAAGCTTAATCTGGACCACACACCAGCCACAAGTCACCTGAGTCTGGACCGCTCTTAGCTGTAAGCAGGAGAGACTAAAAGTACCTTCAGTCTTCCAAAGTGCCCCAAAGGCTTAGCTGCCTCAAACACAGGGAGGTGCATTAAATCCGCAATGCTGCATTGGCTGAAATTCCGTCATGGAAAATCCGAGGGAAGTTTGCCGTCAGCAGTATGGTGGAGGGATGCGGAGGGAGGATGCTGGGGGGGGCGGTTGCGGCGTGTCCTCTTTGGCCCCCGTTAGCCGAGCGCTGAGTGTGAACGCGGCAGCAGCATCTGTGTTCGTATGTGTGGGGGATGAGTCACGCAGACGTGGATTAACGCATCGGCAGCTCAAGCCAGCAGAGGAGAGTCGGGGGGGGCGAGAGTCCATCTCCTCGCTGCCAGGGAAGGATTGCTTCTTTCTTTTTTCATTTTTCATTCTTTTTTATCTGTCCTTCCCTGCTTCTTTTTCTTCTCTCTCTTCTCCTCTTCCTTGAAACACTCTCAAGAATACAGTCTGAAGTCAGATTTTTTTGGTGAGGTACGGGACTTAGGGCTTGTCTGTGACAGAAACACAGAAGAGAATGTAACAGCTACACAGCGGTCAATGTGTAACAGACAGTCAATGTGATTCTTCTATGACTAAGTGTTTCAACCACTGCTTCAGTGTGGACAGCCTATGCGTATGACAGCTCCAGTCCTGCCCAATCCATGAAAGAACTTTAAAACTTCACACCATTAAATCATATATACACAAACCTTTTAGACAAAAAAGACAGGGAACAAATCTATTTTTCTCAGTGCTGGCAATGAGGTTTGGGCACAGGTATGGGTTCAGAATGGCGGGGGGAGCGATTGCACAAGATGGCAGTTATGCATAGTGCATTAAGCCGGGCATTCATTGCACTCTCTAAGTAGGCTGTGGCAGCCTACAATAGCCCATTATAGGGGATCCTATCAAGGCAAATGAATTGAAAGTGGTTTATGGAGAAGTGGGCATTACTTAAGCAGCCAAATCTAATCTATGGGGTTTTTTATTGTGGTCATGGCCACCCAAGCTCCAGGCTGAACCCGGAGCAAAGCCCCCCCTCTGAAGCCTGTCTGGGTGCTTTGGTCCATTGGGCCTGTGCCTGAGGCGAAACAATCAAGAGGTAAATGAGAGGTTAAAGTCTGCTGTCACCGAAGCATGGACATGCGTCACTCATTCGCCATTCGCCATCGTTCGCCCTGCTCTGCTCTGCTCTGCTCAACACGACCGAAAATCCCCACGAAGACTACTACACAAAGCTACAGATGGAGACAGCTGTAGACCCCCGAGGTCTGACGAAAGTAAAGGATGAGAGGTTGGGGAGGCGTTTCATTAGATGGTCAGTCACTGGGGCCGACTGTCCAATAAGTACTGTCTGTGCTGTGCAATACCTCTTATCTGCTGGCCACAAACCAAGGCCATTACTTAAGTTTTGTCATGCTGTGTATTTCTGCTGGTTGTCAGCCTCTCGAACTACCTTTTTTCTGCAGAGACCACAGCTCACCTGGACAACACTGGCCCTGGCTCTGGCTCTATCGCTCTGGTCCGCTCCACAACACAACGCAGGCCAGCCAGAGATCGCACTGCTACACGATAAAGAAATCCTATTAACCACTCGCCAGCTCTCTGTGGCCATTTATCTAAGTCAGGGTTGCTGGACAGGAAATACAGTGTCAGAGGATAAACACTGCTGCGATGCCTCACCACACGCAGGTGGGGGAAGATGGGGGTGGAGAGAGCGAGAGAGAGAGAGCGAGAGAGGAGAGAGAGGCAAAGAGAGAGAGACAGACAGACAAAGAAACAGAGAAACAGAGAGACGGCATATTCTATTGTCTTCATCTCTCGTGACAAATGCAGAGGGAGAGCGTTGTATTAGTCCTCTCTGCATGCAACACTCCTGCCTGGTTAAGGGGGAGTGAAACATAACACACTCATCAGAGATTCATGATGAATAAGACAAATGAATGGCCACTTGGTGACTATCACTTTGCAGAGAGCACATTTGGAGTGGCATAAGCACAAGGGAAAACTGCATGGGTTTTCTTTAATTACACGAGAGACCAAGGCCTCTCAGAGTCATTGATAAACCAATACAGGACAATTTGGTTGCGTATCACAGACGCCACAGCAAAGTACTTAGGAAATACTCTCTGCGTGATTGGGCTAGTAAGAGCATCCATACGCACGAAAGATAAATGTTGCTCGTGTATACAAAAATTCAGAGGAGAGAAGATATCACTCATGATACTTAATCAAAACAGCAGTTTGGAATTTTGTGGAAAATCTGAAGTTGGCAGGTTTAGACTTTGAAAACCTTGAAATACTTTGAAACTCTACTACTGATAAAAGCAAAGAAACATATAGAGTGAGTGGTTGATCTTAAATGACCTTAGTAAAAGAAAACGTTATTGTAGACAAACAGTCCCAAACAAATTTCTTGCCATAAGCTGTAATGCAGAACTTGATAACAGGGGCTTGTTTTCAACTTGTAATTATGATTAATGCAAAACAATCACCCTATAATTACTTTATAGCCAATTAGCTATGGAAAACAAAAAATGGTTGTCATTAAATGACAAATGATATCAGCAAAAATGTGGAAAATGCAGACCAAACCGAGCACTTGGCTCAGTGGCTTTGGGCTGTGCAATCCCCAAAGGATGGAAACAGAGTGCACAAATGATTGCAGTCAATGAGGTAAACAAATAAACAAATAAACAGTGAGGTAAACAAATGAACTACGCAGTGGGATGAAAAGAGAGAGAGAGAAAACTGGGTCTGAGAAATGACTCTGTAGCCTCCTTGACTCCATGAGCCATGACTCAGAGTGAATTTGCATTAATTGAAGCAATTTAAACGATCTAACGGTGTGGCTTGAAAATATAGGGTGAATCTTTAACCGTCTTCAAAAGCCTTCTGTCATAAGGAGGTCATGGGAGCCATAAGTCATGTGGAGATTCTCTCTCTCTCCGTCTTTCTTTCTCTCTCTCGTTCCACCTATCCCACTCTGCCTGCCCCCTCCCCTTCCCTTCCCCTTCCCCCACTAAACCCCCACTCTGTGATCGACACCCCCTCACTGATATCGCATGTGACTATAAGGCGTGGCCACGTGGGGGCCAGGGGGGGCCATGGCCACCAGTGGTCAGAGGATGGCCACCCTGCTGCCCCCCCCTACGGACCCACCCTTTGCCTACTTAATTGTTGAACTTAATATTTTGCACTCACAATGAAAGCTTATTAGCTCGACATATAGTTAAACAAATTCAGCCAACGATAAGAAGTCCATTTTCCTCATTTGGTCTTTACCTTTTAGTGAAACTGAAGCACAATAAAACACGAAATACAAACGAGCATCTGTCATTCAACGGTTAGCATAAGGCTAGCTTAACATTAGAAAGTCTATAGGCAGGCTAACCGCGATTAGCTTCGGTATATTTAACATTTACGTTAGAGTCGTGTTTTATAAAATGTTCAGTAGGAATTACAAAAAAATAATATAAAGTTTAAAAATCCACCAGTACTGTAGCTTACAGATATGAATTCTCTGCGTCTTAAAAAAGAAACTGATTTATTGAAACTCTTTCCAGTCTCCCAGTCAAGCAACTACCTAACTACAGCAAGTCTAGAGGGACAAAATTCGCTACAATTCTTCCAGGGGGAGAAGGTTGTTTGTGCATTGATAAGTGGGGAGTTTAAAAAAAACAGTTATCTCTTGAGTCTGCAGAGCTCATCTCGATTAGATATTGTATAGTCAACAAATATGGTTACAAGACGATTTCTGAAGCATCGTAACAGTAGGTTACCCTGCCCTGCTGCTAATGTAAGTAATATGCTAAACTTAACGTTTTCAGGTTAACTCCTCCATGTTTTGGTTCACGTTATAATCATTCAATTGACTCAACACGATAGCAAGGCTAAGTTAATCTTTAGACACGTATCCACTGGCTTCTCGGTCTGCTTCTTCATTTAAAAGTTGCTAAACATACGTCTTATTTCTGAAGTTATTTTTTCCAAATTTTCTTCGGCATGTCATGCAGTGCAAACGACCTTTCATCATTCATAAGAAATATCACAGCAAAACACCTTATTAAGCAGTAGGTGCATGTTAAGGCATAACTATGACAGAAGCACATAGGAAACCATTTTATTTCCACAGTTGAGTTGTGTATGATACCATGCTATTGAACTAACGTTTTTATCAGCCAAATACGTCAGCTTTGTCATAAATTATTTGTTTAGCCTGATAGCAACAATTAATTACCATGACTGTCATAAATGCTTTTAACCAATTTTAACTTTAGCAAGTGCAAAAATACATGGAATTTGAGGCCGTTTTTAATACCTTTCTAATCATCTGCGCCTTTTGCTCCGTAAAAAAAGAGGTCAAAAGGTCTAAGGTGTGCGATGGGCATATGGAGAAAACACTGGACACTGAACAGGTCCGCCTTAATTAAATGACTACTATATGGCACCAGATATACCACCAAATACACCAGAATACAGGGAATCAAAGCTAATGAAAACATTTCCAGGGGAGGACCCCCGGACCCCCAAACTACATTGGTCACAACATGGCCACCCCTTCAATAACGCTGGCCACCCTTTGGCCACCCCATGTAAAAAAAGTCTGGCTATGCCGCTGCACACATGCACACGCAGACACACAAACGCAAACACATACACATTCACATGCGCACAGACAGACACGCACAAACACACACACACACACACAGGTTATGAACACGCAGACACACAAACTAATGCAGACACATACACATACACACGCACTCACACACACACACACGCACACAGGTTATAAACACGCAGACACACAAACTAACACAGACACATACACACACACACACACACACACACACACACACACACACACACAGGTTATGGAGGGAAACCCAGTATGATGCAGGGGAGGCAACACTCTTGGCAGCAGGCTGCACTGACGTCCCATCGATCACGCCCATTGATCTGGCGGCATTGCTTGCGTCAGACCCCCGCTGGGACGGGTGGGTCGGGGGGGGGGGGGGGGGCACACTAGCGATCACCCCACTCTGCAGGCTATGTCTTCACTTACCATGGCGGGGAGCTGTTATCGAGCTAACCTCTCCTGCTAATTCATTTTCAAATAATTACAAAGCATTGATCACAGTTGTTAAGGCACACATAACTCTTGGACAGCAATCCTGCTCTTGAAATATTTATTCTTTCTTTCAGAAGCCCTGTGGTGGGACAGATAATTTTGAACAACACAAAGGGCTTGAATGGAGTCTGTCGGCGAGTCCGTGAATAGAAAAGAGTGCCGGTTCATCACCCTGAATGGAGCGGCCTTCTCATTCAGATCTGGACTCTCAGAAGACTCACTGGACCTCTCACGAAATCAGGTTAGATGGAACAACCCAGGCTTCAGTGCAAACCTGAATCACAGTGATGTCCTAAATCATAGTCATTTCTATAGTGATGTCTTAAATCATAGTGATATCATGAGACAAAGTGATATCAAAGCGATGTCCTAACTCATAGTGATATCCTGAATCATAGTGATATCCTGAGTCAAAGTGATGTCCAAAATCAATGGTGATGTCCTGAATCATACTGATGTCCTGAATCATACTGAGGTTCTGAATCATATTGAGGTTTTGAATCATACTGAGGTTCTGAATCATACTAATATTCTAAAGTAAATCTGCTTTGCCTATCTCTGTCAGAGCATCCTACGCCATCTTTAAAAATCAATTGGCCACCTACACTAATTTAGTATGCATCTTTAGAGTGGCACTTAAATTGAGTGTGTTTCAACACGGTAGTTTCTGTTATGTGACATTACTTCCTGTGTAAACTGTGCCGAAGTGGAAGAACGTTATCACAAGCCGAAGTAAAAAAAAAAAACCCTTGTAGCTCAGGTTATAATTAATTTGAAATAACTACTTTAGTCCAAAGTATTAGATGTGCATGGGAAGAATGGTTAAAATCCTTGAATGAGTCACCTTATCAACCAACATACATATCAGCATTAGGATTTTGCCTGAAGACTAAATGCGACTATTAGATCTTCCAGATCACTGGGATATGGTTTTGATGAGTAATATCTCTCTCACACTAATGCATTCTGGCCTTGAGACCCACACTCACAGGAACACACACACACACACACACACACACACACACACACACACACACACACACAGAGTGAGTGGTTATTACAATCATCATGCTACACAACCACACCACACACCATGCACCTACAGCAAAGGGGGTTGGATGACTTGGTAAAGGGGGGGTGAAGCGACTCGTAACTGTCCCAGCTGCAGTGAAGGAGTCTCGGGCAGATAAGAGGATGCCTGCCTCCTGCTCTGCTGGAGCCTGCCTGACCAACACGACTAGACTGATAAGGCTGGGGTGGTACAGCACCGTAGACAGCATGAGGAGAGGAGAGGCAGCAGAGAGGAGAGGGGGGAGAGAAGAGTGTGGAGGGTAGAGAGGAGAGGAGAGGAGAAGAGAGGAGGGGAGAGAGAGGAGAGGGTGGGGTGGAGAGGAGAGCAGAGCAGAGAGGAGAGTGTGGAGGGGAGAGAGGAGAGGAGAGGAGAAGAGAGGGTGGGGAGGAGAAGAGAGAAAGAGGGCAGGGGGCAGAGGGTGGAGGAAAATGATGTCCTGGCTTCTGTCCGTGTTTCTGATCTTCCCCCAGCAGGGGTAAATGCCCCCTAATCGAGGGGCATTTTCTCCCACTGCCAAAATCTCTGCTGTGCCTGGCCTCAAGGCCAACCTGGCAGCTGATAAAAAGAAATCTGTGTCCAAATTTAGAATGGGTTGGATGGAGCTCTCCAAATTTAGTATGGGTTGGATGGAGCTTTAGTATGGGTTGGATGGAGCTTTAGTATGGGTTGGATGGAGCTTTCACCTCCCACTACACATTTAGGATGGGCTTGATTGAGCTCTCCAAATTTAGTATGGGTTTGATGGAGCTAATTTAGTATTGTTTAATGGAGGCAATTTAGTATGGATGTGATGTAGCTCTCCAAATTCAATATGGTTTAGATGTAGCTCTCCAAATTAGATATAGGTTTCACTCTCACCTCCCACTTTGGGAACACACTGCATAGATGTTTCAGAAGCAAACCTGACTTGGTTTGGGGCTATACCATAAGTCTGTATGCAGGGGCATAAAAACCTTACCTGGTTTGGTGCTGTGCTGTAGGTCTGTGTGCTGGGGCATAAAAATGAAAAGATGCATAAAATGACGCAGGTGTCATGGACAGATGTCCTTGAATAGATCTCATTCTCTCTCTGTCCCTTTCTGTCCCTTTCTGTCTCTCTCTCTCTCTCTGTCTCTCTCTCTCTCTGTCTCTCCCTCCCTCCCTCCCTCCCTCTTTCTCTCTCTCTCTCGCTCTCTCTCTCTCTCCACCCCCCCACCCCCCACACACTGTCTTTCCACCTCTCTTTCTCTATCTCTCTCTCCCCTTCCCTCCATCTCCCTCCCTCCCCCTCTCTCCATCTCTCTTCTCTTTCTCTCTTTCTCTCTCGTTGGTGTAATTCAAGGCTGAGTTCTACCCTGTACCTCCCAGTGACGTCCAGGATCCCAAACCCCCTGCTATGCCCCAGACTCCCACACCTGAGGAAATGCTTTTGACCTCAATTACCACCCCTGCCCCCTTCCCCTGCCCCCCCCCCCCTGCTCCCCCTTACTACCCATCCCCACCCCCATCATCTTCACTGCCCCCCCCTGCCCAGACAGAGGTGTGACAATCCTCTCTCTCTCTCTTCCTCTCTCTCTCTGTTGTTCTCTCTCTCTCTCTCCCTGAGAAATCCTCTATCCTTCAGTTTTATTACTTTGCTCATCCTTTAGTTTTGCTTTACTGTGCATTTTTTAAATGGGTCTTTTCACCATGCAATTGTAGCAAAAAAAACTTGTAATTCATAGCCATACTTTTTAAGGCTCTGGTAAAATAAAAATAACTTTATGTTAGAATTTTAATTTTCCTCTGGCCTCATCCTTTGAACTTGAGTATTTTATGATAAATTATGAAGATATATGTTTAACCTTGCACAACAAACTGAATCTGAACTCACTCTGTATATGATCATCAAAAATCAGGAATATCAGTGTGGTTTCATTTTACCACATACCTAATGCAGTGGTGTACCAGTAAGAAGGAAGGGTGGTACTGCATGCACAGTGATTTTAAAAATGTGGGTAAACTATTCAAATGAGGCATTTACATACGTAAGAGGCAAGTAAACATCGTTTTGTTTTTCAAAAATATGCAGAAATGGCATTCATGTTCATCTACCCTTCACCACACCACTGATGTCATGGTACATCCTGATTTGTGACAAAACTGCATGAGTTTGCTGAGGACGCTGACTGAAGTTGATCAAGCGTGTGTGAACAGTGGCACAGCTCGGGGAGCTGGAGACCGTAAGGGGCCCTCAGCACACACGCGTGCTCTATGTCGGTTCCATTCTTCACCTCCCCTCAGTCCCACACCTGTCCTCTCCTCTGTGCTGTTCCCCAACCCCCAACACCTGTCGGTCGTTACTGTGTTAAGTCACCCAGTTAATGAACCCCTGCCTGGGTCAGCCTTCCACATCCCTCCACTCTCTTTCTTCTCCACAAATAACACTTTAATCTCTCCTCTCTCTTCTCCACAAATAACACTTTACTCTCTCCTCTCTCTTCTCCACAAATAACACTTTACTCTCTCCTGTCTCTTCTCCACAAATAACACTTTACTCTCTCCTCTCTCTTCTCCCCTCCACAAATAACACTTTACTCTCTCCTGTCTCTTCTCCACAAATAACACTATACTCTCTCCTCTCTCTTCTCCACAAATAACACTTTACTCTCTCCTGTCTCTTCTCCACAAATAACACTTTACTCTCTCCTCTCTCTTCTCCCCTCCACAAATAACACTTTACTCTCTTCTCTCTCTTCTCCCCTCCACAAATAACACTTTACTCTCTCCTCTCTCTTCTCCACAAATAACACTTTACTCTCTCCTCTCTCTTCTCCCCTCCACAAATAACACTTTAATCTCTCCTCTCTCTTCTCCACAAATTACACTTTACTCTCCTCTCTCTTCTCCCCTCCACAAATAACACTTTAATCTCTCCTCTCTCTTCTCCACAAATTACACTTTACTCCCTCCTCTCTTTCTTCTCCCCTCCACAAATAACACTTTACTCTCTCCTCTCTCTTCTCCCCTCCACAAATAACACTTTAATCTCTCCTCTCTCTTCTCCACAAATTACACTTTACTCTCTCCTCTCTCTTATCCCCTCCACAAATAACACTTTACTCTCTTCTCTCTCTTCTTCACAAATAACACTTTACTCTCTTCTCTCTCTTCTCCACAAATTACTCTTTACTCTCTCCTCTCTTCTCCTGTCCATAAATAACACTTTTACATGTCTGGGAAGAGGCTGTTAAAAGATAATTCTCTGCATTTCCATCCAGGACCCACTTCCTAACCCTTTAATTCTTATTAGCAGCAAGACCCATTATTTTATAAATTTTCTCCCATTTTTTTAACAGACGATTAAGACTCATCTAATTTAGCAGTTTATGGATTGTGGGCTTAAGTAGAAAAACGTCAATTGTGTGGCTCTGCTTTGTTGTTTAATTAAGTGATAACGCATCGCTTAATACTGTAGCTCGGAATCCTCACAGAGCTGTGTGCCACAAGTTATCTGGGGTAGCTCTTGGTGCCTGCCGAAGAGGTGATGCTGACTCTAATGTGCCTGCCTTCAGGCCCTTTCATGGTGTCGATGGGGACACCTCTCAGAATAGGAGAATAAGAGCACCTCGAATAAGTGGATGTCGCTTGCATTTCCTTGTCCAAAAGTGCCAAAAATGTTGACATGGGTACATTGCTCGTAACATCTCCCTCTTTTTCGCCCTGTCTCGTCCTCTACACATTTTCAACTGCCTGCTTGTTGACGTGGCCCGCCAACACTCACATATGGCTTCTTGGCTAAAATTAAATTAGGATCGTAATACAGTGTCTCTCTGTCGCAGACACGGGGTCACCGCGCGCTTCCGCATATGGCCTCTCAGCCGAAATCAAATTAGAGTCGTAATGCAGTGTCTGTCTCTGTCTGTCTCTCCCTCTCTCTCGTTTCTCGCTGCTGTCCAGAGGAGCCCAGCCCAGGGGGAGAGCGCAGCGCCAAAAGGAGTTGGCTATATTTAGCAAACTTCACCGCATTTCAGTCTAGCAACACAGGAAAAAGGGCCCAAGGGCAGGTGTTTGTCTGTGTTTGAGGGGAGGGTGGGGAGGAGAGGGAGACGGGTGTTTGTCCGTTTTGGGAGGAGGCGATTGGTGCAACTGGGGCTACTTGACAAAAAGATGATTGCTTCCCTTGGGCGTAAGTAGCCCAACAGTCTCCTGTCAAACCCCTCAACAAAAACTCCTCCATCCTACATCTCAAACGTCCTCTATGGCTCCAGGCTGTGTGTGTGTGTGTGTGTGTGTGTGTGTACATGTGTGTGTAAAAATGAAACTATAAGTTGTCCTTCTTTATGTCTTACTCTGCAGGAGAAGAGATGGCTGTTATGGAGCTGAGGAGGAGGGGTGGGGGTTGTGTGTCCTCCTGGGGCTACTACACAATGACTTTAACTTCAGCTTCATTCCAACAACATTGCACAGGCATCTGTATTGGCATTTTCCCTCCACATATTCCCCACATATACTGTAGGCTTCTGACAGGGCGGCCATTTTGAGCATGCTTTATGCTTCTGCGTGGGCGTTTCGGCTTGTGATCAATAACCTCAGCCTAATCTCCTGCTCCAGGATGAAATTTTATTAAGGGAAAGCAAAGGTTTAACTCTTACGGGAGATCCCTTTTAATAGTGTTTTATGGCGCAGCGCTGCGGTTCATTTGAAACGGCACATATCCAATTATATTTCCATCTCGTGCGGCATCATCTGCCCTCAGCTTTATGACTTATGACTCCGGAAAGGCAGAGCATAAGGGGAAGCTGTGGACTGAAAAATGGCCGGCAATAAAACAGATATATCTTTCTCTATCTCAGGCATCTGACCCGCTCTGGTCAGGATGTGATAGCGGGCCATGATGATCAAACAAACGATAGGCTCTGGATAGGCTATTATCATCTCACACACAAACACACACACACACACATACATGTGCACACACACACCAAGCCAATGTCCTTACATGCCCTATGTCCTTGACCGAGGTGTCCCCCAGGGGTCAATCCTTGGACCATTACTATTCAACCTTTATTATGCTCCCGCTTGAATGAATCATCAAGAACAACGCAATCAATTATCATAGCTATGCTGACACACAAATGTATTTAGCTCTGTCACCTAATGACCATGCCTCCCCTTGAGTCTTTGGAACCAACTTCCAGACTTCCAAAAGACATCAAAAATGCTCATACTTTTGGCAGTTTAAAATCTAGACTTAAAACCAAACTGTTCTCAGATGCTTTCCGCTAACCATTTACCTTTAATGATTGCAAATGAATTTCCTGGAAATATATCTCATATATATATACCACTTTTTCGCACTATTTACAGAGAACATACAGGCATTTAAAGCTTAAGCTGTATGGGAATTGAGAAGTTTGCTAATCTGTTTGCATTAATCTTTCAGTCAGTTGATCAGGCTAGCAGGCAAAAGTGAAAGGCAGCTATGAATCTGTGTAGGTCTGTTTGTGTGTGTGGTTCTGCCTGGCACACTCATCGGTCTGGAGGACAGGACCCTGGGGGACGCATTATCTGTCTGCAGATAACACACAGAGACGAAGGCCAAAGGGGCTATTTAGCCACACAAGGTAATTATCTATTAGTCCCTAGATGCTGCTAATCATGCTAACCATTTCAACATGCTTCCCTGCTGAAATGCAGAAGAACTCCACCTCAGAGATGCACTTTAGCGTAAAATAACAGCAGCCTGATTCCCCCCCCCCCTGCAAAGCGGACTGCTGCTTTAGTCATTATTCATAGTCATAGACTGCTCTTGCGGTGTGTTTTATCATGGACTTGACTGTGTGTGTGTGTGTGTGCACACGCACACCTGTGTGTGTGTGTTTGTACACGGAGGGGCTGACACGGGGGGCTCCTGCTGTGAATTTATCATGGACTTGAGTGTGTGTGTGTGTGTGTGTGTGTGTGTGTGTGTGTGTGCTGTACACAGGGGGGCTGCCTGTTTCATGTTGCTGCCCCTAAGTTAGATAAGCTTTATGGAAATTTCAGTTCAAAACCTCTGCAGTTATATGCAGCGGGCACTAGTGATGACCAAATAAATAAAGTATGCAAAACTCTCCTCGGAGTCAGCCGCTCCAGGAGGGACAGTCCTGTGCGTGGGTGCTGTCTAATGAAGATCACTGTATGCAAAGCACGGCCATGCTTTCTCAGCCAGTTATGTTTGACACGAATGAAAAAGTTCATCGTGAAACAGCATGGAAACGTCACACTTGTCCTCTATAGTTTCCAGTAAGACCAGAAAAAAAAACATTCACATTGAATGATGGCTTAGGGCGAGTTAATTCCACAGGAAGTCAATAAGATGGTGGGCATTTGTCAAGCTTCTCTGTGTCACGAACACACACACAATCCTGCGTTCTCCGAGGCCGTCCGAGTCTCTGGTTAGGCGCTTGGGTCCATTAACTTAATGGACAGGCCGATTGCGAGGGAGAAACGACCAGAAATAGCTGAGAAATTGTGTGCGTGACGGAGCAGGGGGCTGGGACACTAACCTTTCGGCTTGTGCCGGGGCTGTGATGGCCGCCCTCCGCCATTACTTCAATGAATCACAACTGCAGTTTCCTCTGCCCTGAGAGGGTTGCCCTTTTCCCCGCCACTCCCCCCCAACAACCCCCCCACCCTATCCACCCCTGACACCACCCCCCCACTCCACTCCAACTTCACCCACGCCCCACGCCATCCAACCCTGAACCCATCCCCCACCACCCAAACCCCACCTCCCCACTAACCCCCCCCAAACCCATCCCAATCTCACCCCAGAGCAAATGAAACTCTCCCCTTCCAATTCACCAACAGACAGCTGTATCAGACACCCCCACCTGAACCCCTCACCACTCCCTACCCACACAGAGACCTATAAAAAGCTTCTGCTGCCATTATGGCAAAGTCCAAGTCCTTTCTTTAAAGGTAAAGCACAATTACAAGATTAACACAAGTGTTTGATGCCAGTGGTGGCAGGTCACCTGTGAGTGCTTTCACCTGTTCATGACCGGAGGGGTGCACTGGTTGGGGAGTGGGGTGGTGGGTGAGTGGGGTGGTTGGGGGGGCCAGGCCCAGGAGATAACACTGCCAAGACTTTAGGGTCCTGCAACTGCAATTTAGGGGAACATGCCAAAAAGTGTTTTCTTACCCTGTTGAACTCACTGTAGTTATTTAATTTCATTCACATTTCAATGCTTTGCTGTGTGAGGAGCTGATGCCTTTATTGTTGGCTACATTTAATCAATTTGCCAAGCAATTAATCTACTAACCTTTTGATTCTATTCCCACCTATTTCCTGCCTGAGAAATATTGCCTACAACAAAAATTAATCAAATTATATGCCGTTTGGTTATCATTAAAAAGGTATACTGTGTATACCAGCGATAAATGTTACTCACTCTACACCCCCTGTGTACACTGAACTTGTTTGTTTCATTTGGGCTTACTCAACAAGATTATTATTCATTTGGGATTACTCAACAAGATTATTATTATTATTATTATTATTATTATTATTATTGTTGTTGTTGTTGTTGTTGTTGTTGTTGTTGTTGTTATTATTATTATTATTATTATTATTATTATTATTATTGTTATTATTATTATTATTATTATTATTATTATTATTATTATTATTATTATTATTATATAATAATTAATAATAATATAACAATAATAAATTAATAATAAATAATAAATTAATGAATTAATAATAATTATATAATAATAATAATAATAATAATAATAATAATAATAATAATAATAATAATAATAGTACAATGTTTTATTGAAGTTAACACCATCTCACCTGAGTTGTTGATAAATGTTGGTGATTCAGGTGTGTTCTTCACATGTAATTACTGTAATTAAATAAATGTAATGAAAGTAAATGACTAATTTCAGTGTGCAATTGTGCAAATTCTCTCTAGAGTTCTTCTCGAGGTAATAGTGTGAAAAGCTTCCTCCCCAAAAAACTTTGGCTTTCTAAAAAATACAATCTGCAATTAACGGCACATGTAAATCAAAGCCAGTGATGGTGTACAAGATGCTGAATCACTTGCAATAATTACCACTGAACAGAAGTTTGAGTGAGACCCGGCCAAATGTAATTACCTGTATTTTATTGCCGTTATTGTCTCATTTGAAGAACACGAGGATGATGGGTAATTACTCGACCGTCTTTGGTGTCTGCCCTGGTGGCTTCGAGAGGAGCTGTGGCACCACGATTTCCCGCTCCGCTCCACGGCTACTGCACCTGTGAAATGAGGCCTAAATTGCAGTTAGCATTCAGACCTGATAACTCCCCAAAGTCGAGCTTTCCTTGCAGACTAAAAAAAGACTGGTTCCATAAATCTGCCGGAATGAGGTTGTTTTAAACTGACTTATCACAGGCCAACAGGCTGAATTTCACAGTCCAGTAACCCTCTCCTCCTGGTCTTTAAATTACACAAAAGTGCAAACCATGTCTTATTTTGTACTGTACTGCATCACATTTTTTTTCTACAATTATAGCAAAGCAGTGATTAGGGTTGTGTGACGTAGTGGTAGTCTATATCTTTACTTATGATGTCATCAGGGGGCTGGCGTATTTCTGTACAGTGTGTTAAGCCTCTGACTGGGCCCATATGTTCGTATTGCAGTGTGGATATAAAAAGTCTACTGATACACCATAACAATGAATAGGCTTCTTTATATTGCCCAAATCATTGACAGACTAATAATAATAATAATAATCTTTACTTGTATAGCACAATTCATACATACAAGATGCAACTCAAAGTGCTTTACAGTTTGGCAAGGTCACCACAAGACAACATTTCTTGCAGTCCAGTGGCGCCAGAGCGGACAAACACAGTAACGAAATGACGTAGTGACGCAATGCCCCGTTAATGCGGACTCTCGCGTGACGCAATAATGTAATGTCACAGTTTTGTCACGCATTGCCCCGTTTATGCGGGCTCTTGCGTGGCGTAATAATGCACTGTCACAGCAACGCAATGTAATATTAAATTACATTTTAAAGAGAAATTTTTAAGAAGTATTTTAAGGAATTATAATTATATATATTCTGAATATAACAAGCCACCACTTAATCATCATGTGGGCTACAGTAACACAACAATCAGTCCATGTTCTACCTGATGAATAGTCTTCCAATGTGCCATATTTATCCTGGTTATGTTGCTGTGCTGAATATGAACGGAAGGATAAACATCTATTTCTGTCAGAAAACAAATGGATTGTGGGCTTAAGCAATAAAAGAGAGATTTGTCTTTGTCTTGAAGAATGAGCTTTCAATTTTCTCAAAGACGTCAGTCATTTTGTCAGCTCACAAATAAAGAGAAGATAAAAAAAACCCACTTGTGTTCCCCAAACATATTGAATCAAAGAGTTCAGGAGTCAATGAATTCCTTCAGAAATTCCCTGATTGGATCGGAACACTCAGCACCTGGGAACGCCGAGATAAGAGTCTTATCTTCCCTCGGAACCCAGCCTTCATTTCACATCAGACCTCATCCTTCGCTCGCTCGCTCGCTCGCTCGCCCGACGAGAACAGGACGAGAGAGTGGAAACACTTCCTTTGCATCAGTAATTGCTTTTTTTCTGCCATCATTATGGCATCAAAACAACAAAGAGGCTTGATTTGTTCAAAAAGAGCATATTACCAGCATATTAGCCTACTATGTTTTGATAAACCATTACAATCATATTTCTTCAATAAGCAGTACTTCATGCTAGCAGCAGCACAAGCAAATAGTGTAATTATCAGTCTGTAGATGACATAACACATTTAAAAATCATCAAAAGAAAATATGTCAATACAATCCATAAAGTATTTTTTGAAGGAATGTTTTAAAATGTTCTCCTTCTGTTATCAGCCTAAGTGTTTTTTTTTCATAATCAAATGTTTCTCCTTAGGGTCCATACTAATGAGTTGGATATCTTAATGAGCAATTAGTTACATTGATTAAATTAACGGAGAAGCCATTTTGCATGGGTGGTTTTTTAAAGAGCCCATTACCACTTCTCAAAAATACCCCACAGTCCCCATGCTGCTGTATCTCATGCTGTGTCAGAAACCTGAGTACTGCCTTGTAATCAGTCATATTGCCTACTAGTCATTTTGCTTACTAGTCAGTCATTTTGCCTTCTAGTCAGTGCCTACCACTCAGCCATTACAGTAGTAGCTTCTACGTAGCAAGCTGGCTAGTAGCTGGTACAGTTTGGATGTATTACAATGCTGCCATCTTGCCTGTTCTCTGACCTGTACGTTTTTCCATTCTCCATTTTCGAGAGCCCATTCATATCCCAATCACATACCTTTCATCTTCTACTAAAACCCTAATTATGTATTTGGACACTCTACATCGTGGCTTTTTCATTTTTGCCTGCTACATATAAGGCTAGCTGGGGTATTCAGCAGGGTTGGAAATTAACTTCACAAATGTAAACCTTTACCAGCCACTGACAGATAAATGCTGAAATTCACCATCCACTCAAAAGCACATTGCTATATTGTGTCCAAAATCTACCACCCACTTTCATATTTTACCAGCATTTGGCTGGTGGCTGGTGGCTGGTGCCAATTTCCATCTCTGGTATTCAGACAGATGGCCAGTCTCTGCCCCATATTCCCAATTAGACCCACACCCATAGTTGGAATTACAAAGACACAATAATATCAGGTTCGGGGGGTACCGAAATATTAATGTAATTAATGTAAAATGTAAATGGTAGAACCTTCCGTATAAGATAGTACCCCCAAATATGAAGTCAGTGTGTCACACACCCCTGCAGTGACACACCAGTCCAGTGATCCAAGGGACATACCAGTGACACCAGTCCAGTGACCTGGGGGACCCACCAGTGACACCAGTCCAGTGATCCGAGGGACCCACCAGTGACAGCAGTCTAGTGATCCGAGGGACACACCAGTCCAGTTATCTGAGGGACACACCAGTGACACACCAGTCCAGTTATCTGAGGGACACACCAGTGACACCAGTCCAGTGAGCCGAGGGACACACCAGTGACACACCAGTCCAGTGATCTGAGGGACACACCAGTGACACACCAGTCCAGTGATCTGAGGGACACACCAGTGACACCAGTCCAGTGATCTGAGGGACACACCAGTGACACACCAGTCCAGTGATCCGAGGGACCCACCAGTCCAGTGATCCGAGGGACACACCAGTCCAGTGATCTGAGGGACACACCAGTGACACCAGTCCAGTGATCTGAGGGACACACCAGTGACACACCAGTCCAGTGATCTGAGGGACACACCAGTGACACACCAGTCCAGTGATCTGAGGGACACACCAGTGACACACCAGTCCAGTGATCCGAGGGACCCACCAGTCCAGTGATCCGAGGGACACACCAGTCCAGTGATCCAAGGGACACACCAGTGTCCCTGGCAGCTGTGGTCTAGTGGTTAGGGAGTTGGTCTTGGGATCGGAGAGTCTCAGGTTTGAATGCCGTCCTACCCATGGCTGAAATGCCCTTGAGCAAGGCATGAGACCCCACACTGCTCCTGTAAATAACCCTGTAAATAACCGTAAGTTGCTCTGGATGAGAGTGTCAGCTAAGTGTAATGTAACGTTAATGTAATGTACTAGTCCAGTGATCTGAGGGACACACCAGTGACACACCAGGCCAGTGACACACCACACCAGTGACCTGAGAAACACACCAGTGACAGCAGTCCAGTGATCTGAGGGACACACCAATGACACACCAGACCAGTGATCTGAGGGAGAGCCACCCCTGCTGCATGGTGGCTGTGTGTCGGTGGGCCATGGAGTGCAGGATAGTTTGGGCCCAAATTAGTCATAGCATCCATCCGTCGCTAGCAGCACAATGCTGAGTAATTGCTCATTTGATGTTTTTGTGTGCATGCGACGCGAGTGAATGGCCCTGCGCCATGATGCCTCATTTGTTCTCATCAAGCATTCTTGTTGAGTCGTGCGAACCGAGTGATGTCATGTAGTCGAGTCATCAATCATCTGGAATCTGTAGAAAATGAGTCCCTTTCACCGAGAAATGACCACCAAGATAAAACACATTCAGGGAAACAGTATTTTAGGGTTTATGATGTGTGAAAATACTGTGTGATACATCCAGCCCTCTCCTGATGTACTGCAATATTAGGCTATTAGTCCAATTTTTTTCTGTACATAGGTCATTAAGTCTGCTACGTGATTCTATCAACAGGCTTTTAGTCTTACTTAACTCACATATATGTATAAAAAATTCTAATGAAACAATAATGTAACTTCACAGTTTCTCGAATTCTATCCTGTGTTTTTAGTATCAATTTTTTTAATTATTGATCTTCCAGATTTTAAAATATCATATAAAGTAGAACATCTCATGGATGCTGACAGACATTTCAGGGTTCTTTGTTGATGTTTTGAACTCTCCCACGAAAAACTCACTCCCACGCGACCCCGTCCAACCTCCACTCCCCCACGTGGGCCGTCAGCTGTTTGGGGGCCAGGAAGGGGCTGTCTGCGGGCCAGGAAGGGGTTGCTCACCAGTGTGATTCACGGGGGCCGCTGATCTGGTGCAACTGGCCGCAGTCTGTCTGCTCAAGCCACCGCATGTCTCCAAAAAAAAGCCATCTGGCATCGAGAGAACGGCACACATACATGCATGCAAATAGTTATCGGTATCGAGATTCCGGTCCAGACCCTCTGTACAAAAGGAAATGAAGTACGAGGGGCGGGTTCACCATGCTACCCCACCCACACACACACACACACACACATACACACAGTTCTATCACATAGCAATGGACAGGGCCACCTCTAGGTGAGGCATGATTGAGGCCAGGATGTGAGGGTGTAGGTCAAAAGGCAGGATATGGGAAATAAGGTCCGAAGACATGTACTGTTTTACACAACAAAGAGGCTTATAGACTAGTGAAGTACACTACAAAGGTGGTTAGGTGACAAACCTGGTTTATTTAACAACGAGGTAGCCATTAACCTTGTAAAGGAAGAGCCCATTGGCTTTTGTTTAATGAAAAGAATGAAGGCCTTGGCTCTTCTACTAACAGGTTTACAACTACCTCCATGTTAACTAAACCAGGTTTATCACTTGACCACCTTAGTAGTATACCTCCCCATTCTACACACACGCACAAAACAAACTACACAGCTGCTGCTATACTTCACAGGTGATCCTAATATGTCAGCCCAAGTGCCCTAGAGGATGTAATTCATATAGTCACAGTGTTTGTGACGTTAACACATCTATCCTTCTTCTGTCACTTTCATTGGGCACACAGCCCCAAGAAGACAGACAGATCCGCTTCAGAACGTCCGGGTAATTAGTAATGAGGGTTTGGTGTGTCAGGAAGAGTGCCTAGGGCCAGGTTATTACCCCTCGCGGACAAGGAGGGCATCAGGGAAGCACAGATCACCTCTTCACACAGTCTTTAAGGCTCTGACAACATAGTATTATATTTATTATTTCCTTTAAAGACTGTTTAAAGGGTAGCTTTTGTTATTATTTGGTCACAAGATTGATTAGGTAAACTCACTTTTTAATACCTTTACATTACTTTGGATAAACATGAATTTTGCCATGTGAAATGTAATCTAATTTACTTGTGTGGATCAGTGATCTGTGTGCCATTGCAATTTCTCTCTTTTTTACTGTATGTCACTTCCTGTCAGTGCTGTTTGTTGTGTTGTACTGCATGGGATTGGATTAGCACTATAAAAATCATTGGCTTTTCTCTAAAGGCAATTTTAAACAACAGTTGAATCTTGAAATCGCATCTTACCCACTACTGTATGGGCCCCTATTGACAAAAGAAGCCAGCTATGCTGCAATTCGTGTTACGTCTGAGGAAGGGTGAGTAAGCCCGACACGTCACGATAAAGAAATAAAAAAATTGGGAGTAAAACCCTGGTTTAACAAGACCTTGAGACACAGTGTATGCCTGTGCTGAGGGTAAACAAGGGTAACTACTTCATAGACGTCATGGGTTAGAAACGTATCATAAAACTGCACAGCACAACAACAAGCCCTTACAACCACTGAGATTGATTCAAGTTTCTTTTTGTTCTTTCTTATGCGTTTACATGACTCAGACTCTGAGTGCCACCCCTCAAGAACTGAGGAGAACACTAATGTTCAGACAAGAACTCAGCATGTCTCCTTTGGTGTAAAAGTCATAGAATATAATACACTTAATCGCCCCACACTTCACTCAAACACACTCTTAGCCGCTCTGTGAAGCCACTCGTCAAACATAACATCATATTCCACCAGCTCTGGGGAATAATAATGGAGCTTCAAGACTGAACTCTAAAAGCTGGGGATGGTGGGCTGTGAGACACTTAACTTTCATCGTCTTGCAGCTCATGCCTCCCAATGACGAGCAAGCCAGGCTTCGAGAAATTATTACTTTTTTATGCTTCTCTTGCAAAACTTGTCTCATCTGGCCGGGCAATCCAGGGGGGTTTATTCAGGGTTCAGGGGGACCTTTATAATCCTTTCCTCTTCACTAAACATGGGAACACTTAAGCAAGACTCCATGCAAACTAGGTGAGTCAGTTCCCTCTGATAGCCAGTGTGAAGGTTAGCACTTAGCAACACTGACATGCGCATACGCCCAAAGCTTCATCTGAATATTTTATATATAGACAAGCTAAGACTTGTGTCAATGACACTTAAAGCAACACTAAGTTGTACTTTCAACCTTAAAATAATGTTTCCATAATCGTTTCAGTGGTTAAGCATATTGTAACAGGGTGAAAGGCACTGCTGAATTAGTTTTTGAGCAGACCGTCTCCCTGTAGTACTCTAGAGACAAGTCTGCATCCAACCTGTAGGGCAACCAGACGAAAACGACTTGGTATTTCTTTAATAAGTCACATCTTGGTTTTCTGATTTCAGTGGTGGGGTTTGCCCTGTAAGAAAGAAGGTAGTCCAAGTTACTCTTCGTCCTCCCTTTAAAAAGCTATAGCTCTATTTGCAACACACAGGCACTGACCCTAAGCTATCTTACTGTCTTACTAGACCTCAACTGACACTGTAACAGATCTAACTTTAACACAGCACACACACAGTAGTACAGGTACAGGTTTAAGGGGCAGTATTTCAGACATAGTGCCATCTAGTGGTGGGGCTGCAGGTTGCCGTCAACATAGTTAGAAATGATAATACACTGCTGAAAACATCATGATGAATACTAGAATCCGTTTCCACTAATAGATAAATCCCTGACCTTAAATCCCCCAGAATGCATCTGTAAAGTGCAGCCTTGCCAGGGCCACACAGCCATGTCTAAGCAGCGTGAGCAGTGCGAGAGATTATAGCTGATTGGCATGTGGTTGTCATGGCACATGGACACATCATTATGGCTATTGTCATATTGATTTAGCCTGATGAGGGCCTAGGTTCACTCTCTGTTCAGTTCTCCTTTGATTCCTCGGCGGTGACACCCGGAGAGGTGGTGGTGGGGGTGGGGGTGGGGGTGGTCTGTGTGTGTCTGGGGGGTGGTTGGCACATGTTGGTCTGAAGGAGCAGCAGAGATCCGCGTGAGAACGTTTCACTTCTCCCGAGTGTACGCAGATCCATCACTGGTAACTCACCTGCAACATTATTCAGACAAGTATGCCTTGTACTGGACCATCAAGAAAATCAGAGTGATCCCTGTAATTACACACAAGAGTGGGACTAGGAATAGATGCAAGTTTTTAAATAGATTTCTTGTAAGCATTTTTATTAAAATAGTGCTGAATCACTATATTCGAGCATCATATTGTTTTGCTATTCTGCTAGATCCTCTCTTCAGTGGTCATGGCTGGGAAACAGGAAGGGGCTAGGGTGTAAAATGCTGGATGTTACACAGCCGTGATGGAAATTACCAGGAGTGTGAAACAGCATCTCAGCATGGTTCCCTTCAGGGGGCTCGATTACCCCAGCAAGGCCCCTTCCTCCAGGAGCCTCCACAATGCAGGCTCAGCCCTAAAGCCCTTCAGCAACCCCAGCAACCGCAGCCTGCGTGCCACCCAGCTGAGAGCCACAATGGCCGCCCAACTCAGGGCCACGGGCGTCCATGATGAGTGGGGGGATGTGTTTCCCATTTCTCTTAATGTAAAACATTTTTTTCTCTCTCTCTCTCTCTCTCTCTCTCTCTCTCCCTCTCTCTCCCTCTCTCCTCCTCTGAATGTCAAGGACATGTATTGAGCTCGTGTGTGTTATTTGACGTTGTTGTGTTATCTGTGAGAACAGTGTGTATTTCATACTGCCACAAAGTCTTACGCCATTATAGGGGCAGATTGAATACAAAAGCAGCTCTTATAGGTAATCAATTTCAGCCTTTTACAAAGATTACACTTTGTGGCTGCATACAGTAAATGTGGATGTATTTCTGTGGGACGTATACACGACACCAAATGTATTATTTAATAACAACTCTGCTAACTACATTGTGAGAGTGTATCTAGTAACACTAACCCGCTTTTGAGTAGCTATGGCTGCCAGCCATCAGAAACGTTTCAAGTCTTAAACAAGTAAACACATAAAACCTCATGTCTGGTCATTGCTTTTTTTAATCATCATTAGCTGTTACGTCATTACAGACTGCCTGGCCAAAAATAGGAGCATGCTCAACACTTCTTCGGTTTCCTTTTAGCTGCCTTTGTCACAGAATTATTGGAGTAAAATCCTTTTTCTGTCTGCAGTTGCATTGTTTTAATGCAACTAATTCATTTATTCATTATCATAGTCATCTAACATCTTGCATTGGCGACTGAACAGTCATTCCACTGCATGGTCTTCTTCCGCATATTTTAGAGACTCTCAGTAGGGTTCAGGTGAGGACTGCGGTGGCCAGTCCACGTGTGAAAACGATTCCTCATGCTCCCCGATCCACTCTTTTAGCCCAACGAACTAAATCATTCCTGCAAGCGTCACCTCAGAATGTGCCGTAACATTGGGGAAGAAAGAATCCATTGATCATTCAGTATAATTCTCATTCAGTATAATTCAGTATAATAAGTTCTCAGCTGACCTCGTCTTAGTTTTACACATTTCATCTCATCTCACATTCAACATACATTTATCACTGCAGCAGTTGCCCAATCATAGGCTTAGCCTTTGGCTTACAGTATTTAATTGCAGATGGTAGTGTTTTTAGCCAAGCTGTGTAATATGTTTGAATGTTCTAAATTATGACAGGTGTTGTAGTGGCAGGTAAGCAATATAGCTGGGTAAACGATGCATATCTTTTAACATTAGCAATCACAAAAGAGGCAGGTCAAGTCGACACTGTTTCATAATTTATCGGGGAGTGTAAATAGCCTTTATGTGCATTTCACCTTCACTACATCACTGAAGATGACGTGAAACAACAGAGGTCCCAAGAGAGAGAGAGAGAAAGAGGGGATCGTTCTGAGCATGGTGACAGAGCAGTACCCTCTACGTCACTTTTAAAGGGTGACGTGTTTGCATAGGTGACCGGCTAGAGGACATCCTCAGACTAGCTATGCCGCGAGACTGAAATAGAGTTTGGCGAAATGGATAGCTGTTTTCACCTTGGGGCTTCCTGACGGGCCGGGTTCCTTTGGCAGACAGACGGACGGCCGCTCGGCTCCGGCCCCAGGCCTGCCTCTGTTTGATGTGGGACTGGCCGGGGCTGGGGGGTGTGTTTGGCTTACCTCGGGTGGCTGGGGTGTGTGTTTGGCGTACCTCGGATGTGGTGACAGGCACAATACATTATAGATCAACGCATCACATACTGGAGTGGCGTCACTCACTCACTGAGTGTCACTCGTCGCCATTCTTCCTGAGCCAGTGCAATTCATATGCAGGGAGACGCAGGGATTCATATGCAGGGAGACGCAGGGATTCATATGCAGGGAGACGCAGGGATTCATATGCAGGGAGACGCAGGGATTCATATGCAGGGAGACACAGTGGTCATACTGCAAATTTCCCCCCAGTTCCCCATCAGTCCTCTGAGATACAGCTCTCCATTTTTACTTACTGCAAGTGAATTAACGCTAATTCCTTGTTGCTTGATAATTTACTGAATCGCCGAATCGCTTACAGTACATGACATAAAGCTTTGTTAGGGAGGGTCCTGGTTTGTTAATTTTTAATCTGGCTAAAAAAAGTTATTGCCCTGTGCTTGCCTATATAAGGCTACTCTGGCCTTACTGCTATGCTGAACACAAGAGGTGAAGGTTATGGCTACTGAAAGGAAAAACCCTGCCAGATATTTGATCCGACCCCTTTGGTGAACCAGCTCATTCTAGAGAGCTCACAGGTAATCAAGCACATAGATCAGCTGATTTGTGAAATCACCTGTGTTAAATGCATGAGTAGAAGGGCTACATGGCAGAGTTTTTACTTTCTGAAACCAGGATCTCCACCTGTGGTAAACACCTTTAGACCATGCTCACTTCCAACGGCATTTTATGAATGAGTAGAATTTCCTAGAAATTAACCATTAATCTTTCTCTCCTCTGCTCAAAATGGGCTGATTTCTGTTCGTGACTATTCCCCCTGTATTTGGTCTTTATTAAATCAGGGAGATAGAGGATCCTGCTTTGACCTATGTCTGTGCCACCGCTATCTCCTCGCTCTGTTGCCTCTCTTTTTCATCCTCTGTTAACTTGTTGAGCGGACGTCACAGGCTGCATCCCAATTACGGACCATCTGATAAGCACACACACTAAAGTCCTGAACTTAACTGGGTCTTGCTGATGTAAATTATGTTTTAAATTGCTCATTTGGTAGGTTATTCTTTTGTAGTGATTGCAGCCCATTTATGACATATGGACCCTTAAAAAATCCCCAAGAAATCAGATAAGAAGGCAGGGGTACGTAGCAAGGAGATTGAAGACGAGGCATACTTAGACTTTTGTGTCTACTGAATGCAGCAAAGATTCTCTGGAGCTTTTTTTCCTCTGCTGTGTGAGTGACACAAAACTAAGTGCATGTAGCTAAGTGAGGCTATACTGAGCTCCGAACTCAGAAAAACACTTAAAGAAACTGGGTAAAGTGCTTGGGTTGAGGGTGGGGGCGGGGTGTGGTGTGGTGTGGTGTGGTGGGGTGGGGGTGAATAGGAGACTCGTACAGCCCCAGTCCGTGCTCAGACTACGTCACGTCTGACGCAAGAGCGGGCGTGGACGCCTCGTGCAGGTCCCTGTGATGCGCGCCTGTCATTAACACTATGCAATAACCCCCGTCTCACTCCTATACCTCCCTTATTCCTCTCTCTCTCTATCTCTCTCCATCTCTCCATCTTTACTCCACCTCCCTCTCTCTCCATCCCCATCTGTCTCTCTCTCTCTCTCTTTCTCTTTCTTTCTGTCTCTCTCTCTCCATCTCTACCCCATCTCCCTCTCTCTCCTTCTCTCACTCTATCCATCTCTCTCTCCCATCTCTCTTTCTGTCTCACTCTCCATCTTTACTCCATCTCTCTCTCTCCATCTCTACCCCATCTCCCTCTCTCTCTCCTTCTTTCACTCTATCCATCTCTCTCTCCCATCTCTCTTTCTGTCTCTCTCCATCTTTACGCCATCTCTCTCTCTCTTTCTCCATCCCCATCTTTCTCGTTCTCTCTCTACCCCTCTCTCTCCCCATCTCTCTCTCTCATTTGCTCTCTCCCTCCCCATCTCTCTTTCTCCCTCCCTCTCTCTCTCGCTCTCTCCAACTCTCCATCTTTACTCCATCTCTCTCTCTCTTTCTCTCTATTTCTCATCATTCCCCTTGTATCTGTCTATCTGCCCTCTCCCCTCTATGTACCTCTATCAGTCTCTCTTTCCTTCTTCCTATCACTCTCTCCTTCCTTTCTTTCCTGCTTCCCCTCCATTTCTGTCTTTCTCTCTTTCTCCTCCATCCTCCATCCATCCCTCTCTCTACCCATCCCTCTCTCTCCCCATCCTTTCTGTCTCTCCCTCCCCATCTCTCTCTAACATCCCTCCCTCCCCATCTCTCTTTCTTCTCCATCCTCCATTCACCCCCCCCCCTCTCTCCCCATCTCTCTCTCTCTCTCCCTTGTTCCTCTCCATCGCTCTCCATTTCTCTCTCTCTCTTTGTCTCTCTCTCTCTCTCTTTGTCTCTCTCGCTCTCTCCCTCCCTTTTCCTTCTATCTCTCCCTCCCTATCTCTCTCTTTCCCCATCTCTCTCTCTCTCTCTCTCTCTCTCTCACTCTTTCTGTCTTTCTCTCTCTCTCTCCCTCCCTGTTCCCTCTATCTCTCCCTCCCCAGTCTTGTGTGAGTGTGTAGAGGGAGGGAGGGAGGGAGGGAGGGAGGGCAGGGCTTGGCCCAGGGGGAGGGGTGTGCGTATAAGAGCGCAGGGGCTGTGGATCTACTGAGTTGTGCTGATGAGAGACTGGAGCTTCAGGACACTACAGGCACTTCAGACAGACACGCAGCAGCCCCAACCACGGACACGCAGCCACAGCCTCCACAGCCTCCACCACCACAGACACCACCACAGCCACAGCCACTACGGCCCACCAGCCTGCCCGCGGTCAGGACGAGCACCCCATCCACGCCAGCCATTCCTCCACCTGCCACACGACACAGGTGAGTACAGAGCACAGCTTTCAGAGCAGTCAGGCAGCATACCCTTGCCATGGATGATGAGGTTTGAGCTTACATGACTGGATCTTTCTGCCTTTGCCTGACTGTCTGTGTGTGTGCCTGTCTGTCTGTGTGTGTGTGTGTGTGTGTGTGTGTGTCTGTCTGTCTGTCTGTCTCTCTGCCTTCTCTGTGTTTCTAATTTCCCTTTTGCAAAGGCCCCTTTAATCCTTTCCTCTCTTTTTCTTCTCTTCTCTCTCTCTCACACACACACACACACACACACACACACACACACACACACACACTTTTTACAATTTATCTATATTCTAAAAACTGATTGCTTCTTTTCAGTTTGGATTTTGTTCTTGCATAATTGCAGCACTTACAAGGAAGGAAACATACATACCAAATAATAACTTCTTGTTGCAGTCTGGAGTTTTAAAGTAATTCTCATGACAGAAGTTTTGTTGTTGGCAGTTTTTTGTCGAGCGGGGGTGGTGCACGACTCTCATCTCGCCGTCTCAGCAAAATGTTTTGGTGTTCACGTGAAACTCTGCAGGCTCTTCCCCGCCGGCAGGGACATAATTCTCACATCACTTTCATTATCATCTCATTGATTTTGTCATGCGAAAATCGATCCGATTCCTAGTTTTACAACATCGACACCAACCCCCCCCACCCTCCCACCCCCCAGCGCGAGTCCCCCGCTGTTCCCAGCTACTCCCCGGCGGTGTTATTTAAACGTACTTGAAAGGTGCAGAGAAGCCTTTAGAACAGGTGTGGGGTCTCTGCATGAGGTACTCGCTGTGTTAACGATGTTAACTGTGTGAGGTATTCAGTGTGTGAGATCATGTGTGAGGGACCCAGTGTGTGAGGTACCCTGTGTGTAGTGTGTGTGTGTGAGGTACCTAATGTGTGATATGTGTGAGGTGTCTAGTGTGTTATCTGTGTGAGATATTCAGTGTGTGAGATCATGTGTGAGGGACCCAGTGTGTGAGGTACCCTGTGTGTGTTGTGTGTGTGTGAGGGACCTAATGTGTGATATGTGTGAGGTGTCTAGTGTGTTATCTGTGTGAGATATTCAGTGTGTGAGATCATGTGTGAGGGACCCAGTGTGTGAGGTACCCTGTGTGTGTTGTGTGTGTGTGAGGGACCTAATGTGTGATATGTGTGAGGTGTCTAGTGTGTTATCTGTGTGAGGTATTCAGTGTGTTAACTGTATAGGAGTGAGGAACATTCATGCGTTCATGTGATCATAAGTGAGGAACATTCATACATTTGGAATCACCAATTTATTTTTTATATAAATTCTCTTCCCGTTCTGACCAACAACATCACAGAGAAGATTAGGGGCTGTTTTGTGTGTGTGTGTTTGTGTGTGTGTGTGTGTGTGTGTGTGTGTGTGTGTGTGTGTGTGTGTGTGTGTATGTGTGTGCTGATAAGAGCAAAACAAAATGTAATTAACCGCAAACCGTTTTGCTTCCGGAATGATCAGAAAGGGATTTTCATTTTGAGTCTGGTTTTACACTAGTTTAATTCACAGTCTGATTTTCCATTGTGAACACTGGCTTGCTTACTTCCTACCTGATTCATTTTCCTCTGTGGGAAGCTCAAGAGGTTGTCTTTAAGAGGCTGTGAGGCTGCTTTAGAGGATGTGCCCCAGGCGGTGCAAGGGGATTAAAGCAGCACCAAACAACCAGATTAAAACACAAACTGACATTTTTAACAGAAGATTATTTTATCAGTGGCTGGGTGGAGTGTAATTGCTGTGGTATTGTTTTATTCTCAGTAGTGTAGTCCTCCTAGCAGAAGTGAACAAGGTCTCTTGTTAAATACAATTAAATGTTAGTTGTCTTTATGGAGGTAATGCTTTGCTGATGTGCAAGGGTCACTGGACAAGGACTGTTTTGGGAATATTAAAAAAAAACCTCAGTGGCTGTTCCGCGGCATCTCCCCGGGAAGAGGACAATAATTGCTGTGGGCTCGCTCTGGCCACCTAGTCACGATTCCTTTGGAAGCTGTGAAATGAGTTGTTGAAATGTTGCTGGCACCGTAAATGGGTAAAGATGAGATGGAAATGATAACATAATGTGTGTGTGTCATGCTAAGGAGACAGTTTTCTCAGGATTAAAAAAATGACAATATTTACTAGAAGCTATAAGGACACTACACTGTGCTTTTCTCCTTGTCTTTCCTTTAGAAATCTTTAAAAAGTAAAATCGATTAATTTTTGAAATGATGATATCAACTGTTACAGTACCTTGTGTAATATAATGTGGGGTGCCTTTATTGGTGCAGTTTCCATGGGTTTTTAGGAACCTACATCATCATCTGTTATGGAAGGCATTTTTGTTCAGTCTAATGAATTGTCCAGTCCACACTACAGTATTTCTACATTAGATGCGAGCTAGGGGCTGTGAAGATTTTTATTTGTGTTACATGGCGACAGGTAGCCCGTGAGTGTGTCTTTGAAGCAGGGAAAGGTCAAGAGACCAAGCTGAATGCGGAGAGAATGCAGCGAGTGTAACCCAGGGCAGTCAGCATGACCCAGGGCTTTCTATCCGTTTTTAAAAATACCCAGCTACGTGTGTACAGGGCCTTGATTTCTGTGAATAGATTTGATGTCTGTCCGTAGATTTAATGTCTGTCTGTCCGTCTGTCTATCTATCTTGTCAATGCTGGTCTTTAAACGCATCCTGGGTGGGGTGATGGCTCTGGCGCTGACCAGTAGCTCCTTGGAGACTGTATTTTTATTAATGCTGGAAAATTAGGCAATTAAAGCTTTAACGACATGAGGACTTAATCACTAAGACAATCATATGAGTGCTGACTCACCATCGAAATAAAGGAGGTTTTACAAGTCAAAACTACATTTTCCATCTTTTTAAATGTACTGTAGTCGTATTGTTTTATGTAGCAGTCTTTGAGCTCTGTAATTGTTTGAAAGTTTCTCTTAAATCAGAAATATTCTTTTACTGTATTAGTCTCTGTCTGTAATTATTTGTTCTCTGGTGAATCTAATCTTTCAATAATACACAATAGAGAGGCAGAACAGACCCCTGGCTTCTAGCTTAGTGGTGTGTCTATTCAGTGAAACACCCTTTGCCCTGAAACCATCAGTTCAATCCATCAATGATTTTTAAAAAATCCTCTACCTATCTGATGTGTATCGCGACCATGAAAACAACCTAATGCCTTTCTGATTAGATAATCTATTGCCATGTCATGGGTGTCAAGGCGAATCCCGTCTAGCTCTCTGCATTGCAGTGTGGTTAATTGTTTCTCTCTGTCTCTCCCTTTTTCTCTGTCTCTCTTGCTCTCTCTGTCCGTCTCTCTCCCTCTGTTTCTCTGTCTTTCCTCCTGTCAGTTTTCCTTACTGCTCATAAAGAAATAAAAAACAGGCTCAAACTAACAAATGGGCTTTATGTTGGTATGAAAAAGCTAGACTTGGAGGAGACAGAAATCACCATTCACCATCCAATGGCACAGCTCGGCACAGCACAGAAAGCATGAATAGTATATTTGGAGTAGAGACTCTTGTCTAAGCCAGACATGTGTACTGGGTTCACTGACGAGGATTTTTGAACCCATTCCCCCCGCTGATTATGTGCCTGTGTGCCCACGACCTTCACAATGCCTGTGACCTTGACGAGATGCCACTGCACTGCCACTCCACGGGCCCCTGCGCCTCTCGGCCCTGTGTCCAGTCCAGGGTCCAGTTGAAGACCTCCGACTGTGAGCTCACCATCTGGGCGTGGCGTCTGTCCCACCCCCCCCACCCCCCCCCCCCTTCCTGGTTTCCAATGGAATCATCCGCTGGAATAGCTGGAGAAAAGGAAGAAAAGTCAAAAGTTCTTTTTTTTTTGTACGTAGCCGCTCACACAGCGCAAGGGTGTGCTGGATGTCATAATGATCGCCGCTGACAGGACTTAATTAGAGGTGTTATGGCCAATTTTTATGTCCCATGCGGAGGCCATTACTGCTTGTTAGGTTCTCAAGGTCAATTAGGGACTCGCGGTATAAATGCGTCTGTCTAATTGATTATTGCTGCTATGGCAGTCGTCATAAAGCTAGTGACATTTATGCCTGCAAACAGAAGTTCCACAAACAAATACAGGGTACCTCATATATGACTTTACTTTGCTTGGCATTAGTGTAACAGAGTTCTAAACAATTCCAGAGGAATGCATATGATGTAATTGCATATGATGTCATTGCATATGATGTCATTGGTGACCAGACCAGATTGGAAAGGAAATAAAGGAAAAAAAGAAGTGTTACACAATCCTAGCCTGGTAAACCAGCCCCTTGTACTTCATTTTATTTTGTACAGAGGATCTGGCCTTGCTGCCATTGACATTGCTGTATTAGGTACAAGCCAGTCCTAGCCAATCAGCGAACAGACGGAGTGTACATGAGCGATGACGTTGACTTTGTGTGCTACATTTCAATTGTAGTGCATAGGCAGGCTAATTGCACACATGACAACCAGTTGTTAGCGATTGGGTAAAGGCAGAGCCACTTGTTTTAAACTTCAGCAGTCTATACCTGTATACCATTTGTCAATACAGCACTGCCAGGCCCTCTGTACAAAATGAAATGAAGTACGAGGGGCTGGTTTACCAGGCTAACAAAATTCCAGAAGGAATCTAAAGTGTTCTAGAATCTGCTTGTACAATGTGTTCCATCAGTCATCAGCGTATGTGTGGACAGAGTGAGTGTAACCAACACAGCTACTGCATAGCTTGCCCCCACTGCCCCGGTGATGACTGCATTCATGTGACTCAGGGAGGGATCTGTGTGGAGTGTATTGCTCCATGGAGGACGCGTAGTGTCGCAGGTCTCTGGAGACATTGAGTGCAGCATGACTGAGAAGCCTTTTTTTTTTGCTCTGCGCAAGCAAGCATTTCAGACTTTCTGTGTGGTAAAATGGACCAGAGTGTAGATCTTATGCTGTCCATCCAATCTGACTTAAATGAAGATAGGACACTGTCTGACTGGGGTGCTATTAGATCAAACCACTCTGAGTGACTTCCCCATACAAATGCCACATAGCCCTTTTTTTCAAAGCTATTCCAGAACATTTTCTGACCATAACTGATGGTATTCTAACATCACCCACATTTACCCTGAGAAAAAAGGGTGCTAGCCTGGGTATGTGACTGAAGTGGAGTTGAAGTGGAGTTGGGAGAAAGATGTTTGTTTGTGCACACATGCCGTGGAGATGACAAGTCGCCCAATCTGTCAAAGGCTTCACAGATGGCTTCGTGACACTGAGGGTTTGGTTGCCATTTGGCTACTGGAGGGACAGAACTCTACAGCGCAGCCCCAAGTTCTGTGAGCACACGGAATTTTTCCTCATGCTGTCTTACAGTCATCCGTAGCTGGGAAAACGAATGACACGATGTGTTGTTCAGCCATAAACACATTAACTAGGCGGGCACCACTCCACCCAGCCCAAACCATTCACCATTTGGTCTTTAGCATGCATCAGAGCTGAGATCAGAGCTGTCAATTCCAGCTCAAGGAAGTAAACTGCACTGCCATGTTTTCCTTCTATTCATCTGTGCACTAATCACAGGTGATTTCACTAATTGCCTGATTTACCTGTCTGATGATTAGTGTTCTCATGCAGATCAGCTGGTTAAGAAAACGGTTGTGTCAAACATGTGACAGGATCTTTACTTTTGGAAGCCATGTGT
Organism: Coilia nasus; assembly: GCA_027475355.1. Lineage (NCBI taxonomy): Eukaryota > Metazoa > Chordata > Actinopteri > Clupeiformes > Engraulidae > Coilia > Coilia nasus. Next base: position 5,439,117 of record CM050205.1, read on the forward strand.
GAATGGATATGCAGTACAATATGACTTTAGTGTGGATGGATGTACTCTACAATATGACTTTAGTGTGGATAGATGTGTACTACAATATGACTTTAGTGTGGAGAGATGTGCACTAGAATATGACTTTAGTGTGGATAGATGTGCACTACAATATGACTTTAGTGTGGATAGATGTGCACTAGAATATGACTTGGACGTAGGATAATATACACGACTCTTCCATTGTCCATGGAGCCCCCCAACAACTTTGATGAGAAGTGGCGAGTGATTGAGTGGTGAGTGAATTTTCTGATGACAGATGAGATAAACACACAGTGCTGAAAACATAACTGGAGGTGAACAACCCACTTCTGCTGTTTTTTCTTCCTGATAAAGGCTTGATCGAGTTACGTCAAAGTTAAAATCTTGTTCAATATTCAGGCCACTAAGAGCCATTCTCACAAGAAACACCCTGAGGCTTGCAGTGGGCTTGACTTACCAAGAGCAACTAAGTGATTCATCGATTTCTAAGGGCCTTCGCCCGCAGTTCTGTGCTTTTTTCTTTTTGCTTACTTGTTAGCTTATTTTTTTTACCTCACCTGCCTCCTACATCTTCAGTCGGAAAGTCTCTCTGCTCTTGGTGCTTGACAGGATTCTTTTGTTGACCATGTGATTTATTTTTGAACGTGTGTAATGATTTTACAGGCCAATGGCAAGCCACACACACACACACACACACACACACACACACACACACACACACACACACACACACACTCACACCTGAAGTCCTGAACCGTGAATTCATTTTGCTGTACATCATTTTTGAGAGCACCACCAGCAAATGTGAACTTGACAGTTACAGAAAAGAACAAAAAAATCAATTTGATGGCAGCACATATCTC
>CM050205.1:5445000-5522500 GCA_027475355.1 Coilia nasus
CAGATATGAGACCAGTGTACCATGTCACTATGTGACAGATATGAGACCAGTGTACCATGGCACTATGTGACAGATATGACACCAGTGTACCATGCCACTATGTGACAGATATGAGACCAGTGTACCATGCCACTATGTGACAGATATGAGACCAGTGTACCATGCCACTATGTGACAAATATGAGACCAGTGTACCATGTCACTCCATGACAGATATGAGACCAGTGTACCATGCCACTATGTGACAGATATGAGACCAGTGTACCATGCCACTATGTGACAGATATGAGACCAGTGTACCATGCCACTATGTGACAGATATGAGACCAGTGTACCATGCCACTATGTGACAGATATGAGACCAGTGTACCATATGAGACAAAGCACTAGTCTTACACCATCCCCCATCATGCCCCACTGAGCTGTGGTGTCTCTTTTTGCGCCCTTCCCATCACACACACTCTTCCCATCATGGGCCAGCAGTTAAGGAACTGGATCTGCAGCCTAAAGGTCGCAGGTTCAATTCCCGACACCGACAGGTGGGTGGGGGGAGTGACTGACCAGCGCTCTTCTACATCCTCCCCCATGACTGAGGTGTCCTGAGCATGGCACCACCCCCACACACTGCTCCCCGGGCGCTGTTATCATGGCTGCCCCCTGCTCAAGTGTGCGATGGGTGAAATGCAGAGGTTAAGTTCTATTGTGTGTGCTGTGATGTACAATGTCTTCACAATGACTAATGGGACTGACTTCCACTTGTCACTCATGTTCCCCGCAGGTGTGCCTCGTGCAGTGCCATGGCAACGTCTCTCCTGGCCTCAGCTGGGATGTCTGCCGCAAGGCCATGGACAAGCCGCAGTTGCCCTCTCAGCCCCAGTCGCTAGGGGGCGCCGGCGAGCATGTGCCCGCTGTCCTGCCCCTGGAGCAGGGGGACAGTGGACTGCTGTACTCGGAAGCGCTGCAGAGGTTCGACCACGTGGCGCGGGCCCTGGGGCTCGACCAGCAGGGCCTGGAGAGCCGGACGACCCAGCTGGCATCCGAGACGGTGGAGGGGGACCGGGAGGAGGGCGAGGAGGGGGAGGAGGTGGAGGGCGAGGAGGCAGACGAAGAGCAGGGTGGGGAGGCGGCCATCAACCTGACCAAGCGCTTCGGGGGCTTCCTGAAGGGCAAGTACGGCTACAAGAAGCTGGTGAACCCAGGGAGGTCCTACCAGAAACGCTACGGGGGCTTCATAGGCGTCCGCAAATCTGCCCGAAAGTGGAACAACCAGAAACGTTTCACTGAGTTCCTGAAGCAGTACCTGGGCATGAGCACACGGGACACCGAGTACAACAGCGTCTCCGCCGACCTCACCCAGCAGAACGAGGTGTAAGGCCCTGTGTTATCCCCGGCCCAATTACTGTACACAACAAACACCTACCAACAAACAAACCCTTTTTGTTCAGTCGGCATTGCAGCGTTCACTCCAGTTCACACAGTGACCATCACATCTCCTCAAGTGTCAGTGCACAGCATATTTTTTCACTTTTCATTAAAGTTGACATCCTGATTCTCATTCTTACTTAATTAACATACAGCATTTTAACGTCGACAAACCAGTCTTTTTCACAGCACAGAAAGCGGATTAAGGTTAATTCTGTCTGACAGTTGCTATGAAACATTTCTTGATTTGCTAATTCTAACCCCACTCTGGCAAAGAGGGGTGAGAATCGCAAAGCATTTCACTGCAAACTATTTATTTTAAAAATTTAAGATTTTTGAGAAGATGCTCTGAAATCACATGAAACCTACTACACAAAGACCAGTTTAGACTGATGAAAGTTATGTAGAAATGTCCTTCTATGGCAGATTGTGACAGGCCAACAGTCCAAAGTATTATTTAGTCTGCTTACCCTGTTCGACTAGTATCCAGAAGGGCCTTTACAATACTGCCCCCCTGAGGCGGAATTGGGAAAGACAATGGTTGTCTGAGTAACAAACTTTTAACTTTCTTTTGTAAGTCACGTAATTGGGCTAATATGATTTTAAAAGTCCTGTGGAAATTGTGTTTTTCAGTTCAGGATATAAAATATTTTAATTAATAATGCAAATCAAAAACATCAGTGAATAATAGAACATATAGAATTAAGGCTTCTGGACAACATGAATATACTTTGTGTCAAGCTCTCTACTCCGTGCACCATGAGGTAGTGATTTTATCCAAAGCTCCTGTCACTACATAGAAATCTACTGATCTGTGTTTGTGTATAATACAATCTGTATGTATGTAAAGTGTTTTATGAATGTTTATTTTGATCATTTCTTTCTTCTTTTGTTGTGTGAAATCATTGAATTGTTCAGAATGACAACTTGTAAATAGGAACAGCGTTAAACTAACCAATAAAATAGTTTACTATTTCCTTTTCGGCTTGTCACGCAGCAAATGATTGTGTGTCGAGGTGTTTTGTTGGTCATTTATCTCTTCCGTTTCTCTGTTCTACAGACATTGCAAACTTGGATTGATTCATTCATTGATTAATCTGCTGATAAAAAAGATAGAAGACCCACTCTGGTTCATTTGTGCCTCAAGTAAAGACAACCTGATTGACACACTTGATTTGATATATATTTTTTATAAAATGTAATAAAACTTAAAAATTACAAAACTGTTTCAGATTACACAAAGAAGTTCATGATAAGGTGTTAATTTCTTCATGTTTTTTTTGTTTTGTTTAAGTTTTTTTTTGCTTTGACACAAACGTACATAAACACAAGATACTCGTTGACTTGAACTGGCTATGTCTGGAGAGCCTGGGCAGTGAGATGACAGAGAAAAAGATAGTTTTGGTACTTTAGTACGATACGAGCAAGAACCCTCTCCCTAAAAGTATTTGATGTACACAGAACATACTCAAAAAGACATTCAAGTCGTCTGCAAACATGGAGATTTAAAGTCTTAAACCACTTAGTGGAGGATGATGTCTCTCACTCACACCACAAACAATCCTTTCGTTAAAGTACAAGACTAATATCAAAAAGGTTCAATAGAGCGGTCTCAGGGCACCATAGCAAAAGCAGGAACTCCAAAATGTACAGGTGGCCCTACCACGTGGTCCAGTCTCACAGGAAGTGTCAAATTACGATGATCAAACACATGGAAGATCTTATTTTTACATCTTTTTTTGTCTCATAGACATAACCCATGGCAATCAATATAGGAGCACAATGATCATGACATAACACCAGAAATACTAGTCACAGAGTAAACAACAACAAAAACAATTTCTTTTTTTGTACATAAAACATCTCTTTTTAAAGAGACAAGAAACAAAAAAGCTTCGGAAGCTGTGTCTCCACAGATCTACATGGCTTTTATACACGTGGACAGAGGAGGCTGCTAAACGCTAGCCCCGCTACACCACAAACTGCTATTGAGCTGCCATCTTTTTTTTTTGTTTGTTTGTTTTTTCAAACTGTCTTTCTCTTCTTTAGTCTTGTAGTCTTACGCCCGCACCAAACTCCTCTCCGCTGCATGGTCACTATAATCTGATACAATGCTGTGCTGGGGCAGACACCTGCATCTCCTTTCCTACACACTCACACACACTCGGTCCCCTTCCTTCCTACACTCACACACACTCGCTCCCCTTACTCTCTACAATCACACACACACAGACACACACACACTCAAATGTGTGCACACACCCGCACCCATTCCTTATGTATGTCCATGCACACATTACAACAATTACAACAACCACTCCTATAACTCTCTCTACACACACACACACACACACACTTATACATTCACACACTCGCTCTCGTTGCTTAAGGGAGGAGAGGGGTGGCCCAGGGAAACTAAAGCTCTTTATGTCGTGGGCGGCAGTATTTTTTTGGCCAGGCCAATGAGTCACGAGTCGATCTTTAGATACTGCGCCATGTGAGCAGGGCTCTACTGTGGCCGCTAAGGAAATCCCCATAGTTTGAGTATCAGTGGACCACAAGCACAGATCAGTCACACAGACACACTGCACCGGAACAGCTCACTCTGTGTGTGTGCATGTGTGTGTGTGTTTGTGTGTGTTGGGCAGAGTGGGATCATGTTCCATTTGGGAGGAAGACTGTCCGAGGTGAGGTGGACACGACGAGGAGCTGGCCACAGTCAGACAGGTAGGATCAGGATTAGGGGGGGGGGCGGCAGTCTAGTTGCTCTAGTAGCTCTTTGCCCCCTTAAACATCTTCAGCACCCAAAACATTAAAATCATGCTGTGACAACGTACAATTAGAGTTACCAAATTTAAACACATAAAGCATGCGAGTATAAAAGATCAACAAAGAACGAATCAAAAGAACAAATGTCAAGAGTACAAAAAAATTTTTTTTTTTGTTTTAACAAAAAAAAAAAAAAAAAAAGACAAAAAAGGTGCTTCTCTGCTTTTGTGGTAAGCCTGCCCTCTTTTCTGCTTTTGTGGAAAGCCTGTCCTCATGGTTTTGGAAGAGCTGTCTCTTCAGTCTGATAAGAAAATGTCCTCTCTCTCATTCTCTCTCACTTTCTTTCTTTTTTCAACTCTTTTCTCTCATGTTTTCCTCTCAGTCCACAAAGCGCTGACAGGCCTTCTTCCATCGGCAGGCGGTGCACCACTGGTCCCGGTGCTCGATGCCGTACACCTTCCGGCACTTCTTGGCCTCCCCGCGGATCTTTCTGGAACACGACGAACAGCAAGTTCAGAAGAAGGCGGGGGAGGGGAAACCAGTCTCACAGAACAAATCTTTACACACGTACACAGGTGTACGCTAGTGTACTGTGACTAAGAGCTCAGGCAGGCTTAGGAGCATCAGCAATGTGTACTCAGAGGGCACTGAAAGTAAAGATCTTAAATTCTCCCTCAACACTCTCTGACAGAAAGCATACTATTGTATTATGAGGATTTGTGCCCAGCAGACAATGTAAGAATAGCATTAACATTTTAGTAAGTGTCAGTTTATATACATGGCTTTAGGTTAGGACTGTATTAATTACAAATGTTTCCGCTTTTCAAACATCTCTAGTAATTCATTATTCTTAAAAGTGTTCAAACCTGCTGTTGCAGTGGCTTCTGGGAGGAGAGGCACTGGCAGGGAATGACCTGTTGGAGGCGCTGTGGCTCTGCAGCCACTGCTCACCCACACTCACGGAGCGGTTGCGAAATGACGCTACCTAGAGGTACAAAAGATGAACAGTCTGTGGTCAGCACAAAGGTTAAAAAAAGAGGAAGGGAAACTGTCAACTGCACCAGAATTCTTTTGCCAACATTCAGATGTGTCAATGCGCATCACAGTAGACTTCCCTGCACTCGTTTTAATGGAAACGTCTAAGGACAACACAAATGTCAAAACAACTATGATTACAGATTGCAGAAAACAGCAGTGCTAAATGAGGTGACACTGGAGGGCCAGAATGGGTTATTATGACCTCAAGAAAACACACAGAGTTGCGAAAGCAGTCTCTATAAATATACGTGGGACAGTGTGCACACTGAAAGCCACAGGCTTACTGCACGGCCACATGTTTACAAAGGAGAAAATGGTGCCTGCAGTGACTGCAGTTCTTGCTAACGGCCAGCCGGTGGCAGTGTTGCTTCGTGTGTCAGCGGCGAGGGGAACAAAGAAAAGGAGGCTTGTGTGTTTATGACATCCTTTAATAGCCAGCCTGCAGAAGAGGAAAAAAACACTGCAGCACAAATCGCTCCCTCGGGACGGTCCCCTCGCACAACAATAGCCCGCAAACAAAAAGGGACAACAACGCCTACGGGCGAAGAGTGCGTCTCCCCCTTCGCCGGGCACGTAAGGACGCTCTGTAGAGGATTTTCCCACCTCGGTGTGTATTTAGTTTATTTGCGTTGCAGCCTGAGCAAACGGCTTAAAGGCGGGACGGGTGAGCGTGAGTACACGACCCTCTTAACACAAGACCGTCACCCCGGCAGGATCAACAAGTGTTAAGACGACCACGATGGCTTGCAGTGGGAGATGTTTGGCGCAGGGATTTAGTAGCCTGAATGAGGGAGGCGAGTGTGTGTGTGTGTGTGTGTGTCTGTGTGTTTTGTGTGAGTGTGTGTGTGTGTGTGTGTGTGTGTGTGTGTGTGTGTATGTGGTGTGTGTGTGTGTGTGTGTGTGTATGTGGTATGAGTGTGTGTGTGTGTGTGTGTCTGTGTGTTTTGTGTGAGTGTGTGTGTGTGTGTGTGTGTGTGTGTGTGTGTGTGTATGTGTATGTGGTGTGTGTGTGTGTGTGTGTGTGTGTGTGTGGTGTGTGTGTGGCAGAGAGCGTTCTCTGAGCTCTGCAGCTAATCTGAGGCGGAGTAATCTCACCTGTTTGTTTGGGGTGACCGTCAGGGAGGGAGTCCATCGGCATGTGGGGGAGATGGAGGGGGCGGCCTGGGCGGCAGGAGGCGCGGGGGCCTGCCGAAAGGAAATCAACCACTTTGTAAACAAACAAATAAACAAACAAATACTTAAACACACTGTGGATGGGTGTAAACAAACAGATAGATACAAATACCTAACGTGCTGTAAGACGCAGAAGACCAGGAGGTTAATCTGGCTCACAGTACAAAGACACTGTAAACAGCACTTCATTCAATTTCTTTTTAAAGTCTCCAGTTTCACTGCAATTACATTTGGTGCGACTGCTCTGGCAAACCACTGAATGCTCAAATGGCCTTTGGCATTTCTATACGTTATTTAATGAGGGCTCTTTTCCCTAAAAACACCCCATTTTTACTTTACCACAATCATTAGTAATGAAAACACATGCTAATATATTTCAAACTACATTACACGAATAAGCTACTTTAATGCATCATGTTAAACTGGGGATAATAATAATAATAATAATAAACTTTACTTGTATAGCACAGTTCATACATGCAAGATGCAGCTCAAAGTGCTTTACAGTTTAGCAGGGTTGTTCCTATGCAATCTATGCATCACTGCGTTCTTGCATCACTGACGAACACCTATTGTTCTCCACCTGGCAGCTTCAGCACTTGTGATTGTGTTGTTTATTCTCATGACAATGAAGGCATCCTGTTCTGCTCTGGGGGGGCCGAGGTGGGGGGGGGGGCGTACCTGGTAGGAGTGCTCGCAGTGGACCTGCCAAAAGCTCTCGGGGGGCGCGGAGCGGCTGAGGGGGCTGGCGTCGGCCCCCGGGGAGGGGGAGGTGTGCTGGACGGGGCTGGCAGGGGAGGCGCAGGGGGGTGAGGGCCGGGAGGAGGAGGAGGAGGAAGAGGAGGAGCAGGAGGAAGAGGAGGAGGTGGGGTGCCCACTGTTGGCGGCAGCCATTTGGTCCAGGTCCTGGTAGATCTCGGTGTAGTAGAAGTCCTCCTCCCTCTGAGACCTTTCCTGTTCTGTGCTCTGCCTGTGGGTGGGAATACAAGTGTTAAGAACTATAATAGTATATGTGAATATACTATTATAATAGTATATATAATAATATATAATAATATATAATATATGAAACATATGCTATAATAATATATAATATATGCTATAATAGTATATATAATAGTATATAATAGTATACTATAAAATATAATATAACATTAAGTAAAAAGATGTGGATTGTCATTGATTGATATTAGGTTGTAACACAGATGTCCCTCCTATTGGTGAGAAAATACGTGTCATATATGTATAATATATATATATTTTTTTTTTTTAAACAAACAACAGCTACAATATAAAGAAAGATTGACATACATAAAGATACTATTATGAAAGACATAAAGATACTATTATGTCAACAGATACTATTATGTCAACAGCTTGATCTGATGTTTTATTTTTGTACAGCACACAGAACTGCCTCTGCGCTACACAAATAAACTTGCCTTGCCTTGGCTTGCTTTGATCTGAGTTTCCCAATGACAATGTTGAGCAAGTTCCAGAGCAAAGCGTCTTTATCTCTCTGTCATCTGACAACAGTGGCTGTCTAACTACACTTTCAGGAAACGCACCCAGTTTTAGCGCAGGCGGACAGAAGTCGTATCCATTACTGTGCTTCGCTGTCAGAAAGGAGGCGCTGAGAGAGTGCGCTGCCAGTCAGAAAGGAGGCGCTGAGAGAGTGCGCTGTTAGTCAGAAAGGAGGCTCTGAGAGAGTGCGCTGCCAGTCAGAAAGGAGGCGCTGAGAGAGTGCGCTGCCAGTCAGAAAGGAGGCGCTGAGAGAGTGCGCTGCCAGTCAGAAAGGAGGCGCTGAGAGAGTGCGCTGTTAGTCAGAAAGGAGGCTCTGAGAGAGTGCACTGTTAGTCAGAAAGGAGGCTCTGAGAGAGTGCGCTGCCAGCCTACGCCAGCTGGCGCCCACTGGGACACTTACCCCAAGTGCAGCGTGCGAATGTGCCGCTTGATGCCAACCACCGAGGTCAGGACTTTGCCACAGTTGGGCCACAGGCAGCGGTAGCCGACCTTCACCGAATTCTGGTGGGGGACAGGAGAGAGGTGTGAACAGAGGACGAATATCACATTGGAGCTTAGAGTCCCTCACCTGGTGTTAAGCTGGTATTTAATCTATTAACTGAATTAGCCTTTGCAATAGGCAGGTGCATAACACAGTTTTGAAGACGGACAGAAAGATGTACACATCAATTGGGAAACGTTATTTGAGTGAACAGCACCAATCCAAAGTACACAATGGCATCCAAATAAGGGCATTGGAACAGTGGAACAGCAACAGTGAAATTAATCACCTTTCGTTTCCGTGGCGCTGGCTCATCAAACAGGACCTGCTCCAGCTCCATGTCCAATCCCTCGTCGGTGGGCGGGGCCACGGCTCTGTCGGTCTCGTCTATGGTTGGAGAGGGGGCGGGGCTTGTGTTGCCATGGTCGGAGCTCCAGTAGCCGCTGCTGCCGCTGTCCGACAGCTCGCCTCCGCCACATTCCATCATGCCAACGGCTACACGCACCACGGCAACCACGAGAGAGAGAGAGAGCGATAGAGAGATACAGAGAGGGAGAGATAAAGAGGAAAAGAGACAGAGGTCAAGAGAGAGAGAGAAAGAGAGGGAGGGAGAGAGAGAGATAGAGAGTAAGAGAGACAGACAGAGAGAGAGAGAGACAGAGAGAGAGAACGAGGGAGACAGATAGGGAGTAACAGGGACAGAGAAAGAGAGACAGAGAGAGCGAGAGAAAGATAGATAGAGAATACATTTAACACCCCCATAGGAAAACTATATGTGTGTACCATTTATGTGGTAACAAAAGGTTTTAGAAATGTCATCTATAACATAGTGCTTACACTGCTAAAAAGAATTAAAGTTATCTGACGACTTTCTTGACAACTTTCCAGCCCTTTCCACTTCCTGCATCCTGTCACACCAAATAGACAACAGGAATGTAGTGAATGTGGTGAATGCTGTTGTGTTTTGCTCTCACCTGTGTCCACCTGAGAGGGGCTTTGCTCTCACCTGTGTCCACCTGAGAGGGGCTTTGCTCTCACCTGTGTCCACCTGAGAGGGGCTTTGCTCTCACCTGTGTCCACCTGAGAGGGGCTTTGCTCTCACCTGTGTCCACCTGAGAGGGGCTTTGCTCTCACCTGTGTCCACCTGAGAGGGGCTCTGGAGGAGGGGGCTGCAGGACAAGCTGGTCAGCACCATCGCTGCCATCATCTCGTCCATGTCCACCGACTCCGGGCTCCTGTAGCTGGGACAAAGGACATTTACTTAATAATAATAATAATAAAGAACATTCTGCTAATAATAACGACAAAGGTTGTGACAAAGGATGTTCACGTAATAACAACGACTAGCAAAATGACTCTGGGCTTCTGTAAGATGTGACAAAGAACATGTAGTTTGAGGTTGAGTTTCCAATACAGCACATATCTGCTGACAGCCAAGTACCACAAGAAAACCTGATTGAATTCATAATTAAACTATTATACTATTTAAATACTATTCAGAAATACTATTTTGTTCATCTGACAGTGACAATTCTGTCTGTAACTCTAAACAGGAAATAACCTCTGTGTATTTTTCTTTGGGCAGCAGAGGAGAGCAGAGTTTTTAGTTCAATGGGGAACTAGAGCTAGAACTAAAACTAGAACTGGAACTAGAACTGGAACTGGAACTAGTACTAGAACTGAAACTGGAACTGGAGTTTGAGAGCAGCGCCACTAGTCCTACCTTTTTGGTACGTCGATGCAGGAGGACACGGAGCGCGTGCAGTGGGCGGTGGCGAGCGGAGGGTTGGGGGCGGTCCAGACATCCTCTTGCTTGCGCACGATATGCTGGTTCAACTGTGGAAGGAAGATGGACACCTGGTTGTCCACATGGTTGTGTTGCTCCACCAGGCCACAGCACTCTTGGCCTCCACTGTAAACGTACACCTACACACACACACACACACACACACACACACCAGACAAGAGGGGACACCAACACACAGCGTTACGGTCACAATGTCTGTCTGTCTGGCTTTGTGTCACAATGTCCGTCTGTCTGTCCTTATGCCGAGCGCTGAACCAGGCTCAATCATGTAAACAGTTCCGCTTTCCCAGAGCAGACGTTCTTTGAAACACACCAAAACAAACATTCCTGTCAGCACTGTAATTCCCTCTGGCCCCCAGGCATCTGTGGCAGTTCCCTGGTACAGCCCGCATGAGGCCCTAGCCTGGGCCAGGCCATGCCAACATCTGCTTTGGTTACAAGATCCCCAGAGCTGGGAATCCCCACCTCAGAGGTAGAGTCCCACCACATACACTACTTGCTCCAGCCATTCACCACATCAGGCTCTCTGGACAGGTACGTCGCATGACTAGTGAAATCACCATTTTATAATGCACAGGTAAAACCCATACAAGGTAGGACTTTTATTTTCTGAGGCAGGGGCATAGCCAAAAATCATAAAATTGGTGCCCAAAACACATAGGTTACTACTATTACTTAAACTGCCAATCAAACAGAAAGAACCTTCTGACTGGGTGGGCCTGATTGACAAGTGGGTGGGCACAGGCCCACCCAAGCTCACCTGTGGCTACGCCTATGTTCCCGAGACCCGGGTTTCCTACATATCTGAAGCTGACTCATAACATGTTGAGGCGACAGCTATATGTGTCTCCGTCCCACCCCACTCACCTTCTGTCCTGGGTGCAGCTTGACTCTGATGACCCCATGCGGTCTGGGCAGGACCCCCAGACACCCGGCCCCGATGTCAGTGTCGACCTGGTGCTGGTGCTGCTGCAGCGCCTCCCGGTGGCCATCGGTGGGGTGGCACGGTCCGCACACCAGCGCTCCCATGGTGGAGCGCTTTCCCAGCCTGCTCTTGGGCAGCATCTTTACTCTGTCGCTCTCTCTCTCTCTCTCTTTCGGGCTCAACGCCTCGTAGCCTTCCGTCCCACAGTGCAGCTGTGCTACTGGTCACCTTCCACGGGAGCTCCCCTTGCACCTCTCCAACGCACGGCGGGTACACACACACACACACTGGCGCACGGCAGGTACACACACACACACTGGCGCACACAGGACACAGACTGCAAGAAAAAAGAGACAGAGACAGAAAGAAAAAACAGTCACGCTGTGGATCAGCGCTGCTTCTCCGTGCTCAGGAGTTTCTTTGGTTGCTGTGCGCCATCCGACAAGGAGAAAGGGACACATGCACCCTGAGGTGGTAGCGGCATGGGGGATTTGTGCTAGTGGAGGAATCATCTGCCCCTGTTTTTAACACAGTCTAGTTAGGTCACCGCCGACACTCACCGCACACACACACACACACACGAGGAGATTGATAGGAACCCATTACTGTGGATTAATGAATTTCTAAAATAATTTATTTATATAGTGTCATTAGCAACATAAAGACTGTCCCGAGGTGCTTCTCGGAAGTCAGGGTCTAAACAATCTCATGCAAACTTAATTACAAAATCTAATTACATCATTGAGGTATTAAGTGGCGCTCAAAAATGTTATCAATTCACTATGAGAAAGAGATAAAAACAATTTTGAGCAACTTTTAGGATTGAGGGCATCCCTAGGCATCCCCTTACACATATCAGCCCAACTCCAAATAAACACAACAAGGCAACAGGGATGTATTTCACAACTCTTTTTTTACTTCTCTTTTTATATGACTAATCCTTTCACCAGCTGGAATTACTACAAAAGCCAAATGACCTTGGAGAAAGTAAAAATAATAATAATAATCAAAGTCCACCACGTATCTTCTGCAATTCCCTTTAGGAACAGGGCAAAACACCAAGGGGGCTAGGCTACAGCTGCACTTTGTTCACTTGGAAACACTTCCCGTAACAGGGCCCTGGGAACACCCACAACCCCCCACCCTCATCCCACCTTAAGAGGACCCACATACTCACACACACACATACCCACACACACTCAAAGGGGGAAGGGCTGCCAAAAAATAGCCAGGAAGAAAATACACTGCCCTAAACATAAAGCGCTCCACTACAACGGAAGTAAATCTACAAATAGAAGTTGGTTTTACAAAAGAGATTTGGTCTAAACCAATGGCAACTCAAGGACAGAACTGATTAATGGCCATTGTATGGAAAACTTACAGCCAGAATGCAATCCTCAGGAAATGATCAAGAGATTTAAACTGGTCATACTAAACTAATTTTCTAATTGGGTCGGCATAAATGTGGCGACTGATGCAACCCTAACCGCCTTTGTGGTAAGCTTAGGTGATTCATCCCAGATGAACTTCAGGCCTCCTAGAACTCACTAGTGGGTTGCAGAGTTGACAGCATAGCACTACTGTAACACACACACACACACATGCACACAGCCTCTGTAAGTCATTTCAGTCCCGTGAAAGCTTGCAGGGGACCCAAGGGAGTTTTCATCAGTCTCGGGATCTTGTATCACAAGTAGTGGTAAAATGTCATAATTCCTCTTTCCAGTAAAGGTGATTCACCGCTGTGGTGGATCAAGTGGCATTTGCCCAAGGCCTGAAAGTCTCATGCCCACTAGCATCAGCGTAAGCAGCTGTTGCAATACTGTAACCGTTACTGTACAGTCATTCGGACTACGTGCAATCACGTATCAACAACTCTCAGAACAGTGCAATCTATCACAAACTGACGTATGCCAGGACAGCTGTTCTTCCATAACAAGAACCTGTGTACATGGCTTCTTGTCAAATGCGAAGGTCAAGCTGTATGAAGAAGGCAATACCACACTCCTGCTTTAGTGATGTTTACACACTACGTGAAGTACATGCATTGTACCATCCCCTTCCTACTTACTTAGAGAGCATTGGCTGCTGGCTCAGTGGTGTTATTACATGCGCGGTATGAAGTTATTAAGCAATGTCACCAGAGCATATCCTCACATTCAGCTCGACAACCAACACCGGAGTCGAACAATAGAACATGTCACCGACCACCTAGCGAACCTAGGTCCATTCACAAGCAATATATTATCCCAAGGGCGGGGGGATTTTTTATGTGCATATGACGTCATCCATTCGCTCGCGCTTTTAAAACGGAACAACAACCTGGTTCGCGAGCCTCCTCCTGCAACTGTGGTAAAATGCTTGTTGATAGCAGGCAGCGCTGCGTGAACGCTCCCATTGAAACGCAGCCATGACAAAACGGCGATGAAAGCTCCAGAACAAGAATAGGGAACCAGCAATGCAAACAGTGCGCGGAGCCAAAGAAAAACAACAACAGACAATGTGAAGTTAAATGTTATCAACAACGTCTTGTGGACATCTGCAAACACAGCACAAAACCACGATATAGTACCAATGTACAACGACTTTTTTATTCCACGTAAACATAATTTGTATGAAATGTGAAGTTTAGGATCTGATCTGTTTACAGAATACATTTCAAAACATAATCATTATTTGCGTGTATCAATATTGAGAGAAAATAGATTTCCAAAATGTATAATAAAGGCTTGAGGTTACCCTCGACTAGAAACTTCAGTGCTCGAGCCTGCGTGCAAAACGTGCACATCAAATAACGAACGCATAAGTGCATAAATCACACGACAGATCTGACATTTTTAAAAATATTCAACAACAAAATGTTTCAAACATGGTTTGTCATATAAATGATACGATTTTCAGCTGAGCAAAATGATACATCAATGGCATTTAAGCATAAAAACAACCCAAAGTTTCAATGGACATTTGCTCACGTACCTCAGCCAGTTTTCAACACACCCCCTTCTGCAAAGCTTGCTCTGACCGGCTGTAACTTGAAAATGCTCTTTTCAGTGCCTGGAAAGGGACGTGGAGTGAAGACAAATGGAAACCCCGCAGCGGATTTTAAGAGGATTTACCTTCTGCTCATGTTTACGACGGAAAATGCACACTTGATGTCAAGAAATGTCTGCAATGTAGTGTAATTATTTAAAAGCTGTCAGTTTGGACAAAGCAATTACAAGTCCTCGACAATGTAAGAGCACGCTATGGAATGCTGAGAGAGGACGGATGTTAACGTGTCGAAGTGAAAAATAATGGAACATCATACTCCGCTCCAGGCTTTCCATCCTACCTTTGAAAGCGAGTTCTGCTCTCGTGTAGTAAACAACCCAACCATGTGGTAGGACTGTTACCGTTCATTGGATCAGTAAATCACACGCCCCACAGTTCCAACTTGTTTACCCTGGAGTTGCAAGCCTGGGTAACACAAAGACACTGTACAAGAAATATCTCAGCCCCACTTAACAGGAGCTATGGCCACTGTCCGATTTTTTTTGACACGCCTCCTCTTGGTGCAGCAGTATGTGACAAATAAGATAAAAACAGAATGCAAAACCTCCCTGAAGAACGTGTCCATATTTAGATTTTGTAATGTAGGTGCATACGGCATTTGTGCAATTAGTGCAACATTACTTTAATAACGTAAATAAACATGTAATAACATTTAATAACATTAAAATTAGTTAGTGTTGTGCTGTGGAAAGTTAGCGTTATGGATACGAAATTTTAGAGATTGCTATTTGATTTGCAGTTCTCAAATTCATCACCATAAATGCAGTAAGGCTAAAAACTGAATGAATGAAAAAAACAGCCTCTTGCAGCCCTGATGAAGTCAGGTCTATTGATCCAGTCAGGCTGGATGATGAGGTGTCATCTTTCTCTGTACAAGACTAAAAACAAAGAATGGAGTGGTGCATTGTGAGGGTTGGGAGGGGGGCTGGGTGGACGGTATCTATGGATTACATAACATAAGCAGGAGCTTTACAGTCGCCTGACTCGTCAGTGCTATTGGTGGAAATCTGTGACGTAGCTTCCCATGCATCCTGCGCGTGTACTTCGGCGAGCAGGGTGCATGATGTGCGTGTCCTACGTGCATAGGAGCACGTGGTTTAAACGGATCATTCAGCACGTCGGCAGTAGTGAGTGGAGACTTGCCGGATTTCACGGGATGGAACAGAGAAGTTTGTGTGCATGACTTATTTAATTTAATGTGCAGAATTAATTGTGAAGTGAAGCGTTTGTATTTTAACAGTGAGCTCGAGATTGCAAAGTCTATCTATGCGTATCATGCAATCTCAAACCTTTGTCAACATTATTAACCAATGTTGCCAATGTTGGCGACATTTTTAATTCCCTTATGCTACCCAAACAATACTAACATATGTTGTATTTGTATAAAACAAACTCTTGCCCCCGCTACTGTTTTGTTTTTAGCTATCTAAAGAGGAAATGCTAAATGCAACTCGCTGTACTTGTAAACGCTACAGTTGCTGGTAGGTTGTTTTGGCTTGCTCTCTCACTCTGTCCCGGTTTCAGCCAGAAAAGAGGACGGCTGTCACGTTTGTACTGTGTGTGTGTGTGTGTTTGTGTCGGGAATTTGCCTTGGGATGCAACACTCATTTTATTCATGTCAAAGGTCACCGTGACTGAGAGAACACATGCCATCCGGAGTTGATATGCAGAAAGTAGACTTAAAGGAGAACTTCGGTGTAAAATGAAAATTGGCATGTTAAAACATCATACCGAGTTGGTATGTTTGCTGAGGAGCAAAATTGAGTTAGCCTGTTGCATTCATAACTTAACTATTTTTACCGTTTGTCCCAGAAGGCTAACAATGGAAGTGGTAGGTGCCCTCAGACGAAGCATGAAGATTACGCTATTATTAAACCATTAAAACAGCTCGAATAAATTCCACACTCCATCAGTAGCACAACAAAGGCCACAACATTCAAAACGAGGCACTGAGAACTTTGTAAGTGTACACAACATTTATTAATAAAACACTTTTGACAGGCAGTACCTTGCTGTAGTTTCTCCTCGCCGCCACAATGAAAGTCCAAACAAGTCGATTGTACTACCTCTCCTCCTATTCTTCCTGCTGGTTCGTGTTCGTCAATCGACTCGTGTGGACTTTTTATCATGACGGCGACGAGATTTTACACCGAAGTTCTCCTTTAAGTGCCATGTGAGGGCTAGGCTATGGTACAATGTTGTTTAGTCAACAAGGCAGTTTGTTTCATGCACTTTAGAAACAAGCTGTTACATGTTTTCATTTGCATTCAATAATTTTGTAATATTCAATAATTCAATAATTTTGTAAATATTAGTATGTAAACCAACATCACCATTGTAAAATATGTTAATATTGTGTGTTTCTGTGTTTTGGGCTCTCTGCTCTCAGACCTCAGCTGTTTATGGAGTGTAACATGTTTTATTTGTTGACTTGAAGCAGATGTTGCTTGATGATGAAAGCCCTTTGTTGCCGTCATATGAGTCAGAAGTCATGTGTATGCCCTGTTGCACGTTGCCTCAAGCATCAGATGAAACTGAGGGAGCGTCTGAAGGAACCAATGAACACCTAATAAAATTTTAATTTAAATCATTTGTGAAGTCAGTTCCTTTACTGAAACAAGCGTCACAGCTCTGGATATGAGTAGGAAGCTGGAACCAAAATATCTGTATTTTTAAGGTCAACCATTTTGTTTGGGCTGATGTAATATATGGCAAAGTTTAAATAATATGGCAAACCCAAAGGGCACTTGTAGTGTAAATAGAGTGCTTTAAATTCTATATTTATATTTGCATTACAATGTACACAACCCACAAAACAGTGTACTAGGAAAGACAGAAGATGGGTATACACTCTCAGAAAAGAAGGTACAGAATTGTTACTGTAGGGGTACAAAGGCTTGTCACACTGGCCGTACCCTCAAAGGCACATAACTATACCTTTTAACCACTGTTTTGCAACTGCTTTGTGCCTCCTCCAGAGCTGAATATGTACACATCAATACCTTAAGGTCCAAATATTAGCCTTCAGGGGTACATTAAGGCTTACTGTACATTAAGATACAGATTTGTACCCCCACTGTCCCTCTTCTTCTGAGAGTGTAGACAGTAGATGCAGGCACGGGTCAGGCCCCAGGAGTACGGGCCCCACGGTTCAGGCCCCAGGGGTGTTACTGAGGACCGCCGAGGGGGGTGGGCTGGTCTCCGTCGAGCGCTCTGTCAGGTAGCGCTGGTGCGATGTCTTCCACTTCCTCTTCCTCCACCTCCTCCACGTCGTCCGGTGGGGGAACGGGGGGTGGCGTGGGGCACTTGATGCGCTTGCTCACTCTGGCGTACATGGCGTGTGAGTGTTCGTCCTCCAGGTCGGCGATCTCCTCCACCTCCACGCTGGGGGTGCGTGCAGCCGGGGGGTGGTGCTGCTGCAGGTGGAGCCCAGCGAGGTCGGGGGCAGAGGTGGCGTAGGGTTCCAGCTGGGTCACAAACTGGTAGGACGGCACGTCCAGCACTGAGCTCTCCGAGGGTGTGGGCGTGGGGCCTCTCAGCATGTCAGATATAGTCTCGTACGTGTGCTGGGAGTGGGCCTGTGGAAGTTGGAGCGAGCCGGGAAGAGGCTCCTGGCTCACCTGACCAGCTTGGCTGGCCGTCAGCTTGGGCTGTGCCCCCCGTAAGTCTCTTAAGGAGCCCGTGGGCTCGCTGTGTGCCTGAGAGACCCCCACGGCCAGTGCTGCGGCTGGAGGAGCGGACTGCAAGCTCGATTCCACGTCCACGTGTGGAGCTATCATTGGTACGGCGTGAAGCCCGTGTCTGGTGGTAGCTGTGCCATCTACATAGAAAGTAATGATAATAACGCAGTAAGAAACCAGCAGCTAACTGAGGGGGCTAATGGATGCTGGTTCGTATGTTTTTCCCTCACACCAGTGTAATATTGGATTCGGGGGGAGAGGGGGTGGGGTGGGGGGGTTGGGGGTGAGGTGAAGGGCCTATAGGGGGGAGCTTGGGGCCAGCAGTGATTCCATGATCTGATCTCTGCACATGCAAGAGGCACTCGCGGGTGCAGTGATTGGTTTGAATGCATTAACGGTCTAAATCAAAGGCTGGGCAAAGCTTGTGGTAGTCCAAAGGGCTCAGTTACCCATTTCTCCTTCGCCATTTGTCACAGAGAGCCCCGCCGAAGCCCCGTTGGCCACCTGGCCGTCCGCTGGGAAGACACCTGCAAGGTGTCAGGGAACAGCGTTACCACACGGACGGGTTAGACGAAGGCTACTGCACCGCTGCAGGCATTATGCAGCAATAACACACATAGCAGGAGAATGGAGGAGTTACTCTCTCAGTCGCACACCACCACAGGTGTCAAGTGTTAGGCAGCATGTGAAGAACTTAATGCTGTCTGTCTAACCTGATCTTGACCACATTTCTTTCAGTAAAGTACCTGTCTGCCTGCATGACATGATTGAAAAATGGGACACAAAAGCAAATGCACCACAGCTTTATCCTTGCGTTAGTGTTCTAGTGAAACTTGCGAAAGACTTGAATCACCGTCATCTTTTCCAGTAAACCCTTAAGCCTGTACTGATTCACGGATCATTAACAACAGCCTGCACCATTCTTCCTGTCTAATCATGGGAATGGCACAACTTTCTACTTCTCTATGTGACACCCAATATTTATAATTTTTCCTGAATGACTGTCCTGATCGTCACACACACGTATGGCTGTCCTGATTGTCCTAATTTACGGATCACTAAGAACAGCTTACACCACTATCCTCTTAATCCTGGGAGTGACATAACTTTCTACTTCTCTATGTGAGGCCCAGGTGTCATTGCACTGGAAGGCACTACTCTTTAGTGTGTGTGTGTGTGTGTGTGTGTGCGTTCTCTAGGTGGAGCGACCTACTATTTAGTGTGTGTGTGTGTGTGTGTGTCTAGGTGGAGCGACCTACTATTTTGTGTGTGTGTGTGTGTGTGTGTGTGTGTGTGTGTGTCTAGGTGGAGGGACCTACTCTTTAGTGTGTGTGTGTATGTGTGTGTGTGTGTGTGTGTGTTCTCTAGAAGGAGGGACCTACTCTTTAGTGTGTGTGTGTGTGTGTTGTCTAGAAGGAGGGACCTACTCTTTAGTGTGTGTGTGTGTGTGTGTGTGTTCTCTAGAAGGAGGAACCTACTCTTTAATGTGTGTGTGTGTGTGTGTGTGTGTGTTTGTGTGTGTGTGTTCTCTAGAAGGAGGAACCTACTCTTTAATGTGTGTGTGTGTGTTTGTGTGTGTGTGTTCTCTAGAAGGAGGAACCTACTCTTTAATGTGTGTGTTCTCCAGGCGGTAACCACCTCTCCGTTGCCCTGAGCAGACTCCGGCACATCCTCAGGAACTGGGCTGAGTTCTAGACAGTTGCACACGTTAACACAAACACAAACACTGGTGTATTACTGTTGACACAAATACAAACATCGGTATGTTACTGACTAGTCCTCTCTGCATGCATCACAACACAGGATTACAAGAAGGTGGTTAAAGAACTGTGTGAAGTACAACTGAAAATGTCCCCTTTGTAGTCCTACCTGAGCGGTCTTTGCAGGAGGCTAGCCTTTATTATTCCATTTCACTGTATTTTTAGCATCTGATAAAAACGTACTTTATGAGATGTAACCCATGTCCGCACAAACACAAATCTGTTACTGAACTGACTGATCAGGCACACATGGCAATGGAGATTCTCCTACTGAGTGGGGCCCAAAATGGCTCCAGATGGCTCCAAATGTGTGCATGCTACAGGCATCTCGGCTGGATGAGCGCGGCCTAAGGGGGCATTCATCAGCTTGATTCGCTCAGTTGTCTCGTCACCCAATAAAGCCTTTTGTTTTGTGACATAACCCCTTAACAACATTACTAAAAGGGTTATTATCACAATCCGCACATCATAACACTTCCTAGTAGCATCATAAAAAAGTCCAGCTTACTTGAAAAATTGGTGGAAGCTCACTGCCTCACATGAGTAGTAAATATCACTATTTTAAGTTAAGCACTGATGTAAATAAACACAAGTTGACATAGAATAGTTACATTTACTTAACTTATTTGAGGCAAGGAGTTTCTACCATTTTTTCAAACAAGCTTGATTTATTCTTTTTTACAGTGTGGTGACAGGAGAGCTTTGTTGAGTCAGGTCCAAAATTGTTCTGTAGCCTGCAAATGTGTGCCAGGCATTTAAGACGGGCGATAGGATTAGGGGGCATGAATTAGCTTGATTCACTCAATCCAGTTATCTCGTCACCTGATCAGCCTTGTGTTGTGAGCTGTCTCATAGCTATCTCGCAGCAAGGAAGCACATGAGCACTATCAGCAGTGCAGTGGCAGGTACCACACCTGGGTCACAGATACCACACCTGGGTCACAGGTACCACACCTGGGTCACAGGTACCACACCTGGATCACAGGTACCACACCTGGCTCACAGGTACCACACCTGGGTCACAGGTACCACACCTGGCTAACAGGTACCACACCTGGGTCACAGGTACCACACCGGGCTCTGTTCTAACTCAGACAATCTGGTCTGAATCTGGGCACTCAGGATCCAGTGTGTGATGTTGGACTTTCTGATGGAATAAACTGTTTTTGTCTTCTTTTAATAAGTTTTGACTTAAACAGTTATAATTGTGTGATGGAATAAACTGTAATTCTGCTTTACACTTTGCTTAGACATTTTTTTGTCTTCTTTGAATAAGTTTTGACTTAAACAGTTATAATTGTGCATTTTTGTAATGTGTGCAACAGTCAGATTAAAGTTATATTACATTATGATTATGAAGACTTGAAAATATTATGTGACACCCCATGAGATGTTTTTTGGATCCTTCTGTAATCTTAATCCAACAAAACACATGACCAGTTCTGTACATGTTCACATGCTTAACTACTTTGGCTACCAGTGAATGAATGAATCATGCCAGGCCAGTTTAAACAGAATAAGACTCAGTCAGTGTGTGACGTTGTTATGATTGATCATACCCAGTTCGTCTTTCTGGATTTCGTCAATGGCAGGATTCTCTGTGGCTGCGTCCTCTAGTTTAACCTGCGAGAAATATGCAACAGAATCAAGAGCTTTGTAGCTTTGTGCAATATTTACACTGTTGTAAGTTAAAAGGAAACTCATAGACATGTTCAAACATACATACACACACATACACAAAGAGAGACATACACATACAAAACACATGCACATCTTTTCACACCTTGTGAATGTTGACACACCTGCAAGACAAACACACATAAACGCACAAATATATGCATGCGCACACACACACACACACACACACACACACACACACACACACACATGCATACACACACACACACATGCATACACACACACACACACACACACACACACACACACACACACACACAGACACACACACACACACATGCATACACACACACACACACACACACACACACACACACACACACACACACACACACAGCAGTGAGCCATCACTCAGCTGCATGTGACTAACAGAGCAGCATTTTTGGCGGTGTGTTCAGCACAGGATATGGAGATAAGAGTGGCTGAGGGCGGGGCCTATCTACATACCACTCTGACCAGAGTGGAGGAGTTGCGTTCCACCTTTGCTCCCTCGTGCTGCAGCTCAAACGATTGCCTACAAAACACATTATACAATCACACATTATCACACGTTATCAGTATGGCTGTCATTACAGTAAAAACACTGCAAACAGTTTTTAAAATTAAATTTATAATTTTCTTTTATTTACTAATCATTCTTATCTTAAGTAGCTAAGTGAAGCTTAATTAGCTTTTAGCGGGAATAAATGAGTGTATGAATGTAAACAATGATTTTGGCTCCTGGGACTTTGTTCTGCATGTTAGCTATGTACTGCCCTCTGCTGGTGAGTTTTTGAAAGTGCAAGTTATTTAATGAGTTTTCATGTTGGCCGTCTATGAGTTTTTGGAAGCCAGTGGCTGCTTTGCTGCCGTATGCGTTGCAAACCAAAGACAGTCTCTTATTAGCAGTGGATCAGTAGAACTATTATGGTTTCTCCAGCACTATAATTATAATATATAATAACATATAATTATAAGCATCCCTTTATCCAATAAATACCACAGAGAAATTCCTGACAATCCACAGTAATTCCACACTTTCACTAAGAGGCGTTTTTAACGCACCTGTTGTGCAAGGCTCATTATGTACTGGGTGGGGTCAACACAGGTTATCCAGGAGAGGGGGGAAGTGAGAGAGAGAGAGAGAGAGAGAGAGAGAGAGAGAGAGAGGGGGAGAGAGAGAGAGAGAGAGAGAGAGAGAGAGAGAGAGAGAGAGAGAGAGAGAGAGAGAGAGAGAGAGAGAGCAATGAGCAGCATGCCTTGCCGGTGTGTGACCGGCACGCTGGCTTGGAGATTTTGCTGCTGTGGGTTACACCGCATTCCAAGCGAGCCGTCAAACTCGACCGTTTTGTGTTGGAATGTGAGAAAGGCGGCGATCTTCCGTGACTCACAGCGAGCCATACCAGCCTCCTACGCCAGTAATGAGGTGTGCCAAGCAGAGGTGGAGCCAAAAGTCATAAAATGGGTGGCCCCAGAAAAAATGAGATGGGCCTTGCCCAAAACACATTATTGTTATTTTTGTTACTAAAACAGTCAGCTGAACTTATAGAGCCTTCTGATTGGGTGGTCCTGATTGACAAGTGGGTGGGCACCGCCCCTCCACCCCAGCCCACCTGTGGCTATGCCTATGGTGCCAAGGAAGTTCCTGCTCGTACAGTGCCCCGATGTCAGCCTGCCTTTAGGTCTCGGTGACAGCCAGTGACAGCTGATGGCAATGCCATACGTATGTGGCATATTTGTTGCATTGCGCTGGGCGTGCTCATCGAATGGCATGCCATGCCAGTGTGTTTGCCACATTTGACCAGCGGGAAGTAAAACAATATGGTTTTGTCTCTTTTAGATATATGAACAACTCAGCCTTACTCCACTACGGTACTATGTAACTAAAAACACAGTTTGTCTTGTATTAAAAGTGCTTTATGAACAAAGCCTATCATTAGTACCTGGTACCCCGGAGGGGATTGACCAGGTATTGCAATGATCTTGTCTGTGGAGGGGGGTGTTGCAGGTTGTAAGGTGAAGGTAGACTCACTTCTGGCAGGTGGTGCAGAGATTGAGGAGGTTGATGAGGATGAGGAGGAGTGCGATGAAGGCCAGGACGGTGACGGCTGGCCCCCCCTCTGTCACCCAGCCCTGCAGGTGTGCTACCAGCGGAGCCATGGCACCTGTCGAGGAGGGCAGAACCCAGTCAGAACCGACATGACAGAAGCCAGTCAGAACCGACGTGACAGAAGCCAGTGAGAACCGACGTGACAGAAGCCAGTGAGAACCGACGTGACAGAAGCCAGTGAGAACCGACGTGACAGAAGCCAGTGAGAACCGACGTGACAGAAGCCAGTGAGAACCGACGTGACAGAAGCCAGTGAGAACCGACATGACAGAACCCAGTCAGAACCGACATGACAGAACCCAGTGAGAAGAAGAAGAAGAAGAGCGAGCGGACACAGAACAGGTTCTCCAGATCGTCTCCACTGAAGAGACTTTGCCTTAGAATGTCTTTGCAAAGGCTGGGTTCATGATTACAGGTAGAAAATAGCAAAGACTGACACACTTCGTACAAAGCATCTCTCCTTAAGGCTAATATCCTCATACAATGATCCTGTCAAAATAAATAAAGTTAAAGTCAAAGTCATCAACTGCTTGGTTTTTGTTTTGTATTTCAACAGTTTTACAACAACAAAAACGGCCATCCAGCCAAAGAATCTGATGAAACAAATATGAGAGAAGGAATAAGGTAAGCAGGGTAAAAGCTGGAAGAGACACTTTATCCAAAAATAAGTACAGGCAGCAGGCGCTGAGCGTACCAAGGTGACTGAAAGTATAAATAGCCCATTGCCACATCTGAGCCGTGTTTGTGTGTACCAGAGCCATGCTGCATGCAGTCTTCCACACACACCAACACCTTGCCCCACTAAAACACATGCTCACAGTTTTGTCAGTCAAGGATGGAGAACCTTTCAAAGGAAAATGTTCCTAAATCACTCTCAGAACCCTGCTGCTCACTACTTCACATCTCCTGTAAAATCTTTCAAAGTAATTCAGTGAGCCTCTGTGGTAGGGCTGGGCGATAGGGCTGAAATCTGTATCACGATATAAGTGTTTCATATCGGTCGATATCGATAATTATTGAAACATTGTGTGACCTATTTAAAAGTAACAGGAGGGAAAAATCTATTCATTTTTATTTTTTTAACTTAACCTTCCTCTGACAGGCAATAAGCATTCAGGCAAAATGACTGTCAAAACACGTTCAATGTTACAATCACAATGAAAACTGAGTGATCCGAGAAAGCTCCGGCTGTCTGAACAGTGTGAACACATTAGGATAAGTGGTTTTGATAAAGTGGTATTGTATCATTGAAAATATATCGATATGGCGATATAGTGTCAAATACATATCGATATAAATATTACGATACGATATTACGATAATATCGATATATCGCCCAGCCCTACTCTCTGGGCAATAAATTGAGCACCTATTTATTTGAACAGTCCGCCCAAAGGGACATTACAGATGGTGTATTAAAATTCTGTTTCACTTTTCGGTTGCACTTTATTTTACTGTTCCTGTTACATCCACTAGGTACAGTGTAACAAAGTGTGTAACAATATTGCACGGTACAATAGCGTTAGTGTTAGTCTTATTATTAGTGTTAGTGTTAGTGTCAGTGTTAGTGTTAGTGTCAGTGTTAGTGTTAGTGTTAGGTATATATAGTGTAAGTACATAATAATAGATGTTATTACACATAGATACACTAAATAGGGAACTGTAAAAATAAAGTGTTAATAAATATATAAATAAACCACTTCCTTTATTGTTTACTGTCTTATCCCTTCAATCAAACCCAGCTCTTAACCCTAACCTTAACAAGTTTCAACACTGAGCTTAAACAGATGGCTTATTCATATGTCTCAGCATTTACCGACAGTCAAGAAGACTGTGCAGTATATGACTAATGCTAAACAAAATGTGACCATAAACTGGGAGTTGAGAGAGACTCCTTGTTGGGAGTTGGGAGTATTTACTAAATAAAACAATGAACAAAGCCAAGCCCTGTCTCCCCTCGTTGAACACATAGCTCTAGTTATGTATTCAAGTTAATAAGCAATAACAACACAATAACAACTGATTAATAAATTAATAATCCAGGGAGTAGGTCTGTAATGACTTTCAATAAAAATATACCTCTGTCCAAACCTCTAGTAGTGTCGCCACAGACAGGCTGCCCTGAATATGGTTATTTGCTTATTTGTTTGTTTGTCGTCAAGGAAACACAGCTGAATTGGAATACTGCATATGGAGCAGAGAGGAATGAATGGAAGTTTACCAGAGCGACTAACGTGGGTTACAGTATTCAAAGATGGATGGAAATGTAGTCTTTATTTAGAGTAAAGTAGTTGTGACCTTTGCATATACTTTTTCCTCAAATTTTTGCTGTGCTCATTATGAAAGCATCTCGATAAGGGCACACGATCCTGTGCGATAGAGACTCACAGTGACTCACAGTTCACATTCTTTTAC
The DNA here is from genome assembly GCA_027475355.1 of Coilia nasus. NCBI lineage: Eukaryota > Metazoa > Chordata > Actinopteri > Clupeiformes > Engraulidae > Coilia > Coilia nasus. The sequence goes on from CM050205.1 coordinate 5,470,833, forward strand.
AGCCCTGTGCTGTCAGACATCACACACACACACACACACACACACGCACACACACACACACACACACACACACACACACACACACACACACACACACACACACACACACACTGACAGCCACTGTGAAGTGGGAGCCTGAACTGGTTGTCATTAGCATAAGGGCTAAACAGTAGGCAGGCAACAAAAGACAATGCTCAAGTGCCGGTAGATTAAAGGCAAACATGAAGCCACTCATTAGGCTCATTAAAACAGGTAATACAATCAAAGCCTCAAATGCCTCCCTCTCTTTACAAACGAAACCAGAAGAGCTGACCTACACTCCTCACTCCCAGCGCTGCGCCTTAGTGTTATTCTGTTCACCACAGATATTTGTTAGCAGATAAACTAGCTATGTTATGGGACATATCTGACCAATGAGAAAGCATGAGGTTTATCACCTAATGGCTTTAAGTTCAGCTGAACACCTTCTTTTAAACACTTCCTTTTTGTCTCCACACAGCATCATATTTTTGGCAGGAATCAGGCCCAGGACTTTGTCCTTTGGCTGGAGGGAGCTGCATGCAGTTGTTTGAGGACACAATAAAACTTCAGCTCTGTTGAAGCTAACTTGACAGAGGATGCAGATCAGTAAATATGTTGTAACTCTAAAAGTACAGTACAGTGTGGAGCTGCGGTCTGCATAAAATATCCTGTGTAAACATGACGTGTTTGACAGAGGCTTTGCTGCCTGTATAATGTCAGTCATATTATGTCATATAATATGCAAAGACAAATAGACAACACCTTGTGCTGTGACAGTCTTATGTATTGCACTCCTGTTTGATTTGACACAGGGAGAGGCACTTTCAACCACACCCAAAAACCCACATCAAAAAACAGGTTTTAAAGGAGACAACCTGAAACCATGCAAATCGTTACTAAATACCTTTCTAACATTCTTAACCTATGTCACCCATACATTCATGAAGTTACACTTTAAAGGAGAACTTCGGTGTAAAATGAAAATTGGCATATTAAAACATCATACCGAGTTGGTATGTGTACTGGGGAGCAAATCTGATTTAGCCTGTTGCATTCAGAGTTTAACTATTTTTTATCGTTTGTCCCAGAAGGCTAACAATGGAAGTGGTAGGTGCCCTCAGACGAAGCATGACGACTACGCTATTTTTAAACCATTACAACAGCTCGAAGGAACTCCACACTCCATCGGTAGTACAACACAGGTCCTGACATTAAAAACGAGGCACTGAGAACTTTGTCAGTGTACACAACATTTATTAATAAAATAGTTTTGACAGGCAGTACCTTGCTGTAGTTTCTCGTCGCCGCCATGAATAATCTACCTGTCCATTTTTTTACAGGTATAATCTACCTGTCCATTTTTATTACAGTCACACCTGTATTGCCTTCACTCGCGGACCCCCTCTCTCTGGACAGGTGTAGCCTGACGAGAATGCACTGTAGATGGGTTAAGCAGGTGATTTACCTGAGTGTGAAAATACAGGTGTACTCTTCTTCACAGTCACGGGCTTTGACCAGCTGTGTGACGGAGAGTTACCTGAGTGTAAAAATGCAGGTGTACTCACCTACCCAGACACGGGCTTTGAGCGAGTGTGCGACAGCTTCTCTCCCTCTGCCCCCTCGGATGGATCAGAGAGCTCGGTCCAGCAGCTGCACCTGCGTACATAAACCCTGCATCATACACCAATGCCAGCACCTGTCTGTAAAGACAGCAGATCACGCTCTCTCTCTACCTGTCCACGACTCTCTCTCTTTCGCTCTCTCTCCCTCTCGCTCTCTCTCTCTCTTTCGCTCTCTCTCCCTCTCGCTCTCTCTCCCTCTCGCTCTCTCTCTCTCTCTCACTCTCTCTGTCACTCACTAGCTCTACTAGCCTGTTGGTGTGTGTGCGTGCGCACGTGTGTGTGTGTGTGTGTGTGTGTGTGTGTGTGTGTGTGTGTGCAAGTGTGTGTGCGTGTGCATGCCTATGTGTGTGTGTCCAGGTCTGTCACTCTGCAGAGTCCAAGCATATCCGAAACGTGACGACGAAATAAAAAACATGCTCAAAACACTTCCTTGTTCTTTCTCTCCTCTGTCATTATTTCTCTCCTTCTTTCACTCCCTCCCTCTCTCCCTCCCTCCCTCCTTCTCTCCCTCCCTCCTTCTTTGCCCTGTCAGTCTCTCCCCACTCACATGCTCTGGCTTGCTGCCCCACCTGCTTTTGCGAGCATGTGTCTGATAAGACCAGAACAACTATTAGGCAGCACTTGGCTCAGGGCAAACAAAGTCTCTTTTACTCCGTTTCAAGTCATGAAAAGCGGCCCATTCTCGCAAATTTACCTACACATTTACTAAACAAACTATGCAGCCTTTGTGACACTGCTACCAGTAAATACTGCCTGCTTGTGTGTGTGTGTGTGTGCGCGTGTGTGTGTGTGTGTGTGTGTGTATGCGTCTCGTGCTTGTATGTACATGTGTGTGCCTCTTCTGTATGCACACAAAAGGATCGTGTGTGTGTGTGTGTGTGTGTGTGTGTGTGTGTGTGTGTGTGTGTGTGTGTGTGTGTGTGTGTGTGTGTGTGTGTGTGTGTATGCGTCTTGTGCTTGTATGTATGTGTGTGCCTCCTCTGTATGCACACAAAAGGATCGTGTGTGTGTGTGTGTGTGTGTGTGTGTGTGTGTGTGTGTGTGTGTGTGTTGCTGTGGGGTGTGGGGGTGTGCCTGGTGTGGGGTGGGGGGGTGGCAGATCCTTGTTTGTCTGTGCATGTACTGTATGTGTGTGTGTGTGTGTGTTTGTATGTGTGCGTATGTGTGTGTCTGTGTGTGTACATGTACTTTCTAAGAAGATGGGTGTGCCTGTGTGTGTCAGCATGAATGCATATATTCTCTGATCAGTATCAGCATTATTGTCGAGCACTGGCTGTACAAATATTTGCCCTGGTCATCCACAGGCCACTTAAGCAATAAACTGGTCAGCCAATGGCATTAGCCAATAAACAGTGCCCCCTTCTGTTCAACCGCTGTCCACATCATCACATATACAAAGTAGAGATGCTGCACTGATGCTGTTGTTTACACACCTGCAAATCGAGAGGTCCAGATTACTTTCAATGTCTTCTTTGCTCTGCAGGACCTTGTGCTGTGGTTTTAAATGGTCCGAGATGTATATGTGTATATGATCACAGACTCTATTCCATCATAGATGCAAAGTTGCATTTAATAATAGTATTTCTAATGTTCCATCAGTTGAAATGTAGGTCCTTGATCACAGTCCAATATAAGCTCCATAAAAATGCTTATAGCAGAACATTATAAGCCCACCATAAACTATTTCAGCCAATCAACACATTGCTTTAGTAGCTCTAAAGGTAGCCCTGTAATTTGATTGGCTGATGAATTCACATATTAACTTTTCACCCGGATCATGGTTTCTTTCTTTGATGTGACGGCTGTCACATTGCCATGTAGTACAGCAAGATGGCCAACAGAGGGCACTACAGATCTTATCAGATGTCGTCATTGTTTTTCAGAAATGATGTGCAAATAAACCCTTTAAAGTCAAACAGTCAAACTCAGTAAAACAGAACTGTAATTTTGAAAGTCCAAGTGATATTGTCAGACATTCTTCTATGTGCGATGACTTCTTTATTTCCTGTCTGTGATTTTGATGTTTGAATGAAAACAGGCCAGCAATACCCATTGCTGCACAGTCTCAACTTTGCTAAAATGTGATTATAGTTGGAGAAGAATGCTACTTTTTGTTTGACGTCTCTGGTCAATCATTTGGGAGTGATACACTCAGACGTGTGTGCACACGGGCGTTTGCACACACACACACACAAAGAGAGAGAAAGAGAGATAGACAGAGAGAAAGGGAGGGAGAGACAGAGAGAGAGAGAGACAAAACAGGAGAGAGGGGGAGAAAGAGAAAGAGAGGGAGAGAGGGAAAGAGAGAGAAAGGGAGAGAGAGAGAAAAAGAGAGAAATAGAACAGGAGAGGGGGGAGAAAGAGAGAGAGAGAGCGAGAGAGAGGGAGAGAGAGAGAGGAAATGGAGAGAGAAAGAAAGAGAGAGAGGGTGAACAGCAGGTTTCTGTGTCTGCCCTTTGTGACCAAATGTGATTCTTATCCAGCGGCTTAGCTAAGTCTGCTCATGCATCACCAGGAGTACCAGGGTACAACATACACAAGAGTACACAGGCCCACTCAGCTTATCATTGGCAAGCACCTGCTCTCTGCCAATGACCAAACACAAGGGCCTGGGGAGAGTGAATGAGAGAATGAATCCGTCACGACTGAAGCGACTGAAGTTTACTAACAAAAAGAAATGCACCGGCCTGTACAGCTATAACACAATAACTAAAATGTTGCATAGACAGAAGTAAAAAGATGAGACAAAATTACTGCAATTTAAGCATTTTTTGTGCTGAGTTGACAGCAAATAAAGTGAACAGGCCAGTGGGGAAAGTTAGGCATTTAGTGTAGCATTTAAAAAGATCTTGAACAATAAACCTGACAACAGTGAACTCAAACCTTAAAACTTCCACTCTTCTCTGCCTCCTGACTTTCGCTCTCAAGATTATCGCTCTAAAGGCATACAGTGTTTTGCTTTTGGCTGCTACAACTATGCCAATGAATACTTCAGACAGCAGGGCACACGTCGCCTACAGTGCTAGCCGATAGGATCTGTCCAATCCTATAATAGAGATTGTAATACAGATAGCCACTTTCACAGTGTGGAGCCAGGCCGGCCTAGGCCGTTAGGGGGTTACCTCCGTGCAGATAGCCCAGTGCTGCCAGCCCCATGCCCTGAGACCAATGCCTGCCACAGTTTAAAAAAGGGATGACACCAGCTCTTTGGTCAAATCGTTAAAAGTCCCCCGAAGAGGTTTGAGGTTTGTGTTTCATAATATTATGAACACCATACACAACTATAAACTCTACCTGTATGTTATAATTTGTGTAGCATTTCCACATAACGCAAGAGTTTTTTTCTGTTTTTCAATAGTTTATCCTGACCCACGCCATCCTGTGGTCAGTTGTGAACATTGCACCTATGTCCCAGGATATGATCTGATCTATGTATGTCACAGCAGCAATAACTTAACATAGCCCTAACTTAACATAGCCATATGCAGATATACCCAACATAGAAATGCGTAGCACCAGGTGTGTGTGTGTGTGTGTGTGTGTGTGTGTGTGTGTGTGTGCGTGTGTGTGTGTTTGTGTGTGTTCTCTGTTCTAGTCCTGGGCACTCTGTTTCTAAGCAGAACCTAATACCAGCATGTAAACAACATATGTAAATGAATCATTGCGGTTCTGGATATGAGACATATTAGTTACCCTTCAGAACATAAAACTGGTACATCATAAATATTGTCTGTTAGTTTTGGTTCCCCCAGCTCCAAGCTTGATTACTTAGGCCTGGCCTGATTATTGATTATTGATTATTTAGGCCTGGACTTGAGTTTCTTCCTGGCGTGCCAGCACATGACGCAGGCGGTAAGCGCACTGCACAGGACCAGCGTGGGGAAGGAGACGCAGGCCAGCAGCAGCCGGTCGCGCCCATGGACCTGCTCCAGTGTCCAGCGTCGCGCCTGGAAGTCCCTGAACAGCGCCTCCTGCTGGATGAGGGTGCACAGCGCCAGGAAGAGGTGGAAGATCTGGTGGCCGTGGCCCACGATGTCGCAGCGACCCGGGAAGAAGCACTCGGGCACGGGGCAGGAGAAGAAGAGCGCCGCCAGCAGGAAGAAGCAGATCTGGAGCGCGTGGAGCGCCAGCGCGGGGTCGCCCGGCGACCCGTTGGCCAGGCGGTGCGCCACGGGGCTGATGTCCAGCAGGTACGCCAGGCTGGTGGGCACCAGCTGGAAGAGCTTGCGGCGCAGCGGGTACGGGCGCTGGTAGCGCAGCTTGGCGAAGCAGCAGCTGGCGCACGTCAGCCACCCGAGGAAGATGGCGGCTGGCAGGAAGAGGGCCCCGACGCCGCTGGCGCGCCACGCCGGCTCCGAGCTGTAGAAGTAGTGCGCCAGGGCGCAGCCGTACTGGTACACGCTCACGCCCACGTAGTCCAGGAAGAAGAGGCGGTAGTGGGCCAGCTCGGAGTGCGACTGCAGCAGGTGGGCCGCGGCGCTGCAGCCCAGGTAGGTGAGGGCGGAGGCCAGGTAGAGGCACAGGGGCAGCGCCGCCAGGCCCAGAGGCCGCTCCCAGGAGTGCAGCCGCAGCAGGAACCGCAGCAGCACGGCCACACCTGTCAGCAGGTGGCTCCACACGTTCAGGGACTCGTTGTGCACCTGGAAGAGGCTGAGCAGGTAGCAGACCAAGGGCTGGCCCGTGGGCCGGTACCCGGCGTGGATGTAGGGTTCGCGGAACAGGATGGGCACGTCTTTGGCTGACACGGTGCCCTGGGGAGACGGGTATCGGAGGAAGGCACCGCCCTGCCTCTGACGCAGGGACAGGAAGCTGAGACACAGCAAGGCCCACTGAGGCATAATGGGAAGGGAGGAAGAGAGAGACGAGCGCTGAGGAGGACGAGAGAAGAAGAGCTGTTATTTCTCATATCATAGTTATATAGTCATTTGAACTGCACAGTTAATATTATGTACACTATATATATCCACTTCATCATATCTTGTTGTAGATAATGTCACATATAACGTAATGTGATATCAGGTCACATTTATTTACTGAAATTAAATAAATAGATCAATAATATTTTTATTTTATAAATGTATTTAAAAGAACTGTAAAAAAGTCTTCTGAGAGACAAATGTCAGACAAATAGCCTCTGCATTACAGGACCTTTCAGGGAGCCCCTTCACCAAGGAGAAGACATATATCCATAATGAAACCATTCTGCTACATTTAAAATGACATAGAATGCAAAATCATATACATGTGTACTATTTTGCCATTTTCTCCACGTTTACAGATAAATATGTATCGATCAAACAGTCAACAGGTGAAATGATTTGGCTAAGATCACTTACCGTCAGCACAGAGCAGTTATGCTATCCATGAGTCTCTCGTGTCTTGTGTCGTGGGCAAGCATTCCTTCGGGTTGAGGAGAGGCAGACAGGTCCTCATGTTCCTCATGTTCTCTGTATCCTACAGTACCTTTACCTACATGTGGTTTGGTTATGTGTGTGTGATGGTACGATCTTGCTGTATTCAAACTCAAAAAAGCATTTGCTCCCACGCAGCCTGGCACTATGAAGGTTAAAAAATGCTTCCAACTCAGCTCTGAGAAAAAAAAGACCCAAGTCGCCCGAGGATTAGGAATCATGCGACATTCTTTAACTCACACACACACACAGACACACACACACAGCCGGCCTGTGTTTTCCCACAGAATGGACTCCTATTGGTGTTGTCTGAGCTGCTGTATAGCCTGTGTGTCAGTGGACAGCTAATGCCACATTCAGCAAAACATCTCTCACTGACCTGCCCGCTTAGCTGTATAACCCAGATTCACATTAGTTTACATAGCTGGCAATGGCAGCGAGCATATTTTTATCACTGTGAAATGTGACAGTATGCTGCCACTTCCTGTTGCGTAAAGTTATGTTTTTGCCTCTCTTTGTGGGTTTATTGTTTGTAATGCTTCCTAATATTACAGCCTAACATTACAGTAAAATGTGGTGTAAGAGTCAGAAAGATCCAGAGCCAAGATCAAAAATAGAGCAACAATGTTATTAAATACAATAGCGTTAGGTGTATTTTGAGAGGAGTTCTGTATTCAGGACAAATGCATTCACACATACATTACGCAGACACCTTTATTCCCAGCGTGTCAGTACCCTTGTAGGTCTGCAGTTTCACCAGTAGACATGTGTCATCTCAGAACCAATCTTGTGTAGACTCACAGCGCCAAAAACCATTAGCAAATAGCCGCTATCAGTATAATACAGGAGCTCAGTGGCGGGAGAATAGATAAACACAAGACGTCACTTGAGCACATGTAAATAATTTACAAAAAAGCATGTTTACATGTTGTAGGTTTTATTTATTTCACCACCAGGATCTTACATTTTCACAGACATTCCCCTCAGGCCATTGACAAAAACACTGATGTTAGTTTTTTTTTGCACCAGAGCATTTGCCCATTTACATCTTGTCTCACTGTGGTTAGGTTGCACTTTGAATCATTTTGTCTTTCAACATTGAGACAGTGTTAATTTTGGTTTCTGATGACGTAGTTGATAAGCATCTGAAAGCCTCCTGGCAGAAAGGAAGATGAGTTATTGGACAGATAACAGATTATTGTTTTTAAGAAAGTGTTGAGCATAGGGCAGACAAGGATGTCCTGTTTGTACAGATCTTCCTGTCGTCACACATGCACCGGAGTGTTTTATGCGGTCTCGGCCCACATGCATGTGCAGCCTACAGCCACGCGCCTGTAATGGGCCGTGTACCCCCTGGACTGGCCTCTCTGGGCCTGCAGCACCAGGACCATCTGGGTGATGGGCACCACGTTCAGACTCTCATGGGTGTCCGAGTCCCCGTCGGGATAGTCACAGTAGTCCGAGTCACACACGGCCTCGTAGATGACCTCCGGAATCCTGTTCTTCACAACGGTTTTCCTGACAACGGGTGGGAGTGAAGGGAAATAGTCATTAGTTTACATTGCTTTGCACTGCTAAGTTGCTAAGTGCTAACCTCTCAAAACAAAGACAGAGTGAAAAGCAGACATCCCAAGTCTGCCGGAAGTTCCGGGGTTGCACAGCATCTCCCTGAAATGAGTTTTTGGAGGTTGGGATGTCTGGAAAAGGGAGTATATCTTATAAAGGAGATGCAACATCAGGAATGTCTTAAAAATAGACAGGGGTACCCCTTTCTACACCCCTACCACAACGCAACTACATCCCTTCTAAACCCCTTCTAAACACCTTCTTAACCCCTACCCCACCTCTCCTCTACTCACTACTACTACAAACTTAAACCCCTACTTACCTCCACTACACCCCTACTTACCCCTTCCACACCACTACTACACCACTGCTACACCCCTACACATCCCTGCCACAACGCTACTACATGCCTACACACCTCTACTCAACCCTACACGCCTCTGAACCCTACACACCTCTACTCACCCCTACACATCTCTACTCACCCCTACACCCCTACACACTGCTACTCACCCCTACACATCTCTACTCACCCCTACACCCCTACACACCTCTACTCACCCCTACACATCTCTACTCACCCCTACACCCCTACACACCTCTACTCACCCCTACACCCCTACACACCTCTACTCACCCCTACACACCTCTGAACCCTACACCTCTACACACCTCTACTCACCCCTACACACCCCATACACCTCTACTCACCCCTACACACCTGTACCACCCCCCTACTCACCCCTACACACCTCTACTCACCCCTACACACCTTTACTCAACCCTACACACCTCTACTCAACCCTACACACCTCTGAACCCTACCCACCCCTACACACCTCTACTCACCCCTACACACCTCTACTCACCCCTACACACCCCATACACCTCTACTCACCCCTACACACCTCTACTCACCCCTACACACCCCTACTCACCTCTACTCACCCCACACACCTCTACTCTACCCTACACACCTCTACTCACCCCTACTCAACCCTACTCACCCCTACTCAACCCTACACACCTCTACTCACCCCTACTCACCCCTACACACCTCTACTCACCCCTACACACCTCTACTCACCCCTACACACCTCTGCTACACCCCTACACACCTCTACTCACCCCTACACACCCCATCAGTGTTGTATAAAGTACTGGAAAATCCCACTCAAGTAAAAGTATAGGTACCTCTTCAAAAAATTACTTTGGTAAAAGTCAAAGTCACTGATTGAAATGTTACTTGAGTTAAAGTCTTAAAGTATCAAAAATTTCTTGTACTTAAGTATGACAAGTAATGTAAAAATAAATGTACTCAAGTAATGTAATTAAAAGTACAGGTAAAAGTTAATAACAGGCAAAGGCAGTCTGAATTTGTAATATTTTGGTGAACTGTGAAGGTCATTTGGCACCTATGGTTAATCTTAAATAACAAGCAATTACACTGCTGAAAATGCACACATGACCAATTGCTGTCATTATAAACAAAAGTGGAGAGAAAACTGAATGTTATGTGGCATCTGAAGATGGAGACCACAGTTTGAAACCTTTTTTTTTCATAAACCTTTGTTTTTTAAAATAAGATTAAGTCAGTGCTGAAAATGAGGCGTACATCACACCATTAAGAAAAAAAAACAAAAAACACTGCTGTCTCAGTCTCCTCTTCCATCAGGAATGAGTGCGAAGCTAGCTTACTGCGTGAAGCCAACAGGTGTAGCTTATTGGTTGTCATGCGCAAGTGGCAATTGCGAACAAGCCAGCCTGACTTCATGTATGTATGTATGTATGTATTGTATGTATTGTATTGTATGTATGTATGTATGTATGGCAGTCAGTTTTTTTTTTTTTTGGTAACGAGTAACTAAACGGCACATTTAAAATGTATCGGAGTAAAAGTATGCAATTAGGTTCGGAAATATAGTGAAGTAAAAGTAAAAGTTATCAGTTTTTTAAAAGCTCAAGTAAAGTACAAAGTCTTCCAAAATGTACTTAAGTACAGTAGTGAAGTATTATTACTTCGTTACTATACAACACTGCACCCCATACACCTCTACTCAACCCTACACACCTCTACTCACCCCTACTCAACCCTACACACCTCTACTCACCCCTACTCACCCCTACACACCTCTACTCACCCCTACTCACCCCTACACACCTCTACTCACCCCTACACACCTCTGCTACACCCCTACACACCTCTACTCACCCCTACACACCCCATACACCTCTACTCACCCCTACACACCTGTACCACCCCCCTACTCACCCCTACACACCTCTACTCACCCCTACACACCTCTACTCAACCCTACACACCTCTACTCAACCCTACACACCTCTGAACCCTACTCACCCTACACACCTCTACTCACCCCTACATACCACTACCACATCCCTACACACCCCATACACCTCTACTCACCCCTACATACCTGTACTCACCCCTACATACCTCTACTCACCCCTACTCACCACTATCACATCCTTACACCCCTACTGACCTGTAATCACCCCTACACACCTCTACTCACCCCTACACCCCTACCACATCCCTACACCCCTACTGACCTGTAATCACCCCTACACACCTCTACTCACCCCTAGTCACCCCTACCACACCTCTACTTTCCCCTACTCACCCCTACAACCCCCTACCACACCCCTACTCACCCCTACAAACCCCTACCACACCCCTACTCACCCCTACACACCTGTACCACACCCTTGCTCACCACTACTACAAACCTAAATCCCACCTCAGCCCTACTGATGTGCTGTGATGTACAAGAGTTGTGACCAATGAAATCATTCTGAGCAGTCATTTGAAAATGCTGAACAAGGAAGCAATGGAACGAGAGCTGGAAAGCTGTCTTTCACAAAACACATTTGCCATTTGCATCTATCATTGTGCATCTATCAATTCTCAATGTGTCTATTGTGTCTGTATCAGACCAGACCTTGCAGGATTGTCTACGAATCTATACTGGTTCCAGTCTAATGTAAATATCTGGCAGCCATTTCCATCAGATGATCAGCTTCCTCCAGAACGTTGGTCCTAATTTAGAGCTTTGTAGCTGATTCAGCAAATCTCTTTTGGTTTAAACGCTGCCCCCTCTTGTAGGAATAACGGTGCATTGAGGATAAGCACCATTGCACAGAGTGGACATGTGGCAGTGTGGATGTCTATGTATTGTATTGTTTTACGTTTACGTCACAGTAATCTATCATCTATTCTCTACCTGACTACTTATCTCACTCACTCACTCACTCACTCTGCCATGTCTAAAGCGCTTCATCTCACACACTACCCCATGCTCCTGACTAAACAACCAATCAAATACAACTAAAGGCAGGTGTCTGCCACTTACGTCCACTGCCAGGAAGAGAGCGACTGTTGGCTGAGGTCTCGGCTCCTCTCCCCCCCTTCAGACGGAGGTGGCTGCAACAGGTGTAGCTTTAGGGCGGAGTCACACGTCTCTCTACTGTGGCCCACCTGTAGCCAGCACAGCAGCACGCACACACAGCACACGGTGACCTATGGCAGACAGGAAGGAGAGGTTTAGAGTCATGAGTTTACATGAAAAAAGCACAATAAAGAATTTGGTAAGCAATGTGAATTCTTTTTACCTGGTCCCCAGAGGGATTGACTAGGTGTTGCAATGACCCTGTCTGTCTGTGTGTCTGTGTGTGTGTGTGTGTGTGTGTGTGTGTGTGTGTGTGTGTGTGTGTGTGTGTGTGTGCCCATATGGGGGGCCAGGCTGCCATCTCAGACTGTACTTGTTTTTGTTTGCATTTACATTATTGTTATTCGTTTACTGATTAAAAAGTCAGTGTACATGCTCTCATAATTGCAGTTCATCCTCCTAACTGTGGCGAATACCAGATACACTAGTCGCGAGATCTGTGCTCAAACCCCTAATTGAAGACAACGCATGACTCATTTACAAAAGTAATTAGCGCAGACATCATTGTGCTTCCGCCAGACTGCAGCCACTGTTCAAATGAATGATGTGTGCACCACATTTCAAAATGCTCCGATGACAGAAAACATTACTGACACAGATACCGAGAATCATGCACACTAATGCCAAGATGCCATAGAGTGTCCAAGTGAATGCCATAATAATAATAATCTTTCTACTGCACTTGATATGTCATATCAAGTATACATCCGTTCACTACATTTTTAGTATAGTAAGCATACAGTATGTAGACTAATAAGCACTAGTCTGAATAAGTACTAATACTAAGTACTAATAAGTACTAATACTAATACTAGTGCTAATATGTACTAGTAAGTAAGTACAGTTTAACCAGTGCAACAAGGGAGTACTGGTGGAAAATAGCAGTGTTATCCAAAACCTGGTGCAGTGCATCCCTCCTTTTATTAATCACGTTTAATGTTTTATTGCACGCCTTCCCTGTTCAAATGTCTAAACTAGAATTACAACTGAACAGGACTCCACAAAAGCTCATGTGAGTGGCAATGCAACAAAAGTACACTCACCCAAGATTTTGCTACCGAGAATTTGGGGACCATCTTAACGGTGTTAGCGCACTCTCCGTCCGCACTTTCCTCTGAAACAATGCACTGCAGTTAGACCTGCCTGTCACATTTATGTGATTGCACAAGCGGTGTGTGAACATGATCCTTGGTTGATAATGGCACTACACCTGACCTGGATGATATTATCAGGAGCTATCGAAGGAAGGGGTAGGTACATTTGCATATGCTGGGGTTTGACTGCCGTGACTGTGACAGTAATGAGCGTGCCACTGCTCTATTCCACAGTCATAGATAAAGATTTGACCTCAGGGCATCTTAGATGCCAGGTCAGATTAGACATCTGATTTGGCCACATACAGTAACTCATCAAGTGAGAGCCAAACGCCTTTGCACATTGTGCGTGGGTGGGATATCTGTCAAAACTATGGCTTTAGTACATGAAAACATGTTCTCCACAGCTACCAATGACTACATGTATTGTTGAATTTAAATTTTAAAAACCTAATATATATCTATGGGCCAAAAACATTTGAGTTCCTGACATTTTTCAGCCACTCTATTCTGTGGAGACTGCAATAGTGCTACCATTAGTTTCTATCACCAAACCCCCCCCCCCCCCCCCCCCCCTTCTCTCGCCACCCCACACCCTCATTCTCTGTCTCATCACCTTACCTTTCTCTCTCTGCCTCTCTCTCTCTCTTTCCCCACCTCCTTCTTTATCCCCCTTTTCATCACTATCACTTTCTCTTTCATACTCTTTCTCTGCCTCTCTCTGTCTGTCTCGCTCTCTTGCTCTTTCTCTGTCTCTTAAAAAGGCCTTATTGTACCATTCTACAACTTAGAACCACAGTGTTTGTGACATGATATGACATGACATAACATGATGTGGTTTGATGTGACACTATGACTATCAGTACCACAACCACTAACAGTACCACAACCACTCACACTAACACTACCACTAACATTAACACTACCACAACCACTAACACCACCACAACCACTAACACTACCACTAACATTAACACTACCACAACCACTACCACTAACATTAAAACTACCACAACCACTAACACTAACACTACCACTAACATTAACACTACTACTATCACTAACACTAACGCTAACACTAGCACTAACACTAGCACTAACACTAACACTAACACTAACACTATCTCTACCACTACCACTAACACTAATATTAACACTAACGCTAATACTACCACAAACAGTACCACTAACACTAACACAAACAGTACCACTAACACTAATATTAACACTAACAGTAATACTAACACACTACCACTATCTCTACCACTAGCACTAGCACTAATATTAACACTAGCACTAACACTAACAGTAATACTACTACAAACAGTACCACTAACACTAACACAAACAGTACCAGTAACACTAATATTAACACTTGCCCACGAAAAAGTGTGTGTGTCTGTGTGTGTGTGTGTGTGTGTGTGTGTGTGTGTGTGTGTGTGTGTTTGTATGTGTCTCTCCCATATATGCCATATAATTTATGTCATATGACCTTCTTAACTTAAATACTTTATCCAACTTCAAACGCAATCTCATATAAAAAGAAAAAATCCGAGGCACTCCGATGTTAAATAAAAGTTCTTTAATACACAGGGACAGATAGCGAATGCGTTTCGGTCGTGTACAACCTTCTTCAGGGCTTAGTCAGTCTCAAATTGATTTCCTGCACTAGCAGTCTTTTTTTGGGTGAATATTTTCTTATAAAGTAGTTGTCAGGTGTTTTTTAAAGAACAGGCACTGGGGGACCTTTGATTGCAACCAAAAAATCTTGAAAAATGCAAAAAAAATATTCCTTTTTAATATCTCTTTTATTTGCAACTTTTCATTTTTGCCTCCAGAGCAAAATGACAAGTAACTTGCATTGTTGAATACTTTCTAAATATGTGCACTGAGCAACAAAAGGCAATAGCACCTGAAGCCCACCTGAACTCCATGCAGTGCAGGAAGCGCATCACATTGACTGGCTGAGTGCGCGTGCTCCCCAGGACTGATCGGAACACTGCTATGCGACGAGTTCCCGGTCCCTCTGAAAGTGTTGACTCGTGACCCCTGGTTTCTCCTGCGGCGTATGTATGCGAGTGGCTACGGAGGCTTAACGTTGAGGGCTAATCTCCCCATCTCTCGCACCCTGCAGGGCGCTAGTGTAGAGGTGCTCTCGATAGATCTACAGGAGAGATACGGCCGCCCCACACAGGCCTGCTCTTAGTGTCATGATCACACTGGCCTACATCTGACTCCTACTCGAAAGTTCCCATGCTGCTGAGTCAGACCAGTCTCCCAGCATCCCATGCAGGCCCCTGAAGACACATGGCATGCTGTAAGCTCTGCATGATCATATTTAGGCCATGCAAAAACCTCTGTATGATCAGATTTGCAGCCAGCTGGTGAATTCAGAATGTTAGTTATAAATGTTATAAATGCGGGTAAAACAACAAAACTTCATCACTAAAAGCACTTCCTGACTGACTTAATAAGCATAAGGTTCAAACGAATGCAAAAGGAAGCAACCATTCTTTTAACCTATATGTTGGCCCTTCTATGACTTTGATGTGTGTGTGTGTGTGTGTGTGTGTGTGTGTGCGCGTGTGCGTGTGTGTGTGTGTGTGTGTGTGTGTGTGTGTGTGTGTTGTAAAACAGAGAAAAACTACATTTTAGTTCAACTGGTTGTTTCAGAAGATCAAAAAAGATGTAAGTTGTGTATATTAGCAGCATTCTAAGCCTTTGATATAGACAGCTTTTTGTGGATCATCTTTTGGGAGACAATATAACAAATCCTTCTATTTTCATGGTAGCCTTGTACTTAAAAAGTTAAATAGTTGTCAAGTTAAGAGCTACTACTAAACTTGTAAAAACTTTTAGAAAGGTCAGGGAAAGTGAGCGAAACATGCATAGGGTTTCCATAATACCTTATAAAGCTTGATTTACAGTTTTTCTCAATTGTTTAAACACATTTTCTGAAAACATGCCTCATACTCTCAGACCTCTACACACAAATAAAAAAACACACACACAATGGGCAAAACCCCTCACGTCCCCTGCAAAATGAAACTTTGCATTCAAAACAGTATTATTTCTTCTCAAAATGCTATTTTGTTGTCAAATGACACACAGAAACCATCATATGAATAGACATTTATACCAACCAGTTGAACCCTGATGTGCTTAATGTAAAACACTATGATAAATGTAAAACACTTCTTCTCCATTCATCATAATGATTTAGGCCTTTTTTTGTTCAGTGTTACACTTGCTACAGACAATACATACATACATATGTGTGTTATATTTTAGAATATTGTTTTTATACTCAGAACGCACATATACATTGTTACAAATATATTTTATTTTTTCCACAAAAACAGTGTACACACTGTGCATCCCAATCAACACAAAGCTGCACCTACAGTGGTCTACATACAACACAACAGAAGAATTTACTGTAGCCTATACAGTTACAAAAAAATGTTACGCTGCATTCTTTCTTCTGTTTTGGTGTGGCCACAACACCTCATCCACATCACATGCAATGTTTTTCCTGGCCTGGCAGCGAATCCATCCATGAAAAGCATCAATTGCTATATTACCACATGCATCTTCCATAGCTTAGAAAAAGGGTACACGCATTTGTGGATTTTGGTCATACACTTTCATCTCCAGTCAAAAAAAATCCTCAATTGGGTAGAGGATTGTAGAATATGGAGAGAGATACGTAAACAACTAAACAACTACTGTAAAATAATTTCGTTGACCAAATGGTCAACCAAAATGGCTCTGATGACATCAGAGATTATGGTCCTTTCTAGTCCTCGTCCGTGTCCTCCCTGTCCTCCTCCTCTTACTCTCACTCCTCTAACTGTGGCTCTGCCTCTTCCAAAGCTCTGATAGCTAATTGTAAAGCTGTGTGACAGGTGTTTGCCGAAATAATTGAGTCAGTGTGCATAGTAGGGCAATTGACTTTAGAATTTTGAATCACTGTGTGTTCCTTGTGAAAACAAGAGATTTTTGTGCCAAATGCAGAAATTGTGCCAAACGCAGAGAATTGTCTATAGTGTTTTGAAAAAGCATGTGTTTTAGAACTGCAATTTGAGTGTAAAGCAGGAATTGTGCTTGTAGTTTAGCAGAACCGGTTTATGGGTTTGGTGCATGAGTTACATGTTGTGGTCATTGTGTCTAAAGTACAAGGAATTGTGTGTAAACAATTGAGAAAAACTGTAACTAAGTGCAAGTCCATTGAAAAGCAATGCATTATGTGTCCTTAAGTTATGGGCTGTTGACAATTGTTTTCAGACGTTGCCATGGTTTTGGTCTTTGTTTACTCATGAGTGGGTAGCACCATGCCAATGCAAACGAGATGCTCAATAACACCAGCATGCCTTGAGTCTTAGTTTAACTACTGGGACCCTCGACCGCCCGAATGAAGTTATTTACACTTTATACATGCAAATAGATAACATCTCCACACATTACTAGAAGCACTTCCTGAGTGACTTAATTAGCATAAGGTTCAAATGAATGCAAAAGGAGGCAATCGTCCTAACCTATATGTTGACCCTTCTATGACTTATGTGTGTGTGTGTGTGTGTGTGTGTGTGTGTGTTGGTAAAACTGAAAAAACAAAACCTACATTTTAGTTCAACTGGAAGGCGTTCTTTCAGAAGATCAAAAAAGATGTACAATGTATACATAAGCAGCATTGTAAGCTTTCTATTGTCATGGTAGCCTTGTACATGCATATACAACACCAATTCCGATGAAGTTGGGACATTGTGTTAATGTAAATAAAAAAGAAATGCTATAATTCTCAAATCATACAAGCAAAATAAGTGTTTGAGAATAGTCCAAGGACAACATATAAGTTACATATAAGTATAAGAAACTAGATGTTTTTGTTATTGTATGGGATATTTATGCTTATTTTAAATTTTAGGCCAGCAACATGTAGATTGGTTGTAGATAACATCTCTACACATCACTAGAAACACGTCTTCAGTCACTTAATTAGCATAAGGTTCAAACGAATGCAAAAGGAAGC
The DNA here is from genome assembly GCA_027475355.1 of Coilia nasus. Classification (NCBI taxonomy): domain Eukaryota; kingdom Metazoa; phylum Chordata; class Actinopteri; order Clupeiformes; family Engraulidae; genus Coilia; species Coilia nasus. The sequence goes on from CM050205.1 coordinate 5,489,049, forward strand.
AATAATCCTTAACCTGTATGTTAGGCCCTTCTATGGTTTTTGATGTTTCTGTGTGTGTGTGTGTGTGTGTGTGTGTGTGTGTGTGTATGCGTGTGTGTGTGTGTGTGTGTGTGTGTGTGTGTGTGTGTGTGTGTGTTTGTGTGTATGTGTGTGTGTGTGTGTGTGTGTGTGTGTGTGTGTGTGTGTGTATGTGTGTATGTGTGTGTGTTTGTGTGTAAGTGTGTGTGTGTGTGTGTGTGTGTGTTGATGGTGATGTCATGCACATGCCTCTTCCTGTGTGTTAGCTCTGCAGCTTGCTGTGATGTGCTGTGCCACTGTATGACTCTGAGGTGTGTGTGTGTGTGTGTGTGTGTGTGTGTGTGTGTGTGTGTGTGTGTGTGCTCTGTGTGTGGCTCTGGTTGTGCTTCTGTCTTTCGGTTTGAGTGCTGCTCACCGCAGCTCTTCATAAGCGCCTGGAGTGGTAAGCCGTCAGCACTTTTCTGACCTCATTCTTGTGTGATTGACAGTTTCACCAGAGCAGCGGAAGAGAGGAAGAGAGGAGGGCAGAGCAGGAGGTGGCCAGTAGGGGGTGCTTCTGCTCTCAGCTAGACCACACACATCACAAACACTTTTCCGCAAATGAAGGTTCATGAAACCAACTTTACTTTTCCTGGACAGCAAAACCAATGGATGCAAAAGAGTGATCCACGGGATCTCCTACTAAATCTAGTAGTCACAATGTTGATTAATTAATCAGTTCTGTCACTATCTTAGGTCAATATAAACTCTTACCTTGTTCTATGAAGCTTATTTTAATAAGACTTACACACGCATGTGTAAAGGGTTGTAATACCTTCATAAAGCTTGATAATATTTAAATACTAATATTTACAACTATTTTTACATATTCATAACTGCACTGCTAGGCAAGGGACGCTTTATAACCAAGAATGCATTGTGTCACTTGAAGTTGGGAAAGGGCTCATGACATTGCATTATAATGTTTTGGGAATACAGTCATGAGAATGTATAAATAGTCATGCATGCCTCACATACTTTATGAATGCATTGTAAGCCCTTATGAATGCTTTTATAGTGACTTATGAATACAAGCTTCACAGAAAATGTCACCATATGTAGTTGATCACAATTCTCCTATATCCTTGTCCTTCTTATGGCAAAGTCAAAATCAGAATGTTCACCTACTCAGCTAAATCAAAATGTTCACCCACTCAGCTAAATCAGAATGTTCACTTACTTAGCTAAATCAGAATGTTCACCTATTCAGCTAAATCAGAATTTTCACCTGCTCAGCTAAATCAGAATCTTCACCTATTCAGCTAAATCAGAATGTTTACTTACTTAGCTAAATCAGAATGTTCACTTACTTAACTAAATCAGAATGTTCACTTACTCAGGTAAATCAGAATTTTCACCTGCTCAGCTAAATCAGAATGTTCACATATTCAGATAAATCAGAATGTTCACTTACTCAGGTAAATCTGAATGTTTGCCTGCTCAGGTAAATCAGAATTTTCATCTACTCAGGTAAATCAAAATGTTCACCTCCTCAGGTAAATCTTACTCATCTACTTTAAATTTGAAATTTATAACTATGTTTAAGCAATTAAACCAATTGGAAATTACGATGTACTTAATTTTATTTTAGTGATATTTTATTTCGATATATTTTTTTATGCAGCGTTGAGGTGTAACAGACAAAATCCAATTACGGTATGTTAACATTATGACTTCTTTGAATCCTTTGACCTCTAAGTGATATTGTACACTTGTAATGTGTGTGCGTGCAATTGTGTATGTATACATGTGCGTGTATAGCCCTGATTGTTTTTAGGTCATGGTGCGAGGAGAAGTCCCCTAGTTCCTGGATGTTAGCCTGATGCCTAAAGTGATGTCAGGCTGAGGTTATGATGAAGGCTGTTGGGGTTAGTGCTGTGGGGGCGTTACAGGCTGTGGTGTGGTGTGGTGTGCAACTCCCCTGGAGGTGTTAAAGTTTTGGCACTTATGAAACACCCCTAGCTAGTGCCTGCATAGCAAACATGCTCCTACTGTTGCCACTTTCAAATCTACACTTTTTTATTTACCTTATACTTATTTTATTTTCATCCTTTAAAGCATTTACACTTATTTGACATTTTATGCTTTTAGATATTGCCTTGCATACATAGACACATGCACACACACACACACACACACACACACACACACACACACACACACACACACACACACACACACACACACACACACACACACACACCACTTGAGATGCATTAATGCATAATTCATGTTTTAAGGTGTTTATATTAATGCATAAAAATGCTACTGATGGGCAGCATAAGCAATACTATAATACTATTAGCAAGAGTAGTACACTGAGTTGGCATTTTTCTATCAGTAGCCCAATCATTGCGGTCATTATGTGATGACAGTAAAGTCGTGTGGAGTTCCAGGCACACAGGCAGCCCCCTGCGAGTCAGGTGGCCAAGTCACGTCGTTTTCCAAAGGGGGGACCCACGCTGCCTTTACGTGGAAATTTGCCCCCGCTGACAACTCTGTGAAGTCAAACCAGGTCAACCGACAAACCATGACGGAAGAAGACATACTGTAATCAGCGTGGCTCAAAATTCACTTTCAAATCTACATCCAGAGTGAGAATTACCCCTCCATAATTGGGGATGTATTACCTTTTATGTTTTACATAACTTACATTAATATGTCGATACCCCCCCAACAGGGCTATTTGTGTGTATTTGCGGAGTACTAGGTGTTGACTGGGGGCACTCTACTCCCCAGTACCCCCTGTAATTCAGACTATGCCTACATCCCCACCAATGAAAATGCCTGTCACCAGTGTGGGTTCTTATGTGTGTTCATTCCTTTATAATTATTATATTTACTAATAAATTATTATTCAATGCAGCAAGTTAACATCTGTGTAATATATAGATGCTACAACTGCACAGACTTCCAGTCCATAAACAGCCTGTAATCAATACTGCCATAATTCCGTAATTAAATCCATCATAATTGTTTTTATTTGTATTATCTTTTATTACTTATTTATATAAGTACATGATGTACGTATTACAATTAGCACAAGTGTAATTTGTTTGTTGAATATTTATCACTACCAAATAATTGTTGATATCAGCGTCACACTCAAGCTGATCAAGAGAGGTTGAAGATGTGATACTTATTCAGCAGTCCTGAGTCAGCATGATCTCCTGACTTTTTTTCTGTCTCTCTCTCTCTTTTGTTTTCGGAAGATGAAAGGGCTGCAAGCATCAGAGGAAATCCACCCACATCGACACGGTGTGTATAAATTACACTTTGACCTCTGTAACAGTATCAGAACCACCACCATACCTTAAACCTTAGACAGACACAGACAGACAGATAGACAGACAGATAGATAGAAGGTTGCTCTACCATGGTGTACTCATCTTACAACATTCAGGCTTTAATGGTAAGTTTCGGCAGTGTGTATGTGGGTTGTGTGTGTGTGTGTGTGTGTGTATACATGTGTTTTTATGGTGAATTTGTTTGCTGGGTTTAAGACTTAAATTTTAAATTCCATATCAACCCAAAACATTTCCTTTTACAGCGTTTCATCTGTATATTGCCAACTAGTGACCATCCAGATAGAGTATGACCAACGAGCTGTATAGTTCTGTTAGGTCACACGGTCTTCAGGATCAACCATCGCTGTGGCAGGTCCTCCATTGGCCTCTATTCTGCCCTACAAAGGCAAAGTGCAGTAACTAGATGAACACTGAAACTGAGAAAATGCCTTCGAAGTTCTCATACTGCCCGGTCAAATGTTTTAGGCTAACAGTGGTGATGGTTTTATGTAGTTTCTTAATAGGAAGCAGCAGGAGATTTAATCACAATACAAAGGAGGTGTTATAAAGCTAATGCCCAGTCTTAACTCAGTTTTGACAAAACGTGCAGTTACTGCTTTTTGGCTTGGCAGGGCAGTATTGCATGTGCAGTTAGGTTGTTGGCTCTGTTACTGGACTTCGGCTAAGAGTGCATCTGCCATCCTCTGCCCTCCCCTCAGATGGCGTGCCTGCTGGGAGTGTGTGTGCTGCTGCCTGGCTCACACGGGGCTCCCGGGGCTCCCGGGGCAAGGGGTACAAACAGGAGGGTCAGAAAGGAGGTCTGCCTTCGCCTCAACACCAGCGTACCCAGCAGCCCCCCCATACGCTCCGTCAGCAACAGCTCCCTGTCACCCTGGCAGTACAGGTGAGGGACAGACACACACACACACACACACACACACACACAAACACATAAACCTTTTCTCCCAATGCGAATACTTTCTAATGGTATCTTACAAGACTTTGACAGTAACAGTAGTTTGTATGTCAGTTTAGGTTTCTGTTTGAGTGTGTGTGCGAGACAGACAGAGAGAGCGAGAGAGATGCAGAGAGAGAGAGAGAGAGAGAGAGAGAGAGAGAGAGAGAGAGAGAGAGCGACTGAAAGAAGGGTTAAGGGACATAAATGAACATAAATGACAGAAATGGTGGTTAGTGTGTGTGGTTAGACCTTGTGAGAGATGCAGTAATGTTTCCAGATATCTGAGACAGGTCAACCAGTGACCTTCATAAGGAACACAGCACTTAAAAACCTGCTGACTATCTTGGCTGAGATGTTTGTCATGCTTACACGATGCACTTCCAGGGAGTTTCCGTTGCACAGTTTTAAAGCAAGCGCAAGGAAGGTAGAGATCATGCACAGAAGCTAAATGGTTTCAGAAATATGTATTTGGTTCAGTTGCCAAAACCATGTAGTCCAGACAGTTTTACAGTTTTTGCCCATTGCTTGAACGCAATAGACATATCCTTAAACCAAAGTAACATAACTTGAAATTGTGTTACCATGCCCTTAACACAGTGTACCCATACCTTAAACAAAAGCGCTGCTTTACACTTCATTTGCAATTCTGCAACACACTTGCTCCTTTTTGCAAAACACTTGCTCCTGCACACTACACACTTTCATACGTAAGACACTTCGTTCAAAAATGAAATACCGATGTATCATTGGCAAAACACATCTATTGAAAATACAAAAAACAGTGTTTTATATAAAGTAGACTAGTGTGTTGGTGCTGATGTGACAGTGTTTTCATAAGATACAAGTGTGTGCAATTTTGTCATGAGAGTGACATTTTGGTGAAGGATTGTTAGGTTTTGATTGCAGAGTTTCAATTCGACATAGATGTGAATGGTTTATTTCCAAGTGTTGTGTCCTATGTGCTTGGGTGTAGAGTTTTGGCACAGCGAGCCAAATTTTGCAAAATGTGTTAAAGCAATGGGCAAAAACTGTAAAGCACACATCACTCCAGATCCCTTTTGCTACCTGGTACGGTCTCTTTCTTTCTCTCTCTCTTTCTCTCTCTCTCTCTCTCTTTCTCTCTCTCTCTCTCTCTCTCTCTCTCTCTCTCTCTCACACACACACACACACACACACACACACACACACACACACACACTAGGTATGGAAATTAGCTTTGCAAAATGTGAACTTTTACCAGCCACTGACAAATAAATGATAATTCACCAATTTCATTTACACACACAAACACACTCATTCTGAGTTATGTATGCATGTCTGTACACCCTGCAAAAACCCTTAAGGGTTGAAACACACACATTGCTAGAAATCTCCACACTCCAGTTTAGAGTTCTGTATGCATGAGCGACCCCTTGGGCCTCAGTATCTGACTCCTTTACCTCCTCTGACCCCTCAGGTTCTCCCACGACGAGAACCTCATCCCCTCGCACATCGCCGAGGCGCACTGCATGTACACGGGCTGCCTGACCCAGGACCGGGAGGAGAACCTGGAGCTGATGTCCAAGCCCATTCACCACCAGATCCTGGTGCTGAGGAAGGTTCCGGACGAGAAGGAGGGCGGCTACGCCCTGAAGCTGGAGTACAAGACCATAGCAGTGGGCTGCACCTGCGTCCGCCCCCACGTCCTCACCCACTAGGCGCAGAGGCGGAGAGAGAGAGACGGAGGGGTGTAAACAAACAAGACGCCATCTTTCTTGGCCCTGCGGAGCTGAGTGGATGACTTCAGTACATCACCCAATATCATTTTCAAGATTAATATTTATTGAGCTACTTTATTTAATACTACTCTGTTGTACTACATTTGGCTGACCTATTTATTTAATAAAGTATTCAGTATTTATCTAACACTGTGTGTCAGTCACTTCCAAGAGGCAGAGGTTAGGAGCGAGTGAGTGAAGAACGTGAGTGTTCAGGGGCGTGAGTGAAGAGCGTGAGTGTTGAGGGGCTCATTTTAACAGCTCATTGTTGGGTGCTGTCCAAGAACACAATTGAGACACAAATGCAGCAGAAGAGATCCCATTATCAACACACCCCTTATTATCAGACACTTCCCTGCTGTGCCACTTAAAACAGTGCTTTTCCTGGTAAAAAAAGAAGTTATCACAGTGAGAATAGACCAATCAGCTCCTATAAACTTTTGGTTTGAGTAAGTGAACAGATTTTGCATCCAAATTGATCTCACCAACTGCCCGATAATAGCCTTGCTTACGCCAACAGCTTAATCTTTGACAGATTATCGCTCATCCTGGTGATAAGCGGTAAATTAATGAGCAAAGACATAAGCACACACGCTCAGACCGCTTTTCTTGCTCTCTGCTGGTGATGCTGTGCTGTGGGCCGGCTTTTGAGTCACTGTGGTGAAGGGTTTACCGCCGCCTGCTTTCTGCACCTTATGCCTCTTAGAGCTGAGCAAGCATTCTGGGTACAGTATAGCATTCTGGGTACAGTATAGCATTCTGGGTACAGTATAGCATTCTGGGTACAGTATAGGCTGGCTGTCTGTGCCATTAACCGCATTTCCATCCAACTTGCTAATGTGCGCTTCAGTTATTTGAATAACAAAACGCTGACTTGGAAACACTTTAAATGCGCATTAATTTTTATGGTCCAAAATGGCAGACGATGGTTATGTTGTGAAGTACAATTATTATGAATGCACATAACTGATGCATAACTGATGCAAACGAGTCTAATGGAAACCAAACTAATGTGACTGTACCCAGCCTCATTGAGTGATTTAACTACATTCTTATTTTGTGGATATCCGTTAATTCTTTGGTGTAACACACACAACGATTTAAGATCAGTGTTTTTGGAAGCTGGGTGTAATGCAAGAAACATCTATCAAGAAATGCCTGATGCTTCTGCTAATTTAATATAATTCCCATTATTGCTACTGGATCAATCACAAGATTCGGACTGCAATAATACAAGGCTCATTTAATGTCATCTAAAATATATTTATCACACTTTCTGTACAGCAATGAGCAGCCACATCAGAGACCAGCTGATCGTCAGCCATTTTAGGTTATTTACATTGAGGCTAGTTTGAACAACAGGCTTGCTTCTCTCATAGAAAAATGAACATTTTTCAAAATGGCCTGCATTTGACATATTAATGCACATCTTGTGAAATCCTCTTGTAAATGAAGAAACACCATCAGACCTGCCACACACACACACACACACAAAGACAGAACAACTCTCACACATGCAAACATACATACACACACTACACATAAACACATGCGCATACATACAGTACTCACACACAAACAAACACACACACACACACACACACACACACACACACACACACCCGGGCACAGTTGGCACATTAGCAGAGTGCTCTAGTGGCACTTCACATTAAGGTAGCGACGATCAATTCTGTCAGTGGTGAGTTCGTTCTCTCGCCCCGCATGGCGTGTGGCGTAAGGGCCACAGATGACAAGGTCCCACTATTGAGCACAAGTCCCAGCGTCCCCACAATGGTGTCTGTTAACGCAATGTTATCTGTCCCAAACTATCAAGCTGAGATGTGTTTTTAAGACAAAAAGTCAGTCCTTTGGTGAACCTTCAGGCTTCCCGTGTGTTCTGACAGCGGGAGTTCTGACCAGGCTTCAAGGAACCTGGAATGCAGAGGTCAAAAGGAGAAAGATTAGAAAGAAAAAAGACACCCAGAGAGGCACAAAACAGCCATTTACACACCAAAAGGTTTCTCAAATATTTAGTTTTTATCTTGCAAAGGGATTGATGCATACTTATACAATACACACGTCTGGATTGAGTCATTTGTGAAGTTCTAATGAAGACATTTGTGTGGCCTTTACTTAGATAACAATCACAGAGCTACACACAGCTACAGACCAACACACAACTACCAACCACAGCACAGAAAAATCCAATGTGATGTACATAAACTAAAAGTGCTAGTACTGACTAAACCTATATGTTGAAATGTTCTGCACATAAACAGCTAGTAAGGTGATGCTGATGTCTCCCACAGCATATCAAATACACATCTACATACTTCTACCCCTGCCCACTGGCCATGACTGACATCTACAGCAAATTTAGGTTTCAAGACAATTCAATGTAGACTTTACAGTGTTTAAATCTGTCTGTTAAATGTACAAATTAATGTGTGCTTTTTTTTCGTATAAGAGAAAATGTTTGACTTTAAACAGTCTTCATTTCAGACTGGCAGCTAAAGGTGTCCAAATGAAATAAATCTGAGCCTCGTGGCTAACAGTGCAGGGTAAAGCCTTCTGTCTTATCTTGATATACAATACAGCAAAGCGTCTTAACCTTATCTTCTCCGTTCTGACTCAATGGCGCGCGCACATTATGATCTTGTGTGTTATGAATCACAGCCAAATACACACTGGCACCACAAAAGCACACAATGGTGATCAGCCACACGGCTATGCCACACAGATCGCTGCACAATGAATGTTCGTGTCAGATGCGCAACTCCTCTTTTTCTTTTTTTCCTCCCTCCCTCTCTCTCTCTCTTTCTCTATCGCTGTCTCTCCTCTCCACTTCCCTCTCTACCCCCTCTGCCCATGTTAGACGTTGATGTCTGTCACAAAGTTACGAAACAGCTCTGCATTGCTTTAGTGGCTCTCAGAGAGGACACGTTAAGACAAGCTGGGTGTAGAGGGGTCGAGACACAGAGCCTTTACTGGCTGTCACTGTCATCCATCAACTCCTTATTTCTCCTCACCTCCTCAGCATGCTTGTCCTGCAAGACAGGAATAGAAGAAGAGATAGACAGAGGGAGAGGGAGAGGGGGAGAGGGAGAGGGAGAGAGAGAGAGATGACAAAGAAAGAAAAAAGAAAATAATTTAGAACACGATTTGTTTGCTTCCAGCTGGCGATCATTTGCTCATTTTAAATATTATAGTGCTTACATATTGCGCTTACACACACGCACACACACAAAAGAGAGAAATAGCGAGAGAGAGAGAGAGAGAGAAAGAGAGAGACAGAAAGAGAGAGAGAGAGAAGGAGAGATGAAATGAGCCAGAGACACAGTCATACACATTCTCTCCCACTCCCACACAAACATCAATTCCACTAAACAAATCTACGAGGTCTTTCGATCTGTCTCACCTTCATCTATTACCATTAACAAATCTACAGTGTGTTTCGATCTGTCTCACGTCCACTCCCACACACACATCCACTGCCATAAGCAAATCTCCTGGGTGTTTCGATGTGTCTCACCTTCTCCTGCAGGCGTCCCAGCATGGCGGCGATGTGGGCATCTCTCTTCTCCTTCTTGGCCTCCATCTTCTGCTCCAGGCGCTCGCGCGCCATCTTGATTTTGTTGTTGTGCTCCTCGATGGCCTTCTGGGCCACCTCCCTCTCGTGTTCGCGCTTCTCCGCTAGCTGTTTTAGCCGCTCGGCCTCCTGACACTGCAACAGGAGATACAGGCAGGGACACGGTCAAATCCAGTACCATAGAACTAAAGACATTAAGGACAGGCACATGGTCAAGTCCAGTACCATAGAACTAAACACATCAGGGGCAGGCACATGGTCACATAGACATCCTATACATATATAGGATATATGATATATGTATAGGATGTCTATGCATGGTCAAATCCAGTACCATAGAACTAAACACATCAGGGGCAGGCACATGGTCAAGTCCAGTACCATAGAACTAAAGACATCAGGGGCAGGCACATGGTCAAATCCAGTACCATAGAACTAAAGACATCAGGGGCAGGCACATGGTCAAATCCAGTACCATAGAACTAAACACATCAGGGGCAGGGACATGGTCAAATCCAGTACCATAGAACTAAAGACATCAGGGACAGGGACACGGTCAAATCCATAGACATCCTATACATCCCGTATATACTGTATAGGATGTCTATGGTCAAATCCAGTATCATAAAAATAAACACATCAGGAACAGGCACGTGGTCAAATCAAGCACCATAGAAAAAAAAAAAATCAGGGGCAAAGACGTGCTTAAGTTGAGTACCATAGAATTCAACACATCAGCACACACAAGCAAAGATGTGGTCAAATCCAATACAGTAGAAAAAAAAAAAAAGTATAAATAAAAGTGAAAACAAAGTGAAAAAGGTACTTATTTAAATTCAATGTAAAAAGAGAACACTGTACAGGACTCTGTATCTAGTAAAGCCTTAAAGCTGCCTGCAGACACAAGCTGGTCTAATTTCAAAACTTCCTGTTGCTGGTTCAATGGTTGCTGGTTTAATTGGTGCAAAAAAGTGAAATGTCACTTGAGCAACCTCAGATTTTATGTGTGGTGTTTCTAGAGTTATAAAACCCTCTGACCCTGTATTGTGTGAACTGTGTCTAATTTTTAAAAATAAGTATCCCATTAAGCTGAAGTATGTGGATCTCTCTCGTACCTTCCTGCGGTTCTCTGCGGCCTCCAGCTTCTTCTGGATCTCCTCCAGGGAGGGGTCTCTGCGGGGGGGTATGGTGGGCTGGAAGTCGTGGTTGCCCTCGAAGGATGGGGGCCTTAGGATCACCTCGAAGGCCTGGCCCGAGGCTCGCTTGTTCAGTTCGATCACTTCCATGTCTTTGATGATGCACAGGTTGAGGTCGACCACACCTGGTGACAATTCAGAGGTGATTAGGAATCATTAGGAGTCATGACAAATGGTAGGAACCATTACAAATAACCAGTTAGCCCTATAAAATATGCAATATGCACATTTTGTATGAGTATTAAGCATACAATTACATCTATTTCACATGTTTGAAATGCAATGGATCACTCTGAGAAAAGTGATTAGGAACTATTACAAATAGTAGATTGTGCTTTAAATCCATAAAATATACAAAATATGTGTGAACATTTTTCTTTAGGCTTCACTGGCATTACAAATGTATCTGTGCTTCCAATGCTTGCTTCAAATATCACAGATCATTATGAACAAGCATTAATTAGAGCTGCATAATCATCCGAATGTGATGAAAAGAGCCTGTATGTTAAGTTGTTGTGAATACAGATAAACAGAGCTGAACAGAGTTCAAAACAGCATTGACAGCACATGCTTGGGTACCTTCTTTTGTTTTGGTGATCTTTTCCTGCGGCTTTGGCAGAATGCAGGAACAGAAGAGAGACACTAGGGGGAGCTCTCTCATCTTCTCTTTGTATGCTGTGGAGAGATGAACACAAAAGAGGCATGGTCAGCACCATGTGCTCTCAGCACACTCTTTCTTTCTTTCTCTCTCTTTCTTTCTCTCTATCTCTCTCTCTCCATCCCTCCCCAAGGACCCTCATGCACTTTTTCTTTCTTTACCTCTCCTTCTCTCACTTTCTCTCAACACCAATTTACACAAGATGTTAACAACATATTTAAACACATTTAACAACATATTTAAGATCAGATACATGCATGCATAAACTATACAAATGTCCATACCTGCTAGTGTCATTGTTCTTCAAGTGCAATAATACTCTTCAAAAAGTCCTGTGCCGGCTTTCACTCTGGCGATCCTGAGGAAAAGAAAAGAAAGATCAAGCAGCTGTTACTCTCTCACTTCTTTTGCTGTGCAGAATAAAAATGCACCGAGAGAGGGAGTCATCGCACTAGTCTTCAGCATATGAATACCACACACAGCACACAAGCACCCGCTACCCCAGTGGTACTTCAGCGGCTCATTCATACCTACAGTAGGCCGGCCTGGAGAGGAGCAGGTCTATTTCTGATCTGCGCTTCTTCTCCTCTCTGAGAGCCCTCAGGTGCTCATCGTTATCAAGCACGCGGAACAATGAGGGCGAGCGAAGAGGGGGGGGTCACGCACGCAAGAGGGGGGGTCACGCTCGCTTCACCACTGCAGAGCGTGTGGCACCACTACAGCAAACAACTAATTATCAAAAGCATTCATAACCCGACCCCTTTCATCCACCCACGGCACACGATCCACAAGCTCTTCTCGCTTCTCTCTCTCTCTTTCTCTCTCTCTCTCACTCTCACTCTCTCTCTCTCACTCTCACTCTCTCTAACGCTATCTTTCTGTGTCCGCCTCGTTTCTCTCTCTCTTTCTCTCTCTCTCTCACCCTTTCTCTCTCTCACTCTGTTTCTCTCTCTTTAATGCTGTCTTTCTGTGTCCGCCTCGTTTCTCTCTCTCTCTTTCTCTCGCTCTCTTTTTGTCCACCCCTCTCTCTGTCTCTCTCTCTCTCTCTTCTCAGTGTGTCTGCCTACACACTCCACCTGCTCCCACGGCCTGTCCTGCGCCCACACACACACACACACACACACACACACTGGCACGCTGTCATTGGGTTTGGTTTGTTCACACTCTCCCAGAGTGTGGTGCTGGCCCACTCCAGCCCTCCCCAAGCCTGTTGCGTGGGCCCATTCATTCACACTCTACATGCTGTGTGCCGGTAGAGCTGATTTAGCCGGTCTGCTATTAGACTGTGTGCCGGTAGAGTTGAATAAGTTGGTCTGCTATTAGGCTGTGTGCCGGTAGAGCTGAATTAGCCAGTCTGCTATTAGACTTCTACTCTGTGTGTGAGCAGCAGGCTCTCACTCTAACGCCTCAGTTCAGTGTCTAAGGTGGCAACTTCTGCAAAAATTAGGACACACTGCACGTGAGTCCTTTTCCTGTGAACGCTGCATGCTGCAGTCCTTTTCCTGTGAACATTAAAGTCAGGTGCGCCTGAGTGCTGTTTCTTCCTGCGCCTGAGTGCTGTTTCTTTCTTCCTTTCTACCTGCTTTCTCGTTGCAGTCATGAAAAGTAGACAACATTGGAAATTTTAAAAAATCATGCTAAATAAAACCTGAAATGAAATGACTGGTTTAAAAAACCTCACTAAAGTGAGACAAGATTAGAGTGTGGTTGTCAGAGACTTGATTTCTGAGTTAGATTAGATTAGATTAGATTACATTAGGGCCTGCTGTGCTGAACTCCAATGGGATGCACACTCCCAGTGAGGCTAACCCTAACAGTTTCTCTTAAGCACTATGCACATGTCTGCAAGCCATATAATGACAACAATCAAAGAGGTGTACGTAAAGGCCTCTGCTGTTGCTTAATAGTCCACAGCATTGCACTAATTGCAGCTGAGCAGCAGACACTGGCTCAGTTCTGGCTCAGCTCTGGCTCAGCTCTGGCTCAGTACTGGCTGTGGCTGGTTTCCCTGGTCCTGCCCAAACCACGGATCAATACCAAATTTCCCACGGGGCGAGCGATTTCATTACCCCACTTTTCTAAGTAAACGGGTAAACACGTCAACCCCCAAAGAGGTTTCTGTGCATTAAAAATGCACAGCCTCCCAGCACTATACACGGAGCAGAGGGGGAACACATCGTCACTGTTGTTCTGCAGCATGCACTGTAAAATCAACACTAAATAAAAACACTAAACAATAACTGAAGCTGTGTCTGAATAACTGAATAAATGGAATAACGGAAGCCCTAAGCCCAGTGCAGGTACACTGTGGAAGTGTGCGTCCTGATCTAGTGTTTGTCTTACTGTGCTTTGCACCCCTCTTGAGCATGACGTTATCCTTTTGGTGAAGCCACAGCAGCGCAGCCAGGCTAGTGCAAACAACACTGAGCCTCTGACCATCTCTAAGCAGGCTCTAAACACACACAAATGCTCCTAAAGGCAGCACACCAGCCTATTAACTAACATCTGACATTCTCTCATAAACGCTTCCACTTTGCTCTTGTGCATGCATAAAACTGTTACAAACAACAGAACTGCACATCATGTTCTTATAAGCTGCAAACGCATGCAAAAGGCATGGATAGCAGAAGGCATTGCTTGTAGTAGACGGCATGCAGTGAATGAAAATGTGCATGTATTTGTAAAGCTGGCCTTGTATATTGACTTACCCCTGACAGGAGAGAGACGAGACGCGGAGCAGAGTGATGCGAGCGGGGAGCTGTGTGTTGCTAGGAGTCTGGGTGCTGCTGTTTGAACCCCACAGTCTCTCAGCATCAGGACCAGCACTAGCTCCTCATGCCGCATGACATCACCTTCCAGCCTTCCCATTGGCTGACAGGGATGCGGGCTTCTGATGGGCTGGAAGCCTTGAGAGTGCAGATGAGGGAAGGAGGTGGAGGAGGGAGGGGGTTGTCTGGGTGGGTGGGGGAGGGGTGGTGGGAGTGAAGGGGGTGGTGGTGGCGGTTAACTCTTTGTTTGCCATACCGTGAGGACTGAGGAAAAAAGAAAAAGTGAGCAAGCAGGGAATGCCATAGCAACTGTGCAGACAGAAGAGGATTAGTAGGGGATTACAAGAAACTGTTTTGGTCTAAAGACATAATTGGAAAAGTCCTGTGAGCAATTACTGTTTATTCTCTAATGCATTCCTACTTGGTTTAGATGCCCTTCTTTGTTTATTTTATTTAACATAGACACATTGCTCTACTACGACATGGTCTTAACTGTACAACTGCCCAACATGAAATACCCCTTCATCATTTCTGATCATGAGATCCAGAAAATGTGAATATTTTAATCCAGTTTTGTTTAAATACTTGATCATATTTGCTACAGGGATGGAACAGCTTTAGACCGGCTGATGCATGAGCAAACTGAACTCGGAAAAAAAAGCAAATGTCAAATCTAAATCAGATGGCAGAGATGGATCTATGGCTCATCTGTTGAGCGCAGAATCGCTTCTCTCTCTCCCGCGCTCTCTCTCTCTCTCCCTCGCGCCCTCTCTCTCTCTCTCCCTCGCGCCCTCTCTCTCTCTCTCTCCCTCGCTCTCTGGAAAGGCCAGCTGGGCGAGTAGAACTCTGTCATGTCGCCAGCCGACTCACTGCTTGAACGGTCTGTCAGAGGCTCTTTAAAGGAGTCCATCTGTTGCTCTGGTCTCCTGCCAGGTGAGCAGTCCTAACCAAAAAGCCCTAAGAGGGCACTGTGTCTGAGTTCAGACTATAAATATGATTGTGAGAATGGACCAAACTTTATATTATTACCAAAATGTTGGGAAGACTTGTTGGGAAGTGCTAAAAGCATCAGGGGCAAACGCAGGGCAAATACTGGGATTGTGTTTTCTGGCAAGCATAAATACCATCAAACTCAAAAAGTAAAACCCATCTAAATTTGTACACAACTAAAATACATAATGTCTTGCTGTCATTTTCCAGTCGAGGGGGCAAAAAAAACTTCTAAGCATGAACTCCTCTTACTGATAGTTTGTGAGACTTGATGAAAAACAACTATTACTGGATAGGGACCACATTTCCCATCAATCAGATTCAGATTCATGGCTGTGCTTAGCAGAAGGCAGCGTATCATTTGTGTCTCTGTTCAGAATCAGGTTTTGGAGTAGAGCACTTTCCCAGGAAACCCACCCTCCTTCTGGAATGCTGCTGCGTGTTCTAGAATGTTCTAAAACAAGGGAGAGCCAGTCCAGTTGAGAGAATGCAGCCGCCCCCACCCCCACCCCCCATGTCTGGACAGACTGGCATAAAGTGCTGGTGTGATGGTGATGGTGGTGATGGTGAGTAATCAGAGCCCTCCAGAGGCCCACACACGCCCTGTAACTACATGCAGTGTGAAGCAACGTGCGGTACACATCATAGGAGTGTGTTCAGGAGCATGTGAGACACTGATAATGCACACCAATGTAACAACCGTGTAATAAATCAGTCTTATTTACAGTCACTGCAGCAAAGTCGCACAGAGGATAGTGCCAGAGATTGACAGGTCAGTATTAACTCCAGTGTTGTGGTTCTGGTTGCGACTGCAAGAAGCTTGAATCAAAAGGGGAATGGACAGACTTACAGTATCTGTAAGTCAGAGACTTACATATTATCTGCTTTAATATTCAGTAGACTTATCTGTAAGTGAAAGTAAAGTCTGCTTTAATATTCAACACATCGGCCTTTAAAAGCAACCATCAAATATTTTTTGTACAGATAAGGTGTAGGCTACTATAGAGCCTTGAGTATTTGAAGTCTGAGTCTTCAGGAGGCTTTCTTCAGCATGAATAAATGCTGATGCTAGCTGTTAGCGTTAGCACTGATCTCACAGCCATGAGATGGTGGCAGGTCGCTTTAAGAGCTGCAGAACTGAATGTCCTCATTGGTGAGGGGATATGGGAGAAGAGTGTAACACCCCTTACCCCTCCTCCAAACACACACACACACACACACATATTCTGCCCTGCCCCCCGACCATCCTCATTTTATATTCTGCTCAGGCAACCCAGATGATGTCATCTAGCTGTCTGCAGCTCTGTGCGCGTGTATGTGGGTGTGGGTGTGTGTGTGTGTGTGTGTGTGTGTGTGTGTGTGTGTGTGTGTGTGTGTGTGTGTGTGTGCGTGAGTCGGTGCAGGAAGGCCTCCCACACTGACGCATTGAGGCAGCTAGCAGCTAGCAAGACTAGTTAGCATCACATAGGAATGTGAAGACGTCATTTACCGCTGGAGAGGAGGCTCTGTTCCTGCGGCTGCTATTGTTGCTGTTGATTGTGACTGCTGTGCCTGTGTCTGTGTGTGTGTGTGTGTGTGTGTGTGTGTCTGTGTGTGTGTGTGTCTGTGTGTGTGTGTGTGTGTGTGTGTGTGCGTGTGTGGTGTTTGTGCGTGTACAGATGTTGTTGTTGTTCCCTGCAGTACCTGCTCAGTACATCCCTGCAATGACCTTAATGTCTTGGAGAGACGGAGAGGTGGAGGGGCAAGGAGAGAGAAGAGGGGTGAGAAGGAGAGGAGAGGAGAGGAGGATGGGTGAGGAGAGAGGACAGGAGGGTAGGAGGGCTGAGGAGCGGAGGAGAGGAGAGGAGGATGGGTGACAAGAAGAGGAGAGGAGGAGGGGAGAGGAGAGAGGAGAGGAGAGGAGGAGGGGAGAGGAGGAGGGGAGAGGAGAGAGGAGAGGAGAGGAGGAGGGGTGACAAGAAGAAGAGAGGGAGGAGGGCAGGAGGGGAGAGGAGAGAGGAGGGGTTGCTCAGGGAAACAATGTGCCTGCTAGGAAAGCCTGATCACCACCACAAGAACCTCCAGTGATGTCATTTCCAGCCAATCCGGTGAGCCTGTGTGCTTGCAGTCTCTCTCTATCCCCCGTCTCTCTCTCTCTCTCCTGCGCTCTAGAAATGATGTAGACTACCAAAGCACAGCTGACCTCACCCTTTACGGCTCATGGCCAGAAATCCATCATGGCACTTTTTTATGCGAAACAGATTGATCCACGCGGCCCGCGCCACTAATGAAAATCTTATTTCACCTTTCTCTTTATTTCGCCCTTCCCATACACACACAAACACACACACCCTCGCTCTCCCCATACACAAACACACACACACCCTCGCTCTCCCCATACACAAACACCCACACACACACACACACTCACTCTCCCCATACACAAACACCCACACACCCACACACACCCTCGCTCTCCCCATACACACACACACACACACACCCTCGCTCTCCCCATACACAAACAGACACATACACACACCCTCGGTCTCCGCATACACAAACACCCACACACACACACACACACACCCTCGGTCTCCGCATACATAAACACCTACACACACACACACACACCCTTGCTCTCCCCATACACAAACATACCCATCCTTGCCGACATCATGCACCCATAATGACATCAGGTCCCTAATGATGTCATTAATAGATCTGTCATGCATTTAGATAGGATCACGAGCGAGAAATCAATATCCAATAAATAAATGAATCTGCTTTGCATTTTGGAATCAATGCAGGCCAAAGAGAACTGTCACGTGTAATTCAGACAGATTGGATGACGGATAGGTGAAAGGGAAGTTCAGAATAAGGAGAGAGAGAGAGAGAGAGAGAGAGAGAGGGAGAGAGAAAGAGAGAGGATGAGGATGAGGAAGATGAGTGCATGAAGAAAAAAGAGCATTGCGATGACCTCACTGCTCATGTGAGTAGCTCTGCTCTCCGCCCATGACGCAATGCCTCAGCGGCGCGGATAAATCATGACGCTTACCTCAGCGCCGAGCGAGAGGTGTTTCTGTCACATCGCTGGGGCGCGCTGCTCCTAGCGAAATTTATGAGCACGACCGAAATTAGCACGAGGGAATTTGGTTCCTTAAAGGTATGACAGCTCCCTTTGGCTCATAAACCCAAATCCACTTTATTCTCAATTTTATCTTAGAGCACTTTGTGCTCTGTGTTATTTGTATTAATCATTGTAATAAAAGTGAACTAAAACCCAAAACAAAAACAACCCCACCCATGCAATACACCACAGGCATGAGCACCCAACAAGGCAGAGCCCAGCCCACCACGCACGCACGCACGCACGCACGCACGCACGCACGCACGCACACAACAACCCTATAAAATGGGCACAACAGACCTATCAGTTCAGCAAGAGGAAGAAGAGCATTCTAAGGGGAGAAAAACTCTGCTTTTGCTATAAGATGGCACAATACAACACACCCATCATTTCAATCAGAGGAGTCAGTATGAGCATTAAAGTTGGCTGTGTTATGTCATGTTTGTTATGTAGCCGCTGCTGTGATGATGGGGACCTGGGGTGGGACAGCGGGACGCTGGATTGTCCTTTAAAGCGTACGAGTACAGCATGACGCCACCCTAATGGCCACTAGACTGTAATGGCTCCATGACTCATTACCACTGGTGGAGACTGGATCACTGCATCTCTGCAACCAGTAACCATTAACCATCAACCAACCACACCCAGCACCATCTCTGCACCAACTCCCAGCACGGCTCTGCCTCCTGCTAAAGCTGCCATTTGTGTGGTGCGAGTGGATGTCAAGAGAGTTACAAAGGGGGTAAAAAATGATATTACAGAAATGTACTTTATGCTTTTTGCAAATTGAAGACAATCTCTGCCGTTTATCAGCTGTCGTCCTCTACAGTCTGCGCCAGGCATCTACAGTAAAATGAGAATCTACACAGGCATCTAAAATCACAGTGTTTGCAATCCTCAGATGCTAGGGGGTAGATTATGAGGTTTCAGTTTTGGACAAGGAAATGTATTACTTGTTGATAAATTAGAGAGAGAGATATTTCTGTTTCTTGCTGGGTGAGGGAGAAGGATTTGCAAGTGCTTGTTGAAATATAAAACAAAATCCTCGCTGTTCTCACATGTTGGTCTTGTGAAATATGAAATGTGTCAAATATGAAAAGGATACTAAACATCGACATGGGTGACAAGTGTTTTCAGTGTGAGTTTCTTCCTCAACTCGACCCTTCTCTCCCTCTCTCCTTCTCTCCCTCTCTCCTTCTCTGAATTCTTCTCTCGTTGTTTCCTTAATAACTCTATCAGTGCTTAGATTGGCTTTTGTAAGTAGGGGGAGCCCTTCTTTACTCGCAGTGGTCAATATCTCACTCTATTGTATCACTGTAAATACTGTAGCAGAGGGAGCTCAGCTCCGGCTGGCTGTATTACCGAGGGGAGCTCAGCTTCAGAGGGCTCCGGCCCAATTTACACTCTGCTTGTTCTTTCTCCCTGATTTTCTCCCTGCAGAGAAATGCAGGTAATGGTGCAATATGAGATAATGAACATATGATATGTAACACTTGATGTCAGCAACACGCAGCTGAATTATATTTGTTTGTCTGACACAAAAAGCTGAATCATGTCTGCTTGTCGGACACAAAGAGCTAATGAATAAAAGGGAAAACAATAGTTGGAGAAGGAGTATTTATTGGTAATGGGTGTTTTAAAGTGCTTTATTTTAGAGGCCCACGGCTTTCGTCAGAAGCACTCACATGGAGATGCATCTCTAAGTCTTCACCTGTCCAGATGGCCGGCTTGAGATAGCACACACACACACGTATGCACACACACACGCATGCACGCACACACGCACGCACACACACACCCAATAGTGAAGATTAGCAGCATTCTGTTCCACCATCTTGAAGTTATAAACTGTTCCATGCTGAACCACTAAGAGCAAGAAACCTCAGTGTACTAACCTAAATAATACTGCCAAACTAACACCTCAGTGTACTAACCTAATTATTACAGCCAAACTAACACCTCAGTGTACTAACCTAATTATTACTGCCAAACTAACACCTCAGTGTACTAACCTAAATATTACTGCCAAACTAACACCTCAGTGTACTAACCTAAATATTACTGCCAAACTAACACCTCAGTGTAGTAACCTAATTATTACAGCCAAACAAACCACCTCGTGTCATGATTAAGCCCATCAGCCTTCTTAAATACTACATGGTGTGGCATTATTACCTGGTCCCTGGCGGGATTGACCAGGTATTGCAATGACCCTGACCGTCTGTCTGTGTGCGTGGAGGACCAGGTTGCCATCTCTGATTGCGCTTGGTTCAGTTTCATAAAAGCCATGGCAGTAAGACTGCAACTAGAACAGGGAGGTATACGCCTCTGATGTGTTGTCTCTCTGGAGATAAGCTGCAGTGTTTCCAGTGTTTCCATTTGGGCTCACCTGAGCTCACCTGCTGCTGTGTTTTAGGCAGGGCAAACAGGGACCCTGTCCCCCCTCCACAAGGGAGCACCTGAGCTCACTTGCTGGTGTGTTTTGGGCAGGGCAAACAGGGACTCTGTCCCCCCTCCACCCCCCACAAGGGAGCACCTGAGCTCACCTGCTGGTGTGTTTTGTGCAGGGCAAACAGGGTCCCTGTGCCACCCCACCCCCCCAGGGAGCACCTGCACAAATACTCTGTCCCTTGACTTCACCTCATCACTCACACCCAATTAAGTCATCGCTTGCATAACTTGTGCTTTTATAAGCTCTCAGACAGACTCCATACAGCCAGACAACCGCCAGCATTGGTCAGCAACAATACAACACACCCATCATTCCAATCAGAGGAGTCATTATGAGCAGAAAAGCTTTGATTTTCCCTGTTTAAGATAAGGCGTGTGTTGGCTGTGTTATGTCATGTTTGTCAAGCAGCTGCTGCTGTGATGATGGGGACCTGGGGTGTGACAGCGGGACGCTGGATTGTCCTTTAAAGCGTACGAGTACAGCATGACGCCACCCTAATGGCCACTAGACTGTAATGGCTCCATGACTCATTCCCACTGGTGGAGACTGGATCACTGCATCTCTGCAACCAGTAACCATTAACCATCAACCAACCACACCCAGCACCATCTCTGCACCAACTCCCAGCACGGCTCTGCCTCCTGCTAAAGCTGCCATTTGTGTGGTGCGAGTGGATGTCAAGAGAGTTACAAAGGGTGAAAAAGGATATTACAGAAATGTACTTTATGCTTTTTGCAAATTGAAGACAATCTCTGCCGTTTATCAGCTGTCGTCCTCTACAGTCTGCGCCAGGCATCTAAAATGAGAATCTACACAGGCATCTAAAATCACAGTGTTTGCAATCCTCAGATGCTAGGGGTAGATTATGAGGTTTCAGTTTTGGGCAAATAACAGACAAGGAAATGTACTATTTGTTGATAAATTAGAGGGAATTACATAGATATATGTACTTCATTGATCCCAAACTGGGAAATTAAAGATTATGTCATTGCTTGTAAAGAGATAAATTCTTAGATCTTTCTGTTTCTTGCTGGGTGAGGGAGAAGGGTTATTAAAATATAAAACAAAATCCTCGCTGTTCCCACATGTTGGTCTTGTGAAATATGAAATGTGTCAAATATGAAATGGGTATTAAACACTGACATGGGTGACGAGTGTTTTCAGTGGAAGTTTCTTTCCTTCACCCAGTGAAGTCATCGCTTGCATAACTTCTGCTTTCATAAGCCCTCATGTAGACTCCCTACAGCCAGACAACAGCCAGCATAGGTCAGCAACAATACAACACACCCATCATTTCAATCAGAGGAGTCAGTATAAGCAGAAAAGCTCTGATTTTCCCTGTTTAACACGAGGAGTATGTTGGCTGTGTTATGTAGACTCCCTACAGCCAGGCAACAGCCAGCATACTGTAGGTCAGCATAGCCCCAGCACAGGCCACAGCTCAGGCCCCAGCACAGGCCACAGCACAGGCCACAGCTCAGGCCACAGCACAGGCCACAGCACAGGACACAGCTCAGGCCCCAGCACAGGCCACACAGGCCACAGCTCAGGCCCCAGCACAGGCCACAGCTCAGGCCACAGCACAGGCCCCAGCACAGGCCACAGCTCAGGCCCCAGCACAGGCCACAGCACAGGACACCGCTCAGGCCAAAGCCTTGTCTCGCATCCAAAGTTTTCTACTTCTGTGCGTTAAAGAGGTCCTGATCCTCAATCGGTGACGTCATGGATTGTGGGTGTAATAAAAACGGCCTGACCCTGCGCACCTGCATGGGGAATAGCGATGGCAGATTACCAGAGGCCCCGCTCATGTCACACCTGCAATGAAAAAAACCCTTTTCTTATTTTCTCTGCTGTAATAACTTTAATACATTTTTGAAAGAGCATTTTTTGTTGTCTGCAAGTAAAATTCCACTACACGGGCCACAGTTCAGGCCAAAGCCTTGTCTCACATCCAAAGTCAGATGGACCAACTGGTGATGGTGATAATGACACAGATATGCTATCAGTGCAGTTAGCAAGTTTACACATTGCCCTTGTTTGAAAAAAAAAAAAAAACCCTGAGCTGCAGGATATTGCCTGGGCACCAAAGTGAATGGAAGTTGCAAACATCAATGTGGGCAGCTGTGGGCTAGTGGTTAGGGAGTTGGTCTTGCAATCGGAAAGTTCAAATCCTGCCTTACCCATGGTTGAGATGCCCTTCAGCAAGGCATCTAACCCCACACTTCTCCAGGGACTGTAACTGTGTAAATACATGTAAGTTGCTCTGGATAAGAGCGCCAGCTAAGTGTAATGTAATGTAATGAATGCTTGACAAAGGTCTTGTGCTTTGATATTGCTTGATCTTTCAGTCAACTGCAAATTTCCCCATCACTTTTTTGTGACAAGTCGCCCACGTTGTCAGGACTGGCTTTGTTAGAGTCTTGTAAAATTTTGTTAATTCCTTTTTTCACACATTTGTTCCTGTCGGTCTGCCCAGATGAGTAATTATAGTAGGCGTCGTGACATTTCCTGCCTTCGTCTGATTCCCGCGCCAGATCCCAGGGCTTTGTGTTGGTCTGTGTGTGTGAAGAGAGTGTGTCTGCCGCGGTGCGAGTCTGCCGGAGGGAGGGGTGCGTGTGTGTGTGTGAGGAGGGGATGCGAGAGATGAATGCCACCGCGCAATGACTCACGCTCCCTGCGCTCGTTTAGAACATCCACTGGCATCTGCCGCCGCGCTCGCCTCCTCTGGCGCACAACCCCCGCGCCGTGCCGCGCCGCTCCGCTCCGTGAAGAGAGGTGATGCTTCCCGAAGGCGGATTCTGCCTCCCGTACATCTCTCCTTCTTTCCTCTTCACCGTGGGTGGAAAAGAGTTGTCCTACAGTCTTTAAAATACTCTATAAGAACTTATGCACACAAAGTTGCACTGTAGGAACATTGACAGTACTGCAGCAGGGTGCTGGAGTGGATTTCCTCTCTGCTTGAAATAAAATCCTCACTCCTAGACACTTGGTGCAGCTCAAGAACTTAACTACTGAAGAACTCAGCTCTACCATAAGGCCTAGGTAGCAGGGATGGAAATTGGCACCAGCCACCAGCCGAATGCTGGTAAAATATATAAGTGCTTGGAGGATTTCGAACAATAAAATAATGATTCACTGTTGAATGGCTGGTGAATTTTATCATTTATTTGTCAGTGGCTGGTAAAGGTTCACATTTTGCAAAGTGAATTCACCACCCTTACTAGGCACTATGTTCTGAATTCACCACCCCTGCTAGGCACTATGTTCTGAATTCACCACCCCTGCTAGGCACTATGTTCTGAATTCACCACCCCTGCTAGGCACTATGTTCTGAATTCACCACCCCTGTTAGGCACTATATTCTGAATTCACCACCCCTGCTAGGCACTATGTTCTGAATTCACCACCCCTGCTAGGCACTATGTTCTGAATTCACCACCCCTGCTAGGCACTATGTTCTGAATTCACCACCCCTGCTAGGCACTATGTTCTGAATTCACCACCCCTGCTAGGCACTATATTCTGAATTCACCACCCCTGCTAGGCACTATGTTCTGAATTCACCACCCCTGCTAGGCACTATGTTCTGAATTCCCCACCCCTGCTAGGTACTACTGTATGTTCTCTGTTTGTGTTGCATGCTTAGATTACATGCGTCTGACCATCACATTCTGACAATGATGAGAGAAAAAAAGAGCTTAAGAGATACGACACATTATTTTTTTAAATTTGTGCTGAAAATAGTCAGTCAATTCATAATTAACTGAAGGTTATTGCACTACGAAAGCACAAGTGAACACGCATGTAAATCCACAGGCAGGACACTGTAGACTACCGTAAGCAAGCACAGCCATGCTCTTCTCATTCAGTATTTCTCATTTTTATATGGGGGAGTACTGCAGCGTTGCACACACATGTAAATCCACAGGCAGCACCCAAAGACTGCTGTAAGTAAGCACAACCATGCTCTTCTCATTCAGTTTCTTCTTTTTGCTATGGGGGGTTCTGCAGCATTAGCGAATGCCACTCGCTCTACTGCTGGGTGTTTGTGAATGTGAAAAGACACACTGACATTTTCACGACAGAAGGTCTGAAGGCGTCAAATCTCCAACGCCCAGACTGATCATGCTACTCCTCTCTGCCATATGCCCTCATCCAAGCCTGTGCCCACACACCAGAGCGAGCGAGCGAGCGAGCATGCACACACACACACACACACACACACACACACACAAAGCAAGGACTAGATTGGAGCCAGAGAACAGTGTGGGATAAAACACTGACATTCATAATTATTTTATTTCTTTGAGAACAAAAAGGAAAAGATGGTTTAAAAAATACTACATTTCCACATCAAACAAACTTCTATACAAAATACACAGTAAATGTTTTACGCATAATGTAAATGTTTAACCTGTTACATACTTCAAGGTCCAGGTATCTTTGAGGCCAGAGATGCATATGGGTTGAATGTAGGAACCGCAACTTAAATTAGACAAAATAAGACGAAAGTCACCAATCCATTCTAGGCACTGATGTCAACCCTCTCTCTCATGTCATATCTTTTTTAGCCATCTGTCCACCTTTGCCCTACTTTGATACCTCAGTCGTGATCAGCAGTTATTTTGCAGAGTGAGGTTGTATGGTTTGCAAATGGCTTTGAGCCTGCAACAGGCTGTATTGCAACAGGCTAACTTTCACACAGTTTCTGAACCTCTGTGGTCACGCCAGAACTCATCTGCACTACAGTCTACACTCATCGCACGCAAATCCCGCACGCAAGTCCCAGTGAGACGTGCTGGCTTTCACACAGTCACTGACGCGCCAAAGATGGCCGGGGACATCAGTGTAGACTAGAGGCCTTAATCCCGACACAAAATAGTCAACGAGCAGTGCAGTAGTCCTGACCTTAACAGGTCACCTGTAGTCTCTTAGGAGTGTGTTTTCAGCCAGTCAAGTCAAGTCAACTGTGAGGGGTCCAGTGGTGGGGCGAGGAGGGTCGCTAGTCCTTTTAGGGCCACCGTAGGGTCGTGACCTGACCTGTCCTGTCCTGTTCGTCGGGACACACTCACTGCAACTTCCTGTTCCGGGCGTGGACCACTTCCTTTCTCTCCTTCAGGAAGTTCTTGAAGGCTTGGCCTTCTTTGCTCTCCTCTGTGACTGAAGGGGGAGACGGATGGAGAAGTGTGGTAAGAAAACAGGAAAAGAAGAAAGAAGGAGGAGCTTGGTCCAGACAACACTTAATGTACGTACAAATCAGAAGCAACCAAACCCAACAGGTCACCAAGGTGGATGAAGAAGCTTCGCTGTTGAATTTGCTTTGTTCGCTCATGACGTATCATTTGGAATGCTGGATTTGGCTCAGTAATTAATGGACATTGGTAAGTCTATGTATTCTGACTGTTTTTTGTCGAACTGCATTATAGCTCATTGTCAAAGTTAACTGACTTTTAACTTCAATTGTTCGCTCTGGTCTCCCAATTCGCTTCGCTGCTGGCGAATTACTTGCTCGCCCAATTTGCAGACTCTCCATAGAGAAATAATGACTTCCGTTGCTCTGGTCGCTTCTGATGTAAACACAAGGTTACAGCGCAGTTGAACCCACTACAGATTAGATTCTTTGTCTGGGCCTTCCTCGTGCTCTGGCAGGACAAGCTTGTGATTATGTAGGCCTATTACGCATAGGGCTATGTATTAGGCCTATTATGCATAGGGCTACGTATTAGGCCTATTTTGCATAGGGCTATGTATTAGGCCTATTACGCATAGGGCTATGTATTAGGCCTATTTCGCATAGGGCTATGTATTAGGCCTATTTTGCATAGGGCTATGTATTACGCCTATTATGTATAGGGCTATGTATTAGGCCCTCTTACGCATAGGGCTATGTATTAGGCCTATTATGCATAGGGCTAGGTATTAGGCCTATTACGCATAGGGCTATGTATTAGGTCTATTACACATAGGGCTATGTATTAGGCTTATTATGCATTCATTTTTATATGATGTAAGGTTATGGTGTGCTAGTACAAAATGTAATATGTATTACAGCAAAGGAACAAAGTGTACAACCCATTATAACGTCCCACTCAAGACAATGTTTAAAATCAGGCTGCGGATAATAATACTGGTTAACAGGACATAGGACTAGTAATAATTCTAGTTAATGCTGGTTAACAGGACGTAGGACTAGTAATAATTCTAGTTAATGCTGGTTAATAGGTAATAGGACTAGTAATAATTCTAGTTAATGCTGGTTAATAGGACATAGGACTAGTAGTAATTCTAGTTAATGCTGGTTAATAGGACATAGGACTAGTAATAATACTAGTTAATACTGGTTAATAGGACATAGGACTATTAATAATACTGGTTAATACTGGTTAATAGGACACAGGACTAGCTGGGCCAGGCTCAGGCTGGATCTATTGGGCATGAGTGAAGGGGAGCCTGAGTGGGGGGGGGGGGGGCGTCATCGGGGGCTTACCATGATGGTCGATGTCATCGGTGTCACTGTCCATGTCGTCCTCCTCCTGGTCAGGGTTCCCTCGCATGAAGATGAGGTCAGAGGGACCACTGACCTCTGCATCACCTGAAGGACAAATCAGCAGCAAGCCTTCAGCACGCTCACTACCCCACTGGGGCCATTTAGCTAACACACAAACTGACTAAAGCTCACTAAAGTGAAGCATTCTGCTCTTAAAGCAAAGGCGCTCCCTGGCCAATCAGAGAGTGACTCTAGTCACGCCCACATTACATCACTGGCAGAGCAGCAGCACTGGGAGGAGACTAGGAGGCACTACAGTACAACAAGGCAGAGCCCAGCACACACACACACAGCACTCACACACACACACTCACACACACACACACACAGCACTCACACACAGCACTCACACACAGCACTCACACACATACACTCACACACATACACTCACACACATACACTCACACACATACACTCACACACACAGCACTCACACACAGCACTCACACACACACACACACACACACACTCACACACACAGCACTCACACACACAGCACTCACACACACAGCACTCACACACTCACACACACACACACACACAGACAGTCAAGACTCACATACACACTCAGGACTCAACACACACACTCTGGACTGCTCCATTGTTTAGAGTGGTGGTAACACTTTGTTTAAAGGGGTCTATGTAAGGTTGACATGAGCCCTTTATTAATATGGCATGACACATACTATGAACATTAATAACCCTTCCTTCATGTTTAGGACTGTTACTATTAAGGGTCATTCTGTTTTTGTAGTGTTAAGTTAATATGTTTTGAACACAGACACTGCAAAAACAGTCATTACCATGAATGAAGTGTGATTAATGTTCATGACATGTCATGTCATGTTTATAACATGCTCGTATCAGTCTTATGTAGACACCTTCAAATTAAAGTGGTACCGGTGTGGTTTTTCTGTGTGTGTGTGTGTGTGTGTGTGTGACCTGGCTGATCAGTCCACCCCAACTGTGCCACTCTCCATGCCAGACTGTTAGCATAGCGTGAACATGTGGCTGCTATGGGGGGGGGCTGTCTAAAGGACCGTACCTGAACCTGTGGCTGCTACGCGGCTGTCTAGAGGGACCGTCCCCATGTCCTTCTGCAGACGCTCCATCTGCTCCTCCTGCTTCTTACTCTGGGCTGCAGCCTGACACACACACACACACAGGGGTTGGACACACATCAGGGATGCAACAGTATGTGGTGACACACACACACACAAGCAGGGGTTGGACACACATCAGTCACACATCAGTACATAGTGTGCGTGCACACACACACACACACACACCCACACCCCAAAGGGCAGACATTAATTGGCACTGAGAGCAAAGGGCACATGTCAGTCTTAGCTGATATCCAATCAAGGAGCAGCACAGACACAAGCCCTCAGCAGAGCCATGCCCACAGCAAACTTCAGAGTACAACAAACACGCATCAATCATACTCGTGGTCTTACTGATAATCACTCGTGTGACACTGACAATAATGGGTGTACATACAATACACACGTGCTGGACCTATGTGCTGGGCAGTAAAATCACTCATCATTTTAGATTTTAGAGTCTATAACTGCAGAGTTGTTCTGTGCATGTTGCAGACATTGAAAAATGTATAATGACAGAACATCAGAAATGAATGATAAGATATAACAGCAGAAGCGGCATCCTTATTCTTAAAAGGGAAACCGTGTCTTCACTGTGTCTTCTGTGCTAAATAAGCGCCATTGACTTTTTTCAGCCATCTTGTCTCATTAACAATCCTGCTGAGCAGCTCTCTCAGTCGGTCTGTTCACACGGCAACCAGAGCCACCTCGCTTACTCACCAGCTCTCTGTGAAGCCTCTCGTATTCTGGCCGGTACTCACTGAAACACACACACACACACACACACACACACACACACACACACACACACACACACACACACACACACACACACACAGGCTTTCAGTCTCCCTTTATCCTGCCCACTCAGACTCAGAGCTTGATGCTTTCAGCAAGTACAATGCAGCTGATTTATAATTATGGTCGCCATCATGAATCACAAAAATAACAATTAAGATCCATCAATGTCTGTTTGTGCGCTTTGTGTCATTCATCACAAAGCAAAAGTTCGTGAACTTTAATAATTTTTTTTGTATTGAGGGTTAGGAAGCAGAGGCATTTTAAAGTGCCCTGAGGCAATATCAATACAGACTTGTGCTACATAAAGGATGAATTGAGCAGAGTTGAATATAACGTAAACCCAAGCCTCCTTTAACAACGGTGAGAGATCATTCCATCACACTGACTGGTGTTACAGCAACAGGGCTCATTCACACCGACTTGAGCGTGTACAGCGCGTATCTGTACAAAATATGTTGGCATAGGGACAGAATATGCGCAGATCATGCTTGCGATGTGAACAGTCTAATTTGTTAGCATGCATTCCGTCACGAATACGGACAGAAAACGGGCACACGCTGAATACGCAGTGTTTGGTGTGAATGAGCCCTAAGTAGTTTTCCTTTTCAGTCGCCCTACAGGCTGGAAGCGGAATTGTCTCTCATAGAGAACTACAGAGTGATAGCCCACTCCTCCAAATTGTTGTGCAGTTATAGCCAATGGAGGGCAGCAAAGCGAATTGAGAAGTGCCCTTCATCCTGTTACAAGTTGATGAACCACCGAAACGTTTTTTGGAAACATTATTTAAACGTTGAAAGAACTACTTAGTGTTGATTTAAAGTGCACTTACGTCTCATACTCTTTGGCAGCCTCAGCTACCTGCACAAACAGTTCATCCAGGCCAGTGCCTGTCACTGCAGATACCCCCACGACCTACGGGAGAACAGGAGGGACAAACAGTACCATTAGTGGGACTTTGAGATGTGCTGTCTAGAGACACTACGAAGCTACCACAGAATGTAAAATGATCCTTTCATCTTGAAGAATGACAGGGGCTTGAAGCCTCACAACATAGTGTCTGCCAATTGGTGACCTCGTTAAATGACCTTGTACGTAGCATAAATATCATGCTCTAATGCACAGAATGTTCTGGATGGCGGACGTCACGCACCCGCAGGTTGGTGTAGAACTCGTCCAGAACCAGGCTCATGGAGCGGGTCAGGTTGCTGACGTATGACGTCTCCTGGTTCAGCGCTTCCTGGAAGGCCTCGAAGTCCTGCATCCACTCCACGGCGAAGCTGTGGTCGATAATGTCCGTCTGGCCCGCGGGGAGACAGAGGGCTGTGTCAATCATCAGTATGTCTGAGATGAGTTTGACTGTTTCTTTGTTTTAGTTTATTGCCATTTTGAGTAACTATGGCTATTTCATAAGGCTTTGATCCCCACGGCAACTCAAAGGGGCCTACATAAGGTTGACATGAGCCCTTTATTAATATGGCATGACACATACTATGAACATTAATAACACTTCCTTCATGTTTATGACTGTTACTCCTAGGAAGCGATACCAAAAATGTCCATGAGAGTTATCGATAACACTTTACTCAAACCCAGTAACCATAAACATTTTCAGAAGGCATTCGTAATGCAACATAGGGACTGAATTAAGTCTGTACAACTGTTTATAAACAGGTACGGCTGTACTTAATGCATTATGATGCTGTAGTGTAAGGCCTGCACAACTATTTGTTAGGATGACTATTTGACTACTTAAGTTTGTACTAAACATAGTTATAACCTTTGACAATTGCCTTTCTTATGCCTCACACACATCCTCTGACAATTATCTTCATAACGCCTGACTCGTATCTGCTCCTAACTCAAGTACCAGAGTGGCTGAGTAAAGTAGTGTCCTAATTCAACCACCTGTGTGCTTAAGTTAAGTAATCTCTTAACTACAGGCCACAGCTAAAGCTCTGGACCTTACATGCTGCACCTGCCTCACAAACACACACTGTTCTCATGACCAATCTGTGTAAATAGCGATATTGAGCCAAAGCTTTAAGGCTTGGAATTCACACTGCACTGCGCTGCAGCTGACTCACGGACACATGCCATTCTCATTGGAAATCTATGTAGGCAGCATTCCCGAGGCCCGTGGCTAGGCCCGCCAAGTTATACATCACGATACCAAGATGCTGCCTGTTTCCTTGGCAACCACCGTTGCCATGGCAGCAGGGTAGACCGAGTGGAGCGGCGTGATGTTACCTTGTTCATGACCACGATGAAGGGCAGCTTGGTCTTATAGAGGATGCTATGGGGGGTGGAGAGCAGGAGGGAAAGAGGGCACATTAGTGGGTGAATGGATGAGTAATACCAAACTTTGGAGAGCACTGCAGGGCATGAAAGAGCCTGAGCAATATCCACTCTCCATAGGGTAAAGTGGTCAGAGTTGGACACACACACACACACACACACTCACCTGCAGGTGTACAGCATGGACACAAACACAGACAGACACACACAGACAGACAGACACACACAGACAGACACACACACACAGACAGACAGACAGATAGACAGACAGACAGACAGACAGAAACACACAGACAGACAGACAGACAGACACAGACAGACACATACACACAGACAGACAGACAGACAGACAGACAGACAGACACACACACACACACACACACACACACACACTCTCACCTGCAGGCGTACAGCATGTTGGACATGAAGGTGACAGGGTTTACACTCCGAGACGTGTCCATTACATAAACCACCACACAGGGGAAGCTTGATGCCTAGCACAAGAACAGACAGACAGTTTTCTTTAACATTCATTCAATGCAGTCTTAATATCAGCACGTCAGAAGCAACATACATCATTTCTGAAGAATAACAGACAGTCAAAGTCAAAGTGTACTTTATTTTCAATTCACTATGTAACAGGCATTTCACAGAGGACTGAAATTGTGTTTCACCAGACATCAAATGTGCAATTTAAACTAGAAACACGCACACACACACACGCGCACACAGACACACAAGCTCAAACACACACACGCTCAAACACACAGCTACACTCATGGACAGATGCCATTTATTATCAAAGTTACTTCCCATTGCTGTGAATCAAAATTAGGATTATATTTATTTGTACTACACTTTGTTACCTCATTCAAAAAATATGCATCTGGAGAAATTAATTCCATCTTTAACGTCATTATAGTTTACACCCCACACATATAAAATTGCTTAATTTTTGGCAATAAAAGTTACATTTGTAAATAAATATTCCCCTACCAATGTTTCAGTGATTATGGTACCAGAAGCTGACCAGGTGAAGACCTCGATCTGCCCAGGTGTGTCAATCAGAACATGCCTGGAATAAGGAGAACACTAATGTTCCTCACTCACATAGACACGGGGAATGTAGTTCGTGACTATGAAAAGATGTGTCTGTAGAGTGTTTATAAAGAAAACTTACTGATGACAGCTCTCCTTTTTCTCAATGAATTTCATAACCTGTTTGAAAAACAAGAGGCAAGTTTTATTTAATAGCAGCAATGCTGACACCTAATGGACAAACACAACCACACACAAACCACCACACTTAATAAAGATCATTTTCCCATGCTAGGAATGAGTCAGAAAGCAGATAATAGGGAGATATGCAAAATATTAAGAACTGAGAGAGCTGTGTATTTGCCAAGGCTTAACGACATTGCCTCTAGGATACTGGTTGCAGGTAGAGATACACATTAATTATTTCATGTTTGTCTAATTATTGGAGTATTGCATGGCTTACCTGGTCAAACCTGGTGGCAAATAGATTCAAAGATGTGACAATACCTCCATTTGGGCCTAAACCATATCTAAGAAATGCGTTAAAGGATTTTTTTCCCAAGGCATTATTGGTTGTTATAAGAAAAAGACCTTAGAAACCTGCTGTGGAATAGTTTGACCTGTAACGGTTAACAAGTATACAGCATTGATCTATCACAGAGATCAATATTTGTCTTCAGGAAAGGATACTGCTTCATGACTTCTTTGTAGTTGACAGTGTCTCGGATATCTGTTAGAAAGCATTACAGACAACTGGTCAGAAATATGGTAGGGTGCTAACAGAAAACATGAAACAAGCATGACCATGACTACCATCATCATCATCATCGTCATCAGTTAGATGACC
>CM050205.1:5525000-5530000 GCA_027475355.1 Coilia nasus
GACCTGCCAATTAGGGTTAATTCACTGCAAAGAAAAACAGCCATGTCCAACAGAGAATCTGACTTATGGCCTTTCCTAGTGCTCAAACGCAGAGAGCAGTTACAGTGAATATAGCGTCTCTGTCCTTCTATAGGATGTTTATATCACGTCTAGATTATCTTTCAAAACCTGCCAGAACCTTAATGTATATAAATCCTACTGTAATTCCTTCTGAGAGAAATTTATGGTATGGATATAGGCCAGATATCCACGGCCAGCAGTACTGTGGGAGCAGCATTTGAATGGAAAGAGAGCCCCTGACATTTTAGCATTACAATATAAATCATATATCTCATATAGGTGTGTGTGTGTGTGCGTGTGTGTGTCTATGCCTATGTAATTGCACACACACACATTTTACGTGTGTCTGCGTGTGTATGTGCATGCATACCTGTGTGTGTGTGTGTGTGTATACCTGTGTGTGTGCATATGCATGTGTGTGTGCATGCGTATGTGTGTCTATGCCTATGTATATGTTTGTCTGCATTTTATGTGTGTCTGCATGTGTGTGTGCGTGTGTATGTGTAAATGTGTGTGTGTCTGTGTGTGTATGCGTGTGTGTGTGTGTGTATGTGTGTGTGTGTGTGTGTGTATGTGTGCGTGTGCGTATATGTGTGCTGTGCGAAGACGAACTGCAGTGAGTGATGAACTTTCCTGTATGGTCTCCAGCTGCTTCCCTGATTACAGCTGTGGCTAAGCCCCGCTGACAGACACATGAATGTTTACTGAGCCACACCTTTCCTCCGTGCCAGCTCGCTTTCCTCGCCGCGCGGGGCTGGGCTAACCCTCGGCCCAGAGGAACCAGAGCAACCTGGCCTTCCAGAGCCTTCCGTCCCGTCCCGCGCATCACGTGTGCAGAGCCCGGGCCTGCCTTGTCTGCCCCTCATTCGCAAAATGGCCCAGGTGCAGCATGCCCAGCTGTGCAGATGTGTGAGAAATGTGTCAGAAGTTCACGCATGACTTTGCCTGTGGTACGTGCTGTTGCAGAAAATCAATGGCACATTTACACGTATACATATAATATTTACGTACTTATTTACGTACGTAACTGTACAAGCACAAACACATGGGCACACAGACCCACACACATGGACACACACAAAAGCACATACACACACATGCACACACACAAACACATAAATGTATGTGCAAGTGCGCACACACACACACACGCACAAGCGCAGCTGCTTCTTTAAAACAATGACCAGACAGTAGAGTGTATTTAAATGATGAGGTGTTTCTGATATATCTGTGTGGACTTCCAAGCTCTTACTCACAGTACGCGCCGCTGAGGCTGACAGGAATAGATGGCCTCTCCCCAGTGTCCCCCCCACAACCACCACCACCCCACACACACACACACACACACACACACACACCACCACCTACACCTCACCACAGCACACAGGCACGTTAGTCTGGGTGGCCATCCATCACAGAAACAGTGTACAGTATACACACACACACATGCTTACACAGACAAACACACACATACATGGACACGTACACACACATACACACACAAGCTTACAAGAAAACACACACATGCATGCACACGCTTACACAGACACACACACGCATGCACACACACGCTTAAACAGACAAACACACATACACACATGCACACACACACAGACTCACGCAAGCTTACGCAGACACACACACCTAAGCACACACCTAAGCTTACACTCACTCACTGAGATTGCTGTCGGGAGGGCGCAACCGTACATGTGGTGTAGATTTCACCAGAGTGAAACACACTGTTCATGGCCCGCTCAGGGGAGAAGTTACTCGACCCACCTGAGACACACAAAGAACAGACCTGTGTGTGTGTGTGGGTGTGTGTGTGTGTGCATGTCTGTGTGATACATGTTTTGTGTGCATGTATTACAGTGTCTGTGTGTGTGTGTATTTGTGTGTGTGTGTGTGTGTGTTTTGCAGAGGTGAGGGCTGATATCAGTGCTCTTGGATGGAGTGTGTTGGTTATTCCTCATGACAATGACATATCCTGTAGCTGGAGCAGTGTATGTGTTTGCAGAGGTGAGGGCTGATATCAGTGCTCCTGGATGGAGTGTGTTGGTTATTCCTCATGACAATGACATATCCTGTAGCTGGAGCAGTGTGTGTGTTTTGCAGAGGTGAGGGCTGATATCAGTGCTCCTGGATGGAGTGTGTTGGTTATTCCTCATGACAATGACATATCCTGTAGCTGGAGCAGTGTATGTGTTTGCAGAGACTGAAGGCGTAGCTTATGATGACCACAAGACCCCAGTGGACACTCTGGCCTGGAGTGTGTGGAGTGTGTGGAGTGTGACTAATGTGTCTGGTCCTACTGCAGGAGAGAGCGCAAGCTGCTCAAAACCACAGAGACCTTCTCCGTACCGTGTGTGTGTGTGTGTGTGTGTGTGTGTGTGTGTGTGTGTGTGTGTCTGTGTGTCTGTGTGTCTGTGTGTGTCTGTGTGTGTGTGTGTCTGTGTGTCTGTGTGTGTCTGTGTGTGTGTGTCTGTGTGTGTGTGTGTGTGTGTGTGTGTGTGTGTGTGTGTGTGTGTGTGTGTGTGTCTGTGTGTGTGTGTGTGTGTGTGTCTGTATGTGTGTGTATGTGTTTGTGTGTGTTGGTGTAAGTGTGTATGTGTGTGTGTTTGGCTGCTTTTGATAAATGATTCTAGCATATGTGCATGTGTGTTACATGGAGCAGTCGAATGTAGGAGTTGTAGCTGATTCCTTCTAGAAGTACACATAAGTACACATAAGGTTTTTTTAAGAGTACATTGGGTTTACATATAAAGTAATTACATAATAACTACATTACAATGTAATATTTAATGTTTCATGGTGTCACGACCCTGTCTCCTTCAGGAGCACTTAGCTCCGCCCTGTTCCCTGTCTCCTTATTAGGTGTTTGATTAGCAGGTGATTGGGATGCGGGTGCGGAGAGTCTGCTTAACAAGGGGCCTGGGCTTTTAAAAAGAGCAGCCGGCCAGGAGTGAGGGGGCTTCCTCCTTCCAGGCATTTTGGGGTTTTGGTTTGACATTTGCACACAGTCCATAGCACACTACACCTTTATTTTACACATTGCTGACTTTTGTCTGTTACCTAAATAAATTTCTATATCAAAACGTACTACTACGTGTGGTCTCCCTTTATGTTGCACTTGTTCTGAGCCAGCAGGTGTAACAATGGGTTAACATGTAAAATGTTAAAATCAAATGTTAAAATCAGTACCTTTTACAGAAGAAGTAAGATAAGAGTATACTAATAAGCCCCTTTAATGTCAGTCAGCTGTCATAAATGTGTGTTTATGTAGTATATCAGGATATGCTACACTTTGCACCAGAGCAAGAGACATCAGTATACACATTCTTTATCCAACCCAGGATCCTGGAGATAGTGATGCTTCTTAATGATGATACCGTCTCCACACACACACACACACACACACACGCACACACACACACACACACACACACACACACACACACACACACACACACACACAGATAAAACGCCTAACTAAACATAACTTCAATGGAAGCCTAGTTTAGGACTAGGCTGCAGCTCCTGATTTAAAGAGATCACACACACCTTTACACACATCAAACACACTGTCAGGGTCTTGGTAGGGAGTGGCCGTTTAGATGTGCTAGCTCCACTCTCTCTGAGGAAAACTACCCTCTCTCTGAGGAAAACTACCCCTCTCTCTGCCTGAGGAAAACTGCCCCCTCTCTGTCTGAGGAAAACTGCCCCCTCTCTGTCTGAGGAAAGATATCCCTTCTCTGAGAAAAAAACTGCCCCCTCTCTTTGATGAAAGCTACCCTCACTCTGAGGAAAACTGCCCCCTCTCTTTGACGAAAGCTAGCCCCTCTCTGAGGAAAACTGCCCCCTCTCTGAGGAAAACTGCCTCCCCCCCTCTGACTAAAGCTACCCTCTCTCTGAAGAAAACTGCCCCCTCTCTCTGAGGAAAGCTGTTCCCTCTCTCTGAGGAAAACTGCCTCCTCTCTCTGAGGAAAACTGCCCCTCTCTCTGAGGAAAGCTGCTCCCTTTCTCTGCCTGAGGAAAGCTACTCTCTCTCTGAGGAAAACTGCCCCTCTCTCTGAGGAAAGCTACCCTCTCTGAGCAAAACTGCCTCCCCTCTCTGAGAAAAGCTACCCCCTCTCTGAATAAAACTGCTCCCTCTCTCTGAGGAAAACTGCCCCTCTCTCTGGGGGAAAACTACCCTCCTCTCTCAGAAAAACTGCCCCCCCTCTCTGAGAAAACTTAGCCTCTCTCTCTGCCTGAGGAAAGTTAGCCCCTCTCTGAGAAAAACTACCCCCTCTCTCAGAGGAAAACTGCCCCCTCTCCCTGAGGAAAACTACCCCCTCTCTCTTTCTGTGGTTCAAGTTGGTGTCAGTGCTGGGGAGTATAAACAAAGCCCAACTCTCCAAATAACTGGATGGGTTGGGGCCAGCCTCCAAACAAAGTGTCACTGCTGTGAAGATCTGATGTGAAAGGCATTTCATCCTTTCTTTTCACAGTAAAGCATGTTTGCTTATTCAGCTGCTATCAGCTGATTGCGGTGACCTTTGACCCCTGGCGGTCCAGAGGCACAGTCTCTCTCAGCCCAGGAGAGGTAAACGGAATGGAATGGAATGGAGCCTCAGGTCATCCTGCCTAGCTGGGCCCTCATGACCTGCACTTTAGCCAGAGGTCAAAAGGTCACAGCCAGAAGTCATGAAGGGGAACAACTATTTTAGACCTCTTTTTGTAACCTCTACTTTTGAAAAGAATCTAATAAATGTCTCTGGTTCGTTTTTTGCGGATCTGAGCTATGTCTACGAGGAGGGGAAAGGTTTGCACATTTCCTCAAACCGCAGTTTTTGAATTTGAAACCATGTAAAAACAACTGTGAGAGAGTCTAGGCACCTTCCAGGTGCTCGTATTACAGGGAGGGGGAGTCTAGAGCACCAGGCGCGCTTAGATCTCAC
>CM050205.1:5537500-5540000 GCA_027475355.1 Coilia nasus
AGAGGTGTGTGAGGGGTGTGAGGGGTGTGAGGGGTGTGAGGTGTGAGAGGGGTGTGAGAGGTGTGTGAGGGGTGAGAGGTGTGTGAGGGGTGTGAGGGGTGTGAGGGGTGTGAGGTGTGTGAGGTGTGAGGGGTGTGAGAGGTGTGTGAGGTGTGTGAGGGGTGTGAGGGGTGTGAGGTGTGTAAGGGGTGTGAGGGGTGTGAGGTGTGTAAGGGGTGTGAGGGGTGTGAGGGGTGTGAGGTGTGTGAGGGGTGTGAGGGGTGTAAGGTGTGTAAGGGGTGTGAGGTGTGTGAGGTGTGTGAGGGGTGTGAGGTGTGTGAGGGGTGTGAGGGGTGTAAGGTGTGTAAGGGGTGTGAGGTGTGTGAGGTGTGTGAGGGGTGTGAGGGGTGTGAGGTGTGTAAGGGGTGTGAGGGGTGTGAGGGGTGTGAGGGGTGTGAGGTGTGAGGGGTGAGGGGTGTGAGGGGTGTGAGGGGTGTGAGGGGTGTGAGGTGTGAGGGGTGAGGGGTGTGAGGGGTGTGAGGTGTGTGAGGGGTGAGGGGTGTGAGGGGTGTGAGGTGTGTGAGGTGTTTGAGGGGTGTGAGGTGTGTGAGGGGTGTGTGAGGGGTGTGAGGGCGGTGCATATCTGCACGGCTCAAGCCAGTGTGAACGAGCCCTAAGATGGTGGGAAGGTGATTTTCAAAGGTGTGGAGATACAGATGCACAGGTGTCCCCACTCCTGATGATGGAGCACAGTGGACTTAATACAGACATCCCAACCTGCACAAACTTATTTCAGGGAGGTCAACAACCTATTGTTTGTCAAAAGCCTAATAGCCTAACGAAAAAGAAAGAGGTTGCCTATTACGTGCAAAAATACTACACGGGACTGTCACTGTCACTCTCCCTCACTTCGCCTGTCTCCCTGTCACTTGCTGCATCTGTCACTGATCCTTATTAGCTACATTTTACTTGCGGACGTCCAGGAGTCACTTTTGAAATGTGGGAGAGTCCTGGAGGTTGCGGGAGACTTGGGATGTCTGCTCAATAATAGCAGGGACAGCCAGCATGCAGTCACACAGAGATGGGAAGCCGTGACGTGTTGGTTTTACCTGTGCACCAAAACAGGTGAAACCAGTTCACCAGTTTGTTTTTCTACCTGCTTGAAGAGTAGTACTTGTACTAGATTTGGTTAGTATTGTGAGTGGTTGAAACAAATACATGGTATGGCCTTTTAGCCTCTGGATCCGGATCACACACCTCTGCACTCTGGCTGTCCTAAGGCGGCCCCACAGACACTGATACTGCAGTTCTGCAGAAGTCTGTTCTGTTGGACGAGCTCACTGCCAAAGTCATACAGTTCATAGATTTTGTCCACTGTGTACTGTAGTTTATAGACATGCATTGTTATGACTGTTTTTCTTAGCTTAGTTTTATTTCATCTGAGTTTTACATTATGTACCCATAAAAACAAGCGTCTTCTGTCAGCATGTGTGTTTTTACCAGCGACAAGAGTGCTGTTTTTGAAGGCCAGGTCCATACGCACATCAGGGCTAATGGCATTTCCAAGCACAAAGCCTTGCGATAAGCCGCCGAGCCCAGGTGACTCCCACATCACCGCCCAAGGCCTCCTCACACA
Source organism: Coilia nasus (assembly GCA_027475355.1). Lineage (NCBI taxonomy): Eukaryota > Metazoa > Chordata > Actinopteri > Clupeiformes > Engraulidae > Coilia > Coilia nasus. The sequence continues at coordinate 5,539,116 of CM050205.1, forward strand.
ACACCTGTGCAACCCCTCACCTCCCCACCTCCTCACACAACAGCTGCCTCCTCCACAACCCCCCACCTCCCCACCTCCTCCACAACCCCCCACCTCCCCACCTCCCCACACAACAGCTGTACAACCCCCCACCTCCCCACCTCCCCACACAACACCTGTGCAACCCCTCACCTCCCCACCTCCTCACACAACACCTGTGCAACCCCTCACCTCCCCACCTCCTCACACAACAGCTGCCTCCTCCACAACCCCCCACCTCCCCACCTCCTCCACAACCCCCCACCTCCCCACCTCCCCACACAACACCTGTGCAACCCCTCACCTCCCCACCTCCTCACACAACAGCCGCCTCCTCCACAACCCCCCACCTCCCCACCTCCTCCACAACCCCCCACCTCCCCACCTCCCCACACAACAGCTGTACAACCCCCCACCTCCTCACACAACACCTGTACAACCCCACACCTCCCCACCTCCTCACACAACAGCTGCCTCCTCCACAACCCCCCACCTCCCCACCTCCCCACACAACAGCTGTACAACCCCCCACCTCCTCACACAACACCTGTACAACCCCACACCTCCCCACCTCCTCACACAACAGCCGCCTCCTCCACAACCCCACACCTCCCCACCTCCTCACACAACAGCCGCCTCCTCCACACCTCCCCACACAACACCTGTACAACCCCACACCTCCTCACACAACAGCCGCCTCCTCCACAACCCCAGACCTCCCCACCTCCTCACACAACAGCTGCCTCCTCCACAACCCCCCACCTCCCCACGTCCTCCACAACCCCCCACCTCCCCACCTCCCCACACAACAGCTGTACAACCCCCCACCTCCTCACACAACACCTGTACAACCCCACACCTCCCCAC
>CM050205.1:5552500-5555000 GCA_027475355.1 Coilia nasus
CAGACATAAAGATGGCCGACCTAAACAAACATGTTAAAAATATGGGTGAAAAGCCACGGGGTCGCGACCCCGGCTCCGTTTCCCAGGTTTATTGCCCCCCCTCGGGCAGTAAGCGGGCGTGATTGATTGGCCCGGTATTGGCAATAGGCACACTCGGGGTCCCCTCCACTTCAGTCGGCCTCTCCCACGGACGCCACCGCTGTAAAACAGGACATAAAAGTCAAAGACTGGAAGAGAGAGCCAGGGTGTGGACTTATGGGTGGGGGGGAAACCCGTGCAGTAAGTAAGTACCATGAAGTTATTAAGTACTTACGCACACTATACACAATGAGAACCATGAGGCCGAACGCACGGAAAAGTTCCCACCAGGAAATTGCGACCACACAGCACAGTAGTGGCATGAAATAACTAACACGAACACACAACATGGCAGAAAGTCTAACTACGAAAAGAACCAACTACTGAACATTATGAAACAACATGAGCACAACATTAGGAACCACCACCATCACAAAGTGAGAACCCACAGAGGCTAATCAAACACGCAACATTGTTAGCACCATGTTAGCAACCACACGATTTGACAAAACAATGACAGTCACAAAACTACTAAGAAAATTTAAGAGTTCAGCTGCAGAAGCAGTTAGGAGCATGTCTGAAGATATTCATGAATAATTTTTTTTAATTGTGCATCAAGTATATAAATCAAACTTTAGTTGGGCTGCTTTAATTAAGTCAAAATAAAACTAAATGAAAACATCCCTGCCACATTTTGATTGATGTCACATGGAAAATAATTTATGAAAATTCATAAAAATGGACTTTGCTGTTTAAACATTTGAATCTTCAATTTTACTCTTACTATATTTTACTAACTAGGCATGTACACAAGCAAGGTACCATTGTGCAGTTACGACCTTGGCTATTGTTAAAGGACAAACTGTAAAAGCAGTACTGGACGTGCAGCAGCAGTGCCAATGTTATTGTGAGTAATGTGGATTTGTCATGTAATAGGAAGCCTCCTAGTCACACTGAAGAGCGAAACCAAGGCAGTGCAGTCCCCAGAGGAAAATCAGAAGAATACGGTTTCCTTTCGTGGATGGGAAGAGAATGAACAAAGACGTCATTGTGACTCTTATCAAGCCTCAGATTGTTTAAAATATGTTTATTTATATTTCATTTCTTCTCCGTATTCAAAATGATTCATTTCCTACCGGCCCTCAACCATATTTTGGAAGATGTCATATTCTAAGCAGGACATGGTGGTTCTTTTTTCCAGTGTAGCTAATCTATCTATGACTAAATGAAGAGGTACTTCCACACAGTGTTCTGTAGTCTTATTGTGGATAAACAGATTACAGTTAAATGAGAATATAAGAAAAGAACAAGAAGAAAAGCTAAATGGCACCATGCTAACATTAAATAGCAAGAGAAGCATTCTCTCTCTCTCTCTCTCTCTCTCTCTCTCTCTCTCACACACACACACACACACACACACACACACACACACACACACTTGTTCTTTCTCTCTCACTCACTCTCTTTGTCTCTTTCTGTCTCTCTCTGTCCCTCTCCCAGATTAACCAGTCAGCACACACACACATACACACACACACACACACACACACCTACTCCATCACTTCTGTGTGCACATTCCTAGCAGTGTGTCAGATTTATGGCCGCTGAGGTGTGACTGGTATTAAGGGCAGGAATGCATAGCCATGGGGCACACAGACACCTCCATCCCTCCCCTGTGAGGTCCTGTGGCAGACAGCGGAAAGGTGTGGCTGGGCTATTGTCTTCCGTTTGCACAGGTGAGCGCAGGTACGTGCAGGTGACCTCAGGTGGCCGAGCAAACTCATATCTCCTCCCTCATATCTCCTCATTTCACCACCTTTGGACTCGGGGCACAAGCGCAAAACTCACACTAAAACAATGTCACTCATACCGATATTCATATAAATCCAACATGCGGTGTACCTGAAGTAGGCATGCAAGAGGAAGTATAAATCAGAAGAACTGAAACAACATCAGACATTATGCTGATCAACAAGATAAAGATGTCACTCATAACACTCATTTACATATATATCTAACCTATACCTGCAGTAGGTATCAAATATATAGTATTTATATTAATAATTTACATCACAGGTTTTCATGCTATTGCAAACAATATTATTCTGTTACATTTACGTATGTTTATGACATATTTTGCTAGTTGAGATGTCTTTAGGGCTCAGTATGTCTGGGCCAAATGACATCACGATGAAACGCTGTAAGAGTTTTTGTCAGAGAGCAGTTTTGTTTGTTATTTTATTCTTCCTGTCTGAACTCATCCTCAAATTAAAAACTAAAAAAAGATTAAACAACATAAACAGAGCGCTTATTAAAGCCATGGCTTCCCCTCTGCATCAGGAGAGGCTGCAGGAAGCATCTGGTTGGGGTTTTGCCCAGATAATGAGACAATTTCTTTCATGTAGCTCTGGTATGATTACAT
>CM050205.1:5585000-5597500 GCA_027475355.1 Coilia nasus
TTTTTCTTTACTTTACTTTTCTTCTCTCTTCCTTTCTTTTTTTCGTAACTTCATCCCTCCATGCCCCCCCCCCTCCTCCACACTGCAGAGCTGCTGCAGTAGCTCAGATGGCTGTTTGTCTGCTGGGGCCGCTGTGCTGTGCTTGTAGGGGGTGCCAAACATTTGAAGTGGTTTGGTTTGGCCATCTCCAAGCCCAGAGGATCTGGGTTTGTGTGTGTGTTCATAGGTGTGTGTGTGTGTGTGTGTGTGTGTGTGTGTGTGTGTGTGTGTGTGGGTGCATATGTGCGTTAGTACATGCATGTGTGTGTGACTGTGCGCGTGTGTGTGTGTATATGTGTTTGCATGTGGATGGATATATGCGTGTGTACACGCATGTGTGGGTGTGTGCATGCATGTGTGTGAATGTGTGCGTGTGTGCGTGCATGCGTGTGTGTGTGTGTGTGTGTGTGTGTGTGTGCACATGTGTATGTGTGTATCTATTTGAAGTGGTTTGGTTTGGCCATCTTCAGTCAGGAGGGCCAGGAGCTTCGCTCAGCTCCTCCAGAGTAAGCAGCTTCGGCTCCACGCGCCAGCAGCCAGTCCACTGGAGAAGCCTGCTCCCTCCCAGCAGGGGGGCGAGGTGGGTGGGGGTGGGTGGCGGTTGGGCCGGGGGGCATTGGACCAAGACTAGAATATTCCAGGCTGACCCAGGTTAGGACCCGGCCCAGGGCTGTTCCAGAAGCAGGTCACCAGAGTCAGCACCAGCCCGGGCTGGCTCCCTGCACTCTGGGCCGGGTCACAAACTGAGAGGTGATACCAGCTGGCTCCCTGCACTGGGCTGGGTCACAAACTGAAAGGTGGTACCGGCTGGCTCCCTGCACTGGGGCGGGTCACAGACTGAGAGATGATACCGGCAGCTGGACAAGTAACAACTGGGGGGAGAGGACCAACAGCTGGACACCAGGGTCATCCCAGGTGACGAATGGAGCGAGCACGGCTTTGATTTCGCCTCAGTTTGTCATGTAGCGCTGGTATCTGGCTGGCTCTGCTGTGCAGTGCTGGGGTCGTACGGTTTGCTCATCGGTTTGTCACGTAGCGCTGGTATCTGGCTGGCTCTGCTGTGCAGCGCTGCGCTGGGGTCGTACGGTTTGCTCATCGGTTTGTCACGTAACGCTGGTATCTGGCTGGCTCTGCTGCGCAGCGCTGCGCTGGGGTCGTATGGTTTGCTCATCGACGAATGAGTCACAGTGCGTGCTGTAGCTTTGCATTCGTTGGGTCGCGGCCATCTACTCGATTACCAGTCAGGATGAGTAAGTGGAACACTTGTAAGCAAGGAAACTGAAGCCATCGCTGAAAGGACAATGACTTATGTGCACTTATGTTTGAGTGACTAGTACCTCAGACAGTTTCACTGTGACTATTTGACCTTGTGGTGTACTTGCGTAAAAGGGCAGTTAAGGAAAACACAAGTGGATATGTTTGCGTCCTACTAATGGGTCTGTGTGGGCGTGCTCTGAAACAAAGCCTAGCGATATGGCAATACACTGAAATAATTTCATCATCGTTTCAATTGGAAACAGGATTTTCCAAAAATGTGTGTGTGTGTGGGGAGTGTGTGTGTCTGTGTGTGTGTTGTAGAGAGAAAGAGAGAGAGGGAGAGAGAAAGAAAGAGTGCTTTTACATTTGTAAACAGGGGGATTTTTCATGTGTATTTATTTTGACAGGAAGAAAAAAACAATATGAACTCGGCTGTTTTTCATTATTTTTGGCACATTTTCGCAGGGACTTTTTTGAGTGGTCATAATATCCCTCCCCACAAAAAAAAGAAAAAGAGAAAAAAAAGAAAAGGCAAAAAAGAAAAGGGAAAGCTGGGAGCAATAAGTGTGTTGGTGGCTGTGACTTTAAAACACTGACACCCAAACTGACACCTTCGTTCCCAAACACATATTTCAAAATTCAAGATTCAACTTTTTTACTTGTCACACACAATTAGACAGTTATAATGTGTAGTAAAATATAACCTTTAGTCACTCCCAAGATTGTAATATCAGAATCATCTATATAGTGTACTGTATACATGAAGCATATAAATGTATATGTATAATTAGTACAGAAAAGGTTACAAATACAGTACAACTCACTAACTCAAAGATTAATGTTATCCCAATAAATAATTGTAAACACTATAGAAAAGCGCTTTGCTTAAATAATTAAAAACACTATAATGAGCAAAATGACAGTCAGGTAAGATGTAAGACAGCAATGCCACTATATTTCAATGTGCTTTGAACGTCTAAGTGCATTCTGTGAAGTTCACTATCCTGCTTACATTGTTATAATGATTGCACCTCGTACTACAAATTTCAATGTTTTGCTCATTGGAACTTACTTTTTTAACACCACACAACTTTCTTTTCTAAACTACAAACTGCTGTTCTTTAAAAAAAAAAAAAGGTTGCTATGGCAGAAATTCTGTTGTTAGTTACAAACCTCTCGTTGCCAAGCTAGCATATCTCAACATCCTGTGCAGCTTTGTAAAATCACTGAAGTAGTTAGCCTAAATTACATGTCAAATGCTGTGCAATCATGCTAATATTAACTTCAGCTGTGTGTAACATTACGCTACTGCCTGTGCTAATCTTGAAGCCTGTTACAAACTCACAGTCCATTTACACCTCATACTGAATTTGGAAAAAGATATGGCTAAGGATATTCCTGGGTTATAGGGCCAACAACAGCTATGTGTGCTGTTGTTTTTAGTTCTCACAAATAAATGACCTTGACTTTATATGTCATTCGATGCCGAAGCCATTTCCCATTGTACCATTGTTTCAATCCATTGGTTGCCATTTTGGAACATCTGAAGATTATTAATTTCTTTTAAATCTGAAACAGCTTCCTGTGTGTCAGCGGAGGGCACCATGACAGTGTGACCTGGTATGACCCATAGATAAACATGTGGTAACTATATATATCTATGATATAATCATAACTATATATATCTATGATATAACAGGTTGGTAAGACGTCCATCACCTCTGTAGACACAGGCAGGGAGGAGCAGGAAGACCCAGTCACTGTGACCTTGTCATTGTGACCTTGTCTAAATACATCACATGGGCCTGAGCTGCTGCACGTCTGTCTCTGTCTAAATTCAAGCTGTCATCCTTCAGCTCTCTGGCTCGGAGCATCTTCAGACACTAAATATGAGGCTTTTTGTGACTGTTCAAACTGACAAAAAGCATCTTTCTAGAACCGCTCACAAACTACACATGACTTTCCAGGCCTCTTCAAACAGTACAGATGGGGCTATGTGTGACTGTTCAGACGCGGCACATGGGAGTCTAGCTGCTCCGTGACTCTGTCCAGACACCACAGATGTGTCTCCTGCTGCCTTGGGATGGAGTGTGCGGTGGGGGCTACACAAACTCCAACGCACACACACGTTGAGAGGCAGACAGGAGGAAGATGGGAGAGACACCTCAAGCCAGTCGGGGCGGGGGGTTACAGAGGGAGAATGAATGATGGGGTGGTCACATTTTTACCTCATAATGAATCTTTTGATATTAGTGGTCTGTTTGTTTGTTTGTTTGTTTGTTTTTCTGCATTGTCATAAGGCCACACATGCTCATTCTCTGTGCCTTAGCCTTAGTAACCCTATCGCCGACTGTGTTTTGTTTGTGGTAATGAAGCTCCTTCAACCTGTATTGGAATTTGAGGAGGACAGAAGCATCAGTCGGATAACATGGAGGTAACAATAATAGCTGGCTTCAATGAAAGCTGTTTATGTGTCAAAGTCTTCCTGCCTAGGGGCATTCAGTAAAATCACCCCCCTAATTAAACTCTCCCAGTCGCCCTGTACTGTGCTTTGCTTGTGGCAATGAAGCACCTTTCAATTTGTATTTGAAATGAGTCAGGAGGCATCAACGAGATGCTATGGGAGGTAGCAATAACAGCTGGCATCAGTGGGTGAGATGGGGTAGCAATAACAGCTGGCATCAGTGGGTGAGATGGGGTAGCAATAACAGCTGGCATCAGTGGGTGAGATGGAGGTAGCAATAACAGCTGGCATCATTGGGTGAGATGGGGGTAGCAATAACAGCTGGCATCATTGGGTGAGATGGGGGTAGCAATAACAGCTGGCATCATTGGGTGAGATGGGGGTAGCAATAACAGCTGGCTTCATGCTGGCTCCAGCAGAGGTTGTTTACGTGTCAAAGTGCTCCTGCCTGAGGGCACAGTGTCACCGCTCCTAGTTAAACTCTCCAAACAGGTCACGCATCTCATCTTTCCCCCTCTCCCAGCCCTGTCATACTAGCTAAAATAATCAGCGGGGAGTACATGTGTGTGTGTCCAACATCCTGCGACTAAATACCCTGCGGGGGTGATTCCACATCTCCCACCGTCTTTGCAGAGGCCATTCCTCTCCTCCATCTCCCACAGGGCCGCTATTGGTGCTGTGGTGAGTGGGAAAGAGCCCAGGCGGACATACTGAGCCAATGGTGCTGTGGTGAATGGGAAAGGGCCCAGGCGGACATACTGAGCCAATTACCTGGGCCTGCTTGAAGGAGCGTAATAGGAGCTCGCAGTCAGGATCATGCAACCCAACTCTGCCTCTTCGGACTGCATATTTACTCTACGGAGGAGAACGGAGAGAATGCAGAGGACCTGAAACACTCCACATTCGCTTCTCTGTCTGTCCATTTCATCTATTGACATTTCCATCCGAGTATTAAACTGTGGAGCGAGCGGGTTTTCTGTTTCGGCGGCGAGCCAGCCGGGTGAAATAAGACTCAGTATCTGTGATTGCTCTCGACTTTACAGTAGGCCCTAAAAATATGAGGCCTCACTGTTAGAGGAGGAACTGCAATTTAATATCTTCAAGAATGATAACCGCACAAATGCATTTTGAGACAAGAATCACACAGGACTGCCTCCATTCATCAAACAAATGAAAAGAAAGCAAGCACGTGTTTTTCTTCCTTGCCTGGCGATAGCACAGGGATTTCTGTGATACATGTGCCATACAAATACACTTCCTTCCTGCTATGCGACCTATGAAACAAGGCAGTTTTGTAAATGCCCATATGTTTAACCTATTCATAACACTCTGAGTCATAATTGTGGAAAGTCACCTTAGGTAAGGTAATAAATCATTATTACAGCTGTCACAATTCCTTTTGGCCATGCAGTAATGTTTTTCAAATACACTTATTGTACATTATAGATTTAAATTAAAATAAAATACTGCCAGTGCTTTTGGCACCAACTTTGGAAACATCTTGAAATTGTTCTGCACCTTTCCTAAAATTGGCAAGGGATTTGTTTTCGAGATCGATTTCTGGACAGAGTCCATCTTATTACTGCGTTGGAGTGTGCGAGGCAGAGTATTTTAGCATAGCTGGGAGTCGAGTGTGATTTGCTGTTCATCGGTTTGTAAAAAAGAGAGGGGAATTATGAGAGAGGAATTTTGGATCCACCATGGCTCTCGTGGAAGGAAAGGCAGCCCAAAACGCTGTGTTCAAACTCACTTCACACGTTACTCGTTGTCAAACTCCCGACACGACGAGGCTGCCTCAACTAGTTTCACCACACATCTTTCGTCTCCCCTCTCATCTCTGCAGAGAAATTGAAAGCAGAAAAGACATCGAAAGAAAAGAAAGAAAAGAAAAAAAAACGAACAGAAAGAAAGACACAGTGAGTGCTTTGCTTCCTCTCTATGTGCTGCAGTGACACACCTCGTTGCCAATTCTCACCAGTTGCAGGGCCTGGAGATCAAGGCCGTAACAGACAGCTTGTTTTCCAAAGCCAGAGGGCCCCATCTGGAACCCATCAAGGCCCCCGAGGTGCCTGAGGACCCGGCCCCTCGTGGATGTGTGCGCGGGGCTCTGGCGGCCGGCCCAAACTAGCTGATAAAACCAGATAAGCTTTTGTTGGAGATTAAGCGCAGGACCCTGCTCTTGCTCTTATTTTTAGGGTGAGTCGGTAAAACAGCTGAGGGGAAAGAAGGGGCTCAGTGTAACCTCTGTGTGAAGGATGTCCTTGCCCTAAACAGCGGCGACTAAAACAAATCAAGTTTTTGCTCGGCTCATTGTTTTCCAGCACCCGGTTTGCAAGGGAGTCACCCTGGGTGCACTGCCGGTAAGCTCTTAAGTGTTTCTATTCAGAAATGAATGGCGCTAAAGCTGTTGACACAGGGGCAAATGAATCCATCCACCTCCATCACCTGCTCCCTGTCCTGCATCTTCTGTGTCAGTGCTTCCGGTGTTACATTACTTTACATGTCAGTTAGCTAATGCTCTTCTCCAAAACTACTCACAGTGAGGTAGGTACAGGGCCAGTCCCAGTGGAGTAATATGGAGTTAGATGGAGCTGAGGTGCCTTCTCTCAAGTACGCCTCAGTCATGAATTAGGGTGCAGAAGAGTGTTGGTTCACTACACTACACCACAGACAATGTTCCTCCTACTGGTACAGGATTCAAAGCTATGACTCCTGACCCAAGACCAACTCCTTAACCATTCAGGCCACAGCTCTGCCATGCAAAAGTTAAACTTCAATTTTGGAAGTAAATGAGTTATTGTAATTTTCTGTACAATAAACATCTGTTTTATCATTTTTATCACCAAATATCAGTCTCAAGTCTCAAGTCAGTTTAGTTTTTTTCTTGGGAGAAAAAAAAGATGTGTTTGCCGAAACTCTGAAAACACATGCATGTGGAAGATTTTTAAAGTCCTTTTTCTCGGTTTCAACACTCTGGTGAGTTAAGGTATTTTGCCTTTGTAGGGGACATCTGCCCTGTCATTCTTCAACCCTCTAGGCTCCAACCAAGCAGAGCATCTTCATCTGAAGAGGAGCACCCAGGGCCAGATTAGAGGCAGATACAGGCCTAGATACAGGGCCAAAGTCACCATTCTCATGCATTCATGGCTTTATTTTTACTGTGTGTCACAAGGAGGGTAGGGGGCATTGTTAACCTCTCTGAGATGAGTTTGGCTAGACCAGGGCTAGATTTGGGCTAGATCATCACCAGGGCGTGCGTCGTCAGGGTGATCGTTGCCAGGGTGATTGTCGTCCGGGGTGGACGCAGTGGCTGCAGCTGTTCCCAACCTCACAGTCACTAATTGCAGAGCAGGGCGGCCTCCGTTTGCTGACGGCTCACTTTTGCCTGTGCGGCCCCGGTGCTCTGTACCTGGATCAAACGAGCAGCTGGGTGATTAGCGCAGGGGGAGGCTGTGGCCCGGAACCGGCTGGGGTCTGGTTGCCAGGCGCGTGTGCCATGGAAACTAACCCCACTGTGTTTACAGAGCATTAGCATCTGCTTCACAGCAGCAGCTTTATGGTGCTGCGCGAGCATGCTAACCATTAGCGCCAGATAAAATGGTTATGGGAAAGTATGTGTGAATTGAAGCCTCTTTGATGGTGGGTACATTAAAGCAGTGGATGTCGTATGAGCTGGTTTAAACATTCAGTACATGTGTTTTCAACTCTTGACTTTCAAATTAGTGTTTCCGTCTAAAATGTGGCTACTAGCACTTTCAAAGATTTTCTCTTTAGAGATGATTTTCAAGTATAACAGATACATTAAATTACAAATGCAAACACAGCTGACCGTCTGATAGAAACCCCTGCACGTAAGATGAGATTTCTACTGAAGTTTTTTTTCCCATATTTCTGATCTGCTCCAGATTTTTCTCTGCGTTAGTGAACCTTATGAACCGTGCGGGCCGACGTCTAAAAGCAGGGCTGACGTTACCATAGTCTGGCCGTGCCTGGGGCTCGGAGATGAGGTTGTATATTTTGCCCCGGTATTTAGTCTTGGCTTTGGCCGACCTTCCGCCCCTCGTGCCACTCCTCCTCACAAATCGCTTGCCTGGAGTTCGCTAAGCTGTCTGAAATAGAAGCACATGACTGGCTCTCGCTCACAGGGACACCCACACGTGGCTTTTCACAAAAACACTGCACACCACCGTTTTAGTTCTTACATGTCACGGTAAGCCTGTTAAAGTCATCATGCATCTGAAGACTAAAAACACCATATCAACACATCATCAAAATGCATTGTAATCAAATTCAATCATTTTGAAATCATTCAAAATAATATATAAGCAATACATGAGTGATAAGATGAAGGGACAGTTAATCAAGGGCAGCTGTGGCCTGATAGTTAGGAAGTTGGTCTTTATTGGGATCAGTTCCTGTTGGAGTGAATAAACTGCACTCTCCTGCACCCTTTTCCGTAGCCTAGGTGCCCTTTAGTAAGACATCCAACCCCACGTTGCTCCAGGGGGACTGTACCCATGCTTCACTGTATTTCAGTGTAAGTCAGTCTGGATAAGAGCATCAAGTACATGATAATATGACATGTAATATAAAATCATTTACCCAGAGTACAGTGTTGCATATCATGTGATACCTTATACATATTGTAAAGTCTTTGTTATATGTACAGCTGTTTGTATAGCTATTCATAGTATCCTTTTACAGACTGCCTGTGTGGTGCAAATATTATGTTATGTTCGTATTATGTACATTTAGATAAAGGGAAGAAGTAGAGATGTCGGTGTATTGGATTTGCTGTAATGCACAAGTGCAAAATAGGGGGTTTTAAGAAATTACAGAATGCGGTCCTGGAGGGTGATATTTGATCGTCCGTACTTCCTCGAAGGGACATCTGGTTTACGGGTCTTGGTTCCCAGGAAGGCCAGACTCACTCTGCGCAGTGTGAAGGCCGCATTTACCCTGCCCTCAACTATTCGGTGTGGTTGAGACTGGTGGTGAGACTGCCTTGGGTCGCCCAGTCTCGAGGTTATGATGCTGTAAAACAGAACACGCAAAGAGCTCCGTCCCCATCGACAGCCCCGTGTTTAAACAAAAAAAAAGAAAAAAAAAACCCAGCATGAGCTCATCTTGGGTTACCGGTGATATGTGTGGACGTCCACGGCTCCACGCCACTTTCATTTCGCCCAAACGGAGAAATAGCAGGAAGTCCCTCTATCACTGTCTGGGCATTTATGGCCGACAATTTATTCCAACTGTTTTTCAGCAGGCAAAGCTGTAAACAGCTATGACTCCTGTGTTCCCGAGGACCTCTGCAAAGCCACAGACACTTAGAACATCTCCACATTTACAGCACTCCCTACGTGCTGCAAGCCACATGGCCAAGTCACAGCTTTACCGACTAAGGAGTTGTTAGTTTTGCCCCAGCCAGAGTGTAAACACCTGCAATGCAAAGAGTTTGTATGAGCTGTATGTGAGTATGTGAGGTCTCACAGAGGTCTGCCATGTTAAATGGTTAACACAGAAGACTCGATTTGTTGTAGGAACAGACATTAAGCTACTTGCACATTACATTTTGTAATACATAATTTCACCATATTAACAATAAAATGATTTACCTGCTGTAAACTATGCTTATATTGTCTCTTATATCCTGTGTTCAAATGAAGTATTACCCCTATATTTTTAACCAGTAGACACAGGCTTGGGATCTCTATGTTGACCAAGTCTTTTCTAAAAACTAGTAAATAAGATAGTAGAGAATTCTTTTAGTAGAGAATGCTATCAGATCATACCACCACACCCTCACAATCACAGCAACACCAGCCCCAAGCAATGCATGGCTACTGCTAAAGCATCTGCTGTGATTCATGTGGTGCTGGCTATGCCCATTAGGCCTGCAAAGCTGCAGTAACTGCCTGACAGCACTGCCCTCATTACCAGTGCTGGCCCAATGGGCTGCTAGTCTGACGCATGTTTACGGTGAGCCGGACCCTCGGGATGTCAGCGCCGAGTGTTTACATACGCCGGTTTAGGTTTTACTCTTTGTTTTGGTTCTTAAGCCGCTGTGTCAAACACACTGACGGACGTTCCCAGCGAGGGAAGTGAGGTAATGGTCGCGGCTGCGGCCCACCCCCCCCCCCCCCTGTGTTCGTGTGATGGATGGGTCAGGAGACTGCCATCCCAAATAACTTCGGCATTTAGAGTGTGCATTCGCATGGCCTTCGCATTTGTCTCCCTGGCACGTTGTTTACATGTAACCTGAGCAAAGTTTATGAAGTGCTGAAAGCACTAAGCATAGCAAAGGCTTAAAAAGACAGATACACCATGTGCACTGTAACACAATTTTTGAAATTGTCAAAAATGATCAGCTTGGCTTCTTAATAGCTGTCTGATTTATATAGTAACTCTAGACATACCTCATGACATGTTTGTACTGCTTTTTTGTGATAAGGAGGTATCATACACATACACATCACACACAAAACAACACAAGATGGTGTTATACACTTCCAAATAGCAGGGAAGGGCCATTAATTATGATATATCCTCCCAAACAGGGAGAAATCATATGCTTGTAATTTAGTCACTGAATGGCTAAATATTGAGCGCCACACATTAATTGCATGTCCTTGATTTAAACTGCTTCCTGTCCCTTAGTGAGCAGTCTAAGGTATCTGCCAGAGTGCCCCATTGCACTCCGTGTAGCTCTGCAATCTAAACTTTGTCCAGGGTTGGCTTGCCAGGCCCACGCTTGACTGGGGCCAGCCAGGCCTCTGCATCTGCACAGCTGCCCAGCTCTGCGTTATGTCCCTACAAACTGCCCAGGTCTCAGGCCAGAGCTTATCCCCCCCCCATAAACCCTGCCCCCCTCCCTCCCTCCTGAACCCCTCACTCCCTCCTGAACCCCTCCCTCCCTCCTGAACCCCACTTACAAAGGGCATTACGGACGTTAGAAACATCACCAAGGGGCGCAGCATAAACAGCAATGACTTTGAGTTCCTGAGAAAGGAACACACACTCAGGGGATATGACATCATGGATACCGTAGTAATGCGCTCTCTAAACAGGCTCCAAACCCTCTCCGGCTCCAATGAGGTGGATCATTGTTTAGAAATATGGTAATATCACCAATTGCCACTGATTCATTTGCAAAAGGCCACTGACATAAACACTGGTGATTTAGAGCTGTGACGTCTCCTGATTCAGTCTAATTAATATTCATCCGTGGAAGCCAGCTTCGTGTTTCCTGTCCCGTCTGTGTGTCTTGGCGGCCGCGCTGTTTTCCCTCCAAATTAATGCGGGTCCTGGGTGCCAAATAAAAGAGATGCCAGGGAAGGAAGTGGTCTGTTGCAATCTGTCACAATTATGGCAGTTAGCAGCCCGGGGTTCCCTTTGCCATTCATCAGGGCCCGGGGATCGTCCACATTAATACTGGAACGATTGCAGTGTTTCACGTCGACCCCTTGACCCGTTTTTACATCATTTACTGTTACTCACGCTCCATCAGCACTCTGTCAGACATGCAAATAACACACTGGTATGACCTGCTCCATCGATGGTGGATGCTTAAACATGCTCGTATCACGCTCGTCAACAACTTCCATCGACCCGCCCGACCAAACACGCACACACACCCATCTCCAGACCGAGGACCATTAGCGGGATCAAACACACACACACACAGAGCCAGACTTCATCGCTGTCATGCTGAAGGTCCAGGTCGCGTCTCTAACCCAAAACACACTTCTTGTCAAATTCAGCAAATTGCTCCTCATAGGCCTTGGCCTCCATTCCCATGATCCTCCATTCAGCGTTACAAACGAAAACAAACATGGTGGCCCGAGCCGAACCGTAAACTAATCCCAGCCAACCAAGAAGTTGCTCTGGCCGCACGGAATGGAAAGGGAATGGGAGCATGTTTTGATGGCTGTAGAGCTCAAATATCAACAGCATTTTTGTTTTTTTGTTGTTTTTTTGGCCAAAAATCTTTAACGCTGCCATTTGGGGAGTTATTTCAAAAGCACACAAGACCAGTCCAGGCCAGACCTCCAGGTCCATCTGAGGAGAAGAGTGCGGGAAACATGCCGATATGCACTTCTGTGGATCCGTGGCCCAGTCCAGGCATAATGTGGGCAAATTGGCCACTTATGGTTGCACTGTAGGACAGAAGGCTTGTGTCCAAATGCACTCGTTTGCACATGAGGCACATGGAGGGAAGTAGAGAAGTAGTTTTACACCCAAGCCCATCATGCCAATCTCAGCACTCCACAGTACTGCTGTTAATCCTCAATGCTTGTCAGGTATGGTAGGCCCCCCCATAGCCCTGAGAAAGACCAGCAAGGCCTTACCATAGGACACTATTGTTCATTAGCGCCCCCTACAGTCCACTGTATAGTAGGCCCCACCATACCTCTGAGGGACACCAGCAATGCCTTACTATGGACTCTATTCCTAATTAGCGCACCCTACAGCCACAACCTAATGATGCCTTTACAGTTTTTTATGTTTGGTTACACACTAAAATGTAAAGTTTCCCACTGTTAAGGAAACCTAACACTCAAATAACAAAACATTGGCTCAGATTGGCACCACTCTAAACACATTTTCAGCTTCACACTTTTTCCAAAACACTACACACGGTGAGTTGCAAAACATTAAACACACTTATATGCCTTACACACGTGATTATATTGTAGTCACATTCTTTCAATTTCTAAACACTAGCTATCAATTGACCACA
>CM050205.1:5602500-5605000 GCA_027475355.1 Coilia nasus
CTTCCTACTCCTCTCCCCCTCCTCCTCCTCTCCTCTGCCTCCTCCTCCTCCTCTCCTCTGCCTCCTCTCTCTCCTTCCTACTCCTCTCCCCCCCCTCCTCCTCCTCCTCTTCCTCCTCCTCTCCCCTTCCTCCTCCTCTCCTCTGCCTCCTCCTCCTCTCCTCTGCCTCCTCTTCCTCCTCTCCTCTGCCTCCTCTCTCTCCTTCCTCCTCCTCTCCCCTTCCTCCTCCTCTCCTCTGCCTCCTCCTCTTCCTCTTGCTCTTTCTCCCCCTCCTCCTCCTCTTCTTTGCCTCTTCTTCCTCTTCTTCCTCCTCCTCTACTCTGCCTCCTCTTTCTCCTTCTCCTCCTCCTTTTCCTGCGCTTCATCCTCTTCCTTATCCTCCTCTTCCTCATCTTCCTCCTTCTCCTCCTCTTCCTCCTCTTCCTCCTCATCTTCCTCCTTCTCCTCCACTTCATCTTCTTCCTCCTTCTCGTCTTCCTCGTCTTCCTCCTTCTCTCCCTCCTTCTCCTCCTCCTCCTCCTCCTCTTCCTCTTCCTCTTCTTCCTCCTCTTCCTCATCCTCTTCCTCCCCCTTATGCACCCCACGATGTCTCGGGGAGCCAGTCAGGAGCCATGGCAACGAGCCGAGGAGGTCAGCTCCACAAACCAATAAGCTCCATCTCACAAAACGCACATTACCCTCCTCCCGCCCTCCAAAAACCCACATGAACCCCCTCTCCTCCCCCCTGAAACAAGCGGGCTTTGATTTACCCGTGTCAGGGGTCACCAATAACCCACACCACTGCCCCGCGCCGCCACCATAATAGGGCTGTGGGACAATGGCCTGGTCGGGGGAGAGGAAGTAGTTGTCGCAGCGGTGGAAGTCAATGGCTTTGTAAAGCTGCATTCCTCTTTTAGTCCTTTCAGTCCCATTTAGCCCTCTCTTCTAACAGCCACCTTGTGTGTGAGTGTGTGTGTGTGTGTGTGTGTGTGCGCGCGCGTGTGTGAGTGAGTGTGTGTGTGTGTGTGTGTGTGTGTGCGCGCGTGTGTGCGTGAGTGTGTGTGTGTGTATGTTTCTGTGTGTATTTCTGTGTGTGTGTGTGTGTGTTTCTGATTATGTGTGTGTGTGTGTGTGTGTGTGTGTGTGTGTGTGTGTATGTGTGTGTGTGTGTGTGTGTGTGTGTGTGTGTGTGTGTGTGTGTGTGTGTGTGTGTCCCTCCATTACTGCCTGGGCCGGCCGTCAAAGCTGTCAGAGCTTTAGTCACGGGTCATTCCTGCAGTCCAAGCACCTCTTGTTGGCTAGTGTGTGGCGATCACAGCGGTTTTACTCAAAGTGTGTGTGTGTGTTTGTGTGTGTGTGTGTGTGTGTGTGTGTGTGTGTGTGTGTGTGTGTGTGTGTTTCCATTCTATTAGTGTGAATACCTCAGCTTCCACATCCACAGATGATTTTCCTTTGTTTATTTACTGCCTTTGTGAGGCTAGAGCAAGAGTGTGTGTAAAGTTTCCATTCGTGTGTGTTTGTGTGAACGCCTTAGTGTCCACATGCACGGGTGACTTTCCAGTGTTTAGTCTCTTCCTTTGTGAGGGCAGGACAGGTGGGACAGGAGCAAGGTGCGGAAAGCAAGGTAAGAATGTTTCCAAGGACTCTACACTACAGCGGACCCCCATGGACCATAATGATAAACATCATCAGAGGGCTCTACATGTAGAGACTAGAGAAGCACTCAGAGAGCGCAGACCTCCGCCAGGGCAGCTCAGATCACCACCACAGTCGAATCACTTTTAAGTTAGCCCATTTTTGACCTACCCTGAAAATTAAAATCAAAATCCATCCATAACTTTTTGAGTTATGTTGCCAACTAACAAACAAACAAATGCCGATGAATACATAACCTTGCCACTGGTGGAGGTTAAAAAAAAGTGAAAGTGCTTCCCTTTTGTCATTGTGATCACGCAACTTCTCACAACCCTCCCCCCACCGCCTTTCAACCTGTCACACGTGTCAGCAGGGGGCACCCATAAAAACTGCACCCAGGGGGCAGTGCCATGCTCAGGGCACCTCAGTCATGAGGGAGGATGGAGGACAGCGCTGGCCCCCCACCCAGCTGTCAGTGTGGGGAGTTGAACCTGTGACCCTCTGGCTGCATGTTTGACTCCTTAACCACTGGCCCATGACTGTCCCAGAGGAGAGACAGACAGCATGTGCTGGGATTTGAACCCACGATGTTGAGGTCATTAAGTTGAGTGCTTTGTCCCACAGAGATAACTACATTGAGTGTGCCTCGGGTCGGACTGCTTCTCTGTCAGTCACCCAAGGAGGATGACATGAACGTCAAAATCATAGCCATGACCAGATTAACCGTTGGAACAGAGTTCCCAGCTGTATGATTCATGGCATCCTTTGCAGTTGAGAAATTGCATCTGATGATTCATGTAAACACTGGTTCTATTCCATTTTGCTTTCTGGGCTTTTTGGTCCATTCTTTGGAAGTGTTTAGCGGGGCAAGTGTGTGTGTGTGAGT
>CM050205.1:5612500-5617500 GCA_027475355.1 Coilia nasus
TTCTCTTCTCTTCTCTTCTCTTCTCTTCTCTTCTCTTCCCCCTGTGCTAGCCTAGTGAAATAGCCACCTCCCTTCAACCTCTCCTCACTGTCTTTGCCCATCCAAACAGCCCATTAGGCCAAATCTATATTTGGAGTAGAATAAAGCTCTGCACTCTGGACTGTGGACTCTGGACTGTGGCGCTGTCACGTTTTTTCCATGCAGAAATATTCACATTAGCACCTAACCGCCTAACCCTCTTTTCCTTTCCCCACTCATGGACAGGAGAGGAGAGAGCAGTGACACTTCTTTGGGTGTAAGTTTTGAGCCATGCAGCCTGTAGTGTTGTAGACCATGAAAGGGTCAGCCAGAGAGAGAGAGAGAGAGAGAGACAGAGAGAAAGAGAGAGAGAGAGAGAGAGGGAGACAGACAGAGAGAAAGAGAGAGACAGAGAGGGAGAAACAGAGAGACAGAGAGAGAGAGAGAAAGAGAGAGAGTGGGGAGGAGAGAGAGAGAATAAGAGAGAGACAGAGAGAGAGAGAGAGGGAGAGAGAGAAGAGGAGAGGAGAGGAGAGGAGAGGAGAGGAGAGGAGAGGAGAGGAGAGGAGAGGAGAGTTTCACCTGCATATTCTCTGTGTAAGCACCACAGGGACCTGCTTTGCGTCTCGTCCCGAGAGCTCCACCCTGGTCCTGTGCGTGTGCCTGCCCGGAGACAAGAAAATAAACTGGGGCCAGAAACAGAAGAGGTCTAGGAAGTGGAAACAGACCTGTGGCTGCCATCCTTAGTGATTGGAGCTCGTGGAGCACCTTAGCTTGCCTTGCAGACGTTGAAACTGAAAGCTCTGTGGATTGAGCAATAACAATGAATCTGGTTGCATTTAGTTAGCTAACTAAACACGTGTGGTCTTACGGACCAAGCAAAGGGCTTCGGGTCTATTTGCGTACAATAATCCCGGGGCTCCGTTTGGCGGGGAACGGGAGTGTGTGTGGGATCATTCCTCGAGCACAGGTCCGCACTTCCCCGACGGAACACACCAGGAATGACATGGCGGGAATATATGACATCATCCTAAATTATGATCGCTTCTGGTCGAGCGAGCCGACATCCTCAGGGTAATTGCCCTTGACAGTCTTTGTAACAACACTGAGAAGTGTGAGAAGAGCGAGAAGTGTGTGTGTGTGAGTGTGTGTGTGTGTGTGTGTGTGTGTGTGTGTGTATGTGTGTATGTGTGAGTGTGTGTGTGTGTGTGTGTGTGTGTGTGTCTGTCTGAGTGTGTGTGTGTGTGTGTGTGTGTGTGTATTCAGAGCAGTGTGTTAGTGCACTATAGCAGGCATGCAGAGGCGAAGACCCATCCCTTATAATCTTATACAAACACAGAGAGAGGCCACGGAAAGCATTACCGAAATGTTCCATAAAGCCGTGATTTATTAGACAGTTATGTTTTTGCGTAGAGGTGGACTTGTCACTTTGTCTTGATTAAGTGTGTTTACTTTGAAAAAGAAACCGCATTTGTCTCGAGTTAATTTTAGACTTTTTGGACGAGGAAAAAAAAAAAAGAAATGAAGAAAAATACTAGAAATGTGACAACGAAAATTAAACGTCTACCCAGAGCTGTTAGCTTCGCAATTACCGGCCCTGAATTGAGCTATTAGTTCCCTGCCAGAGGCCAGATATTAAGCAATGGCACAGAGTCCTCACTGAACCCACATCACGGTGCTTAGCCCTGCAAATGGGTACAGCCTTGCTTCTGCCATCAGCAACTGAGCACAGTCATGTGTGATGAGTGCCATCACTAGGGTTGTGTGTGTGCTCTGACTGCCCTTCCAAAGAGCCTGGCATGTTTGGTACCCAGAGAGCTGGGTTTAAATCTGGGTGGTGAGTGCCATCACTAGGGTTGTGTGTGTGCTCTGACTGCCATTCCAAAGAGCCTGGCATGTTTGGTACCCAGAGAGCTGGGTTTAAATCTGGGTGGGGTGACTTGTCTCCCCCTCTGCCTCTGATGCCTGTGCCATCATCACGGTGCCAAGCTCTGCAAATAAGCACAGCCTTGTGTGATGGAGTGCCATCACTAGGGATGATGATGTGCCCTGAATGCCTTTCCAATGAGCCTGGCTCTTTGCCGTTGTGGCCAGCATGCCTGTTTAGTACCCCAGAGATGTGGGTTCAAATCTGGGTGGGGTCACTTATCTCCTCCTCTGCTACCCATGTAGTGAGCACAGAAGTGCAGCTGCCACTGTGAGACTGCCAAATACCCAGACCAACCACACGGCACCACACCACACACGGCACCACACCATACTGAATCCTCCTCTCACCACACACGGCACCACACCACACAGCATCCTCCCCTCACCACTCTGTGTCCTCCATTCCCCTCACTATACCACCTCACAGCATGCAACACCACAGCACCACATCCTCCATTCACCACACTATGCCATACCAGGCCATGCCACGCCACAGTACACTCTACCCCCTCCTCACCATACTATACCATGCCATGCCACAGTACATTCTACCCCCTCCTTACCATACCAGGCCATGCCACGAACACACCACACTGCACCTTCCCTTTGATCACTCTACCCCCTCCTTACCATACTATACCATGCCACGCCACAGTACACTCTGCCCCCTCCTTACCATACCATACCATGCCACAAACACACCACACTGCACCTTCCACTCACCACTCTGCCCCCCTCACCATTCCACACCAAGCCACACCTCTGCCCCCCCCTTCCCAGCACTCCACACCACATCACACTACACCACAACTCAGTGTGTCTACTGTATCCATACCATACCACACCACGCCTCATCATAACATACCACACACTCCCCTCCCCATAACATACCACACACACCCTCCCCATAACATACCACACACTCCCCTCCCCATAACATACCACACACACCCTCCCCATAACATACCACATACTCCCCTCCCCATAACATACCACGCCTCACCACAGCACACTACACTACACCATAACATACCACACACCCCCCTCCCCATAACATACCACACACCCACCTCACCATAACATACCACACACTCCCCTCCCCATAACATACCACACACTCCCCTCCCCATAACATACCACACACCCTCCCCATAACATACCACACACCCACCTCACCATAACATACCACACACCCCTCCCCATAACATACCACACACCCCCCTCACCATAACATACCACACCCCCCACCACCATAACATACCACATACCCCCCTCATCATAGCACACCACACACTCCCCTCCCCATAACATACCACACACCCCCCTCCCCATAACATACCACACACCCACCTCCCCATAACATACCACACACTCCCCTCCCCATAACATACCACACACTCCCCTCCCCATAACATACCACACACCCTCCCCATAACATACCACACACCCACCTCACCATAACATACCACACACTCCCCTCCCCATAACATACCACACACCCTCCCCATAACATACCACACACCCTCCCCATAACATACCACACACTCCCCTCCCCATAACATACCACACACCCCTCCCCATAACATACCACACCCCCCTCCCCATAACATACCACACACTCCCCTCCCCATAACATACCACACACCCTCCCCATAACATACCACACACCCACCTCACCATAACATACCACACACCCCTCCCCATAACATACCACACACCCCTCCCCATAACATACCACACACCCCTCCCCATAACAGACCACACACCCCCCTCCCCATAACATACCACACACCCACCTCACCATAACATACCACACACCCCTCCCCATAACATACCACACACCCCCCTCACCATAACATACCACACCCCCCACCACCATAACATACCACATACCCCCCTCATCATAGCACACCACACACTCCCCTCCCCATAACATACCACACCCCCCTCACCATAACATACCGCACACCCCCCTCACCATAACACACCACACACCCCCCTCCCCATGACATACCACACCCCCCTCCCCATGACATACCACACCCCCCTCCCCATAACACACCACACACCCCCCTCCCCATGACATACCACACCCCCCCCACTACCATAACAGACCACACACCCCCTCACCATAACATACCACACACTCCCCTCACCATAACATACCACACTCCCCTCCCCATAACATACCACACTCCCCCACCAGCATAACATACCACACCCCCCCTCATCATAACATATCACACACTCCCCTCCCCATAACATACCACGCCTCACCACAGCACTCTAGACTACACCACACCATACCACACACACCCCTCCCCATAACATACCACACACACCCCTCCCCATAACATACCACACACATCCTCCCCATAACATACCACACACTCCCCTCCCCATAACATACCACACACATCCTCCCCATAACATACCACACACTCCCCTCCCCATAACATACCACATCACACACCCCCCTCACCACACCATACCCCCACCCACCCACCTTGCCATGCCTCACCATCTGCTCAGAGCTCATGCCTGAGAGGAGAATGCCAGAGGGGCTGGAAACCGGAGACACTCCGGCAAGTGCTGCCATTTTTCCATGCTGTAGTGTAGGAGATTCCTTCATAATTTAGCACATCTGTGGGTCATCAGGGGGATAGCCATGTTTCTCTTTTTTATTCTCTCCTCCCTTCCTCCTCCTTCTCCTCCTCCTCTCCTCCTCCGCCTCCTTCTCCTTCTCTTCTTTTTCCTGCTCTTCTGTTTGAGGCCTGATATTTACACCTATATGATAATTAGCGAGGTACTGTAGTCAAAACAGTGCTGAGCAGGGGCCCCGAGGGCTGCAGGGCCCTTAGCAACGGAAACCTCGCGCATATCTTCCAACAATCAAGCGCTCTCGCCTTACCTCCACCAAAGAAACCTCTGCATTCCTCGCGCACCTCCCAATCACTTTGAGCAAAATGCAATTTGTCAAGGATTTGCAACAATAAAAAGTTACGATTACGCAGAAGTGGCTGTTTCAGGCACTGGGAGGAGTGTAGCTCTGT
>CM050205.1:5622500-5637500 GCA_027475355.1 Coilia nasus
TGTGTTTATATGTGTGTGTGTGTGTGTGTGTGTGTGTTTGTATGTGTGTGTGTGTAAAGCACATATTGAAGAGGTAGAGGGTAGTCACCTGGAGTGACTAGGAAAGTAGTTAGTAATGGTAACATTCACAAAACATTCACATAACATGAACTCAGCATGAACTGTTATGGGCGAGGAAATGAGAGCGTGAGTTTTTTCATGTCAACAATGTAACTCGTTAGCTCACTTCAAAGGCTCACTTCCAGAAAACAACTGCTGATGACTAACAGGAGTAGGTTCACCTCTATTGGGCAATCCTTGCTCACACACACACACACACTCACACACACACACAAACACACACACACACACACGCACACACAACTGGGAAAACACCCCAAATGCAGTCAACAAACCGCTGGCATCTGCAGCATCTGGCAGTGCCAACCAGCACGCACTCCAGCCAGCTGCCATGTCCGCACGTACAGTAAGTCTCACGATAGGCAGATGCCAGGTCCGCACGTACAGTAAGTCTCACGATAGGCAGATGTGGCACACCAGCCATTGCATTGGGGGGGGGGGGGGGGGGGGGGTGATAGCTGTGGCATGAATTGCAACAGCACCTCACTATGTAGACCAGCCATTGCATGCAAAAGGTTGTGGTCGGGTGGGGGCTGTTGGAGGGGGCGGGGGGGGGGCGGGGGCTGTTGGAGGGGGCGGGGGGGGGGGGGGGGGTGATAGCTGTGGCATGAATTGCAGCAGCACCTCACTATGTAGACTCACAACCAAATCCTGCTTAGGTCATTTCCCTACCCCCCCCCCCCCCCCACAAAAAAAAAAAAGCCAAAATAACTTCACATAAACCACACTCACAGGGACCAGGCTGAACATCCACACACAGTTTCGACATCATGTCCTGCACGACTCCTTTCCGGTGTATAACGTTAGTCATCCTTGGACAAACAAACACCCCGAGCTGGTGTCAGAGTGCAGGAGCAGCTGGAAGGCTGGAAAGCCCGCTGGGAACCAGTGGAGGTGGAGTGCCGGGTTTTTGCTGGACAGTCACTACACCGAACCCTCAAACTGCTCGGGGTTAAAGGTCAGCTGTGCAAAAGAGCCATCGAGAACATCGCAGAGGCTGCAGAGAAAGCCTCAAGACGGCTGTGGATCTGGAGGGGGGTACTAGGAGTAGTGGGCCACTTGGATACGTCGGGGGCTGATCACCCCTGACTGGGTCGCCCGAGCGAGACCCGAAAGACCCGAAACGCTAGCCTGGTAAACCCGCCCCTTGTACTTCATTTCATTTTGTACAGAGGGTCTGGACCAGAATCTCTTGAGGGTCATTTAGTCGGCCCCAGCAAGACCGATCCAATCAGTGAACAGAGGGTGAGTTCGTTAGCCATGACGTTGACCTTGTGTGCTACATTTGAATTGTAGTGCGTAGGTAGGCTAATTGCATACGTGACGACCAGGCGTTAGCGATTGGGTAAAGGCAGAGGCACTTGTTTTAAACTTCAGCAGAGTCCACACCTCCAATAAATCGTTTCTGATGGCGTCTGTTCCAGACCCTCTGTACAAAATGAAATGAAGTACGAGGGGCTGGTTTACCAGGCTACCGAAACACCCCATGACCAAGTAGCACCAAGAGGTGCATTTTTAGAAGAATGTAGAATGTCCATCACACTCACAGGTCGCTGCTGTGGTCTCTACACAGCTCTCTAACACAGCCTCAACACTCTTCTGTGCTGTGATGAAGACATTCTGAGGTTATGTCACTACCATGTTTTACAGTAAGTCTCTTTCTAGCTGTGGAAAACCTGACTTCTATCACCAGCAATGACAACAATGTCTGCCCCTAATAAGACAACAGCTGAAAATCCAAAGTACACGCATGGTGTGCAGTTCTGATATTTGTGTGTTGAAGCGTGTGAGTTCAGCCCTCACGACAACCACTGTGTGCAGTCCACAACTAAGTGTGTGTGTGTGTGTGTGTTTGTGTGTGTGTTTGAGTTTGTTTGTGTGTGTGTTTGAGTTTGCTTGTGTGTGTGTGTGTGTGTGTGTGTGTGTGTGTGTGTGTGTGTGTGTGTGTGTGTGTGTGTGTGTGTGTTTGAGTTTGCGTGTGTGTGTGTGTATGTGTGTATGCGTGTGTTTGTGTGTCTATGTGTTAGCCAGGTCTAATCACATACAGGAGTTGAACTTCCAGACATTGGGAATAATTCATGCGTTGGGGAAAGTCTGTGTAAAGTCTTGGGGAAAGCTCTGCATGTTAGTGCATCACTAGTGACGTCCACTCATAGCCTCCGGCTCATGACAGTGCTGCTCAGAGACTCAGCCTGGGTTTGCCTGTGTCTCACAGTGATGATGCTGCCCTAAGTTTGCCTGTGTCTCACAGTGATGATGCTGCCCTAAGTTTGCCTGTGTCTCACAGTGATGATGCAGCACTGGGTTTGCCTGTGTCTCACAGTGATGATGCCCTAAGTTTGCCTGTGTCTCACGGTGATGATGCCCTAAGTTTGCCTGTGTCTCACAGTGATGATGCCCTAAGTTTGCCTGTGTCTCACGGTGATGATGCCCTAAGTTTGCCTGTGTCTCACGGTGATGATGCCCTAAGTTTGCCTGTGTCTCACAGTGATGATGCTGCCCTAAGTTTGCCTGTGTCTCACAGTGATGATGCAGCACTGGGTTTGCCTGTGTCTCACAGTGATGATGCAGCACTGGGTTTGCCTGTGTCTCACAGTGATGATGCAGCACTGGGTTTGCCTGTGTCTAACAGTGATGATGCAGCACTGGGTTTGCCTGTGTCTCACAGTGATGATGCAGCACTGGGTTTGCCTGTGTCTCACAGTGATGATGCCCTAAGTTTGCCTGTGTCTCACGGTAGCCGTGTTTTAGATTCCAGTCCGCCCGTCTGCACCTGGCTGCATACGTCAGCGAGAATTGCTGGTCACAGCAGGGGTGGGCATTAAATGCGGAAAATTAAGTCAAACACAAATCTTACACGAGACTGGGCTCGCGCCTCCTCGATCTCCGTAGCAGATGACACACAAGTCATGTGTGGAGAGGGAGGGCGGGGGTTATAGTCCTCTACAGTCTATGGTTGTAGTGGGGTGCACTGAGAGTTCAATTCAAGTCGAGTCTTTCTTATTGTTTAGATTAACATTGGAACAAAACGAGTTGCCCCAAAGTGCTCAACAACACACACATGAAAACTAAGAAAGCAAAATCATAAAACAAAGACCATAAGTAGGTATATAACACAGACAATGAAATAGAAATGAGGTTAATAATTAAATAAATATAAGGCCAGGCTTGTCAGCGTCAGATAAACGCATCAAAACAATCAGAACAAGGTAATAATAGAGAGAAGAGATTTGTCTTCAAATTGGAGTAAAATAACGTACATATTTGTTGAGTTGAGGACAAGTTGAGTGGGGGAGCACTGGACAATGCACCTGCACAGACGTCGGTGAACTTTTAACCAACCACGGCAAAGTAGCGTCACCGAGGAGGCGTTAGCTAGCCGCTTGCAGTTGTGTGGAGCCAACTGCAAAGGTCTGTACGATTTGTCTGTAAGCGTCATGCTCCCGCGAGTTTTCGGGTCATGTGTCATGGTCGCATTGTTGTGACAACCTCACACATTTTGGGCATGTCGGACACAATTTCTAACCACAATGCAACATTTTCAGCGTCAGACTGCAAACGGATGCAAATGGATGCAAACCATCTAGCCCAAGTAAAACGCGCCTTGTGTCTCACGGTGATGATGCCCTAAGTTTGCCTGTGTCTCATGGTGATGCTGCCCTAAGTTTGCCTGTGTCTCACGGTGATGATGCCCTAAGTTTGCCTGTGTCTCACGGTGATGATGCACTAAGTTTGCCTGTGTCTCACGGTGATGATGCCCTAAGTTTGCCTGTGTCTCACGGTGATGATGCACTAAGTTTGCCTGTGTCTCACGGTGATGATGCCCTAAGTTTGCCTGTGTCTCACGGTGATGATGCTGCCCTAAGTTTGCCTGTGTCTCACGGTGATGATGCCCTAAGTTTGCCTGTGTCTCACGGTGATGATGCACTAAGTTTGCCTGTGTCTCACGGTGATGATGCCCTAAGTTTGCCTGTGTCTCACAGTGATGATGCTGCCCTAAGTTTGCCTGTGTCTCACGGTGATGATGCCCTAAGTTTGCCTGTGTCTCACGGTGATGATGCTGCCCTAAGTTTGCCTGTGTCTCACGGTGATGATGCACTAAGTTTGCCTGTGTCTCACGGTGATGATGCCCTAAGTTTGCCTGTGGATGACGGTGATGATGCCATGGGTTTGCCTGTGTCTCACGGTGAGGATGCCATGGGTTTGCCTGTGTCTCACGGTGATGATGCCATGGGTTTGCCTGTGTCTCACGGTGATGATGCTGCCCTAAGTTTGCCTGTGTCTCACGGTGATGATGCCCTAAGTTTGCCTGTGTCTCACGGTGATGATGCTGCCCTAAGTTTGCCTGTGTCTCACGGTGATGCTGCCATGGGTTTGCCTGTGTCTCACGGTGATGATGCCATGGGTTTGCCTGTGTCTCACGGTGATGATGGCATAGGCTTGTCTGCAGATGACGGTAATGATGCTGCCCTGGGTTTGCCCGTAGATGACGGTGATGATGCCATAAGTTTGCCTGCAGTTGACGGTGATGATGCCATGGGTTTGCTTGTAGATGACAGTGATGATGGCATGGGCTTGTCTGCAGATGACGGTAATGATGCTGCCCTGGGTTTGCCCGTAGATGACGGTGATGATGCTGCCCTGGGTTTGCCCGTAGATGACGGTGATGATGCCATGGGTTTGCCTTCATCTCGTGGTGATGTTGTTAACTACTGACACAGTTAATGACCTCTTCATCATTTTTACAGTAATATAGGTCACGACTGGGGTTGCATGTTTCCTCAAGGCAACCCCTCATCCACTGCTGTGGGGCTGGATGTCTGTGGAGAGGGAGAGGGAGAGAGAGAGAGAGAGAGAGAGAGAGAGAGAGAGAGAGAGAGGTTGAAACCTCTCAGGGGGACAGGGGGAAAAGAGTGAAGCCAGCTAGTGGTCGAGGAGTGGGGAACCAAAGGGAATGTGATGGTGGCGGTGATGTGGGTAGTTGGGTTTCGGGGTTTCGGGGTGTGTGTGGTGAGGGGGGTGGGGGGAGGGGGACCCCATAATTGTACTGTAAACACAGCTGTTGTGCTGGATGGAGAGAGTGAGGCAGTGTTCAGGGTCCACATGTTCCTGGCTAAACTGCACAGCTGGTGGACGTTTGATGTGTGTGTGTGTGTGGTGTGTGTGTGTGTGCACGCGCGCGCGCGGGTCGTTATACACTAGATTGGTTGGGGCCAGTGGTGATGTGGTGTGATGCTTTCATATGAGTGTTTCAACATGGTACAGCTTACAGCTGAGATGCAGTTTCAGTGTAAGAGAAAAAGGATGTGCTGTATTTAAACTCAATGTGAAACTGTCCATTACATAGAATGCTATGCAGGCCTTGCTGCAGAGACTGCACTGGAACAAGGATAACATTTTAAAAATGTACACATCACTATGCTTTTCACACATGAATTCCTATGTATAAATACACAGAAAAAAACTAAAAAACACATCTTTGTGTATTCTCAAATATTACATTTGACATAACTGGTTATGTCACTACCTTTACCTGAAGTAAGAAGTTGTGCATATCTTTATTTTTCTAAAACAAACATAAAATTTATTATGACTACTGATTTCACTTCTTGTGTTGTGTCTCCACCTCGTCCTGATTAGATGATGCAAGAGAAGGAGCTTACATGCACACACACACACACACACACACACACACACACACACACACACACACACACACACACACACACACACACACACACACACACACACACACACACACACACACACACACACACACACACAGGGCAATTACCGCTTTAAAAACAAAGTCATTTAGATGTGCCATTACAAACGTTAACGGGCCCGCAGTCAGTTTAACCCTCTCCTGGAAGTATTATATTCATATCCACCCTAAATATTAAGGTTTTTTTAAGTGTATCAGCCATTTGTAAATGCCATGCCATGTACACTCACACTAGAAGACCTGTATATGAGTCATTGGGAACACATTGTGCTGTGTAAAAAAACCCTGTTCCTAGCTAAGGACGCTGACAACGTCATTGTTGTTCTTTTTATATGGCAAATTAAAGGAAATTTCTGCCAGCTTTCCATCTCTCGTTAACGTGAGTTTTCCCCTCATTTAGACCTCCTGTTGAAGCAGACGTACTACCACACACGGAGACTAATACAACCTTTTTATCCCCACTGGCCACTTCAACTCTCACTAAAGTCATTCCAATGAGTCAGTCTTAGCTCTCTCTCTCTCTCTCTCTCTCTCTCTCTCTCTCTCTCTCTCTCTCTCTCTCTCTCTCTCGCTCTCTCTCTGCTACACATTATGGTAACTAGTTGTTTTATTGTAACTTATGCATTTTATCCTGACTGGCCATGCACTTCAACTCTCACTAAAGTCATTCCAATGACTCAATCTTAGCTCTGTCTCTAACACATTATGGTAACCAGCTGTTTTGGGTCTGTGTTCCTCTGCATATCTGTAGCTTGTTTATGTGCTCTTGGACATAACATCGCTGTGGATAAGAGTGTCTGCTAAGCGTAATGTAATGTAATGTAATGTAATATAATGTAGTGTAATGTAATGTAATGTAGTGTAACTCTCCTTAGTTCCTCTAATTAGTCAGTTTCATTCTCACTGTAGTCTATCAGGTATACTAATCTGTCGTTTTAGCTGTCTGTCAACTAGCCTGCATATGGAGACCTACATACATCCAACACACACATGTTGGTCTGCAGCATGTACTGAACATCTGCATGTACATATGTAGACCATGTTTACCACATCCAATCCAGCACAGCTTGCTTTACACAGACAGACAGACATAGAGACAGACAGACAGACAGACAGACAGACAGACAGACAGACAGACAGACAGACAGACAGACAGACAGACAGACAGACAGACAGACAGACAGACAGACAGAGACACACATATACAGAGAGACAACCCAGCTTGCTTTAGACAGATAAACAGAGACAGGCAGAGGGAGAGAGAAATAGAGACAGAAAGACAGAGAAACCAGCTTGCTTTAGACAGAGACAGACATAGAGACAGAGAGAGAGACAGACAAACAGAAAGACAGACAGACAGACAGACAGACAGACAGACAGACAGACAGGCAGAGACAGAAAGAAAACCCAGCCTGCTTTAGACAAAAAGAGACAGACAGACAGACAGACATATATACAGATAGACAGACAGACAGACAGAGATGGAAAGACAAGCCAGCCTGCTTTAGACAAAAAGAGACAGACAGACAGACAGACAGACAGACAGACAGACAGATAGACAGACAGACAGACCAGCTGGCTTTGTGGAGCAGCCACCCTGGTGATGTCTAGTAGTGGTTGCACACTGATTAGACCAGTGGGGCCTGTGCACTCTGTGGCCCTGCCTCAGAGGTCATGACCTCCTCTGGGCCCTACGTGGCAGCAGTGGCAGGTGCCCAGAGGTCATGTCAGTGGCAGGTGCACAGAGGGGGTGGCAGAGGTGTACCATAGAACAGCGTGGGTGGCAGGTGCCCAGGGCGGGTGGCAGAGGTCAGCGTGGGTGGCAGGTGCC
Organism: Coilia nasus; assembly: GCA_027475355.1. Taxonomy (NCBI): domain Eukaryota; kingdom Metazoa; phylum Chordata; class Actinopteri; order Clupeiformes; family Engraulidae; genus Coilia; species Coilia nasus. The sequence continues at coordinate 5,630,177 of CM050205.1, forward strand.
CAGGGTTGGTGGCAGAGGTCAGGATGGGTGGTAGAGGTCAGGGTGGGTGGCAGAGGTCAGGATGGGTGGTAGAGGTCAGGGTGGGTGGCAGGTGCCCAGGGTGGGTGGCAGGTGCCCATGGTGGGTGGCAGAGGTCAGGATGGGTGGCAGGTGCCCAGGGTGGGTGGCAGGTGCCCATGGTGGGTGGCAGAGGTCCTGTCCGAGCCTGTGACATGGGTCAGCACAGGGAAGCACTGCCAAGCTGGTGGGCTATAACAGCTCAGCATGACATTGTTGGAATACCCCAGGACTCCGACACATTTACACAGCCCTCTGATCCTGCATATGTGTGTGTGTGTGTGTGTGTGAGAGAGAGAGAGAGAGTGAGAGAGAGAGAGAGAGAGAGAGAGAGGGGAGGAAGCAGTTAAGCTCCACTCAACAATTCAACACCCCCTGCTGGAGAACATTTTCTTTGTCTTACCCTGCCCTCACTCTTCAAAACGTTCTTTACTGTGTGTGTGTGTGTGTGTGTGTGTGTGTGTGTGTGTGTGTGTGTGTGTGTGTGTGTGTGTGTGTGTGTGTGTGCGTGCGTGTGTGTGTGTGTGTGCGTGTGTGTGTGTGTGGGTGGGTGTGTATGTGTGGTGTATATGTGTATGTGTGTGTGTGTGTGTGTGTGTGTGTGTGTGTGTGTGTGTGTGTGTGTGTGTGTGTGTGTGTTACTAGCCTAACTAAAATAATGGACTGAAATTGACTTTTTAGACATTTGGGATATGCGGAGTGTGTGCTCAAAAACAGTGGAGTGATTGACATTCTGTTATTTATAAGCTTTTGGCCAGTTTGCCCTAAGGCGCAGAAGTTCTGAGAAGCACAGGGGCATTCCAGCTGAAATTAAAACAAGGGGCCATTGCTGAAGGCTTTGAAATAATCTCACGGTTTAAATAATATGGGATAAACAAACATTAGAGGACCATCAGAACAGCATGATAACAGCTCATAAATCATATTTGTCAATAAATCAACAAGCACATTCCAACAGCCCACATTTGTCCCCAACAGCACCCGTTTGCTGATAGATGACCCCAGACACCGTAGGCAATACAGATGGGGCAGGGCGGGCTATGAACGCACCCCAAAGGGTGACTTGACCGCAGGTGAAGCAGTTGTTAACCTGAGGCAGAGGGCTAAAATTTGAGTAATAAACCCCGTTAAGTGCACTTCAGGACCTCTTCGCGTAGCGCATACCACTGCCTCCTAATGGGTTCGGTGCAATAGATAAAGTGTGGCTGTTTATATAGCAGCCTGATTACGAGTGCTGTGAAGTCGGGCACTAATGGACCGAGACCGAGAGAAAAACGATACGCGTGATTTATCAGTCCAAAAAATACCTTATCGAACACATTAAGATATGCGCCCCATTAAAATATCCTGAAATCATAAGTTGCTTAGTGCTTTAGGTCTGAACATCGGCGGATAAACATGACGAAAGACAGGGAATGGATGGACCGGAGGGTCATATGTTGAAACTTTGCTGCTCGGGTACCGGAGGGAGGGGAGAGGCAGAGCGCACGGAGAGGGGCGGGAGGAGAGAGAGTTTGAAGGGGTCGTACGAAGGAGGGAAGCCTGAATCAGTATTGGGGCTCGTGAAGGACTATGCTTCGTCTCCTCAGTTTCGTGCAGGCTGCACCATCGCCGTTTCTTCCTATTAACCATCAAGAGGTTGAAAAGACGCATTTGGATGTATGGAGAAGTGGAGCGCCCAGTTTTAGAGCAAAGGGAGCGGATATCTAGTGCGTGAGCTTTTAAGCGTGAACAAAACAAATTATACCTTAAATAAACAGCTGCAACGAAAACCAGCATTCAAAAAGTCGGAACCAGCAACGTGGAAAAACTATGGATCGATAGTATGAACTCGCAAGGCTCAGAAAGAGAGTCCCTGTCTGTCAACTTAACCTCGTTTCGGCAGTTTTTCTGTGGAATAAAAGTACACTGACACAGAGGGATCTGCATTTTACTACTACTACTACCGCTTCATCAGATTCCCTGCACTGCTGTTAGGGATGGCCGGTCCGGTTCCGTTTCCTTTGATCTTGGCGTTGACTTTGTTTGGAGATGTTTGGGCAGCGTCTTATCCCCAGCGATACAATCTTTACGCCAACGCTCAGTCTCAGACGCAAACCCCAAACGGGGCAAGAGCAGCGAGCAGACACAGGTAAAGTGCCCCACGCCCTCCTACATAGGCTCAGTTAATGATGTGCGCGGCGGTATGCATGACACACCTCTATGAATTTGCGATTAAAATGTAAATGTAAAAGCTCAAAGGTATGACCTAGAGTAGGTCTTTATGTTTTGCTTATTTTAATTAAGTTTCTTTGCCATGTCTTTTGGGTTAAAATTAGGGTTAGGGTATAAGACTTACCAAAATCAACACACTATGAAACAAATGTAGCCAGTGCCTAATTCTGTGTGCATATCATGTCTATCTATCTATCTATCTATCTATCTATCTATCTATCTATCTATCTATCTATCTATCTATCTATCTATCTATCTATCTATCTATCTATCTATCTATCTATCTATCTATCTGTCTGTCTGTCTGTCTGTCTGTCTGTCTGTCTGTCTGTCTGTCTGTCAGGCTCTGATACAGTTTGATGCATTTCCCTCACTCTTGCTGTTGTTCTCTCTCTCTCTCTTTTTCTCTCTCTCACACACACACACACACACGCACACTCACACGCGCACACAAAAGTCTTATGTGCGTATGTGCAGCATTGGCAGTGGGAGCGGGGCGTGACCAGCAGAGGTGCTCCCAGCTGTGACGAGTAGTGTGGGGTTTCCCCGTCATCCGAGCTGACGCAACACGCGGTGTGTCGGGTCGGGGCAGGATGTTGACTCCCAGTCGGCCCGTCGGGTCAGAGAGGCCGGTACCGGGGCCTGTACCGGGGCTGGGGCTGGGGTTGGGGCCGGGGGTGGGTGGGGGGGGTTCTGGGCCGGGGCCGTTACCAGGGTTGGGTCAGAGGGGCCGAGGTCGGTGCCGGTACCGGGGCTGAGGCTGGGGCTGGGTCTGAAGCCACGGGTCAGGTGAAGGGGGACTGGACCCAGGATCCATGGGTGGACAGGTTGCTCTCTCTTGGCGGGGCAGGATGTTAACTCCCAGTCCAGTCTGGTACCGGGGCAGGGTCGAGGCTGGGTCTAAGGCCAGGGGTCGGGGCTGGATCTGAAGCCAGGGGTCTGGTGAAGGAGGACTGGACCCAGGGTCCATGGGTGGACAGGTCTCTCTCTCTCTCTCACCCAAAGGGCCTCAACCTCTTACAGCGCGGAGTCAAGTGCTCAGATCACCTGGTTGGGCCTTCCCCAGCAGCTGAGGCCACAGCAGAGGGGATGGGAGCGGATGAGATGGGAGGGGATGAGGGGGGGTTGGGATGGGATGGGATGGGACGGGATGGGATGGGGGGGATGGGATGGGATGGGATGGGGGGGATGGGAGGGGATGGGATGAGGGGGGGTTGGGATGGGATGGGGGGGATGGGGGGGATGGGAGGGGATGGGGGGGATGGGAGGGGATGAGGGGGGGTTGGGATGGGATGGGATGGGATGGGGGGGATGGGATGGGATGGGGGGGATGGGAGGGGATGAGGGGGGGTTGGGATGGGATGGGGGGGATGGGGGGGATGGGAGGGGATGGGGGGGATGGGAGGGGATGAGGGGGGGTTGGGATGGGATGGGATGGGACGGGATGGGAGGGGATGGGGGGATGGGATGGGATGGGAGGGGGTGGGAGCGGATGGGAGGGGATGGGAGGGGATGGGGGCCCAGACACAGCTGAGCTGCATACAGCTGTGTTGTGCATATGAAAATAAAACACATTTAAAGCAACTACAGTATGCTCAGTATACAGTATTCACACTGACAGGCATGACATACTTGCCAAAATGCTGCCTACTATTCCTTGCTGAGCCTGTATTATATGTGTGTGTGGTAATGTGTTATATGTGTGTGTTAATGCGTTATATGTGTGTGTTAATGTGTGTGCTAATGCACTATATGTCTGCGGTAATGCTGAGCTGGGTATGGATTCTACTGTATGTGTGTGTTAATGATATTGAGTATGGACTCCCCTATGTGTGTGTGTGTGTGTGTGTGTGTGTGTGTGTGTGTGTGTGTGTGTGTGTTATGGTCACATTCGGTATGGATTCCACTATATGTGTGTGTGTGTGTTAATGGTCACATTTGGTATGGACTCTCCTATATGTGTGTGTGTGTGTGTGTGTGTGTTAATGGTCACATTCGGTGTGGATTCCACTATGTGTGTGTGTGTGTGTGTGTTAATGGTCACATTCAGTATGGATTCCACTGTGTGTGTGTGTGTGTGTGTGCATGTGTGTGTTATTGCTCACGTTGGGTATGGAATCACACGCACCCCTGCATACGTCACCCAACATGTGTGTACATGAGACCCCGTTTGTTTAAATACGAATCACTTTTTCCACACGTGCAGAGGACCCGCTACTCACTAGAAAAACACACTTCTCTCTGGCTACCATTCACCACACAATGGGGAGAAGGCCTGCGTCTGTGAATGAACCAGTATGTGTATGTGTGAGTGTGTGTGTGCATGTGTGTGTGTGTGAGAGAGAGAGAGAGAGAGAGAGAGAGAGAGAGAGAGAGAGAGTAGGAGAGAGAGAGAGAAAAAGAGAGAGTGTGTCGTTCAGTATGTGTGAGAGAAAGGGTTATGTGTGGGGCTGTGTGAAAGAGAAGACAGTGTGTGTGTATGAGAGAGAGAGAGAGACAGAGTGTGTGTGTGTGTGGGTGTGTGTTTGACTGGTAGTTAAGTGAGAGTGATGTCAGTGATATGGGTTGCCTCACAGGACTAAAGAACGCAGACTTCAGCCGTCTGTTAGGGGGCCATAAGCTCTCTGTGGGCGCCAGGACTTAGCAGTCTGTTTGAACTCTTTGTTGTAACAGATGTAAAAAGTATTCAATAAGAAGTGTGTGCTTCCACTAGGAGAGCAAGAGCACTGTGTGCATATATAATGACTGTGTGAGGAAAAGGGACTGTGTGTGTGTGTGAGTGTGTGTGTATGTGAGAGAGAAAGAGAGAGGGGACAGAGAGAGGGAGGAAGAGAATAAGACAGAGAGAGAGACAGAGAGACACAGAGAGTGTGTAAGAGAGAGAGAGAGAGAGCGTGTGTGTGTGTGTGTGTGTGTGTGTGTGTGTGTGTGTGTGTGTGTGTGTGTGTGGATGTGTGTCTGTGTGTGCGTGTATGAAAGGAATGAGAGTGGGAAAGAAAGGGCACCCTCTTCTCTCTCTCTCTTTCTCTCTCGCTCTCTTTCTCTCTCTCTTTCTCTCTCTCTCTCTTTCTCTCTCTCTCCTTCTCTCACTTCTCCTTGTGTTTCTTCCTCTCGCTGGTGGCTCACATTTCCTCCGCCTGCGAGCCCAGTGCATCAGAAGAATTCGACTCATGATGCATGCATTGAATGTGCATTTTCTAACCAAAAACCACAAAGCCATAATCGAATTTATCGAGGAATGCATGCTTCTGCCTCGGCAGACATTGTGCGCACACAGGCAGCAAGAGATCTTGGAAGATGAACTTAGCAGCAGCAACCGGGTCTCTGTTTGCCAAAATATGTGTGCGCACACATAACACACACACACACACACACACACACACACACACACACACACACAGATCTGCGCTTTTCTACCAAATTGTAAGCATCCTGCTCTTGGCGATAGTGCTGCCAGAGTTCACCGGACTTGGAAGGCTACCCCTCATTGCCTGCTTGCTCACTCGCTCGCTCGCTGCAGTTTTCTGCTTTGGTTTTCTCAGCTCTGGGCTTTCTCTGCATCCGTCCCTAGTGTAAACATTTCAAATCACACACAACAGACACAAACACATGCTGTGTTTATCTGTGCCTGTGTGTGTGTGTGTGTGTGTGTGTGTGTGTGTGTGTGTGTGTGTGACACATGTGTGTGTTTGTTGTGTTTTGGTGTGCATTTTATTGGGAAGAATGTTGTATATTCCAATTAAATGTTTGCCTGAACTCTTAATCGAACTCTCTGAAATGCATCCAGCGTTTGGCTTGGTGATGAGTTGATTTGAAGCACTTGTGTATCCTTACATGCTCCCTCTCTTTCTTTCTTTTTCCCTCTCTCCCTTTCTCTTTCACTCTGTCTGTCAGTCTCAGACAGTCTCACGCTCTCACTCACTCTCTCTCATTCTCTCTCTCTCTCCCTCTCTCTCTCTCATTCTCTCTCTCTCTCTTAGTAATCCCTAAATGCTGTGTCGAGGAAGTGAAGTGGTTCCTCTCTCTGTCTATGCTCTGCAGATACAGCTGGGAAATGGATTCCTCCAATTTCACACATAACATGAGCAGCACACATTCTGCGGGCCAAACCAATTCCATGGTCTGATTCATACTCGCAGTAAAAGGAAACCAATTCCATGGTCTGATTCATACTCGCAGTAATAGGAAACCAATAAAATGGTCTGATTCATACTCGCAGTAATAGGAAACCAATGAAATGGTCTGATTCATACTTGCAGTAATAGGAAACCAATGAAATGGTCTGATTCATACTCACAGTAATAGGAAACCAATTCCATGGTCTGATTCATACTCACAGTAATAGGAAACCAATAAAATGGTCTGATTCATACTCGCAGTAATAGGAAACCAATGAAATGGTCTGATTCATACTTGCAGTAATAGGAAAGCAATGAAATGGTCTGATTCATACTCACAGTAATAGGAAACCAATGAAATGGTCTGATTCATACTCGCAGTAATATAAAGCTCAGAACACCGTAGCCTACAGTGGTCAGGTGACAATGGGACTTGGTGCAAGGGGCGAAGAGGGCTTGAATAAGCCTTGAGTTTTAATAATAATCTGGCTCACACACTCACACACGCTGCCCAGCACGCTCACACACTCTGCCCAGCACCCGGGTGGCTTCAGGAAGGACCTTGGCACCGTGTCTGCATGAATTGGCATTTAGAAACACACACACACCCCAAGGCCAGGAAAGAGCACTTTTAAATAAGCAGATTTGGTGGGAGAGGACAATCCCTGCCATTCCCCTAAACACACACACACACACACACATGCACACACATTAGACACTAAGACATACACATACACACACACACACACTAAAACACGCGCGATAATCACAAAGTTGTTACAAGTGTATCCTCTTGAAAGGCGAAGCTGGATGGTTGTATGGCTAATTGAATCATTAGGCCCACACAGCTGGGTTTGATTTGGAGCTTTGCTTTGTTTTTCTCCCATGCGGGCTGCTCGAGGCCTGAGTGTGAGTCTGGCAGCGTCAGCGTGGCA
>CM050205.1:5645000-5652500 GCA_027475355.1 Coilia nasus
CATGTTTGTGTGTGTGAGCCTATTGTCAGGGTTTGTTGTGTACCTTGTCCTGGGTAGCAGGGCCCTGTGCAGCCCAGAGGCTGATGGGATAGCAATGGAGGTTTTCCCACGCATGTGCCTCTCTCTCAGCACATCAAAACATCAGACCACTCCCCGACCCGCATGACAGCTGCACTGGAACCACCGATAACGATAATAATAACACAGGGTTATCAGGCAAATCAGCATGTGAAATCAAATTGGACACACACACACTGACACACACACACACACACACCACATGTACACGCACCAGGCATATCCAAATATTGTCATGACCAGACTGCACCAGAGAGATCACCATGCAGCTGTGCTGTATGTGTGTGTGTGCATGTGTGTGTGTGTGTACATTTGTTTGTATGTGTATGTGTGTGTGTATCTGTGTCTGTTTGTGTGTATGTATGAATGTGTGAGTCTGTGTATACACTTGTGCGAGCCATTGTTTACTTGGGCCAATCAGAGACTACGTGTATGAAAATGACATCATAATTCACAACAGCTCAAGAGTTTACTGAAGGTCATGAGCAACCCAAGTCCTAAGCCAGTACCGTCAGTCTGGGCCGATCCCCATCGAGACAGGAAGTTCCACTCCGGGGTCTGTGTGAAGGGCCAATTGAGGCCCTCAGCTGGCTGTGCTGGGAGCCAATAGCATCAAAGCGTGAGTGACAGCTGTGAGACCTCTAACTGTTGACGTCTTTCGGTTTGGACTGGCCCTGTTTCCTGACCATGACATCAGCCCGAGGAGCAACACCCGCGTCTGCCTTTAAAACAGCGACCACCTGCCAGGGAGCCGTCTGTCTGAGGCGTTTGACATTTATCAGTGTTTTCACATTACCTTGTGCACAGCAGTTAATTACAAGGGCTGGGAGCGGCTATGAGACAAGCTAATGGCTAGTTTGGATTGGCAATCCTAGTAGAGATTGTAAACTGGAATAGTAATTGAAGGGAAAGAACCACGGTCTGGTGGCTCCGCTGTAGTCTTGCTGCCTGAGGACCATTGTTTAACCATTGCTGTAGTCTCCGCTGTAGACTTGCTGCCTGAGGACCATTGTTTAACCATTGCTGTAGTCTCTGCTGTAGACTTGCTGCCTGAGGACCATTGTTTAACCAGTGGAAACACTTTTAGACCCACTGTGCTATAAAACAACCGTATCTAATTGAAGGTCTTTTTAAACGCTTAACTACTTTTCCCAGAAGTGGGTAACCGTTTGGGACAAGAAACCCATCAGCAAACATTTAAACAATGGAAAGGTAAGTGTGGGTTTAGGAGACCGTGCTAATTGTTGTTTGACGTATGAGATTGTATTCACATAAACTTCTTACACTGGAACTGTCTGAAACACCGCCATTTGGAATTCTTTGATGCCGATGGCTTCTCTGAGCTCTGTGCTCATCCACACACACATACACACACACACACACACACACACACACACACACACACACACACACACACACCACCCCCTCACCCCTCCCTCAGGTGACTCCTTTGTCAGGTAGAGACCCTAAGCAGTAATCAGGGCTGTTGTGTAGTTCAGCATGCTGATTTGGGGCTTTGCGGGGCTCAATCGGCTCTGAATGGGCAGATCAGCGTAATTACATCCGCAACTACCTCAGCCGCGCGGAAATTGCTCATCTGGAGCGCCACGCGGCCTCAGCATTCTCTCCTCTGCTTGCTGCTTGCTGTTTCGCCACCTGGAAACCTCCTGTTTCCATGATGTGCAAGCAGAAGGCCCTGAAACAGTTTAGCTATTGTGCATCCATGCTGAGCACAGTTCGTGTTTATGGGCTGAGGAACAGTGTGTGTGTGTGTGTGTGTGTGTGTGTGTGTGCATGACAGTGAGAGAGTGCATTATAGATGTGTGTGTGTATGTGTTTATCTGTGTGCGTATGCAGAATATGCGTGCCTACGTGTGTGTGTGTGTGTGTGTGTGTGTGTGTGTGTGTGTGTATGCTGGCATGATTCCCAGTGACCTCTACTGTGTGTTGTCTCGCCCGCTGACTCACCCGCCGCTGGGCAGACATGTGGTCATGCCGCGTGCACACACACACACAGACACACAGACACACACACACACACACAAACAAACCGGCCCATAAAAACGGACCCGTCGCCACGGCACTGGCACTGGCTCCCAGCGCCGGCAGCGGCCACGTGTGTGACCACTTCCTGTCTCAGCATCACAGGCGGGGTCAAAGGTCGGCCTCTGTGGCTGACCAGTGGGCCAGCTCAAGGTGAAAGAGTCTATTTTGGAGGTGCAGAGTGGACAGAACAGCAGTGCCGATGGGCAAAGTAATCACAGCTACTGCATACTCTCTCTCTCTTTCCCTTTCCCTTTTTCTCTCTTGCTCTACCCCTTTCTGTTTCTGTCTTTCTCTTTCCCTCTCTCTCTCTCTCCATCTTTTTGTCTCGCTCTCTCCCTCATTCTCTCTCTCCATCTTTTTGTCTCTCTCCCTCCCTCATTCTCTCTCTCCATCTTTTTGTCTCTCTCTCTCCCTCCCTCTCTCCCTCCCTCTCCCTCATTCTCTCTCTCCATCTTTTTGTCTCTCTCTCCCCCTCATTCTCTCTCTCCATCTTTTTATCTCTCTCTCTCCCTCCCTCTCTCTCTCCATCTTTTTGTCTCTCTCTCTCCCTCATTCTCTCTCTCCATCTTTTTGTCTCTCTCTCTCCCTCCCTCTCTCTCTCCATCTTTTTTGTCTCTCTCTCTCCCTCCCTCTCTCTCTCCATCTTTTTGTCTCTCTTTCTCCCTCCCTCTCTCCATCTTTTTTGTCTCTCTCTCTCCCTCCCTCTCTCTCTCCATCTTTTTTGTCTCTCTCTCTCCCTCCCTCTCTCTCTCCATCTTTTTGCCTCTTTCTCTCAGACTGTCTGTCTCTCTCATCTCCCCACCACTATTTCCCTCCCTCTCTCCCATTCTTTCTCCCTCTCTCTCTTGCTCTCTCTCTCTCTGTCTCTATCAGTATCTCTTTTTCTTTCTCTCTGTCTCGCTCTCTCTCTCTCTCTCTTTCTCTCTCTCTCTGTCTCTCTCTCTCTCCTCTCTGTCTGTCTCTCTCTCCCCCACAGTAGTGGTCAGTGGAGGTCGGGCCTCGTGGGCCCTGGTCTGTAATTTAGAAATGTGGAAACGGTACACTGACCACCCCGCTGACCCAGACGGCCCACATCACCGGGGGCCGAGGAGCGGAGTGCCAGAACAGAGGAGGGTGGCCGTGAGAGACTCCAGAATGAACGATTCACATCGCGCATGGTTGGTTGGCAAGCCGAGCCAAGCAGAGCCCAGCACTGGCAGCTTGCGTTTCGCCAAACAGACTTTTCACCAAATCTGCAGCTTGGCATTCCCAAACCACACACTGCCCGCCAGTCATTGTGGCAGAGGCAGCCCACACCGTGACTTGCATGGGGGTGGGGGGAGGGCAAACATGAAGGTCGTTTAACAAAAGCCAGTCAACAGCCAGTCAGTCGGCGTTATTCAGTGGCTCCCCTGCTACTTCCTAATTGGCTGTTTGGACATCAGGTGAACTACATATTAACCTCCCTGTTCTGCGCTTCCTGTCTGGAATGCCCGTCAGAACACTGCAGGGGTCTGGTGTGGCACATAGACGTAGCCACGGGTGGGCTGGGGTGGGCCTGTGCCGATCCACTTGTCAATCAGGCACACCCAATCAGAAGGCTGTATAAGTTTGATTGACTGTTTTAGTAACAAAAATAACCCATGTGTTTTGGGCTAGGACCACCTGTTGTTTTCTGGGCCCACCCATTTTACGACCTCTGGCTATGCCCCTGGTGAGGCATGGCCAGTGGCCTGTGTGGTTCTGAAAGGAAAGCCTGTTGTGTTGTGCGCAGGGGCAGGGGCGGGTGCGGGTGCGGGTGCGGGGGCCGAGCACTGCGGGCGCATGTCGTTGTTGTTTCCCTGCTAATAAAGCGCGTGAGCACAGCGAGAAGGGAGGTGTGGGCGCATGCCTGGCGCGTGAGGTCACCTCGGTAGCTGAAGTCATCGTACAGCAGTCCAGCTCCCGCACCCTCAGCAGCTAGCCGCGGCCCTGGGTGACGTTAGCATTAGCGGCACAGACGCCAGGAAATATTTGGAAAGTGTCGGGGGGCACCCACAAAACACCCCACCCCACCCCTCCCCTCATTGTCAGCCTCCTCAAAGGCTTCTCCTCATACTGCTATAAGTTAGACAAGTGTTTCTGTTTAGGATGTGGTGTTTTACTGTGCTCAGTGTGCCTCAGTGTAATTCACTAATCCAGCAATCGGGATGAATGCAGAGAACCAATTTCCCTCAAGGGATCAATAAAGTAAATAAACTTCAAAACTGAACTTTTACTAACTGTACTGACTTAGCTTCTTAGCGCACATGCTAATCACTCCCACTCCCCTAGGAGCATCTGCATTAGCTAAACCAATTAGCGTTAATCATCCTTGTAGCCACGGCGATCTGAACAGGAAGGACCTGCCCCTCACATTTCAGATGGTGCATGAAGAAGGTCTGTGCTGTCACCTCCTCTTCCTCGTCAGCAGGACAGGGCAGGGTTACACACACATGGCCTGCGTCAGCCATTGTTCCCTTGGCAGAGATTAATCACTCAGCCACTTTGAAACCCAGGAGGAGGTCAGAACACATGTGAGATTTACTGTAGGGCCCAGAGAGGGGAACAGAGAGACAGAGAGAGAGAATGTGAGAAAAAGAATGAAGGCAGGGAGAGAGAGAGAGAGAGAAAGGGGGGAGAGAGACAGAGAGAAAGAGAGAGAGAAAGGGGAAGAGCGAGTGTGAGAAAAGGAATGAAGAGAGGTCGAGGCAGGGAGAGAGAGAGAGACAAAGGGGGAGCGAGACAAAGAAAGAGAGAGGGAGAGAGGAGAGAAAGTGAAAGAGTAGGCCTTCCTGTGAGAGCATCTGGGAGGGTGACCTAAAACAATGGGCGCTTAGTGCGGCGGTGTGGAGTGCTTTTGGATGAGGAATTACGCTCTCAGCCTTTGTTCCACCACACTGTGGCTTTGCAGCTGTTTTGACTGTTTTACTTGACTCTGCTGCAGATTTTGATTAATATCACACACACACACACACACACACACACACACACACACACACACACACAAACACACACACACACACACACATACACACACACACACACACACACACACACACACACACACACACACACACACAAACACACACAAACACACACACACACACACAGACAGATACAAAAGGCCTGATTCAGAATAATGCATACCGAACAATTTGTACGCCATCACATGCTGTCATTTGGAGAAACCCAAGAAGCTTCATGTTTAAAGGCGCAGCCAGTTGTCAAACACTGAGGGGCACATAAAGGAGGCTCTTCATGGTTCAGGTCCAATCAGGTTACACAGCAGAGATTGGTTTCAGCCCGGGAGGGGGCTCATTAGGACCCGATGATAGCCGGATGGGCTCGGCCCAGTCTGGACCTGGCCCAGGGCGTCAAGTTAGCAGAGGTTAGCGGACAGGGTGGCTTTGGGCTGTGTTCACACACGAGGGGACGGACGGACGGACGGACGGACAGCCACCCACACCCCGACCGCTCGCTTCGAGATCAAAGCGGGCCGAGCACAGGCTCCGTATTGTCAGGCCGTGGGGCGTGACGCGAGAGACTGCGGTGTGTGACATTAATTTGCCTTCAGGAATCTCATTCAGAGATAAGGGAAACAATCGGCCCCTCACACAAAATGTGCCGGGCTCAAGCATGCTTTTGCCTTTGTAGCAGATTTTGTGACAATGTTTAGGGTACTATGAGCGTATTTTAATACTGATCTTTGATATGAATGTCCTACATTATATCATGATTTGTGATATAACTCCTTTAGTGGAAATCAGGAAGTAGCCTACAGTATATAACACACATGCAGCAGCATCGAGGGGGGAAGTTTGGTAGCATTCTACAAAAGAAATGCGTTGAACAACAATGTAAGATTTTTAACTTCCACATTGCATTCTATCAATCCCAATATTCTTTGGAACAATCAGCAATCAATTTGGAATCAATACAACATTGTGATGGTATCTATGTAGCCTTTTCTGGCATTTACAGGTAAAAGCATATGGGTTAAAAGTAGCCATGCATATCTCTGTAAGTCATGGATTGTTTTTTTGTGTTTTGAAAGTGAAAGTGCATTTATGTAAGGCCCCAATTCCAAACTTCAACCATTGAAGTGTTTGAAACCCAAACTACTGTAGCATTCAGCCTTGTCACTCTATATAGTGAGTTTAACATTGAGTTAGCGATTGCAGAGAGTAAGTTAGGGGAAATCATGGCTACATGAGAACTGCCTCTTTCTCCCATAGGGTTGGGTCAGGTTTGTGATTGTGTAAGATAGGAACCGCTCTGGCTGCATTAACGTGAACCCCTGCAAGCTGCAACGCTGCTGCTATCTGCCCAGATGTTTGGGGAAGAGGCGAGAACAGGAAAGATAAAACTTTGGCCAGGCTGTACACAGGAAGTCTGGGGTCGGAGGTCACAGAGAAACATGCTGATTGGGCAGAGAGTTTCGGTCCAAAGTCCCCCTCATGTTGCGAGGGGTCAGAGCGTGCCTGTAGAACCAGACATCCTTTTCCCCTCCCACTCCACCCCCCAGCTCCAACCCCCCTCCCACTGTGCATCCTTTTTATGAAAGCTGCACAGCACATTAATTTGGGATAATTACTGTCTTGGGAGAAGAAAGGCAGGCTCAGCATGGCCTGTAACGCTGAGACACTGACGGCACATTAGAGTTTTAGCAGACGGCCAGCACAAAAGGATCACTATATTTGCCATCGCCATTGCTCGCAAGGCCTCCCTCCGCCACGTGATTGACAGCAGAGCAGACAAAGTCACGATTGTGCTCCCCACGTCTGTTTATGTGTGTGTGCGTGTGTGTGTGTGTGTGTGTGTGTGTGTGTGCATACTCCACAGGAGAGAGTGGAAACAGGGATGATAATATCTGTGCCAGCAGGCACATTCACAGACACAGACTGTGATAAATTGTGATATATTGTGCTCCACTCCTCTGCTATAGAACGTAGCTCCTCTGCTTTTCCCACCAATAGAAGCTTTAAAAATTCTAGAACTTTTTTTTTTTTTCATTTTTGTGATAGAACTGTTTTGGTGTAACCAGCTGTGTAGCTGCAGACCTAGAGTGCTCGACTGTACAGTCTCTTGTTGGCATGTTTTTTAATGTGAAGACAGGTTGTTCTTTTGGGACTTACTTCTCAATTTTCACTTCTCCAAAAAAGAACCCTTAAACTTTATCAAACTATTAGAGCTCAACTTAATCATAATACTGTGCAAGACTACCTAAAGAATAGAATGATAAGTTGTGATGAAAGATAGAGATTTTCTGAATGGCATCTCTTTTTTATGTCCAGCAGGTGTTTGTAATGAAAGTATGTTCTACAGCACGGACACGTGTCTGATTTCCCACCGATGCATTTATCACCCGCCCGCATA
>CM050205.1:5657500-5662500 GCA_027475355.1 Coilia nasus
ACACACCCCCAGGGGACTCAACTTCATATCCAGACCACATGCATGAGCAGTTAAACATCAACACGGGCATCGATGCACTTGCTTTAAAGATCTCTCTCACTTTCTCTCTCCCTCTCTCTATCTCTCTTTCTCTGTCTTTCTTTCTCTCTCTCTCTCTTACGTTCTCTCTCTATCTCTCTCTCTTTCTTTCTTCCTCCTCTCTCTCTCTCTCTCTCTCTCCCTATCATACACACACACACACACACAGCACACAGAATTTCTCTGTGTCATTCAACCCTCTTACCCCCCCGGACTTGGCCCTTGATTGTGCGATTGCAGCTGTCCTTACTGTAAAGCTGTGGTGAGATGGGGCCTGAAGGCAGATCTAGGATCTGTTTGAATTGGTTAAGAGACTAGCAGGGTGCTTAATGTGATGGCAGGGCATCAAAGGCCATTCACAACTAATATAGTTCCCTTTCCTTTCTCCTAAGACGCCTTAAATGCCCCCGGAAAAGTTTGGTTTTGCAGTGTGTGTGTGTGCGCGTGTGCATGTGCGTGTGTGTGTTTGGGTGTTTTTGGATGTGTGTGTGTTTGTGTGTTTGTGTGTGTGTGCATGTGTGTGTGTTTTGGGCGTGTTTGGATGTGTGTGTTTGTGTGTGTGTGTGTGTGTGTGTGTGACTGTGTGTGTGTGAGAGAGAGAGATCTTAAAACCGACTGTTAACTGTCAGTTTGGAAGGCGGCATCAATGCCTCCTCTAAGCCTGTGCAGCAGCTCCCTAAAGCAACTGCTCAGAGTAAACAAAGATGGTGGAGCAGATGGCTCTGTTTGACTATTATTGTGGTTTGTGTGTGTGTGTGTGTATATGTATGTGTGTGTGTTCACTTCTATTTTTCAAAAGTTCTTGAAAAACAGGACACTGCTCTCTACTGTATCTGAAAACAATAAATCTACAAAGACACCGTCATTGTATCTAACAAAAATGGCTGCTCTGATTTGCAAGACATGTGTGAGGCCTTTTTGTGAAGCCTACATACTTCATTCTTCATTCCAAAGGTATACCCTTCCTCAACCGACACCTGACTGCTATGGCAGTAAGACAATAAGGGGAGCATCTCTGAAGGCAGATTTAGCCTAAAATCAGGTCTAGTTTAGTCTAGGGGCTGGCCATAATTGCAGGTTAATTCATAGCTGCACACACACACACACACACACACGCATGCATGCACATGCACACACCTCAGATACACGTGTACACACACACACATACATACACACACACACACACAACACATGCACACACACACACACACGTGCACACACACACACACACACACACACACGTGTGCACACACACTCACACACACCACATACTGGACTAGAGACAGCTCTAGGCACGAGCCAGATCCTTTACCTCAGGCTTTGGACCAGAGTGAGATGAGATCGGGAGCTCGGTCCTCTGCCACAGATGTGGGTACTGCGCGCCCACCCTACTCTAAACAAAAGAGGGGTGTTTCGCAGAAGATAGGATTATTTGTGGAGGATTACGTCAGCCCCTCTCTCCGCACATTCGTTTCCAAATGAGGCCTATTACGCAGAGAGACAGCAAAGCCTGTGTGTTCGCGAGGCCAAGGCAGAATCTGTGGAAAAATGACTGAACGCAAACTCAATCATGGGCTAATGAGTTATGCTGGGGCCGGTTTCTCACAGCTGCACACAGGCCCATCTGTCTAACCCTGACACAGATGGATGGGGCTGAACCAGGGCCGTGTGCAGCTAGCAGCCCCCCCATGTAAACACAGCACCCTATGTCACCTACAGCAGAGAGAGAGAGAGTTGCAGAGAGAGAGAGAGTTGGTGACCATGGGGCAGGGGTGGCCTGGCCGGAGGGTCACAGGTCCAAAATGCCACAAGTGCCGCTGAAGTACCCTGAGCATGGTACCGTCCCCACGCACTGCGGCCCGGACACACTTGTCATGGCTGCCTCCTGCTCACACGTGTAATGGGTTAAATTCAGACGTCGAATTTCACTACGTGCTGTGTGCTGTGGTGTGCTGTGTGATCAAGATGACAAAAATGTGACTTTCACTTCAGTGGTTTAGTATGGTGTGTTTAAAATTGTAAGACAGTGTTTACTTGTGATTGCTAATGTTTTTCACTGCTGTGCGACAGGGCCGATCCAGCCCATAGTAAGAGGCCCAAGGCCATAGTAAGGGTGGCCAAGAAGATTTCGTTTTTTCTGTTGGGTGTGGGTGGTGCCTGGCTGTGCGACTTGTTTACCTACCTTTCTTTTCTCCACTTCACCACTGCAAGGGTCGTTTGTCAAACGTCTGAAGGGCAGATTGATAATGTGTACACACTGTGCGGGGATGCCTGACATAGAGGGTAAGGCGAAGGCTAATCGGCTAATCTTCGTGAATGGTGTGGCAGCTTTGTTGATTTTGCCGATAGACTAAAACCAAACTGGGGGAGAAACTTTAGCCGAGGTTCCTGCAGCGTATCAGAAGCCATGACGCAATCCCCTCTCTCCCCCGCTGTCCCCCCCTCGCCCCCCCTCGCCCCTCTACTCTCTCTCCCCTGTTCTCCCTATCCCCCAAACTCTCCCCCATTCCGTTCACCCCTCTCTCCCCCTCGCCCCCCCTCGCCCCTCTACTCTCTCTCCCCTGTTCTCCCTATCCCCCAAACTCTCCCCCATTCCGTTCACCCCTCTCTCCCCCTCGCCCCCCCTCGCCCCTCTACTCTCTCTCCCCTGTTCTCCCTATCCCCCAAACTCTCCCCCATTCCGTTCACCCCTCTCTCCCCCTCTCCCCCCCTCGCCCCTCTACTCTCTCTCCCCTGTTCTCCCTATCCCCCAAACTCTCCCCTGTTCTCCCCTCTCTCCCCCCGTCACCCCTCTACTCTCTCTCCCCCCTCGCCCCTCTACTCTCTCTCCCCTGTTCTCCCTCTCTCCCTCCTCTCCCCCTCTCCCCCTCTCCTCTCTCCCCCCTGTTCTCCCTATCCCCACTCTCCCCTGTTCTCCCCTCTCTCCCCCTCTCCCCCTCTCCCTCCTCTCCCCCCTGTTCTCCCTATCCCCAAACTCTCCCCTGTTCTCCCCTCTCTCCCCCTCTCCCTCCTCTCTCCCCTGTTCTCCCTATCCCCCAAACTCTCCCCCATTCCGTTCACCCCTCTCTCCCCCTCTCCCCCCCTCGCCCCTCTACTCTCTCTCCCCTGTTCTCCCTATCCCCCAAACTCTCCCCTGTTCTCCCCTCTCTCCCCCCATCACCCCTCTACTCTCTCTCCCCCTTCGCCCCTCTACTCTCTCTCCCCTGTTCTCCCTCTCTCCCTCCTCTCCCCCTCTCCCCCTCTCCTCTCTCCCCCCTGTTCTCCCTATCCCCACTCTCCCCTGTTCTCCCCTCTCTCCCCCTCTCCCCCTCTCCCTCCTCTCCCCCCTGTTCTCCCTATCCCCAAACTCTCCCCTGTTCTCCCCTCTCTCCCCCTCTCCCTCCTCTCTCCCCTGTTCTCCCTATCCCCAAACTCTCCCCTGTTCTCCCCTCTCTCCCCCTCTCCCTCCTCTCCCCCTCTGCCCCTCTCTCCTCGCCCCTTGCTGTCTGAAAGTGTTCCTAATGAGCCTCCACAGATGTGCGACCACTCACAGGAAAGAAGTCTGCATGTGTGTGTGTGTGTGTGTCTTCATCTGATATGTGTTCTACTCTGTGTGTGTGTGTGTGTGTCCGCACGTGTGTTCATATGATATGTCCACAACTGTGTGTGTGTATACATTTATCTGATATGTCCACTACTGTGTATGTGTGTATGTCTGTGTGTATATGTGTGTCTGTGTGTGTGTGTGTTTATCTGACATATCCATAAGTCTGTGTGTATGCAGTATAAGTTGTGTGATGGTTATGGAGGTGGGGGGTTGTGAGCGTGTGCAATGTGTTCATCTGCAGGGGGGGTCCTGAGTCCACTGGATCCATTGTGTGTCTGTGTGTGTGCATGTGTGCGTGTGTGTGTGTGTGCGCACCTTTCTTTGTGTATGCGTGCGTGTATGTGTTAATTTGACATATCCACAACTCAACATATGTGTGTATTCACAAGGGGACAGGTTGTGTAATGGTTATGGGGCTGGTTTCTAAGCGTGTGCAGATGGGGGGGAAGTTGCGCTCTGGGTGCACTATAGAGTGATTGCAAGCACCATTAATGTGCAGCACTGGCCTAATTTATAACCCCCCCCCTCGCCCCCCCGGCCCATAGACCCAGCCACAGGCGCTGTGGATCACTGTAAATTCACCTTGGGGGGACATTCGAGGGAAAGTGCCCCTTAAATCTAATCCCCCCCCATCCCCACCCCACCCCTCAACGCACCTCACCCCCCCATAATGGTGCCCCGTACCGTGTGAGGGGTTACACCAACGTTCAGAGCGTTCACAAAGCGTTCACAGCACAGTCGGTGTGCCTCAGCCACCGCCACGCAGTCGCAACGTGATGCAACGCGCCCGAATTAGAATTACATTATTATTCCGCGCTGCCAACAGAAACACTGCTATAAAGGCCTCTTGCGTAACTCACAAAGTCTGGGAGAGAAGAAGAAAGAGATTATTTGAAGGAGATTTTGGAGATTACAATTCTTGCAGCGTTGTGGCGAAACAGTTGACTCGGTGACAAAACTTTTCATACGCTTTCCATCAGCATGGCTATCATGAATTAGCAATATGCATGACATAAGCCCTGCTGATCTTCAGCAGCTAATTTGTTCACCATGTTGGAGCCCAGAACAGTATGAGCCTTTACATGTGTTAGATGGAACTGATTAGACATCTGTGTGGGGTACACTTTAAATTTCCGAAACTGAACCCCCCTCTCCATGAAGACGATGATGAACGAAATATTGCCCCCTCATTTCCAGTAATGTCCTACAATGTGCAATTTATGATCCAACAACAACAACACATCGCATTGATGTTGCCTGGTCGGTTGGTAGCCTTTACATCTGACAGGCCTAAAAATGCTACTTCGCAGCATTTCCACGCACTCTTAAGGCTAAC
>CM050205.1:5667500-5700000 GCA_027475355.1 Coilia nasus
TGGTGTCTTCCATACTATAATATACAACTATATGTATGTAATAAAGAAATAAATGATAAATAATAAAGAAATATTTGGCACATTTGCAAGACTAAGCAGGATTATCTGTGATTTACGTCACCAAGACATCTAACCCCACATTACTTCCTACCTAAATCACTTACAGTTATTTTGGATAAGAGCATCAGCTAAATGACATGTAATTGTTGTTACCTGTGTATGTAAAGGAAGTTATTTGTAATTAGCTAATCTGACTGTCTGCATAGAATCATCTGGTTTAGTCAATGGCTTGAACAATGACACATGGTGCGACTTTTACACTTGGAAGCTAGGACAAGGTTTGTCTCTGCTTCATGTAAAATAGGTGAAGACCTTGATATGTTTTTTTGCTCTTTTCTCACAGGAAGAGGTGACAGCGACAAGATCCGGCAGCTGGAGGAAAAAATCCACAGCTTGACCAAAGACCTCCACAGCCTCCAGTCCACCCTGCGAGGCATGAACGGGGGCAACACGCCTGCTGATGCCGCCCCGCCGGAGATGAAGAAAACCATCCAGGGCATCCAGACCAAGCTGGACCAGCTGGACAACATGACCCAGGCCCACGACCGGACGCTGGTCAGCATCAACAACCACCTCGTCAACGGCAAGGGCAGCGGCGGCGGCAGCAATGACCTGGACGGTCTCGGCGGCAGTGGCGGAGTCGACGGTGGCAAGCTGAACAAGCTGAAGGAGGAGATCCTTCGGGAGCTGGAGCGCAGGGTGACGCTGTCGTGCTCGGCCTGCCAGTCGGGGGTGGAGGACCTCCGGCGGCAGCAGCAGCAGGACCGCGAGCGGATCCGCGCCCTCGAGAAGCAGGTCGGCGCCATGGACCAGCGCCACCGCCAGAGCCTGGACAGCCTGCGCCGAGAGCTGACTGGCACCCAGGTGTGCTGCGACATTGTCAAGGTCATCCAGGACCGGGTGGGTGACCTTGACAGGAAGGTCACCGCCATCTCTGGCGCCGTGGACGTCGTAGAGGACCGGCTTGACAAGGAGCTGCCCGGCACCAGTGGTGGCGGGGGGCGATGGGGAGGGACCGGGGGCGGGAGGGGGACAGGTGGGACAGGCACAGGTGGGACAGCTGGAGGCCCAGGCACAGGCGGTACAGGTGACAGTTTCGTGCCAGGTATCCTGCGTGACTTGGAGAGAAGAATGAACAATTCGCTGCAGAAAACCGAAGACAACTGTGCTAACATTGAAAACGACCTGAAGGACTTCTTCAGACAAGAGCAGAACGACCTTCGCGACCTCCTGCTCAACCGCTTCGATGACCAAGGCTTCCGGATTTCAGATGTGGAGCTGGACGTGACAGGTGTCAAAGATGACATTGGACTAATCAACAAGCGCCTTTCTCGACTTGAGAACGCAACCAACCACATGGACAAGACGCTGAAGGACTGCACCGCGTCCTGTAGACCCGGCTCAAGCAGCCACACACCTGGACGAGGGGATACGGGGGGACGCGGGGATACGGGAGGACATGGGGGCAATGGTGGCCGAGGAGACAATGGCCGAGGAGACAATGGAGGGCTGGATGGTAACGAAGGAGACTCTAAGTCTCTGGAGTGGAGAGTGATAGCAAACGAGGCCGCCATCAAGACTTTCAGCACCCGCCTTAAAGACATCTCTGTGTCCGGAGATTCACTCAATGACAGGGTGGTCGATCTGAGCCACGATGTCCGCAAAATCATAGATCTGACCGGAGACAATGGAGAGCACTTCAACAGGATTGTCACTGAGCTCGAGAACTGTGACATCTGCCACAAGATGGAGGACGAGCTGAAGAAGCTGAAGAACATCACACACCACTCTTTGGCCAAGTGCACCACGGACCTACAGGACATCAAAAACAGAGTCGACTCCGACGACACTGCCTGCTCCAAGGTCTGCTCTAACCTGCAGGAGGAGGTGGGCAAGCTGAAAGAGGACGTAGCCAAATGTGGCGGATCGTGCAAGATCGACCTGGTGCCGACAGGACCAGGAGTTGGACCAGGAGTGGGACCAGGGCCCGGAACCGGAACCGGAACCGGAACAGGAACAGAAACAGGAACCGGAACCGGAGGGGGTCTAACGGATCCACAGAAACCACTGGACGGCCACAGCGTCATCAGCGGTACGTCCAACGGGAACCTGAAGTCGCTTCAGGGAGAGCTGTCAGAGGTCATCCTGACCTTCAGCTCCATCAACGACACGCTGAAGGGTCTGGAGCACACAGTGCAGAAGCACGACAGCGTGATCACCGACCTGAGCAACACCAAGGACAAGATCATCTCCGAGATCGACAAGATCCAGCAGGAGATCACGGAGCACATCGAGGACAGCAAAGGACAGTTTGACAAGGTTGACAAGGAGGTCCAGCGTTTCGGGAACAACTATGTGGTGGACATGGGCAACTGCAAGCGGACCGGAGATGACTTGGAGAAGAGGCTGTCAAAGCTGGAGGATGTATGCGGGCGCTTTGACACTCTGTCCGACAACGTTCAGAAGATCAAAGAAGGCCTGAACAAACACGTCTCTGGGCTCTGGACATGTGTGAATGGACTCAACTCCACTGTGACCTCTCACGAAGGGTTCATCGACACATTCCAAAACACACATCTGGACGACATTCATGGCAAGATAAAGAGCCTCAACTCCTCAATGGTTCAAGTGCTCAAAATGTTCCAGGCCTTCACTGAGCAAGACTTCATGGGTAAGTCTGGAAACTGCTCAGTCTAGGTCAGAAATGCTCTCTAGATACATACAGTATATGCAAACATATACATACATACATACATACATACATACATACATACATACATACATACATACATACATACATACATGTATATATACATGCATTCATATATGCAGACATGATGCATACATTGCATACATATGCATACACATACATACATACATGCTGTAAATAAATACATACATATATACATACATACACACATACTGTACATGCGTACATGCACACACACTTTTTTGTAGCTTCTTAGACACTTGAAATGTATGACCTAAGGTGACTGTTCTGTTACACCCTGTTACCTCTCTTAGATGTTATTGTCATTTTAATCATACTGCTAACACACATACATACATACATACATACATACATACATACATAGGTACGTATATACATACATACATACATACATACATACATACATACATACATACATGCATAGGTATGTATATACATACATACATACATACATACATACATAAATACATACATACATACATACATACATACATACATACATATATGTATTGTTTGAAATTAGAGCCTCTGACCCAGAAAGTGACCGTGTGGCGTGTCTGTCCCACTGTGCTCCAGGTCTGCCCGGGCCTCCAGGTCCCCAGGGAGAGAGGGGCTTCCCAGGCCTGCCAGGGCCCAGAGGAGCCCAGGGCAGAGAGGGACCACCAGGCCAGCCAGGGCTCGAGGGCCAGAGAGGACCACCCGGTAAGGCATCCGCTGCTGGGCAACCGGGGTTAATTAGATTACTAGTCACCAGACCCTTGCCGCTATTTCAACTGAGGGACTAAATTGATTGGTTAGTAGTAAACAGCTGTCTGATTTGTAAGTGTGGTGCTGTTTATAAGTCTGTGTTTGATCAAATGATTCAGTGATTCAGAGTGATACAGAGGCTGCAAGTTCGGTGTTTGATGAACCATGGCAAAATACCTTTTTAGTATGTAACCATGACGTTGTTAAATCAGATATAATGAGTATTTGTATTTTGAGTCACTTCTAACAGAGGTATTTTTATGTCTGTCTTCCCTCCAGGCCTTCAAGGTGAACGAGGTAAGTGTTACATCATCTTCATATTCAGAATGTGTCATTGGCAGGGTTCCCTTAGATATAATCTCCCCACAAGACTGTTCTTGATCGTGTCAGGATAATTACCGATTATAATTTAAACAGATATAAATCAGAATTTCTGTCTGAGTTGTGGAGTGTGTGTGAGGCAGTATAATAATAGTGTATCATATAGTATATATGTGTGGCAGTATAATAATACTGGTGTATATATATAGTATAGTAATATAGTGTGTGTATATATATATATATATATATATATATATATATATATATATATATATATATATATATATATATATATATATATATATATAATGTGTATATATATAGTATGAATACACATCTGCAGAGACTTTTCCTCATAGATCAAAATAGTACATGTATAAAATATATTATTTTGATCATGAGGGAAGTGTCTGCATTTTACCCATCCATGAATCTGTGACACACACACACACACACACAGCACACAGTGAGCAGAGTGACAGTTAACACACCAAACCAAAGCAGTTGACATACATACATACATGTATATATACATGCATTCATATATGCAGACATGATGCATACAGTGCATACATATGCATACACATACATACATACATGCTGTATATAAATAAATAAATACATACATACATATACACATACATACACACATACTGTACATGCGTACATGCACACACACTTTCTTGTAGCTTCTTAGACACGTGTAATGTATGACCTAGGGTGACTCTGTTCTGTTACACCCTGTTACCTCTCTTAGATTGTCATTTTAATCATACTACTAACACACATACATTCATACATACATACATACATACATACATACATACATACATACATACATACATACATACATACATACACACATACATTCATACATACATACATACATACATACATACATACATACATACATACATGCATAGGTACGAACATACATACATACATACATACATACATACATACATACATACATACATACATACATTAGGCGCGTTTCCACTACAGTGAGTTCCGGGTAATTTTTCGGCCTTCTCACGGTTGGCGCGTGTCTCCACTATCGGGCGATCTCCCGGAAATGGGCGATCTCCCGGAACTTTTACAGGGACCAACGGAGTACCTAAAGGGGTTAGGTACTCCGTTCGGCCCTGAAAAAGTTCAGCTTGTAGCCCGTGGTAAACTCGATGCTGATAGGCTGTTGTTAAACACTACCAGCCATAGGTAATCTAAAAATCACTATGCCATACGAAAATATTTTTTCTAAACAGACAAAATGAATTTCTCACAACATAGTTCATTACAAACACAGTTGCCCATGTAACTATATTTTATCTAATCTTAGAGGTTAGTTTGAAGACAGACTCGTATTATCTTTACATTACATTTACAAGTGTGGTGCTGTTTATAAGTCTGTGTTTGATCAA
Source organism: Coilia nasus (assembly GCA_027475355.1). Taxonomy (NCBI): domain Eukaryota; kingdom Metazoa; phylum Chordata; class Actinopteri; order Clupeiformes; family Engraulidae; genus Coilia; species Coilia nasus. The sequence continues at coordinate 5,672,781 of CM050205.1, forward strand.
ATGATTCAGTGATTCAGAGTGATACCGAGGCTGCAAGTTCGGTGTTAGATGAACCATGGCAAAATACCTTTTAAGTATGTAACCATGACGTTGTTAAATCAGATATAATGAGTATTTGTATTTTGAGTCACTTCTAACAGAGGTATTTTTATGTCTGTCTTCCCTCCAGGCCTTCAAGGTGAACGAGGTAAGTGTTACAATACTTCATATTCAGAATGTGTCATTGGCAGGGTTCCCTTAGATATAATCTCCCCACAAGACTGTTCTTGATCGTGTCAGGATAATTACCAATTATAATTTAAATAATATAAATCAGAAATTATGTCTGAGTTGTGGAGTGTGTGTGAGGCAGTATAATAATAGTGTATCATATAGTATATATGTGTGGCAGTATAATAATAGTGTGTATATATATAGTATAGTAATATAGTGTATATATATATATATATAGTATGAATACACATCTGCAGAGACTTTTCCTCATAGATTAAAAAGAGTACATGTATAAAATATATTATTTTGATCATGAGGGAAGTGTCTGCATTTTACCCATCCATGAATTTGTGACACACACACACACACAGCACACAGTGAGCAGAGTGGGAGTTAACACACCAAACCAAAGCACTTGACATACATATATACATGTATATATACATGCATTCATATATGCAGACATGATGCATACAGTGCATACATATGCATACACATACATACATACATGCTGTATATAAATAAATACATAAATACACATATACATACATACATACATACATACATACACACATACTGTACATGCGTACATGCACACACACTTTTTTGTAGCTTCTTAGACACGTGTAATGTATGACCTAGGGTGACTCTGTTCTGTTACACCCTGTTACCTCTCTTAGATTGTCATTTTAATCATACTACTAACACACATACATTCATACATACATACATACATACATGCATAGGTACGAACATACATACATACATACATACATACATACATACATACATACATACATACATTCATACATACATACATACATACATACATACATACATACATACATACATACATACATGCATAGGTACGTATATACATACATACATACATACATACATACATGCATACATACATACATACATTCATACATACATACATACATACATACATACATACATACATACATACATACATACATACATACATTCATACATACATACATACATACATACATACATGCATAGGTACGTATATACATACATACATACATACATACATACATACATACATACATACATACATACATACATGCATAGGTATGTATATACATACATACATACATACATACATACATACATACATACATATATGTATTGTTTGAAATTAGAGCCTCTGACCCAGAAAGTGACCGTGTGGCGTGTCTGTCCCACGGTGCTCCAGGTCTGCCCGGGCCTCCAGGTCCCCAGGGAGAGAGGGGCTTCTCAGGCCTGCCAGGGCCCAGAGGAGCCCAGGGCAGAGAGGGACCACCAGGCAAGCCAGGGCTCGAGGGCCAGAGAGGACCACCCGGTAAGGCATCCGCTGCTGGGCAACCGGGGTTAATTAGATTACTAGTCACCAGACCCTTGCCGCTATTTCAACTGAGGGACTAAATTGATTGGTTAGTAGTAAACAGCTGTCTGATTTGTAAGTGTGGTGCTGTTTATAAGTCTGTGTTTGATCAAATGATTCAGTAATTCAGAGTGATACCGAGGCTGCAAGTTCGGTGTTAGATGAACCATGGCAAAATACCTTTTTAGTATGTAACCATGACGTTGTTAAATCAGATATAATGAGTATTTGTATTTTGAGTCACTTCTAACAGAGGTATTTTTATGTCTGTCTTCCCTCCAGGCCTTCAAGGTGAACGAGGTAAGTGTTACAATACTTCATATTCAGAATGTGTCATTGGCAGGGTTCCCTTAGATATAATCTCCCCACAAGACTGTTCTTGATCGTGTCAGGATAATTACCGATTATAATTTAAACAGATATAAATCAGAAATGATGTCTGAGTTGTGGACTGTGTGTGAGGCAGTATAATAATAGTGTATCACATAGTATATATGTGTGGCAGTATAATAATAATAGCGTGTATATATATATATAGTATATATAGTATGAATACACATCTGCAGAGACTTATAAATATATAAAATATACTATTTTGATCATGAGGGAAGTGTATGCATTTTACCCATCCATGAATCTGTGACACACACACACACATAGCACACAGTGAGCAGAGTGAGAGTTAACACACCAAACCAAAGCAGTTGACAGCCTTCTGCTGTGGCACCCAGCAGGGAACAGGGAGGGGTCAGAAGCCTCGCTCAAGGGCAGGTTAGTTTACGTCTGCCTGGGGGGCATTCTCCACTGAAAGCAGGTGCGGGCTGGGGCGGAGAGATCAGAGCTGGGGGTCAGGGTCATGCAAGGTCACCTGAGCTCTCGCTCTGTGTGTGACGCGGTGGTCCACTGAGGTTAAGTCTGGGGTCAACTGTAGATGAGAGGGTTTGAAAGGTCAAAGACGGTCACCAGCTGTCCGGTGTGGGAATGAGTGGCCACGTGGACGAGTGGACACATGGCTGTAGCTGCCATTGAGGACACTGAAGTCATGTCCAGTCCTTGGTATTTTCTTTCAGTGTGCTGAAGTTCAGCGTTGGTGGCGTAAAGCCCCGGAGACCGTGTTGTGTTAAGGGTTGCGTCAGTTTGCACGTGTGCATCGCACCAAAGTTCAAACTGATGACTACATCTGTTTTTATTAATAGGAATAGAAATGAGAGCGCAGTTCCCAGTGTTTAGCTGATTAGCGTGAGCAAGTCTATTATCAGCCGGGTGGCGAGAGACATTTCAGTATGAAATCAGTTTAAAATAAACATTATAAATTCACTTACTGAAAGCAGAGGTTTATGGGAGTTGAATTCGTCTATTGTTACGGGGATGACTTCTTTTTCACCAGGAAACACCTCATTTTAAGTTGAACAGCATCAGAAATGGCTGATAACAGGCCCTATACTGATAACTGAATCACTTCTGCTAAGAAGGCAATGCTTTGACTTTAAGACCTCAGGCTGCCTGTCTTCCGATATATTGTCAGTCAGACATTGAGAGGTGTACTCCAGTGTAAAGACAAATACTCTCCCTTTTATACTTTGATTTGTATCCTTGTAAACCATCCAACCTATTCTACCTTTGCCATTTATCGGGTAGCCATGCCCCAACTGCACTCTACTCCCCCTCCCCATGCACAGTTTAGACTAACAATCAGCAATTTCGCTGCATGTCCTACTCTATACCCTATACCCGGTATGTCTATGCATGTGACAATAAAATATCTCTTTATTCTTGTATCCTTGACCTAAAGATACATAAAAAGATCGATACTTCATTCATTCCAGAAGACATTTGAGACATAAAATAAAAGTAGGTTGGATAACCATGCAGTTACTCGTCTGAACTTCCTTCCCAGGAATGCCAGGAGCTGATGCCAGCGTGCAACGCCTCTCCTTCTCTGCAGCCCTCACTAAGCCCATGACGGGCTCGGGCACCATCGTGTTCGACGACGTCCTCGTCAACGAGGGAGGGTGGTACAACCGCAACACTGGTGAGATAAACATGACCAACACACCAACTCCCTCAAAGCTAAACTCCACACCTTTGTCATGTCTGAATGAATAGTGTCAGTATAGGAATCACCAGTGTTTTACTAGTAAGACTTCACTGGAATATCTAGTATTTATGTAGAGATTTTATAACTTTTTAGGCAACATCAGAAAAGAGGAGTGTGTCTTTAACAATCTGTTTCCTAAACTCTTAAATTCTGAAGTTCTCTGCATGTTCTTCCGTGGTTAACAGAACTGTCATTCAGTAATTCAGCCTTAATATCACCTCCAGGTGTGTTCACGGCTCCCTTGGACGGGCGATATTTCTTCAGCGCCATCCTGACCGGTCACAAGAACGAAAAGCTCGAGGCCGTCCTGTCCAAGTCCAACTACGGCATGGCACGCGTCGACTCGGCCGGCTACCAGCCGGAGGGACTGGAGAACAAACCGGTGGCCGACAGCAAGCCAACGCCAGGGTCCCTGGCCGTCTTCAACATAATCCTGCCCCTGCAGTCGGGTGACACCGTGTGCGTGGACCTGGTGATGGGCAAGCTGGCACACTCAGTAGAGCCCCTGACCATATTCAGTGGCATGCTTCTCTACGAGGACATTTAGGAGGGGCCCGCCATGTTGTAGCAGGGGATTCTGGGATAGGTCTAGTCGGATGCGAGCCGGATTGTGGCCCAGAATCGGGCCGGATCTGTCCCAGAGTCGGCTGCTCTCCGAGACGGCTGTAACGAACACTGAGCAGAGGTGTCAATCCCGGGTTCAGAAAGTAAAACCCCCGCCACGGTTTACTTCTAACACAGGTGACTTCACTGAGTAGCTGATCTACCTGTCTTGAGTGTTCATTATGATCAGCTGATTTAAGGCTGGTTGGATCAAATCTGTGGCAGGGTTTTTACTTTCTGAACCTGGGTTTGACACCTCTGACACTGAGAGACCCTTTGGACTCGCTGACATTGTGACAATCAACGAAAAGCAAGACGACGGGGCCAGAAAATAATGACACAAAAGAGACCTTTGACCTTTGACCTTCTCACGGGAGGATAGAGACGCACATCATGACCATGCAATGCTCCTGGTTTCACTTTTTTTTACAATCCCACTGATATGAACTTCACTGCTCAAAGACAGAATAAAACGTTAAACAAAATGAACAAAACTTGCCCTTGATATTTTAACCCTCCCAAAAGAAAAAAAAATCGGAGAAGTGTAATAACAGATACTACTGCAGGATTTATCAACATTTTTTTTAGAATTGATAATGTCTTGGTTCATGTAAATCACTTCTGACATGGAATTTGAATAGTCATCCTGTGAGGTCATGTGGACTTCCTGTGTACTGTACCTCTCTGTGTTATGTTACTGCCAAAGAAGTTCGACTCACATTCTGCGTTTGGGAGGAAGAGAAATCAGCTACTCGACCAGCTGGCCCAAAAAACAGGGATGGAAGGGATGGAGAATTCTTTTCGGGGTCTTTGTATTTTGTTTGGTTTTGGTTTTGTTTTGTTTTGTTCCTAAATGAAAGCAGTTCACATTTGTGTGTGAATGTTACTATTTCTGTGCACCTTTTCCTTTCGGCCTCTGGGTCTGTTGTTTTTTAATTAGTGGTGGTGGACACCGCGTGACTGTGACTCTGTGCTCTGTGCTCTGTTGCTGAAGTCGGGGGGGGGGGGGGGGGGGGGGGGGGCTGCAGCTGACCGCTGTGGATGATGTGCCTTATTCCCAACGCTGACAGACTGTCCAGAGGAGTCTGGGCCCTCACTGAGGAGTGGTCACTGCTGCTGTGGGAGTTTGTGATGATGAACACATCATCAAGTCCAGTTCAAGTCCAGCCCCCATGAGTGCTCAGGCGTGGAGGGAGGTGAAAGAAAAAAAAACTTGCCTTACAAATGGAAAAGAGGAAAAATAAAACGGAAGCTGGCTCCATCAGGAGAAGAGAAGAGAAGCAGAAGAAAGCAGAATCCTCCTTTTCTTCCCTTCCTCTCCCTGGCCTGCCTCCCCCGACGAAGGCCCCCCTCAGGCACACGGTCCCTTGAACGGCGGCCAAGAGCAACAAGAGACGGGCCTAGGATAAACACAGCACTCCTGCATCCGCGAAACAGGACCGATGGCCGCCGCTAATGGGGGTCCACTGAAGTGTTTACACGAGCCAATAAAGAAGACAATTAGACTCTCCCGCAGGCGCTTCGCCACCACTGCTGTGACCCATGCACCCAAAGGAGTAACATCAAACCCATGCACCCCCCAACATAAACACACACATGCACCCAAAAGGGAACATACCAACCCCACGCACCCCGCACCCCCCCATTTACACACACATGCACCCCCCCACATACACACACATGCACCCAAAGCTAACATACCAACCCTACGCACCGCCCCCCCCCCCCCCCCCCGACATACACACACATGCATCCCCCCACATACACACACATACACCCAAAAGGGAACATACCAACCCCACGCACCCCGCACCCCCCCATTTACACACACATGCACCCCCCCACATACACACACATGCACCCAAAGGTAACATACCAACCCTACGCACCCCCCCCCCCGACATACACACACATGCATCCCCCCACATACACACACATACACCCAAAGGTAACATACCAACCCCACACACCCCTTCCCCACCACATACACACATGCACCCCCACACACACACACACATGCACCACCACCCCCCACACACACACACACATGTACCCCCCCACATACACACACACGGACCCAAAGGGGACATAACAACCCGACCACTGTGACACAATCACCCCCAACCCCTCACCCCCCCACGAACCCAAAGGGGAATATAATAACCCAATTCCCCCCCACGAACCCAAAGGGCAATATAATAACACAATCCCCCCCCACGCCCCCACCCCACTCCTCCCTCTCCTCCGCAGACAGCCCAGGCCAAGGCGGTGACACTCAGACAGGCCATGGAGGCACTGGGAGTTTGCATTCAGTATAAAACAGGTTGGGATTGAGTCTGTCATAGACAAACACAGTCAGTGCCCCACAGCAGCTACTGGCAGCCCCCTCCTTCTCTCCACTCAGCTATTGCGAAGATGCCAAACTATGCCAAGACAAGGACAAGTCATATTTTCTACTAAATGCAGATTTGAAGCATTGTATAGCAATATAGGTGATTTTTGTACAACAAAAGACAAAAACAATGTTATCGAACCTTTTTTCTCTGTCTAATGTTTATCATTAAGGCTGCTAATATGATGTTGTGTGCCACTGGTTTTTTGGTCATGCATAATCCATCCCAGATAGGAGGCAATGAATTCAGAGAATATCATAACAGTTCTAGTGGAAACACAATCCTGAAAAAATACTGGCGTTTCGTTCAGTGTGCGGCCAAAGCCACGGTGCCTGTTTTGGAGCAGTTTTCACCAGTGCTTTCTCACGGTTTCCCGTCTTACCTTGAATGTGTATGTTGGCAGCACGTGTGGATCAAATAAAGATATTTAATTTTACACACCTCTGGTCCCCACGCCCGGGGTTTATTTGACATATGTCAAGCAATCCTCTCGGAGACGTTTCAAAGGCAAAGGGGCTCCTGCAGAGCTCCATAAAGGCCCTCAGTGTGCTAGCTGCACACTTAAGCATGATTTAATCACTCTCTGCTTCACCCACAATGTGTCACCAGCTAAAACCAAATGCCTCTGATTTGTAGGTAGGCCAGGAGCTCCATGAAAGGATTTATAGTGCTCTTACACGGCCTAAGATTACTCCCAACAATGAATACTTGATTATAATGTTTTATTATTATTCAGTCATAGCACTGATAAGTTTACATAAACCAGAACAGGAGCGGCAAATGCATATTATTTTCTTCCCGTTCATGAACCAGATGGGTGTTTTGGAATGTGTGATAGACGGACCCATGGAAAGAAAAACATATCTGAATATCCATCAAAGGTGTCTGCAGTTTTTGGTGAACAAAAGCCTGTTTTCCTTTCTGATATTCTTCCTGGCTAATGTTCCCTCTCAAAATCTTTTCGTGACAAGGCTGCCAGACAAAGGCATCTGCAACAGCAGTTTGCTCTTCATACTTCTTCTGCTTAGTAGTGTAGCTTCACTGAGTAGAATGTCGTTTTGGTAGAATATGTCTGTGGTAGAATATCTCACCAGAACATGTTTCTTTTTCTCAGAATATAACGTGTTCTATCTCGCTGTGGTCTCTCACTGGGCTGGAGTTCTCCTCTCTTTATCTCTTAAACAAACCCACAATCAGCCAGCAAAGTGCACAGGCTCACATGAAGCCTCGGCTCTTTCCTCCTCAAATATGAACGTCTGGAAGCATTCGAGCGCAGCTGCCGGAGATGGAGCAGGATAATCTCATATTTGACAAGTGAAAAGGTTTCTTTCGAACTTCCACCCCCCAACCCCCTCGCCCTCAACCCCAACCCTTCCCCCTCCCCCTACTCAAGCAGTTGGGATCTTGGAACAGCTGGTGAGACGTTCCTTCCATGGCAGAGTGGTTGGACAGTTCCAAGAGAGGCCTGAGAAGCACTTCTGAGAAGAAATGTTGTGCTTGTCAAAGGGGGAAACGCAACTGACTGATTAAAATTAAATAAATCAGAAACAGAGTGAGGTTTTCTTAGGGCACTGTTACTGAACAGCACTCTCTGAGACAGACTGCTGTATACAAAGAATATGGTGAAGGAGACCACTGGAGCAGAATGGTACTGTGAAAGAGGCTACTGTAAGTGAACAATACTGTGAAAGAGGCTACTGTAAGTGAACAATACTGTGAAAGAGGCTACTGTAAGTGAACAATACTGTGAAAGAGGCTACAGTAAGTGAACAATACTGTGAAAGAGGCTACTGTAAGTGAACAATACTGTGAAAGAGGCTACAGTAAGCGAACAATACTGTGAAAGAGGATACAGTAAGTGAACAGTACCGTGAAAGAGGCTACAGTAAGGAAATGGTACTGTAAGAGAGACCACTGTTTATTACTGTGAGAAAGATTACTGTAAAATAATACTGCTGTGAAAAAGATTATTGTAAAAGAATAGCACTGTTAGGAAGATTACTGTAAAAGAATAGCACTGTGAGAAAGATTGCTGTAAGAGAATAGCACTGTGAGGTAGGCCACTGCTTTCCAGGACACTACTGTTTGGTCCTTGGGACCCTCCCTGGGAAAGGTTGTGAACTGACACTCTTAGGGCTCACTGATGGTGATTTTAAACACATCAGTGTTGACGGAGAACGGGTGTGGAGTTTCTGTGTGTGTGGGTGTGCGTGTGTGTGAGTACGTGAGTGAGTGTGTGAGAGAGTGTATCAAAAGCCAGCTGTGTCTGGAAAGAGCAGGGTGTGATGGTGTCACATATCCTGTTTATCTCCATATTCTCATACGTTCACACACATAGCTCACACACACACACACACATGCACGCACGCGCACACACACACACACACACACACACACACACACACACACACACACACACACACGCATGCGCACACACACACACACACATACACACACACATGCACGCACGCTCACACACACACACACACACACACACACACAATGTGTTTAATAATGGAGATTACTGACAAGCAGCACAAGTTAATTATTGTTTTAATTTATTATCAATGTACATGTAATTGTTTATGAAACAAAGAATCATTTCCACTGTCTAAATCAGACATAATATTAAGGTTAACCGAGTTCACTTTGCCGTCCGTGCACTTACACATAGTTAACCTGACAATTAGTAAATTAGATGATTAGTGAAAGTTGGTTTGGTCACTTATAACAATGGCAGCAGTGAGTCCTATTACCAGTGAACAGACTGAGTGTCCTTAATTACCTACAGAAACAAAAGTGTTACTTCCACAACATAAGGGTTCACTTAATTCACAATCCAGGATCAGTGAATTGAAGTGAATTGCAACTGGGTCACAGCACTAAGCAAACGATGCATGCCTCAAGATGTTTATCAACAGCCTTACCCTTTCCACTGCTAACCAAGACAGCAATGCTACAGCAGATCAGGAGGCTGTTTCAAGTGCCAGGTTTACTAACTGACCTAGGTAGATTAACTTTTAAGTAAGCAATACATCTTGTAATAGAAGAGCCTAATAAAATGTGTTGCTTTACAAGGACACAGAAGCCATCAGGACCCTCCATTAGGAGGATTACCACTTCCTCTGAGTTAAAGTAGAACTTTGATGTGAATCAATCCATAGCCCTGCTGTTTGACGTCACCAAGTGCTGTTGGTAGGAAAATGAAGAAGGTTTGATGCAATATAGACCAAATAATAACCTATTAGCTAACACTAACTAAATGGGGCATAGAATTCGTCCTGTGTTGCATCAACTTTTCTTGTTCTTTTTTTCAACCAACAGCCCTGTGTGACTTCAAACTATGGTTGTGGATTGAGTTACACCGAACTTCTTCTTTAACATACCCAGATAAGCGACTAAACCCGTCACCCGCAGGGCCAGGGCCAGGGCAGGACCAGGACTGGGTGAATGTCGCTCCTAAGGCTGCTGTCGTGGTGGTATAAGCACACAAGCAGGTCTACAGATGTTGGCATATCTACCATCTTTGGTGTAAATACACATGCAGGTCTACAGGGTGTGTTAGGTCCCTCTCACGCCACCAGCATGAGCAGCAGCACTCAGGCTCTGACTGGCACTATGCCATCGTACCCATGGACCCCACACTTCCTGCCCGCCACCTGGCAGCCGAACGACAGCGCCTCCTGTAAGCCGCCCCCTGCAGAGGAAATGCAGCAGAAGCACTTTCAGATCTCAGTCTCACACACACACACACACGGGTGTGCGTATACACACACACAAACACAAATACACACATACATACACATACGTGCACATATGCACACACATACACGCACACACATACACACACACACATACACACACACACATGCACGCACACACACACACACACACACACACACACACACACACACACACACACACACACACACACACACACACACACACAGAAACTCTAAACAACTGCTCAGAGCCCAGGCACTGGTGTAGGTGGTGATTTTAACATTCAGTCAGTATGTCTGTTTGGGTTCTCATTTATCCAGGTCATGCTGCTGAAGTGCTAAGCACCTATAGCTAACTTTCCATCAAACACACCAAACTGCTGCTTACAGCCTTCTGGATGGTTGTGTTGTGAGCATGCTCAACAGACCGTGATTTTTGTAAACAGTTCTAAATTTGTAAACAGGAAACAAGCATACGCTCAGACCAAGCTGTAAACAATTCCAGCCAATCAACACTTTACATCAGAAGCACAGAAGGATGCAATGACATTTCAATGGCGGTGAAAAAGTCAACTAGCCTATGTTCTGCTTTGCCAGATTCATCAATAAACCTTTGAGTCATATTAACTAGTAGTTCTATTCCAAAATAAAATGTATAAAACATTCAGGTAATAATTAATGGGAAACACGTCATAAAGGGGCTGTAATACTGTTGGTCTGTACCATTGGAGAGTGTGTAGATGACAGAGGCGTTGAATGTATCGCCCGCTCCGAGGGTGTCCACCAGCGCTTCAGGTGGGAAGGCATCCGAGTGGACGACTATGCCATCAGGACCCATGGCGTCGGCTCCCTTCTCAGCCCAGGCACATATCAACACGGCTCTGATGGGGACGGAGAAAGCAGAGGAAGGCCAGGTTCAGACATATAAGGCAGCACTGCACTACTGACACCTGGTGGTTATTTTGTAAAACTACATCCTGTGATTCCACCACACAAACTATTCAAGGGGGAACAATGTTTTGAGTGTTTCCTTTGGAAAGCCAAGACAAAAACATTTTCCTTTTAGGAATGTCAACAGGAAAAATGTATTATTTATCTGTAAATGTTTAAAAATCTACTCAATACCTTCAAAACCCTATCATTTTTCACATGATGTTACAGATGTCTTACCCCTTCCGCACTCGACTGTACAGGCCCTTAAGCGCCGCAGCTGCTGAGTTGAAGCCGAAGTGTTTGGCCACATCCTTACTGACAAACACCTGCCAGAGAGAAGCAGTGGCGTACAACATGCTGCATTAGCTCTTTTAGGAGTGGTGATTGACCGTGTACTGTAGGTGTATGTTTTAGGTGAATGTAGTGTATATTCTGGCAGATATTTCACTAAGTAGTTGGCTTTTAGCTGGACTATTACCTCAGTCAGTAGCGAATCTTTTTAAGTGTGTTGTAATGGAGGTTTACCAACGTTCTACACTGAACTGTGCTAGCTGGCATGTGTTACATACTGTAGGCATTCATGCCACACCATACCCCAGACCATGCATTCATGACACACTTAACTACAAACTAACCATTCATACCACACTATACCCCAGACCATGCATTCATGACACACTTAACTACAAACTAACCATTCATACCACACTATACCCCAGACCATGCATTCATGACACACTTAACTACAAACTAACCATTCATACCACACTATACCCCAGACCATGCATTCATGACACTTAACTACAAACTAACCATTCATACCACACTATACCCCAGACCATGCATTCATGACACTTAACTACAAACTAACCATTCATACCACACTATGCCCCAGAGTAGGGAATCATGACACACTTAACTACAAACTAACCATTCATACCACACTATGCCCCAGAGTAGGGAATCATGACACACTTAACTACAAACTAACCATTCATACCACACTATGCCCCAGAGTAGGGAATCATGACACACTTAACTACAAACTAACCATTCATACCTCACCATACCCCAGACCATGCATTCATGACACACTTAACTACAAACTAACCATTCATACCACACTATGCCCCAGACTAGGCATTCATGACACACTTAACTACAAACTAACCATTCATACCTCACGATGCCCCAGACTAGGCATTCATGACACACTTAACTATAAACTAACCATTCATACCACACTATGCCCCAGACCATGCATTCATGACACACTTAACTACAAACTAACATTCATGCTACACTAAACCCCACTTCACATTCATTGCATACTAAACCCAGACTAGGCATTCATGCTACACTAAACCCCACTTCACATTCATTGCATACTAAACCCAGACTAGGCATTCATTGCATACTAAACCCCAGACTGGGCATGCATGCCATATTAAACCACAGACCATGCATTCATGCCATATTAAACCCCAGACTAGGCATTCATGTCACACAACCCCAGACTAGGCACTCATACCACACTTAACCCCAGACTAGGCACTCATACCACACTTAACCCCAGACTAGGCACTCATGCCACACTTAACCCCAGACTAGGCACTCATGCCACACTAAACCCCACACTAGGCACTCATACCACACTAAACCCCACACTAGGCACTCATGCCACACTTAACCCCAGACTAGGCACTCATGCCACACTTAACCCCAGACTAGGCACTCACGCCACACTAAACCCCAGACTAGGCACTCATGCCACACTAAACCCCAGACTAGGCACTCATGCCACACTAAACCCCAGACTAGGCACTCATGCCACACTAAACCCCAGACTAGGCACTCATGCCACACTAAACCCCAGACTAGGCACTCATGCCACACTAAACCCCAGACTAGGCACTCATGCCACACTAAACCCCACACTAGGCACTCATGCCACACTAAACCCCACACTAGGCACAAATGCCACACTAAACCCCAGACTAGGCACTCATGCCCCCAGGCTGCCTCACCACGTCTCCATATGGGAAGAGCTGGTACAGGGGCTCCCTCGTCTTCTCGATCTCCACGGAGATGGTGATCCGCTCCTTCTCCGCAGCCGAACGGTTGAACTCCTCCACCCTCTGGATCATCTTCACCTGCTCCTCTGCATTACGCCCCTTCACACACACACACACACACACACACACACACAGGAGAGACATACAGGCACAGGTCAACCAACAGGATTATGCCTTTACACATATGTTTCATTTGACTTGTACAGACATTGTTTAATGGATTACAATTGGATGGATGGATGGATAAAAGGATGGATGGATGGATGGATGGATAAAGGGATGGAGGGATGGATGGATGGATGGATGGATGGATGGATGGATAAAAGGATGGATGGATGGATGGATGGATGGATGGATGATGGATGGATGGATGGATGGATGAATGAATGGATGGATGAATGGATGGATGGATGGATGGATGGATGGATGGATAAAGGGATGGAGGGATGGATGGATAAAAGGATGGATGGATGGATGGATGGATGGATGGATGGATGATGGATGGATGGATGGATGGATGGATGGATGGATGAATGGATGGATGTATGGATGGATAAAGGGATGGAGGGATGGATGGATAAAAGGATGGATGGATGGATGGATGGATGGATGGATGGATGATGGATGGATGGATGGATGGATGGATGGATGGATGGATGGATGGATGGATGGATGGATGGATGATGGATGGATGAATGGATGGATGGATGGATGGATGGATGGATGACAGATTGATGGACACAGACAGGTAGAAAGACAGACAGACGGAACGGAAGTACAGACGGAAATTCAGGAGAGTTTTAAACTCATCACATTGATGTGTGTAATATGTGTGCTGTGCGCCCAGAGCTGCTTATGCTGTCCCACCTCCCAGTGAATCCATCTGTACTGCCTCAGGTCCACCTTGGAGAAGTCCTCCGCAGAGACATCTGGGAGATTTCTGAGCAAACACGTAAACTCCAGTGAGACATGTTAAAACTCATGATGCAAGAAGCTTAGTATAGGCTGTTTGTCATTCCACTGCATGGCTTACCTTACCAAGTATCTCTATGAATGTGAAGATCCTACAATATAATGTAATATAATATAATATAATATAATATAATATAATATAATATAATATAATATAATATAATATAATATAATATAATATAATATAATATAATATAATATAATATAATATAATATAACATAACATAATATAATATAATATAATATAATTTAATAAAATATCAAATAATCATATCATCACAGTCATGCTATGCCATTCAATGTAGTGCTTTACACCATGGCCTGAAACACTGGCAGCCTCACAGACCAGACTGTTTTGATTTAACAAACCATCAGACTTACTCTTGTTAGTTGTTAATGCATACAGACCAGCAGTTACATATCCGACAAAGCAACAAATACTGACATAAACAAATTAAAACAAGGTAGCTGTTGTCACACATATACCATGCAGGTGTTAAGGAGAATGATTTAGTTAAAACGTAATGATGTGTTACAGTGTTGCAGGGTTATTGGTCTGGACTGCTCAGTAGCATCGCGTAGTAGTTCAGTGGGGATAACAGGCTGGCAATGGCCCGAAACACCAGGGTGGAATGTTGGCAAGGGTGGAGCCACAACACTACAATTGGCATGACTTGCTCGTTATCTTCCACTGATCGAAGCCCAATTATCAAACTAATACCCTGCCAGATGGAATATGCACAAACACTTTCCTCAAAAGTCATTTATAGCTCAAAATCAAAGCCATGACACCTACTGTATGCTAAAATACCTAGACCTTATCAGCAGATTTATGTAGTAATAAATATTACGTACTTTAAACATCAAAGAATTAAATGAGTTTTAAAGCAGTGAAATATTTATTATTTGAATGTTCTTATAGTAGACTGTGTACTACATTAGGGGAAACAGGTTAATGGGTAGAATGCTGATTAGTTCTAGTATGACATCACAACATATTTCCCCAGGTTATCCTATGTGTGATGTTTTAGACCAGAGAACTATTATACGGCTCTTTAGAATGCTGATGAACATCCAGTTCACTTTGGATGGGCCACTCCAATATTCAGAGGTCTGATACTTTTGTATAACGACTGCTGAAAAAGAGTTTTGTGCTTCTTTCATGTCACTCCACAAGTAGTTTGTGAAAGTATCGTAACATGTCAGTGTCCTGCATTACTCTGTCAAGAATGACTGCCTCACCGAACATTATCGTTTACAGATCCCACAGACAAAAGATGCCCAGAGATAGAGATAGCTCTTTCGGATTGGGCCAGATCGAGAAGTGTCTGCGCTCACACCCTTACCAGGTGTACCCCAGTGAAGAGACCAAGATTACTGTCAACCATTACCTCTGTTTAAATAGAGTCATTTATGCGCCAAATTACTGCGATTAGTGTTCTGTGTCATTGTTAATCATTCGCTTACTGAGTACTCAGACTTAATCTGTTTGTCAACACAAATACTCAATTGCACAGACAGCCATGCCTTATTGGGCCAATCACATTATCTGCCATGCAGTTATTCAGCATTGTGTTTTAATATGTTAGCATGCAGTATGAATGCACAATTAGTCATGATTGTTAGCGTCACCTCATTAGGGACTAAATTACGCTGAATTAACAGTCCCACTGCAGGAGAACATCTTCTCACAACTTCTTCAGAAACACATTCATAAATTTTACTTCTTAAAACAAACCCTCACAGATTCGACTTCTTCAGAAACACATTCAACAATGTAACTTCTTAAAGAAATCCTCACATATTTAACTTCTTTAGAAACACATTCACAGATTCAACTTCCCTAGAAACATGTTCACAGATTCAACTTCTTTAGAAACACATTCACAAATTTCACCGTCATAGATTTCTTTAAAAACACATTCACAGATTCAACTTCCAAAAAAAAAAAACCCTCACAGATTCAACCTCTTTAGAAGCACATTCACAGTTTTTAACTTCTTCAGAAAAGAAATTTACTGTCTACTCAGCTTATAACTATAATGACTATAAATGCAAAGCCATCAAAACAAAACACAAACATGCCTCATCTTCATTAGTTAGTCAACTGTTACAATTATTCTCTAACTTTCTCATTGCTAATCAACTGCCAACTGTCTAACTGCCTGACAAAATGTGTGGCATGTTGTAACATGAGGAAGTCAGTTTTGTGACAATGATTCTCTGATTCTGTCATCTGCAATCAATCTGTCTTGCTGCCTAAAAACAACAGTGGAGTGTTACACCATGCATCCATGCCCATCTGCAATGCCCTGCTCTGGCTCTGACCCTCAGCAGGTCCCTGCAGTGGAACAGGCATTCTCCTATTGAAGCCCAGCGGGGGGACTTGGCAAACTCCATCTGCACGCAACACGAGCACTCAGGTGACGGACAGGCGGCTGGACGGACAGGCGGGTGGGCGGACGGACGGGTGGGGTTGGCTTACGTGTCTGAGAGCACAACAGTGCGAGAACCACTGGCGGGGCACACCACACAACAAGCACACGGGGTCACTCCCTCCTGTTGCCATGCCAACCCAGATATGTCCACCCCACGCCGCTTAAAGTCCCCAACGATGAAGCTACGACGTCACAGCAGACAAGACAAGAAGGAGAGGAGAGGAGAGAAGAGAAGAGAAGAGAAGAGAAGAGAAGAGAAGAGAAGAGAAGAGAAGAGAAGAGAAGAGAAGAGGAGGAGAGGAGAGGAGAGGAGAGGAGAGGAAAGCAGAGGAAAGCAGAGGAAAGGAGGAGAGAGGAAACCAGAGGAGAGGAGAGGAGAGGAGAGGAGAGGAGAGGAGAGGAGAGGAGAGGAGAGGAGAGGAGAGGAGAGGAGAGGAGAGAAAACCAGAGGAGAGGAAAGGAGAGGAAGAGAGGAGAGGGAAGCAGAGGAGAGGAGAATGACCCACACTGGACCACACTGAGGGATGCGGACAGATGTGGTGTGGCCCCAGCAGAAACATAAATACACACACACACACACACACACAGGCAGCTGAGCCGAGCCGAGCTGAGAGAGAGGAGCTGTCGTCACCTTAGCACAGCTGAAATCACCTGCAGGAGCGGCAGAAGGGGGGTGGTTAGTAGGAGTGAGTGTGTCCATCAACTGCTGTTGATTGACGGCCCTCGACAGCGCTCCTGGCCACATGGGTGTGTGTGTGCCATATGGCCGTTGAATCACATTCACATGCATTCATGCATGGAGTTACACACACACACACACACACGCACACACACACACACACACAAACCTGTTCATGTGGAGTATAGTGCGGCTGCCTGACGTTACATTGCTGATGACCATAGAAGCGGGAAATGTACAGCCAGGACACTCCAGCAGAAGAGAGATGTCGATCTGGTACAAGTGAAAGTCATTCAGGACGAAGCTACAGGGATAAATCAGCATTAAACACACACACACACTACCACTGGAGAGGGAGAGTGACAGGAACGGAGGACACCAGCAAGCACACGGGACTTGGCAGAAAACAGAGGTTTAAAAATTAAACTTAGAAATACATTCATCTTCTCACATATCTGGAACAGAAACAATATAGTCAGTCTTATTAAGTTAATAAAAGGAGACACTTAAAAGACAAAAGCAAAAGGTTACATCAACATTGCAGATCTAAAATCATTATTTAATACTGAAATTTTAGTTTTCAAAACACACATGTCTTAGGATTGACAACAAGCACAAGTAGCAACACGTAGTTTTGATGAGCAAAAAAAGTAACCACCATGATTAATAATTCGCAGAATTTAAAGGAAAATATTTAAAGAATCTTCAGAATATTGGATTGGTTCTACAGGTACAGCAAATTGTGTATACAATTTCAATACAGTTTTCTGCCGCTGGAGGGCAGACTTTGATAAGTCCCATGTACATTTTCAAAACGGGAGCACGAGGGAAAAATGCACATTCTGCAAAATGACAGTTGTTTTCCAGTCTGTGAGCACATCCTCTGGGTTCAAAATATGTATGTTTGTGAGTCGTGAATGCAGATACCGGTACTTACTCTGCCACTGGTCCTGGTGCCAGCGACCCCATAAACGCGCACGGAGCGCCCAGTAGCGACAGGACAGTGCAGGAATTAGACGCGTTTCCCCCCCGCTGCCATCTCTGTGACAGACACCTAAAGAAGGTAACAACAGAGTCCTGTGACTGGCAATAAATGCTGCTCTGAGAACAGAGTAGGTATCATAATGCAACATTGGGCGAACAGTGCCTGCAAGATAGAAACTGCATTAAAATGTATGCATCAGCAGGAAGACAAGGCCGTCTTTTGAATTCCCATGTCACAGTTTCAGATTCGGGGTTGCCAGCAAGCTAGGATTGTTGCTACAATTCAGGCTACATGGTAGTGTCCATGCAAAAACACTACCTGCTGTCAGTGTCTTCTTCCGGATATTTGTCCACAACGTTGATGATATCTAAACAGACCAACCCTATGCAAAGTATCTTTTTATCCTCCATATTTCCCCCTGTTGATGACACTTAACGTGAACTTTGAAACATCGGAATTCAGAATCATTCCTGAGTGGTCTTTGGACTCTGGACTTTGTTTACAGCTACCAGTTCATTCAAACACGATTCAATATGGCTTCCTCGGTGAAGTACCGATTTGTTCCGAGTATAGCCGAAAGCAGGTCAGCAGGTGCCGATGGATATCAACAGTGTGAATTCAATCGAATTCATCCGATTATGCTTTGTTTTACAGCCCTTTGTGTTTATTTCTGAACTAATATCACACCATTTATAGGCCTACATAAAAATGTGATACCTTCCCAAACACTGAAAGTCGTCATAAGGCATATGTAACTTCATCTTCTAGAATTTGACGCTGAACAATGGATAGAACGCAAACCCGTTCCTCAAGATCACGGCAGAATTGGACTGTTGCTCTAGATACACAAAACATGAGAAACTTGGCTCTCTGCGATAATGCGGATGTGCATGGTGTCAATCTTATGTCTACATTTAATCTACATTAAACTACAATCATGACATACTTTCGTCAAAGTGGCACATGCGAGTAATCTGACTGGATAAAACCAAGGTAGGTGTAACTGCATTGTGAACATTTGTTAATTTTGTAGCTACACATAAAAACACATTGCTGGTGGTATACATACACAAATATAAATAACTTATAATGCACATATAACAAAATAACAACAAAACAGAACTCTGGAGGCAGGATTTTATACATGACAATATTCTGGACACAATGTTATAGTATTTATATTTACAAGGGGATATTTCACAGATTTCTACTAAAAAACAATACGTGTTTGTACATTTTTTGAATAGCAAATTAACTTTTGTACACCAATATAAGAAGACGGGTGCTTTGGAAAAGTATAACTTTGGGAAATACGAACTGCCGTACACCGTGAAGCAACCTGATTGACGAAGGTCTATGACCGAAACTTTGTAAATAAATCTTGACTGCAGAATGGGCAGTGTGTGGGAGTTCATATTTCCCCAGACATTTGTTGACAGACTGTTGTGGCCCCTATAGCGCCTTTATACAAGATCTGTAGTTTTTACATAAAGCACTTTACATAACATCTTTACATAAGAACAGTAAAAACAAGCAACAAACAAAAAAGAGAGAAATAAGTAAAAATTATATATTATTAATATTATATTATATGTTATTAAATATTATATGAAGAATTAGCCTGGTAAACCCACCCCCCGTACTTCATTTCATTTTGTACAGAGGGTCTGGACCAAAATCTCTTGAGGGTCATTTAGTCGACCCCAGAAAGACCGATCCAATCAGTGAACAGAGGGTGTGTTCGTTAGCCGTGTCGTTTACCTTGTGTGCTACATTTGAATTGTAGTGTGTAGGTAAGCTAATTGCATACGTGGCGACCAGGCGTTTCTGACCCTAACCTCCAACAAACCGTTTCTGACGGTGTCTGTTCCAGACCCTCTGTACAAAATGAAATGAAGTACGAGGGGCTGGTTTACCAGACTAGTGAAGAATATGGGTTTATACATTTGGTGACAAACCACTGTGGCCCCTGCCCGCTGTGTTCCTGTTGCCCAGTGCGAGAGATGCTGCCGAGGGGAGGCAGGGTGATGAAGTGTGGGGTGGCCCACGGCCGTCTGGAGGTGCTGCAGGTCTACAGGCTGCTGCAGTACGTCCGCGAGGGCGACGCGCCACAGGTGGAGAAGATGGTGCGCATGGGCGTGCCCAACCTCATCAACCTGACGGAGCCCAGCGAGGGGCACGGTGCCATGCACCTGGCCACCACGGCCAACGACACCGACATGGTGGCGTTCCTGCTGTCCCTGGGCGCCAACCCCAACATCCAGGACAAGAGGGGCCGCACCCCCATCATGCTGGCCGCCCAGCTCGGCCACGACAGCATGACCAGCCTCCTGGCCAGCAATCACACCAACATGGCCCTGACTGACATAGAGGGACAAGGTCTGGACACACACTTTTGTGTGTGTGTGTGTGTGTGTGTGTGTATCACGCCAACATGGCCCTGACTGACATAGGGGGACAAGGTGTGGACACACAATTTTGTGTGTGTGTGCGCGTGTGTGTGTGTGTGAATCACGCCAACATGGCCCTGACAGACGTAGAGGGACAAGGTGTGGACACACAATTTTGTGTGTGTGTGCGCGTGTGTGTGTGTGTGAATCACGCCAACATGGCCCTGACAGACGTAGAGGGACAAGCTGTGGACATCACAGGCGCTCTGAGTTCTGTAATGGGATTGTAGTTTGGGATTGGGACACATAATTCTGTGTGTGTGTGTGTGTGCGTGTGTGCGCGTGCCTGGAATGATAGTTTGTGATTGGGATACACAATTCTATATGTGTACAGTATGTGTGTGTGTGCGTGTGTGTGTGTGTGTGTTTGTTTGTGTGTGTGTATGTGAGAATGATAGTTTTTGATTGGGACACACATTCACACGTGTGAGTATTGGGTGTGATAGTTTGGAATTGGAATATGTGTAGGTCCACACCCATCCACTTATGTGTGTGTGTGTGTGTGTGTGTGTGTGTGTGTGTGTGTGTGTGTGTGTGTGTGTGTGTGTGTGTGTGTGTGTGTGTGTGTGTGTGATAGTTTGGGATGGAGCACATGGAGTACATATGCTCTTCCTATATGTGGGTCTATACATTCCTAAATGTGTGTGAGTGTGTGTGTGTGTGTGCGCGCGTGTTGCTTTGTCACTCAAACACACACTGCTCTCTGCTGCCCCTGCAGGTGTGTTGTTCTACTGCATCTCCCCCACCAAGCGCCACATGCAGTGCCTGCAGACGGTTCTGAACAACAAGGCTGACGTCAACAACATCTCGACCTCGGGGAAACATGTGTTCGTGCTGGCCTGCGAGCACGCTCAGGACTGCCAGAGCATGTGCATCAGCATCCTTAAGAGAGGAGCCAATCAGAACGCAGTTGATGAGGTCACACAACCTGTCACTCATATTTCGAATTCCATGCAGTACCGGGGGGTACGGTACCACCCAATCCAGACCCAGTACCCCCCAAAAACACAACAGTAGCAGGGTTGGGGAGTACAGACATATTTATGTTATTAACGTAAAGTGTAAAAGTTAGCACCCTCATAAAAGGTAGCACCCCCTGAAAGGTAGTAAAAGTTAGCACCTTCATAAAAGGTAGTACCCCTGAAAAGTAGCACCTCCGGAAAGGTAGTAAAGGTTAGCACCCTCATAAAAGGTAGCACCCCCTGAAAGATAGTACCCCCCCCCCCCCAATTATGGAGGGATGATTCCCACTCTGCTGTCACTCAAACAAGAACATCCAATGGGAGCAAGTAGAGGGAGGGACAGGCATAGATAAATCTCACTTGGACATTCAGTCATTTTGCTTGGACATTTTCCTGCAGTACCTTCAGTATCAATTTCTATGTTAGCCAACAGTTCAGTGTAGTCCAATATTACAATTAAACAAAAAAAATGTCAATTAAAAATATAGATTTGGCATTATTGCAATTACCCATCATGCTTCAGTTTTACATTATGTGCTGCTTTTTCATGTTATTGTGTGGAGGTGTGACATCTGGGCCAGTAATACTGGCAGTGAAAAGTTTCCTACTTAATAACTACTGTCTTACTCACGTCCTTACTTAATAACTTGTGTCTTACTCACGTCCTTACTTAATAACTTGTGTCTACTCACTCGCTTACTTTTTCATTTGGTAACAGAATAATAACTTGTGTCTACTAACTGTGTCTAATAACTTGTGTTTGTGTGTGTACGTGACAATAATAGTTTGTACTCTTCCTCATGATGACAGAGCACAGGTCGCAGTGCCCTGATGGAGGCTTGTCGAGCGGGGTCTTTGGAGTTAGCACATGCCATACTGCGCCAAGGAGGGAGCCCCAACATGCTGTGTGTGTGTGTGTGTGTGTGTGTGTGTACGTGAGAATAATAGTTTGTACTTTTCCTCATGATGGCAGAGCACAGGCCGCAGTGCCCTGATGGAGGCTTGTCGAGCAGGTTCTTTGGGGTTAGCACATGCCATACTGCGCCACGGAGGCAGGCCCAACATGCTGTGTGTGTGTGTGTGTGTGTGTGTGTGTTTGTGTGTGTGTGTACGTGACAATAATAGTTTCTACTCTTCCTCATGATGACAGAGCACAGGTCGCAGTGCCCTGATGGAGGCTTGTCGAGCGGGGTCTTTGGAGTTAGCACGCGCCATACTGCGCCATGGAGGCAGCCCCAACATGCTGTGTGTGTGTGTGTGTGTGTGTGTGTGTGTGTGTGTGTGTGTGTGTGTGTGTGTGTGTGTGTGTGTGTGTGTACGTGAGAATAATAGTTTGTACTTTTCCTCATGATGACAGAGCACAGGTCGCAGTGCCCTGATGGAGGCTTGTCGAGCGGGGTCTTTGGAGTTAGCACGCGCCATACTGCACCACGGAGGCAGCCCCAACATGCTGGACAGGAACAACATGAACCCCGCCCACTTCGCCGCTGAGGGGGGTTTCTTGAAGGTAGGTATTAAACTTCAAGCAATACTCAGTAGTTTTCATTACGGTCACCCTACAGATTAGAAGTGGAATTGTCTCTCCTACAGAACTACAGAGAGACGGCCCGCTCCTCCAAACTGCGTTTAAAGCCAATGGAAGGCAGCAAAGTGAAATCAGCCTTTTACTCTGTTACAACTTGATGAACCACTGAAATGATTTTGGAAACATTATTTTAGGGTTGGTGTCCTGCAAAAATAGAAATCAGCAGTGTTTTTTTTTAATGAAAAGAGCATCCCATCTTTATGGAATTAACTTTTATATCTAAATAAACCACATTGTGATGTGTTTATTATAGTTCTTAAGTTTTTTTATATATTTTAATTGACTTGTCTGTGTTTGAACTTGTGACAAATGAAGTTGGACTTTGACAAACCTAAGCATGTGTGTAATGTGCAATCAGTCAGTTTCTGCTACAGTCTTGTCTCTCTTTGCAAGTCATTTATATTTTCACCCATGTACAGTATGTCTAAGTGTAAAGCATGTCCACATGCTGTGGCCTCCCTAATGGTTAGGGAGTTGGCCTTGAGATCAGAGGGGTGCAGGTTCGAATCCCGTACCAGTACGGAAATTGTGGTTAAATAAGTAAATAACTAGTGCTCTCCTGCACCCTCATCCATGGCTGAAGTGCCCTTGAGCAAGGCATCTAACCCCATATTGCTCCAGGGACTGTACCCAGGGACTGTATCTTGTACCCTGTAAAATAACAGTAAGTCGTGTCAGCTAAGTAAAATGTAATGAAACAAACAGGCAGTGGTAATTTGGTCCTGATGCTGTTGCCTGGTCTCCTCTAGGTACTCCAGTTACTGTCGGCCTACTCTGCTGACTTCAATGCTGTGGCAGTGGATGGAAACACCCCTCTGCATTTGGCAGCTACAGGAGGCTTTGCGGACTGCTGTCGCTTCCTAGCCCAGCGCGGTGAGTTCATAACGTAGAAGAGAAACAAAGGATAAGAATAAAGAAATGTGGTGCTATTCAGTCAAGTTATAAACCTTTGTATGTAACACAGTGCATTATAAAGCTGTTTTGAGTTGACGATGACGTGATGAGGTGAAAAAGGTCAAAGAAGCCTTATACTGTGTCACATTAAGTTGTAATAACATAGCATTATAATGCCTCACAAATGCAGTTATGAGTGTGTATAAATATTTGTAAATACTTATGTTAAGCATTATAAAGCTTTATAAATGCTTTATAACCCTTTATGAATGCGTTCATAGCATCATATGAAGACTGGGTTCATAGAAAGTGTTACCATGTTTGTTTTAAGGTGCCAACCCCAAACTGAAGAACCAGGATGGCCTGGCCCCGAAGCAGATGGCCAAGGAGAAGGCAGCGGTGAAGGAACTCAAGACCGCCGAGCGGCTCTACACCAAGTTCTCCAAGCCCAGCGCCGTGAACCCAAACGAGCTGTGGGCGCTGACGCTCCACGACTGGTCCTGCGAGCACGAGGCCACCCTGCGCTCCTCCTTCGAGGTGGCCGAGGACGCCGAGGAGCCCGTGGACACCGTCACCAGGGACAACTTCCTGTCCGTCCTGACCAAGCACTGCGCGCCGGTCGACAACGAGAAGCTGCAGAAGATCGCCGCGGACCACGACTCCAAGCGAGAGGGCCTCATCGACCTGGTGGAATTCTTCAAAGGTCTGAAGTACCTCCAGAAGCAGTTTGTGCTCTCGTCGTACGGCCCCAAGGTCAAGAAGGCGGGCAAAGGCAAGAAGGGCAAGAAGGGCAAGTTTGTCCTGCCCATGCCCATCTGCGTCATGCCCGAGGAGCAGGTCAGCAGGCGCGACAGCGGCGGCCCGCCACACTACATGGTCGAGAGCTACCGGCAGTTCACCGACACCAAGCGCTTCGACCGCGACCACCCCCCACGCCACCCCATCGAGGACGACTCGGCCTGGTACATCGACGAGCCGGAGCAGATCTTCATCAACATCAACTACTGCGTGAAGATCGGCGACACTGAGTCGCTCAGCCTGGCCTTCAGTAACAACGTGCCCGTGGACGTGCAGGACCGCTACTTTAAGACGCCGCTCATGGCGGCCTGCAGCAGCGGCAACTACGAGGTGGTCGAGTACCTCATTGGCCTGGGGTGAGAGAGATCAGTGCCTTGGGGACGGTTAACCCCAGTGGTTAGATTGGCTTTTGTGAGGAGGGGTAGGCCTTCTTTAGTTACAGCTGTCAGTATCTCACTCTATTATATTACTATAAATACTGTAGCAGAGGGAGCTCAGCTCCGGCTGGCTGTATTGCCGAGGTGAGGAGGCGGAGCTGAGCTCTGGAAGGCTCCGGCCCTATTTAAACTCTGGTTAACCCTAAACAAATCACAACATACAACACATGTATTATGAATGTGCTACTACATATTGCAGAAGATTTTCATTAGGAACATTTAACACAACACATTTTTCTTTTGTAAGACACTATGTCATTGTAGATTTTGTGACACTTCTGATGGATTGAAATGTCTCAGTTCCATAATTTCCATAGACATGTGCTGATACTGATAGTAAAAGGACTACAGTATATAGGTTGTATGTGTACTTCCATACTGTGTAATCACAGCTACATGTATGCTACCACAGGACCAATGGGAATGTCTGTGGTGCTACTGTATGCTAACATTGGGCTAATGTAAATGTCTATAGCAATAGTGTATGCTAACATTGGGCTTGTGTGAACGTCTATGGTGCTACTGTATGCTAACACTGGACTTATGTAAATGTCTATGGTGCTAATGTATGCTAACATTGGGCTAATGTAAATGTCTATAGCAATAATGTATGCTAACATTGGGCTTATGTAAATGTCTGTGGTGCTAATGTATGCTAACATTGGGCTTATGTGAATGTCTATATAGCAATAATGCATGCTATCATATGGCTCATGTAAATGCTGTATGCTGTCACAGGGCCGATGTGAATGCCTGCGATCAGTTCAACTGGACCCCTCTTCACCACGCCTGCCACGCCGGTCAAGTGAACATCGTCGACCTGCTCATCCAATCAGGCGCGGCGATTGAGGCTATAGCCATGAATGGCTCCACCCCCTTGATCAGGGCCATAGAGAGCTGCAGGCCCACCTGTGTGGACTACCTCATCAAGGCAGGGGCCAAGGTCACCGCAGAGAACAAGAAAGGTTCCGCAACACACACACACACACATATACTGTACATGCGTTTGCATACACACACACACACACACACATACACACACGCACAGACACACACATCCATACAGTGTAGATTAAAAAAAAAAAAAATTACATTCAAATAACCTTAGTGCATGTAACCTAGAGGCATACAAAATTGTCATTACATCAAGAATTGGTTTGACTGATTTATTGTATTTTTAGCTCGCCACTAGATGGGAGACTTGGTCTCATTGAACAAACGTTCCTCTGACTACGTTTTCGCAGACCTGTCTAAGTGGCTCTATTGACGACCCAGGATCCGAACTTGCAATTCGGTGGTCACAGAGCTGATAGGAGACCTAATCCGCTAGGCCACCACTGCCCTTTTACTTGTTCAATTTTTTCATTAGTTTAGCGTGCCATAGGATACATCAACCTAAGCGTGGTCTTTGCATCTGTAAAATGTCTGTAGCTTCAAGGTCTTTCTACCCTACCAAGAGCAACGAAATATATTTAGACATTACCTGATGAATCCAGTCCACTTACGTGGGCTAAGAAAGTAATAACTGGGCTGAATAAATTGAACAAGTGAAAGGGCAGTGGTGGCCTAGCGGATTAGGTCTCCTATCAGCTC